>OY284414.1:18212700-19412700 GCA_958301585.1 Merodon equestris
ACGGAGATATGGGCTCTCGAAGTTTGGAGTCGGGGGCTTAGTGCGATTATATGGGAAAATTCGATGGTCGAGATTTTTCACATTTGAGGGCATTTTTGACATCTCCATTCGACGCTGATCACGATAACGAGCTCTTATCTTCAAAAAGTGCTGAATTAACGGAGATATGGGCTCTCGAAGTTTGGAGTCGGGGGCTTAGTGCGATTATATGGGAAAATTCGATGGTCGAGATTTTTCACATATTAAGCCATTTTTGACATCTCCATTCGACGCTGATCACGATAACGAGCTCTTATCTGCAAAAAGTGCTGAATTAACGGAGATATGGGCTCTCGAAGTTTGGAGTCGGGGACTTAGTGCGATTATATGGGAAAATTCGATGGTCGAGATTTTTCACATATGAGGGCATTTTTGACATCTCCATTCGACGCTGATCACGATAACGAGCTCTTATCTTCAAAAAGTGCTGAATTAACGGAGATATGGGCTCTCGAAGTTTGGAGTCGGGGGCTTAGTGCGATTATATGGGAAAATTCGATGGTCGAGATTTTTCACATATTAAGCCATTTTTGACATCTCCATTCGACGCTGATCACGATAACGAGCTCTTATCTGCAAAAAGTGCTGAATTAACGGAGATATGGGCTCTCGAAGTTTGGAGTCGGGGGCTTAGTGCGATTATATGGGAAAATTCGATGGTCGAGATTTTTCACATATATGGGCATTTTTAAAATCTCCATTCGACGCTGATCACGATAACGAGCTCTTATCTGCAAAAAGTGCTGAATTAACGGAGATATGGGCTCTCGAAGTTTGGAGTCGGGGGCTTAGTGCGATTATATGGGAAAATTCGATGGTCGAGATTTTTCACATATGAGGGCATTTTTGACATCTCCATTCGACGCTGATCACGATAACGAGCTCTTATCTGCAAAAAGTGCTGAATTAACGGAGATATGGGCTCTCGAAGTTTGGAGTCGGGGACTTAGTGCGATTATATGGGAAAATTCGATGGTCGAGATTTTTCACATATGAGGGCATTTTTGACATCTCCATTCGACGCTGATCACGATAACGAGCTCTTATCTGCAAAAAGTGCTGAATTAACGGAGATATGGGCTCTCGAAGTTTGGAGTCGGGGGCTTAGCGCGATTATATGGGGAAATTCGATGGTCGAGATTTTTCACATATGAGGGCATTTTTGACATCTCCATTCGACGCTGATCACGATAACGAGCTCTTATCTTCAAAAAGTGCTGAATTAACGGAGATATGGGCTCTCGAAGTTTGGAGTCGGGGGCTTAGTGCGATTATATGGGAAAATTCGATGGTCGAGATTTTTCACATATATGGGCATTTTTAAAATCTCCATTCGACGCTGATCACGATAACGAGCTCTTATCTGCAAAAAGTGCTGAATTAACGGAGATATGGGCTCTCGAAGTTTGGAGTCGGGGGCTTAGTGCGATTATATGGGAAAATTCGATGGTCGAGATTTTTCACATTTGAGGGCATTTTTGACATCTCCATTCGACGCTGATCACGATAACGAGCTCTTATCTTCAAAAAGTGCTGAATTAACGGAGATATGGGCTCTCGAAGTTTGGAGTCGGGGGCTTAGTGCGATTATATGGGAAAATTCGATGGTCGAGATTTTTCACATATTAAGCCATTTTTGACATCTCCATTCGACGCTGATCACGATAACGAGCTCTTATCTGCAAAAAGTGCTGAATTAACGGAGATATGGGCTCTCGAAGTTTGGAGTCGGGGGCTTAGTGCGATTATATGGGAAAATTCGATGGTCGAGATTTTTCACATATGAGGGCATTTTTGACATCTCCATTCGACGCTGATCACGATAACGAGCTCTTATCTTCAAAAGGTGCTGAATTAACGGAGATATGGGCTCTCGAAGTTTGGAGTCGGGGGCTTAGTGCGATTATATGGGAAAATTCGATGGTCGAGATTTTTCACATATTAAGCCATTTTTGACATCTCCATTCGACGCTGATCACGATAACGAGCTCTTATCTGCAAAAAGTGCTGAATTAACGGAGATATGGTCTCTCGAAGTTTGGAGTCGGGGGCTTAGTGCGATTATATGGGAAAATTCGATGGTCGAGATTTTTCACATATTAAGCCATTTTTGACATCTCCATTCGACGCTGATCACGATAACGAGCTCTTATCTGCAAAAAGTGCTGAATTAACGGAGATATGGGCTCTCGAAGTTTGGAGTCGGGGGCTTAGTGCGATTATATGGGAAAATTCGATGGTCGAGATTTTTCACATATATGGGCATTTTTAAAATCTCCATTCGACGCTGATCACGATAACGAGCTCTTATCTGCAAAAAGTGCTGAATTAACGGAGATATGGGCTCTCGAAGTTTGGAGTCGGGGGCTTAGTGCGATTATATGGGAAAATTCGATGGTCGAGATTTTTCACATATGAGGGCATTTTTGACATCTCCATTCGACGCTGATCACGATAACGAGCTCTTATCTGCAAAAAGTGCTGAATTAACGGAGATATGGGCTCTCGAAGTTTGGAGTCGGGGACTTAGTGCGATTATATGGGAAAATTCGATGGTCGAGATTTTTCACATATGAGGGCATTTTTGACATCTCCATTCGACGCTGATCACGATAACGAGCTCTTATCTTCAAAAAGTGCTGAATTAACGGAGATATGGGCTCTCGAAGTTTGGAGTCGGGGGCTTAGTGCGATTATATGGGAAAATTCGATGGTCGAGATTTTTCACATATTAAGCCATTTTTGACATCTCCATTCGACGCTGATCACGATAACGAGCTCTTATCTGCAAAAAGTGCTGAATTAACGGAGATATGGGCTCTCGAAGTTTGGAGTCGGGGGCTTAGTGCGATTATATGGGAAAATTCGATGGTCGAGATTTTTCACATATATGGGCATTTTTAAAATCTCCATTCGACGCTGATCACGATAACGAGCTCTTATCTGCAAAAAGTGCTGAATTAACGGAGATATGGGCTCTCGAAGTTTGGAGTCGGGGGCTTAGTGCGATTATATGGGAAAATTCGATGGTCGAGATTTTTCACATATGAGGGCATTTTTGACATCTCCATTCGACGCTGATCACGATAACGAGCTCTTATCTGCAAAAAGTGCTGAATTAACGGAGATATGGGCTCTCGAAGTTTGGAGTCGGGGACTTAGTGCGATTATATGGGAAAATTCGATGGTCGAGATTTTTCACATATGAGGGCATTTTTGACATCTCCATTCGACGCTGATCACGATAACGAGCTCTTATCTGCAAAAAGTGCTGAATTAACGGAGATATGGGCTCTCGAAGTTTGGAGTCGGGGGCTTAGCGCGATTATATGGGGAAATTCGATGGTCGAGATTTTTCACATATGAGGGCATTTTTGACATCTCCATTCGACGCTGATCACGATAACGAGCTCTTATCTTCAAAAAGTGCTGAATTAACGGAGATATGGGCTCTCGAAGTTTGGAGTCGGGGGCTTAGTGCGATTATATGGGAAAATTCGATGGTCGAGATTTTTCACATATATGGGCATTTTTAAAATCTCCATTCGACGCTGATCACGATAACGAGCTCTTATCTGCAAAAAGTGCTGAATTAACGGAGATATGGGCTCTCGAAGTTTGGAGTCGGGGGCTTAGTGCGATTATATGGGAAAATTCGATGGTCGAGATTTTTCACATTTGAGGGCATTTTTGACATCTCCATTCGACGCTGATCACGATAACGAGCTCTTATCTTCAAAAAGTGCTGAATTAACGGAGATATGGGCTCTCGAAGTTTGGAGTCGGGGGCTTAGTGCGATTATATGGGAAAATTCGATGGTCGAGATTTTTCACATATTAAGCCATTTTTGACATCTCCATTCGACGCTGATCACGATAACGAGCTCTTATCTGCAAGAAGTGCTGAATTAACGGAGATATGGGCTCTCGAAGTTTGGAGTCGGGGGCTTAGCGCGATTATATGGGAAAATTCGATGGTCGAGATTTTTCACATATGAGGGCATTTTTGACATCTCCATTCGACGCTGATCACGATAACGAGCTCTTATCTGCAAAAAGTGCTGAATTAACGGAGATATGGGCTCTCGAAGTTTGGAGTCGGGGGCTTAGTGCGATTATATGGGAAAATTCGATGGTCGAGATTTTTCACATATATGGGCATTTTTAAAATCTCCATTCGACGCTGATCACGATAACGAGCTCTTATCTGCAAAAAGTGCTGAATTAACGGAGATATGGGCTCTCGAAGTTTGGAGTCGGGGGCTTAGTGCGATTATATGGGAAAATTCGATGGTCGAGATTTTTCACATATGAGGGCATTTTTGACATCTCCATTCGACGCTGATCACGATAACGAGCTCTTATCTGCAAAAAGTGCTGAATTAACGGAGATATGGGCTCTCGAAGTTTGGAGTCGGGGACTTAGTGCGATTATATGGGAAAATTCGATGGTCGAGATTTTTCACATATGAGGGCATTTTTGACATCTCCATTCGACGCTGATCACGATAACGAGCTCTTATCTTCAAAAAGTGCTGAATTAACGGAGATATGGGCTCTCGAAGTTTGGAGTCGGGGGCTTAGTGCGATTATATGGGAAAATTCGATGGTCGAGATTTTTCACATATTAAGCCATTTTTGACATCTCCATTCGACGCTGATCACGATAACGAGCTCTTATCTGCAAAAAGTGCTGAATTAACGGAGATATGGGCTCTCGAAGTTTGGAGTCGGGGGCTTAGTGCGATTATATGGGAAAATTCGATGGTCGAGATTTTTCACATATATGGGCATTTTTAAAATCTCCATTCGACGCTGATCACGATAACGAGCTCTTATCTGCAAAAAGTGCTGAATTAACGGAGATATGGGCTCTCGAAGTTTGGAGTCGGGGGCTTAGTGCGATTATATGGGAAAATTCGATGGTCGAGATTTTTCACATATGAGGGCATTTTTGACATCTCCATTCGACGCTGATCACGATAACGAGCTCTTATCTGCAAAAAGTGCTGAATTAACGGAGATATGGGCTCTCGAAGTTTGGAGTCGGGGACTTAGTGCGATTATATGGGAAAATTCGATGGTCGAGATTTTTCACATATGAGGGCATTTTTGACATCTCCATTCGACGCTGATCACGATAACGAGCTCTTATCTGCAAAAAGTGCTGAATTAACGGAGATATGGGCTCTCGAAGTTTGGAGTCGGGGGCTTAGCGCGATTATATGGGGAAATTCGATGGTCGAGATTTTTCACATATGAGGGCATTTTTGACATCTCCATTCGACGCTGATCACGATAACGAGCTCTTATCTTCAAAAAGTGCTGAATTAACGGAGATATGGGCTCTCGAAGTTTGGAGTCGGGGGCTTAGTGCGATTATATGGGAAAATTCGATGGTCGAGATTTTTCACATATATGGGCATTTTTAAAATCTCCATTCGACGCTGATCACGATAACGAGCTCTTATCTGCAAAAAGTGCTGAATTAACGGAGATATGGGCTCTCGAAGTTTGGAGTCGGGGGCTTAGTGCGATTATATGGGAAAATTCGATGGTCGAGATTTTTCACATTTGAGGGCATTTTTGACATCTCCATTCGACGCTGATCACGATAACGAGCTCTTATCTTCAAAAAGTGCTGAATTAACGGAGATATGGGCTCTCGAAGTTTGGAGTCGGGGGCTTAGTGCGATTATATGGGAAAATTCGATGGTCGAGATTTTTCACATATTAAGCCATTTTTGACATCTCCATTCGACGCTGATCACGATAACGAGCTCTTATCTGCAAAAAGTGCTGAATTAACGGAGATATGGGCTCTCGAAGTTTGGAGTCGGGGGCTTAGTGCGATTATATGGGAAAATTCGATGGTCGAGATTTTTCACATATGAGGGCATTTTTGACATCTCCATTCGACGCTGATCACGATAACGAGCTCTTATCTTCAAAAGGTGCTGAATTAACGGAGATATGGGCTCTCGAAGTTTGGAGTCGGGGGCTTAGTGCGATTATATGGGAAAATTCGATGGTCGAGATTTTTCACATATTAAGCCATTTTTGACATCTCCATTCGACGCTGATCACGATAACGAGCTCTTATCTGCAAAAAGTGCTGAATTAACGGAGATATGGTCTCTCGAAGTTTGGAGTCGGGGGCTTAGCGCGATTATATGGGAAAATTCGATGGTCGAGATTTTTCACATATGAGGGCATTTTTGACATCTCCATTCGACGCTGATCACGATAACGAGCTCTTATCTGCAAAAAGTGCTGAATTAACGGAGATATGGGCTCTCGAAGTTTGGAGTCGGGGGCTTAGCGCGATTATATGGGAAAATTCGATGGTCGAGATTTTTCACATATGAGGGCATTTTTGACATCTCCATTCGACGCTGATCACGATAACGAGCTCTTATCTGCAAAAAGTGCTGAATTAACGGAGATATGGGCTCTCGAAATTTGGAGTCGGGGGCTTAGTGCGATTATATGGGAAAATTCGATGGTCGAGATTTTTCACATATATGGGCATTTTTAAAATCTCCATTCGACGCTGATCACGATAACGAGCTCTTATCTGCAAAAAGTGCTGAATTAACGGAGATATGGGCTCTCGAAGTTTGGAGTCGGGGGCTTAGCGCGATTATATGGGAAAATTCGATGGTCGAGATTTTTCACATATGAGGGCATTTTTGACATCTCCATTCGACGCTGATCACGATAACGAGCTCTTATCTGCAAAAAGTGCTGAATTAGCGGAGATATGGGCTCTCGAAGTTTGGAGTCGGGGGCTTAGTGCGATTATATGGGAAAATTCGATGGTCGAGATTTTTCACATATATGGGCATTTTTAAAATCTCCATTCGACGCTGATCACGATAACGAGCTCTTATCTGCAAAAAGTGCTGAATTAACGGAGATATGGGCTCTCGAAGTTTGGAGTCGGGGGCTTAGTGCGATTATATGGGAAAATTCGATGGTCGAGATTTTTCACATATGAGGGCATTTTTGACATCTCCATTCGACGCTGATCACGATAACGAGCTCTTATCTTCAAAAAGTGCTGAATTAACGGAGATATGGGCTCTCGAAGTTTGGAGTCGGGGGCTTAGTGCGATTATATGGGAAAATTCGATGGTCGAGATTTTTCACATATTAAGCCATTTTTGACATCTCCATTCGACGCTGATCACGATAACGAGCTCTTATCTGCAAAAAGTGCTGAATTAACGGAGATATGGGCTCTCGAAGTTTGGAGTCGGGGGCTTAGCGCGATTATATGGGAAAATTCGATGGTCGAGATTTTTCACATATGAGGGCATTTTTGACATCTCCATTCGACGCTGATCACGATAACGAGCTCTTATCTGCAAAAAGTGCTGAATTAACGGAGATATGGGCTCTCGAAGTTTGGAGTCGGGGGCTTAGCGCGATTATATGGGAAAATTCGATGGTCGAGATTTTTCACATATATGGGCATTTTTAAAATCTCCATTCGACGCTGATCACGATAACGAGCTCTTATCTGCAAAAAGTGCTGAATTAACGGAGATATGGGCTCTCGAAGTTTGGAGTCGGGGGCTTAGTGCGATTATATGGGAAAATTCGATGGTCGAGATTTTTCACATATGAGGGCATTTTTGACATCTCCATTCGACGCTGATCACGATAACGAGCTCTTATCTGCAAAAAGTACTGAATTAACGGAGATATGGGCTCTCGAAGTTTGGAGTCGGGGACTTAGTGCGATTATATGGGAAAATTCGATGGTCGAGATTTTTCACATATGAGGGCATTTTTGACATCTCCATTCGACGCTGATCACGATAACGAGCTCTTATCTGCAAAAAGTGCTGAATTAACGGAGATATGGGCTCTCGAAGTTTGGAGTCGGGGACTTAGTGCGATTATATGGGAAAATTCGATGGTCGAGATTTTTCACATATGAGGGCATTTTTGACATCTCCATTCGACGCTGATCACGATAACGAGCTCTTATCTGCAAAAAGTGCTGAATTAGCGGAGATATGGGCTCTCGAAGTTTGGAGTCGGGGGCTTAGTGCGATTATATGGGAAAATTCGATGGTCGAGATTTTTCACATATATGGGCATTTTTAAAATCTCCATTCGACGCTGATCACGATAACGAGCTCTTATCTGCAAAAAGTGCTGAATTAACGGAGATATGGGCTCTCGAAGTTTGGAGTCGGGGGCTTAGTGCGATTATATGGGAAAATTCGATGGTCGAGATTTTTCACATATGAGGGCATTTTTGACATCTCCATTCGACGCTGATCACGATAACGAGCTCTTATCTTCAAAAAGTGCTGAATTAACGGAGATATGGGCTCTCGAAGTTTGGAGTCGGGGGCTTAGTGCGATTATATGGGAAAATTCGATGGTCGAGATTTTTCACATATTAAGCCATTTTTGACATCTCCATTCGACGCTGATCACGATAACGAGCTCTTATCTGCAAAAAGTGCTGAATTAACGGAGATATGGGCTCTCGAAGTTTGGAGTCGGGGGCTTAGCGCGATTATATGGGAAAATTCGATGGTCGAGATTTTTCACATATGAGGGCATTTTTGACATCTCCATTCGACGCTGATCACGATAACGAGCTCTTATCTGCAAAAAGTGCTGAATTAACGGAGATATGGGCTCTCGAAGTTTGGAGTCGGGGGCTTAGCGCGATTATATGGGAAAATTCGATGGTCGAGATTTTTCACATATATGGGCATTTTTAAAATCTCCATTCGACGCTGATCACGATAACGAGCTCTTATCTGCAAAAAGTGCTGAATTAACGGAGATATGGGCTCTCGAAGTTTGGAGTCGGGGGCTTAGTGCGATTATATGGGAAAATTCGATGGTCGAGATTTTTCACATATGAGGGCATTTTTGACATCTCCATTCGACGCTGATCACGATAACGAGCTCTTATCTGCAAAAAGTACTGAATTAACGGAGATATGGGCTCTCGAAGTTTGGAGTCGGGGACTTAGTGCGATTATATGGGAAAATTCGATGGTCGAGATTTTTCACATATGAGGGCATTTTTGACATCTCCATTCGACGCTGATCACGATAACGAGCTCTTATCTGCAAAAAGTGCTGAATTAACGGAGATATGGGCTCTCGAAGTTTGGAGTCGGGGGCTTAGCGCGATTATATGGGAAAATTCGATGGTCGAGATTTTTCACATATGAGGGCATTTTTGACATCTCCATTCGACGCTGATCACGATAACGAGCTCTTATCTGCAAAAAGTGCTGAATTAACGGAGATATGGGCTCTCGAAGTTTGGAGTCGGGGGCTTAGTGCGATTATATGGGAAAATTCGATGGTCGCGATTTTTCACATTTGAGGGCATTTTTGACATCTCCATTCGACGCTGATCACGATAACGAGCTCTTATCTTCAAAAAGTGCTGAATTAACGGAGATATGGGCTCTCGAAGTTTGGAGTCGGGGGCTTAGTGCGATTATATGGGAAAATTCGATGGTCGAGATTTTTCACATATTAAGCCATTTTTGACATCTCCATTCGACGCTGATCACGATAACGAGCTCTTATCTGCAAAAAGTGCTGAATTAACGGAGATATGGGCTCTCGAAGTTTGGAGTCGGGGGCTTAGTGCGATTATATGGGAAAATTCGATGGTCGAGATTTTTCACATATGAGGGCATTTTTGACATCTCCATTCGACGCTGATCACGATAACGAGCTCTTATCTGCAAAAAGTGCTGAATTAACGGAGATATGGGCTCTCGAAGTTTGGAGTCGGGGGCTTAGTGCGATTATATGGGAAAATTCGATGGTCGAGATTTTTCACATACATGGGCATTTTTAAAATCTCCATTCGACGCTGATCACGATAACGAGCTCTTATCTGCAAAAAGTGCTGAATTAACGGAGATATGGGCTCTCGAAGTTTGGAGTCGGGGGCTTAGCGCGATTATATGGGAAAATTCGATGGTCGAGATTTTTCACATATGAGGGCATTTTTGACATCTCCATTCGACGCTGATCACGATAACGTGCTCTTATCTTCAAAAAGTGCTGAATTAACGGAGATATGGGCTCTCGAAGTTTGGAGTCGGGGGCTTAGTGCGATTATATGGGAAAATTCGATGGTCGAGATTTTTCACATATATGGGCATTTTTAAAATCTCCATTCGACGCTGATCACGATAACGAGCTCTTATCTGCAAAAAGTGCTGAATTAACGGAGATATGGGCTCTCGAAGTTTGGAGTCGGGGACTTAGTGCGATTATATGGGAAAATTCGATGGTCGAGATTTTTCACATATGAGGGCATTTTTGACATCTCCATTCGACGCTGATCACGATAACGAGCTCTTATCTGCAAAAAGTGCTGAATTAACAGAGATATGGGCTCTCGAAGTTTGGAGTCGGGGGCTTAGCGCGATTATATGGGAAAATTCGATGGTCGAGATTTTTCACATATGAGGGCATTTTTGACATCTCCATTCGACGCTGATCACGATAACGAGCTCTTATCTTCAAAAAGTGCTGAATTAACGGAGATATGGGCTCTCGAAGTTTGGAGTCGGGGGCTTAGTGCGATTATATGGGAAAATTCGATGGTCGAGATTTTTCACATATTAAGCCATTTTTGACATCTCCATTCGACGCTGATCACGATAACGAGCTCTTATCTGCAAAAAGTGCTGAATTAACGGAGATATGGGCTCTCGAAGTTTGGAGTCGGGGGCTTAGTGCGATTATATGGGAAAATTCGATGGTCGAGATTTTTCACATATGAGGGCATTTTTGACATCTCCATTCGACGCTGATCACGATAACGAGCTCTTATCTGCAAAAAGTGCTGAATTAACGGAGATATGGGCTCTCGAAGTTTGGAGTCGGGGACTTAGTGCGATTATATGGGAAAATTCGATGGTCGAGATTTTTCACATATGAGGGCATTTTTGACATCTCCATTCGACGCTGATCACGATAACGAGCTCTTATCTGCAAAAAGTGCTGAATTAACGGAGATATGGGCTCTCGAAGTTTGGAGTCGGGGGCTTAGCGCGATTATATGGGGAAATTCGATGGTCGAGATTTTTCACATATGAGGGCATTTTTGACATCTCCATTCGACGCTGATCACGATAACGAGCTCTTATCTTCAAAAAGTGCTGAATTAACGGAGATATGGGCTCTCGAAGTTTGGAGTCGGGGGCTTAGTGCGATTATATGGGAAAATTCGATGGTCGAGATTTTTCACATATATGGGCATTTTTAAAATCTCCATTCGACGCTGATCACGATAACGAGCTCTTATCTGCAAAAAGTGCTGAATTAACGGAGATATGGGCTCTCGAAGTTTGGAGTCGGGGGCTTAGTGCGATTATATGGGAAAATTCGATGGTCGAGATTTTTCACATATTAAGCCATTTTTGACATCTCCATTCGACGCTGATCACGATAACGAGCTCTTATCTGCAAAAAGTGCTGAATTAACGGAGATATGGGCTCTCGAAGTTTGGAGTCGGGGGCTTAGTGCGATTATATGGGAAAATTCGATGGTCGAGATTTTTCACATATGAGGGCATTTTTGACATCTCCATTCGACGCTGATCACGATAACGAGCTCTTATCTTCAAAAGGTGCTGAATTAACGGAGATATGGGCTCTCGAAGTTTGGAGTCGGGGGCTTAGTGCGATTATATGGGAAAATTCGATGGTCGAGATTTTTCACATATTAAGCCATTTTTGACATCTCCATTCGACGCTGATCACGATAACGAGCTCTTATCTGCAAAAAGTGCTGAATTAACGGAGATATGGGCTCTCGAAGTTTGGAGTCGGGGGCTTAGTGCGATTATATGGGAAAATTCGATGGTCGAGATTTTTCACATATGAGGGCATTTTTGACATCTCCATTCGACGCTGATCACGATAACGAGCTCTTATCTTCAAAAGGTGCTGAATTAACGGAGATATGGGCTCTCGAAGTTTGGAGTCGGGGGCTTAGTGCGATTATATGGGAAAATTCGATGGTCGAGATTTTTCACATATTAAGCCATTTTTGACATCTCCATTCGACGCTGATCACGATAACGAGCTCTTATCTTCAAAAAGTGCTGAATTAACGGAGATATGGGCTCTCGAAGTTTGGAGTCGGGGGCTTAGTGCGATTATATGGGAAAATTCGATGGTCGAGATTTTTCACATATTAAGCCATTTTTGACATCTCCATTCGACGCTGATCACGATAACGAGCTCTTATCTGCAAAAAGTGCTGAATTAACGGAGATATGGGCTCTCGAAGTTTGGAGTCGGGGGCTTAGTGCGATTATATGGGAAAATTCGATGGTCGAGATTTTTCACATATGAGGGCATTTTTGACATCTCCATTCCACGCTGATCACGATAACGAGCTCTTATCTTCAAAAGGTGCTGAATTAACGGAGATATGGGCTCTCGAAGTTTGGAGTCGGGGGCTTAGTGCGATTATATGGGAAAATTCGATGGTCGAGATTTTTCACATATTAAGCCATTTTTGACATCTCCATTCGACGCTGATCACGATAACGAGCTCTTATCTGCAAAAAGTGCTGAATTAACGGAGATATGGGCTCTCGAAATTTGGAGTCGGGGGCTTAGTGCGATTATATGGGAAAATTCGATGGTCGAGATTTTTCACATATTAAGCCATTTTTGACATCTCCATTCGACGCTGATCACGATAACGAGCTCTTATCTGCAAAAAGTGCTGAATTAACGGAGATATGGGCTCTCGAAGTTTGGAGTCGGGGGCTTAGTGCGATTATATGGGAAAATTCGATGGTCGAGATTTTTCACATATTAAGCCATTTTTGACATCTCCATTCGACGCTGATCACGATAACGAGCTCTTATCTGCAAAAAGTGCTGAATTAACGGAGATATGGGCTCTCGAAGTTTGGAGTCGGGGGCTTAGTGCGATTATATGGGAAAATTCGATGGTCGAGATTTTTCACATATGAGGGCATTTTTGACATCTCCATTCGACGCTGATCACGATAACGAGCTCTTATCTTCAAAAGGTGCTGAATTAACGGAGATATGGGCTCTCGAAGTTTGGAGTCGGGGGCTTAGTGCGATTATATGGGAAAATTCGATGGTCGAGATTTTTCACATATTAAGCCATTTTTGACATCTCCATTCGACGCTGATCACGATAACGAGCTCTTATCTGCAAAAAGTGCTGAATTAACGGAGATATGGGCTCTCGAAGTTTGGAGTCGGGGGCTTAGTGCGATTATATGGGAAAATTCGATGGTCGAGATTTTTCACATATTAAGCCATTTTTGACATCTCCATTCGACGCTGATCACGATAACGAGCTCTTATCTGCAAAAAGTGCTGAATTAACGGAGATATGGGCTCTCGAAGTTTGGAGTCGGGGGCTTAGTGCGATTATATGGGAAAATTCGATGGTCGAGATTTTTCACATATGAGGGCATTTTTGACATCTCCATTCGACGCTGATCACGATAACGAGCTCTTATCTTCAAAAGGTGCTGAATTAACGGAGATATGGGCTCTCGAAGTTTGGAGTCGGGGGCTTAGTGCGATTATATGGGAAAATTCGATGGTCGAGATTTTTCACATATTAAGCCATTTTTGACATCTCCATTCGACGCTGATCACGATAACGAGCTCTTATCTGCAAAAAGTGCTGAATTAACGGAGATATGGGCTCTCGAAGTTTGGAGTCGGGGGCTTAGTGCGATTATATGGGAAAATTCGATGGTCGAGATTTTTCACATATGAGGGCATTTTTGACATCTCCATTCGACGCTGATCACGATAACGAGCTCTTATCTGCAAAAAGTGCTGAATTAACGGAGATATGGGCTCTCGAAGTTTGGAGTCGGGGGCTTAGCGCGATTATATGGGAAAATTCGATGGTCGAGATTTTTCACATATGAGGGCATTTTTGACATCTCCATTCGACGCTGATCACGATAACGAGCTCTTATCTGCAAAAAGTGCTGAATTAACGGAGATATGGGCTCTCGAAATTTGGAGTCGGGGGCTTAGTGTGATTATATGGGAAAATTCGATGGTCGAGATTTTTCACATATATGGGCATTTTTAAAATCTCCATTCGACGCTGATCACGATAACGAGCTCTTATCTGCAAAAAGTGCTGAATTAACGGAGATATGGGCTCTCGAAGTTTGGAGTCGGGGGCTTAGCGCGATTATATGGGAAAATTCGATGGTCGAGATTTTTCACATATGAGGGCATTTTTGACATCTCCATTCGACGCTGATCATGATAACGAGCTCTTATCTGCAAAAAGTGCTGAATTAGCGGAGATATGGGCTCTCGAAGTTTGGAGTCGGGGGCTTAGTGCGATTATATGGGAAAATTCGATGGTCGAGATTTTTCACATATATGGGCATTTTTAAAATCTCCATTCGACGCTGATCACGATAACGAGCTCTTATCTGCAAAAAGTGCTGAATTAACGGAGATATGGGCTCTCGAAGTTTGGAGTCGGGGGCTTAGTGCGATTATATGGGAAAATTCGATGGTCGAGATTTTTCACATATGAGGGCATTTTTGACATCTCCATTCGACGCTGATCACGATAACGAGCTCTTATCTTCAAAAAGTGCTGAATTAACGGAGATATGGGCTCTCGAAGTTTGGAGTCGGGGGCTTAGTGCGATTATATGGGAAAATTCGATGGTCGAGATTTTTCACATATTAAGCCATTTTTGACATCTCCATTCGACGCTGATCACGATAACGAGCTCTTATCTGCAAAAAGTGCTGAATTAACGGAGATATGGGCTCTCGAAGTTTGGAGTCGGGGGCTTAGCGCGATTATATGGGAAAATTCGATGGTCGAGATTTTTCACATATGAGGGCATTTTTGACATCTCCATTCGACGCTGATCACGATAACGAGCTCTTATCTGCAAAAAGTGCTGAATTAACGGAGATATGGGCTCTCGAAGTTTGGAGTCGGGGGCTTAGCGCGATTATATGGGAAAATTCGATGGTCGAGATTTTTCACATATATGGGCATTTTTAAAATCTCCATTCGACGCTGATCACGATAACGAGCTCTTATCTGCAAAAAGTGCTGAATTAACGGAGATATGGGCTCTCGAAGTTTGGAGTCGGGGGCTTAGTGCGATTATATGGGAAAATTCGATGGTCGAGATTTTTCACATATGGGGGCATTTTTGACATCTCCATTCGACGCTGATCACGATAACGAGCTCTTATCTGCAAAAAGTACTGAATTAACGGAGATATGGGCTCTCGAAGTTTATAGTCGGGGGCTTAGCGCGATTATATGGGAAAATTCGATGGTCGAGATTTTTCACATATGAGGGCATTTTTGACATCTCCATTCGACGCTGATCACGATAACGAGCTCTTATCTGCAAAAAGTGCTGAATTAACGGAGATATGGGCTCTCGAAGTTTGGAGTCGGGGGCTTAGTGCGATTATATGGGAAAATTCGATGGTCGAGATTTTTCACATATATGGGCATTTTTAAAATCTCCATTCGACGCTGATCACGATAACGAGCTCTTATCTGCAAAAAGTGCTGAATTAACGGAGATATGGGCTCTCGAAGTTTGGAGTCGGGGGCTTAGTGCGATTATATGGGAAAATTCGATGGTCGAGATTTTTCACATATGAGGGCATTTTTGACATCTCCATTCGAAGCTGATCACGATAACGAGCTCTTATCTGCAAAAAGTGCTGAATTAACGGAGATATGGGCTCTCGAAGTTTGGAGTCGGGGGCTTAGCGCGATTATATGGGAAAATTCGATGGTCGAAATTTTTCACATATGAGGGCATTTTTGACATCTCCATTCGACGCTGATCACGATAACGAGCTCTTATCTGCAAAAAGTGCTGAATTAACGGAGATATGGGCTCTCGAAATTTGGAGTCGGGGGCTTAGTGTGATTATATGGGAAAATTCGATGGTCGAGATTTTTCACATATATGGGCATTTTTAAAATCTCCATTCGACGCTGATCACGATAACGAGCTCTTATCTGCAAAAAGTGCTGAATTAACGGAGATATGGGCTCTCGAAGTTTGGAGTCGGGGGCTTAGCGCGATTATATGGGAAAATTCGATGGTCGAGATTTTTCACATATGAGGGCATTTTTGACATCTCCATTCGACGCTGATCACGATAACGAGCTCTTATCTGCAAAAAGTGCTGAATTAGCGGAGATATGGGCTCTCGAAGTTTGGAGTCGGGGGCTTAGTGCGATTATATGGGAAAATTCGATGGTCGAGATTTTTCACATATATGGGCATTTTTAAAATCTCCATTCGACGCTGATCACGATAACGAGCTCTTATCTGCAAAAAGTGCTGAATTAACGGAGATATGGGCTCTCGAAGTTTGGAGTCGGGGGCTTAGTGCGATTATATGGGAAAATTCGATGGTCGAGATTTTTCACATATGAGGGCATTTTTGACATCTCCATTCGACGCTGATCACGATAACGAGCTCTTATCTTCAAAAAGTGCTGAATTAACGGAGATATGGGCTCTCGAAGTTTGGAGTCGGGGGCTTAGTGCGATTATATGGGAAAATTCGATGGTCGAGATTTTTCACATATTAAGCCATTTTTGACATCTCCATTCGACGCTGATCACGATAACGAGCTCTTATCTGCAAAAAGTGCTGAATTAACGGAGATATGGGCTCTCGAAGTTTGGAGTCGGGGGCTTAGCGCGATTATATGGGAAAATTCGATGGTCGAGATTTTTCACATATGAGGGCATTTTTGACATCTCCATTCGACGCTGATCACGATAACGAGCTCTTATCTGCAAAAAGTGCTGAATTAACGGAGATATGGGCTCTCGAAGTTTGGAGTCGGGGGCTTAGCGCGATTATATGGGAAAATTCGATGGTCGAGATTTTTCACATATATGGGCATTTTTAAAATCTCCATTCGACGCTGATCACGATAACGAGCTCTTATCTGCAAAAAGTGCTGAATTAACGGAGATATGGGCTCTCGAAGTTTGGAGTCGGGGGCTTAGTGCGATTATATGGGAAAATTCGATGGTCGAGATTTTTCACATATGGGGGCATTTTTGACATCTCCATTCGACGCTGATCACGATAACGAGCTCTTATCTGCAAAAAGTACTGAATTAACGGAGATATGGGCTCTCGAAGTTTGGAGTCGGGGGCTTAGCGCGATTATATGGGAAAATTCGATGGTCGAGATTTTTCACATATGAGGGCATTTTTGACATCTCCATTCGACGCTGATCACGATAACGAGCTCTTATCTGCAAAAAGTGCTGAATTAACGGAGATATGGGCTCTCGAAGTTTGGAGTCGGGGGCTTAGTGCGATTATATGGGAAAATTCGATGGTCGAGATTTTTCACATATATGGGCATTTTTAAAATCTCCATTCGACGCTGATCACGATAACGAGCTCTTATCTGCAAAAAGTGCTGAATTAACGGAGATATGGGCTCTCGAAGTTTGGAGTCGGGGGCTTAGTGCGATTATATGGGAAAATTCGATGGTCGCGATTTTTCACATTTGAGGGCATTTTTGACATCTCCATTCGACGCTGATCACGATAACGAGCTCTTATCTTCAAAAAGTGCTGAATTAACGGAGATATGGGCTCTCGAAGTTTGGAGTCGGGGGCTTAGTGCGATTATATGGGAAAATTCGATGGTCGAGATTTTTCACATATTAAGCCATTTTTGACATCTCCATTCGACGCTGATCACGATAACGAGCTCTTATCTGCAAAAAGTGCTGAATTAACGGAGATATGGGCTCTCGAAGTTTGGAGTCGGGGGCTTAGTGCGATTATATGGGAAAATTCGATGGTCGAGATTTTTCACATATGAGGGCATTTTTGACATCTCCATTCGACGCTGATCACGATAACGAGCTCTTATCTTCAAAAGTTGCTGAATTAACGGAGATATGGGCTCTCGAAGTTTGGAGTCGGGGGCTTAGTGCGATTATATGGGAAAATTCGATGGTCGAGATTTTTCACATATTAAGCCATTTTTGACATCTCCATTCGACGCTGATCACGATAACGAGCTCTTATCTGCAAAAAGTGCTGAATTAACGGAGATATGGGCTCTCGAAGTTTGGAGTCGGGGGCTTAGCGCGATTATATGGGAAAATTCGATGGTCGAGATTTTTCACATATGAGGGCATTTTTGACATCTCCATTCGACGCTGATCACGATAACGAGCTCTTATCTGCAAAAAGTGCTGAATTAACGGAGATATGGGCTCTCGAAATTTGGAGTCGGGGGCTTAGTGTGATTATATGGGAAAATTCGATGGTCGAGATTTTTCACATATATGGGCATTTTTAAAATCTCCATTCGACGCTGATCACGATAACGAGCTCTTATCTGCAAAAAGTGCTGAATTAACGGAGATATGGGCTCTCGAAGTTTGGAGTCGGGGGCTTAGCGCGATTATATGGGAAAATTCGATGGTCGAGATTTTTCACATATGAGGGCATTTTTGACATCTCCATTCGACGCTGATCACGATAACGAGCTCTTATCTGCAAAAAGTGCTGAATTAGCGGAGATATGGGCTCTCGAAGTTTGGAGTCGGGGGCTTAGTGCGATTATATGGGAAAATTCGATGGTCGAGATTTTTCACATATATGGGCATTTTTAAAATCTCCATTCGACGCTGATCACGATAACGAGCTCTTATCTGCAAAAAGTGCTGAATTAACGGAGATATGGGCTCTCGAAGTTTGGAGTTGGGGGCTTAGTGCGATTATATGGGAAAATTCGATGGTCGAGATTTTTCACATATGAGGGCATTTTTGACATCTCCATTCGACGCTGATCACGATAACGAGCTCTTATCTTCAAAAAGTGCTGAATTAACGGAGATATGGGCTCTCGAAGTTTGGAGTCGGGGGCTTAGTGCGATTATATGGGAAAATTCGATGGTCGAGATTTTTCACATATTAAGCCATTTTTGACATCTCCATTCGACGCTGATCACGATAACGAGCTCTTATCTGCAAAAAGTGCTGAATTAACGGAGATATGGGCTCTCGAAGTTTGGAGTCGGGGGCTTAGCGCGATTATATGGGAAAATTCGATGGTCGAGATTTTTCACATATGAGGGCATTTTTGACATCTCCATTCGACGCTGATCACGATAACGAGCTCTTATCTGCAAAAAGTGCTGAATTAACGGAGATATGGGCTCTCGAAGTTTGGAGTCGGGGGCTTAGCGCGATTATATGGGAAAATTCGATGGTCGAGATTTTTCACATATATGGGCATTTTTAAAATCTCCATTCGACGCTGATCACGATAACGAGCTCTTATCTGCAAAAAGTGCTGAATTAACGGAGATATGGGCTCTCGAAGTTTGGAGTCGGGGGCTTAGTGCGATTATATGGGAAAATTCGATGGTCGAGATTTTTCACATATGGGGGCATTTTTGACATCTCCATTCGACGCTGATCACGATAACGAGCTCTTATCTGCAAAAAGTACTGAATTAACGGAGATATGGGCTCTCGAAGTTTGGAGTCGGGGGCTTAGCGCGATTATATGGGAAAATTCGATGGTCGAGATTTTTCACATATGAGGGCATTTTTGACATCTCCATTCGACGCTGATCACGATAACGAGCTCTTATCTGCAAAAAGTGCTGAATTAACGGAGATATGGGCTCTCGAAGTTTGGAGTCGGGGGCTTAGTGCGATTATATGGGAAAATTCGATGGTCGAGATTTTTCA
Organism: Merodon equestris; assembly: GCA_958301585.1. Classification (NCBI taxonomy): domain Eukaryota; kingdom Metazoa; phylum Arthropoda; class Insecta; order Diptera; family Syrphidae; genus Merodon; species Merodon equestris. The sequence continues at coordinate 18,232,531 of OY284414.1, forward strand.
CATATATGGGCATTTTTAAAATCTCCATTCGACGCTGATCACGATAACGAGCTCTTATCTGCAAAAAGTGCTGAATTAACGGAGATATGGGCTCTCGAAGTTTGGAGTCGGGGGCTTAGTGCGATTATATGGGAAAATTCGATGGTCGCGATTTTTCACATTTGAGGGCATTTTTGACATCTCCATTCGACGCTGATCACGATAACGAGCTCTTATCTTCAAAAAGTGCTGAATTAACGGAGATATGGGCTCTCGAAGTTTGGAGTCGGGGGCTTAGTGCGATTATATGGGAAAATTCGATGGTCGAGATTTTTCACATATTAAGCCATTTTTGACATCTCCATTCGACGCTGATCACGATAACGAGCTCTTATCTGCAAAAAGTGCTGAATTAACGGAGATATGGGCTCTCGAAGTTTGGAGTCGGGGGCTTAGTGCGATTATATGGGAAAATTCGATGGTCGAGATTTTTCACATATGAGGGCATTTTTGACATCTCCATTCGACGCTGATCACGATAACGAGCTCTTATCTTCAAAAGTTGCTGAATTAACGGAGATATGGGCTCTCGAAGTTTGGAGTCGGGGGCTTAGTGCGATTATATGGGAAAATTCGATGGTCGAGATTTTTCACATATTAAGCCATTTTTGACATCTCCATTCGACGCTGATCACGATAACGAGCTCTTATCTGCAAAAAGTGCTGAATTAACGGAGATATGGGCTCTCGAAGTTTGGAGTCGGGGGCTTAGTGCGATTATATGGGAAAATTCGATGGTCGAGATTTTTCACATATGAGGGCATTTTTGACATCTCCATTCGACGCTGATCACGATAACGAGCTCTTATCTGCAAAAAGTGCTGAATTAACGGAGATATGGGCTCTCGAAGTTTGGAGTCGGGGGCTTAGTGCGATTATATGTGAAAATTCGATGGTCGAGATTTTTCACATATATGGGCATTTTTAAAATCTCCATTTGACGCTGATCACGATAACGAGCTCTTATCTGCAAAAAGTGCTGAATTAACGGAGATATGGGCTCTCGAAGTTTGGAGTCGGGGCTTAGTGCGATTATATGGGAAAATTCGATGGTTGAGATTTTTCACATATGAGGGCATTTTTGACATCTCCATTCGACGCTGATCACGGTAACGAGCTCTTATCTTCAAAAAGTGCTGAATTAACGGAGATATGGGCTCTCGAAGTTTGGAGTCGGGGGCTTAGTGCGATTATATGGGAAAATTCGATGGTCGAGATTTTTCACATATTAAGCCATTTTTGACATCTCCATTCGACGCTGATCACGATAACGAGCTCTTATCTGCAAAAAGTGCTGAATTAACGGAGATATGGGCTCTCGAAGTTTGGAGTCGGGGGCTTAGCGCGATTATATGGGAAAATTCGATGGTCGAGATTTTTCACATATGAGGGCATTTTTGACATCTCCATTCGACGCTGATCACGATAACGAGCTCTTATCTGCAAAAAGTGCTGAATTAACGGAGATATGGGCTCTCGAAGTTTGGAGTCGGGGGCTTAGTGCGATTATATGGGAAAATTCGATGGTCGAGATTTTTCACATATATGGCCATTTTAAAATCTCCATTCGACGCTGATCACGATAACGAGCTCTTATCTGCAAAAAGTGCTGAATTAACGGAGATATGGGCTCTCGAAGTTTGGAGTCGGGGGCTTAGTGCGATTATATGGGAAAATTCGATGGTCCAGATTTTTCACATATGAGGGCATTTTTGACATCTCCATTCGACGCTGATCACGATAACGAGCTCTTATCTTCAAAAAGTGCTGAATTAACGGAGATATGGGCTCTCGAAGTTTGGAGTCGGGGGCTTAGTGCGATTATATGGGAAAATTCGATGGTCGAGATTTTTCACATATTAAGCCATTTTTGACATCTCCATTCGACGCTGATCACGATAACGAGCTCTTATCTGCAAAAAGTGCTGAATTAACGGAGATATGGGCTCTCGAAGTTTGGAGTCGGGGGCTTAGTGCGATTATATGGGAAAATTCGATGGTCCAGATTTTTCACATATGAGGGCACTTTTGACATCTCCATTCGACGCTGATCACGATAACGAGCTCTTATCTTCAAAAAGTGCTGAATTAACGGAGATATGGGCTCTCGAAGTTTGGAGTCGGGGGCTTAGTGCGATTATATGGGAAAATTCGATGGTCGAGATTTTTCACATATTAAGCCATTTTTGACATCTCCATTCGACGCTGATCACGATAACGAGCTCTTATCTGCAAAAAGTGCTGAATTAACGGAGATATGGGCTCTCGAAGTTTGGAGTCGGGGGCTTAGTGCGATTATATGGGAAAATTCGATGGTCGAGATTTTTCACATATTAAGCCATTTTTGACATCTCCATTCGACGCTGATCACGATAACGAGCTCTTATCTTCAAAAAGTGCTGAATTAACGGAGATATGGGCTCTCGAAGTTTGGAGTCGGGGGCTTAGTGCGATTATATGGGAAAATTCGATGGTCGAGATTTTTCACATATTAAGCCATTTTTGACATCTCCATTCGACGCTGATCACGATAACGAGCTCTTATCTGCAAAAAGTGCTGAATTAACGGAGATATGGGCTCTCGAAGTTTGGAGTCGGGGGCTTAGCGCGATTATATGGGAAAATTCGATGGTCGAGATTTTTCACATATTAAGCCATTTTTGACATCTCCATTCGACGCTGATCACGATAACGAGCTCTTATCTGCAAAAAGTGCTGAATTAACGGAGATATGGGCTCTCGAAGTTTGGAGTCGGGGGCTTAGTGCGATTATATGGGAAAATTCGATGGTCGAGATTTTTCACATATATGGGCATTTTTAAAATCTCCATTCGACGCTGATCACGATAACGAGCTCTTATCTGCAAAAAGTGCTGAATTAACGGAGATATGGGCTCTCGAAGTTTGGAGTCGGGGGCTTAGTGCGATTATATGGGAAAATTCGATGGTCCAGATTTTTCACATATGAGGGCATTTTTGACATCTCCATTCGACGCTGATCACGATAACGAGCTCTTATCTTCAAAAAGTGCTGAATTAACGGAGATATGGGCTCTCGAAGTTTGGAGTCGGGGGCTTAGTGCGATTATATGGGAAAATTCGATGGTCGAGATTTTTCACATATTAAGCCATTTTTGACATCTCCATTCGACGCTGATCACGATAACGAGCTCTTATCTGCAAAAAGTGCTGAATTAACGGAGATATGGGCTCTCGAAGTTTGGAGTCGGGGGCTTAGTGCGATTATATTTGAAAATTCGATGGTCGAGATTTTTCACATATTAAGCCATTTTTGACATCTCCATTCGACGCTGATCACGATAACGAGCTCTTATCTTCAAAAAGTGCTGAATTAACGGAGATATGGGCTCTCGAAGTTTGGAGTCGGGGGCTTAGTGCGATTATATGGGAAAATTCGATGGTCGAGATTTTTCACATATTAAGCCATTTTTGACATCTCCATTCGACGCTGATCACGATAACGAGCTCTTATCTGCAAAAAGTGCTGAATTAACGGAGATATGGGCTCTCGAAGTTTGGAGTCGGGGGCTTAGCGCGATTATATGGGAAAATTCGATGGTCGAGATTTTTCACATATGAGGGCATTTTTGACATCTCCATTCGACGCTGATCACGATAACGAGCTCTTATCTGCAAAAAGTGCTGAATTAACGGAGATATGGGCTCTCGAAGTTTGGAGTCGGGGGCTTAGTGCGATTATATGGGAAAATTCGATGGTCGAGATTTTTCACATATATGGGCATTTTTAAAATCTCCATTCGACGCTGATCACGATAACGAGCTCTTATCTGCAAAAAGTGCTGAATTAACGGAGATATGGGCTCTCGAAGTTTGGAGTCGGGGGCTTAGTGCGATTATATGGGAAAATTCGATGGTCGCTATTTTTCACATATGAGGGCATTTTTGACATCTCCATTCGACGCTGATCACGATAACGAGCTCTTATCTTCAAAAAGTGCTGAATTAACGGAGATATGGGCTCTCGAAATTTGGAGTCGGGGGCTTAGTGCGATTATATGGGAAAATTCGATGGTCGAGATTTTTCACATATTAAGCCATTTTTGACATCTCCATTCGACGCTGATCACGATAACGAGCTCTTATCTGCAAAAAGTGCTGAATTAACGGAGATATGGGCTCTCGAAGTTTGGAGTCGGGGGCTTAGTGCGATTATATGGGAAAATTCGATGGTCGAGATTTTTCACATATATGGGCATTTTTAAAATCTCCATTCGACGCTGATCACGATAACGAGCTCTTATCTGCAAAAAGTGCTGAATTAACGGAGATATGGGCTCTCGAAGTTTGGAGTCGGGGGCTTAGTGCGATTATATGGGAAAATTCGATGGTCGAGATTTTTCACATATGAGGGCATTTTTGACATCTCCATTCGACGCTGATCACGATAACGAGCTCTTATCTTCAAAAAGTGCTGAATTAACGGAGATATGGGCTCTCGAAGTTTGGAGTCGGGGGCTTAGTGCGATTATATGGGAAAATTCGATGGTCGAGATTTTTCACATATTAAGCCATTTTTGACATCTCCATTCGACGCTGATCACGATAACGAGCTCTTATCTGCAAAAAGTGCTGAATTAACGGAGATATGGGCTCTCGAAGTTTGGAGTCGGGGGCTTAGTGCGATTATATGGGAAAATTCGATGGTCGAGATTTTTCACATATTAAGCCATTTTTGACATCTCCATTCGACGCTGATCACGATAACGAGCTCTTATCTGCAAAAAGTGCTGAATTAACGGAGATATGGGCTCTCGAAGTTTGGAGTCGGGGGCTTAGTGCGATTATATGGGAAAATTCGATGGTCGAGATTTTTCACATATGAGGGCATTTTTGACATCTCCATTCGACGCTGATCACGATAACGAGCTCTTATCTGCAAAAAGTGCTGAATTAACGGAGATATGGGCTCTCGAAGTTTGGAGTCGGGGGCTTAGTGCGATTATATGGGAAAATTCGATGGTCGAGATTTTTCACATATGAGGGCATTTTTGACATCTCCATTCGACGCTGATCACGATAACGAGCTCTTATCTTCAAAAAGTGCTGAATTAACGGAGATATGGGCTCTCGAAGTTTGGAGTCGGGGGCTTAGTGCGATTATATGGGAAAATTCGATGGTCGAGATTTTTCACATATTAAGCCATTTTTGACATCTCCATTCGACGCTGATCACGATAACGAGCTCTTATCTGCAAAAAGTGCTGAATTAACGGAGATATGGGCTCTCGAAGTTTGGAGTCGGGGGCTTAGTGCGATTATATGGGAAAATTCGATGGTCGAGATTTTTCACATATATGGGCATTTTTAAAATCTCCATTCGACGCTGATCACGATAACGAGCTCTTATCTGCAAAAAGTGCTGAATTAACGGAGATATGGGCTCTCGAAGTTTGGAGTCGGGGGCTTAGTGCGATTATATGGGAAAATTCGATGGTCGAGATTTTTCACATATGAGGGCATTTTTGACATCTCCATTCGACGCTGATCACGATAACGAGCTCTTATCTGCAAAAAGTGCTGAATTAACGGAGATATGGGCTCTCGAAGTTTGGAGTCGGGGGCTTAGTGCGATTATATGGGAAAATTCGATGGTCGAGATTTTTCACATATTAAGCCATTTTTGACATCTCCATTCGACGCTGATCACGATAACGAGCTCTTATCTGCAAAAAGTGCTGAATTAACGGAGATATGGGCTCTCGAAGTTTGCAGTCGGGGGCTTAGTGCGATTATATGGGAAAATTCGATGGTCGAGATTTTTCACATATTAAGCCATTTTTGACATCTCCATTCGACGCTGATCACGATAACGAGCTCTTATCTGCAAAAAGTGCTGAATTAACGGAGATATGGGCTCTCGAAGTTTGGAGTCGGGGGCTTAGCGCGATTATATGGGAAAATTCGATGGTCGAGATTTTTCACATATGAGGGCATTTTTGACATCTCCATTCGACGCTGATCACGATAACGAGCTCTTATCTTCAAAAAGTGCTGAATTAACGGAGATATGGGCTCTCGAAATTTGGAGTCGGGGGCTTAGTGCGATTATATGGGAAAATTCGATGGTCGAGATTTTTCACATATTAAGCCATTTTTGACATCTCCATTCGACGCTGATCACGATAACGAGCTCTTATCTGCAAAAAGTGCTGAATTAACGGAGATATGGGCTCTCGAAGTTTGGAGTCGGGGGCTTAGTGCGATTATATGGGAAAATTCGATGGTCGAGATTTTTCACATATATGGGCATTTTTAAAATCTCCATTCGACGCTGATCACGATAACGAGCTCTTATCTGCAAAAAGTGCTGAATTAACGGAGATATGGGCTCTCGAAGTTTGGAGTCGGGGGCTTAGTGCGATTATATGGGAAAATTCGATGGTCGAGATTTTTCACATATGAGGGCATTTTTGACATCTCCATTCGACGCTGATCACGATAACGAGCTCTTATCTTCAAAAAGTGCTGAATTAACGGAGATATGGGCTCTCGAAGTTTGGAGTCGGGGGCTTAGTGCGATTATATGGGAAAATTCGATGGTCGAGATTTTTCACATATTAAGCCATTTTTGACATCTCCATTCGACGCTGATCACGATAACGAGCTCTTATCTGCAAAAAGTGCTGAATTAACGGAGATATGGGCTCTCGAAGTTTGGAGTCGGGGGCTTAGTGCGATTATATGGGAAAATTCGATGGTCGAGATTTTTCACATATTAAGCCATTTTTGACATCTCCATTCGACGCTGATCACGATAACGAGCTCTTATCTGCAAAAAGTGCTGAATTAACGGAGATATGGGCTCTCGAAGTTTGGAGTCGGGGGCTTAGTGCGATTATATGGGAAAATTCGATGGTCGAGATTTTTCACATATGAGGGCATTTTTGACATCTCCATTCGACGCTGATCACGATAACGAGCTCTTATCTGCAAAAAGTGCTGAATTAACGGAGATATGGGCTCTCGAAGTTTGGAGTCGGGGGCTTAGTGCGATTATATGGGAAAATTCGATGGTCGAGATTTTTCACATATGAGGGCATTTTTGACATCTCCATTCGACGCTGATCACGATAACGAGCTCTTATCTTCAAAAAGTGCTGAATTAACGGAGATATGGGCTCTCGAAGTTTGGAGTCGGGGGCTTAGTGCGATTATATGGGAAAATTCGATGGTCGAGATTTTTCACATATTAAGCCATTTTTGACATCTCCATTCGACGCTGATCACGATAACGAGCTCTTATCTGCAAAAAGTGCTGAATTAACGGAGATATGGGCTCTCGAAGTTTGGAGTCGGGGGCTTAGTGCGATTATATGGGAAAATTCGATGGTCGAGATTTTTCACATATTAAGCCATTTTTGACATCTCCATTCGACGCTGATCACGATAACGAGCTCTTATCTGCAAAAAGTGCTGAATTAACGGAGATATGGGCTCTCGAAGTTTGGAGTCGGGGGCTTAGTGCGATTATATGGGAAAATTCGATGGTCGAGATTTTTCACATATATGGGCATTTTTAAAATCTCCATTCGACGCTGATCACGATAACGAGCTCTTATCTGCAAAAAGTGCTGAATTAACGGAGATATGGGCTCTCGAAGTTTGGAGTCGGGGGCTTAGTGCGATTATATGGGAAAATTCAATGGTCGAGATTTTTCACATATGAGGGCATTTTTGACATCTCCATTCGACGCTGATCACGATAACGAGCTCTTATCTGCAAAAAGTGCTGAATTAACGGAGATATGGGCTCTCGAAGTTTGGAGTCGGGGGCTTAGTGCGATTATATGGGAAAATTCGATGGTCGAGATTTTTCACATATTAAGCCATTTTTGACATCTCCATTCGACGCTGATCACGATAACGAGCTCTTATCTGCAAAAAGTGCTGAATTAACGGAGATATGGGCTCTCGAAGTTTGCAGTCGGGGGCTTAGTGCGATTATATGGGAAAATTCGATGGTCGAGATTTTTCACATATTAAGCCATTTTTGACATCTCCATTCGACGCTGATCACGATAACGAGCTCTTATCTGCAAAAAGTGCTGAATTAACGGAGATATGGGCTCTCGAAGTTTGGAGTCGGGGGCTTAGTGCGATTATATGGGAAAATTCGATGGTCGAGATTTTTCACATATTAAGCCATTTTTGACATCTCCATTCGACGCTGATCACGATAACGAGCTCTTGTCTGCAAAAAGTGCTGAATTAACGGAGATATGGGCTCTCGAAGTTTGGAGTCGGGGGCTTAGCGCGATTATATGGGAAAATTCGATGGTCGAGATTTTTCACATATGAGGGCATTTTTGACATCTCCATTCGACGCTGATCACGATAACGAGCTCTTATCTGCAAAAAGTGCTGAATTAACGGAGATATGGGCTCTCGAAGTTTGGAGTCGGGGGCTTAGTGCGATTATATGGGAAAATTCGATGGTCGAGATTTTTCACATATGAGGGCATTTTTGACATCTCCATTCGACGCTGATCACGATAACGAGCTCTTATCTTCAAAAAGTGCTGAATTAACGGAGATATGGGCTCTCGAAGTTTGGAGTCGGGGGCTTAGTGCGATTATATGGGAAAATTCGATGGTCGAGATTTTTCACATATTAAGCGATTTTTGACATCTCCATTCGACGCTGATCACGATAACGAGCTCTTATCTGCAAAAAGTGCTGAATTAACGGAGATATGGGCTCTCGAAGTTTGCAGTCGGGGGCTTAGTGCGATTATATGGGAAAATTCGATGGTCGAGATTTTTCACATATTAAGCCATTTTTGACATCTCCATTCGACGCTGATCACGATAACGAGCTCTTATCTGCAAAAAGTGCTGAATTAACGGAGATATGGGCTCTCGAAGTTTGGAGTCGGGGGCTTAGTGCGATTATATGGGAAAATTCGATGGTCGAGATTTTTCACATATTAAGCCATTTTTGACATCTCCATTCGACGCTGATCACGATAACGAGCTCTTGTCTGCAAAAAGTGCTGAATTAACGGAGATATGGGCTCTCGAAGTTTGGAGTCGGGGGCTTAGCGCGATTATATGGGAAAATTCGATGGTCGAGATTTTTCACATATGAGGGCATTTTTGACATCTCCATTCGACGCTGATCACGATAACGAGCTCTTATCTGCAAAAAGTGCTGAATTAACGGAGATATGGGCTCTCGAAGTTTGGAGTCGGGGGCTTAGTGCGATTATATGGGAAAATTCGATGGTCGAGATTTTTCACATATGAGGGCATTTTTGACATCTCCATTCGACGCTGATCACGATAACGAGCTCTTATCTTCAAAAAGTGCTGAATTAACGGAGATATGGGCTCTCGAAGTTTGGAGTCGGGGGCTTAGTGCGATTATATGGGAAAATTCGATGGTCGAGATTTTTCACATATATGGGCATTTTTAAAATCTCCATTCGACGCTGATCACGATAACGAGCTCTTATCTGCAAAAAGTGCTGAATTAACGGAGATATGGGCTCTCGAAGTTTGGAGTCGGGGGCTTAGTGCGATTATATGGGAAAATTCGATGGTCGAGATTTTTCACATATTAAGCCATTTTTGACATCTCCATTCGACGCTGATCACGATAACGAGCTCTTATCTGCAAAAAGTGCTGAATTAACGGAGATATGGGCTCTCGAAGTTTGCAGTCGGGGGCTTAGTGCGATTATATGGGAAAATTCGATGGTCGAGATTTTTCACATATATGGGCATTTTTAAAATCTCCATTCGACGCTGATCACGATAACGAGCTCTTATCTGCAAAAAGTGCTGAATTAACGGAGATATGGGCTCTCGAAGTTTGGAGTCGGGGGCTTAGTGCGATTATATGGGAAAATTCGATGGTCGAGATTTTTCACATATTAAGCCATTTTTGACATCTCCATTCGACGCTGATCACGATAACGAGCTCTTATCTGCAAAAAGTGCTGAATTAACGGAGATATGGGCTCTCGAAGTTTGCAGTCGGGGGCTTAGTGCGATTATATGGGAAAATTCGATGGTCGAGATTTTTCACATATTAAGCCATTTTTGACATCTCCATTCGACGCTGATCACGATAACGAGCTCTTATCTGCAAAAAGTGCTGAATTAACGGAGATATGGGCTCTCGAAGTTTGGAGTCGGGGGCTTAGTGCGATTATATGGGAAAATTCGATGGTCGAGATTTTTCACATATTAAGCCATTTTTGACATCTCCATTCGACGCTGATCACGATAACGAGCTCTTGTCTGCAAAAAGTGCTGAATTAACGGAGATATGGGCTCTCGAAGTTTGGAGTCGGGGGCTTAGCGCGATTATATGGGAAAATTCGATGGTCGAGATTTTTCACATATGAGGGCATTTTTGACATCTCCATTCGACGCTGATCACGATAACGAGCTCTTATCTGCAAAAAGTGCTGAATTAACGGAGATATGGGCTCTCGAAGTTTGGAGTCGGGGGCTTAGTGCGATTATATGGGAAAATTCGATGGTCGAGATTTTTCACATATGAGGGCATTTTTGACATCTCCATTCGACGCTGATCACGATAACGAGCTCTTATCTTCAAAAAGTGCTGAATTAACGGAGATATGGGCTCTCGAAGTTTGGAGTCGGGGGCTTAGTGCGATTATATGGGAAAATTCGATGGTCGAGATTTTTCACATATTAAGCGATTTTTGACATCTCCATTCGACGCTGATCACGATAACGAGCTCTTATCTGCAAAAAGTGCTGAATTAACGGAGATATGGGCTCTCGAAGTTTGCAGTCGGGGGCTTAGTGCGATTATATGGGAAAATTCGATGGTCGAGATTTTTCACATATTAAGCCATTTTTGACATCTCCATTCGACGCTGATCACGATAACGAGCTCTTATCTGCAAAAAGTGCTGAATTAACGGAGATATGGGCTCTCGAAGTTTGGAGTCGGGGGCTTAGTGCGATTATATGGGAAAATTCGATGGTCGAGATTTTTCACATATTAAGCCATTTTTGACATCTCCATTCGACGCTGATCACGATAACGAGCTCTTGTCTGCAAAAAGTGCTGAATTAACGGAGATATGGGCTCTCGAAGTTTGGAGTCGGGGGCTTAGCGCGATTATATGGGAAAATTCGATGGTCGAGATTTTTCACATATGAGGGCATTTTTGACATCTCCATTCGACGCTGATCACGATAACGAGCTCTTATCTGCAAAAAGTGCTGAATTAACGGAGATATGGGCTCTCGAAGTTTGGAGTCGGGGGCTTAGTGCGATTATATGGGAAAATTCGATGGTCGAGATTTTTCACATATGAGGGCATTTTTGACATCTCCATTCGACGCTGATCACGATAACGAGCTCTTATCTTCAAAAAGTGCTGAATTAACGGAGATATGGGCTCTCGAAGTTTGGAGTCGGGGGCTTAGTGCGATTATATGGGAAAATTCGATGGTCGAGATTTTTCACATATATGGGCATTTTTAAAATCTCCATTCGACGCTGATCACGATAACGAGCTCTTATCTGCAAAAAGTGCTGAATTAACGGAGATATGGGCTCTCGAAGTTTGGAGTCGGGGGCTTAGTGCGATTATATGGGAAAATTCGATGGTCGAGATTTTTCACATATGAGGGCATTTTTGACATCTCCATTCGACGCTGATCACGATAACGAGCTCTTATCTTCAAAAAGTGCTGAATTAACGGAGATATGGGCTCTCGAAGTTTGGAGTCGGGGGCTTAGTGCGATTATATGGGAAAATTCGATGGTCGAGATTTTTCACATATGAGGGCATTTTTGACATCTCCATTCGACGCTGATCACGATAACGAGCTCTTATCTTCAAAAAGTGCTGAATTAACGGAGATATGGGCTCTCGAAGTTTGGAGTCGGGGGCTTAGTGCGATTATATGGGAAAATTCGATGGTCGAGATTTTTCACATATTAAGCCATTTTTGACATCTCCATTCGACGCTGATTACGATAACGAGCTCTTATCTGCAAAAAGTGCTGAATTAACGGAGATATGGGCTCTCGAAGTTTGGAGTCGGGGGCTTAGCGCGATTATATGGGAAAATTCGATGGTCGAGATTTTTCACATATGAGGCCATTTTTGACATCTCCATTCGACGCTGATCACGATAACGAGCTCTTATCTGCAAAAAGTGCTGAATTAACGGAGATATGGGCTCTCGAAGTTTGGAGTCGGGGGCTTAGTGCGATTATATGGGAAAATTCGATGGTCGAGATTTTTCACATATGAGGGCATTTTTGACATCTCCATTCGACGCTGATCACGATAACGAGCTCTTATCTTCAAAAAGTGCTGAATTAACGGAGATATGGGCTCTCGAAGTTTGGAGTCGGGGGCTTAGTGCGATTATATGGGAAAATTCGATGGTCGAGATTTTTCACATATATGGGCATTTTTAAAATCTCCATTCGACGCTGATCACGATAACGAGCTCTTATCTGCAAAAAGTGCTGAATTAACGGAGATATGGGCTCTCGAAGTTTGGAGTCGGGGGCTTAGTGCGATTATATGGGAAAATTCGATGGTCGAGATTTTTCACATATTAAGCCATTTTTGACATCTCCATTCGACGCTGATCACGATAACGAGCTCTTATCTGCAAAAAGTGCTGAATTAACGGAGATATGGGCTCTCGACGTTTGGAGTCGGGGGCTTAGTGCGATTATATGGGAAAATTCGATGGTCGAGATTTTTCACATATATGGGCATTTTTAAAATCTCCATTCGACGCTGATCACGATAACGAGCTCTTATCTGCAAAAAGTGCTGAATTAACGGAGATATGGGCTCTCGAAGTTTGGAGTCGGGGGCTTAGTGCGATTATATGGGAAAATTCGATGGTCGAGATTTTTCACATATATGGGCATTTTTAAAATCTCCATTCGACGCTGATCACGATAACGAGCTCTTATCTGCAAAAAGTGCTGAATTAACGGAGATATGGGCTCTCGAAGTTTGGAGTCGGGGGCTAAGTGCGATTATATGGGAAAATTCGATGGTCGAGATTTTTCACATATGAGGGCATTTTTGACATCTCCATTCGACGCTGATCACGATAACGAGCTCTTATCTTCAAAAAGTGCTGAATTAACGGAGATATGGGCTCTCGAAGTTTGGAGTCGGGGGCTTAGTGCGATTATATGGGAAAATTCGATGGTCGAGATTTTTCACATATATGGGCATTTTTAAAATCTCCATTCCACGCTGATCACGATAACGAGCTCTTATCTGCAAAAAGTGCTGAATTAACGGAGATATGGGCTCTCGAAGTTTGGAGTCGGGGGCTTAGTGCGATTATATGGGAAAATTCGATGGTCGAGATTTTTCACATATGAGGGCATTTTTGACATCTCCATTCGACGCTGATCACGATAACGAGCTCTTATCTGCAAAAAGTGCTGAATTAACGGAGATATGGGCTCTCGAAATTTGGAGTCGGGGGCTTAGTGCGATTATATGGGAAAATTCGATGGTCGAGATTTTTCACATATTAAGCCATTTTTGACATCTCCATTCGACGCTGATCACGTTAACGAGCTCTTACCTGCAAAAAGTGCTGAATTAACGGAGTTATGGGCTCTCGAAGTTTGGAGTCGGGGGCTTAGTGCGATTATATGGGAAAATTCGATGGTCGAGATTTTTCACATATATGGGCATTTTTAAAATCTCCATTCGACGCTGATCACGATAACGAGCTCTTATCTGCAAAAAGTGCTGAATTAACGGAGATATGGGCTCTCGAAATTTGGAGTCGGGGGCTTAGTGCGATTATATGGGAAAATTCGATGGTCGAGATTTTTCACATATATGGGCATTTTTAAAATCTCCATTCGACGCTGATCACGATAACGAGCTCTTATCTGCAAAAAGTGCTGAATTAACGGAGATATGGGCTCTCGAAGTTTGGAGTCGGGGGCTTAGTGCGATTATATGGGAAAATTCGATGGTCGAGATTTTTCACATATGAGGGCATTTTTGACATCTCCATTCGACGCTGATCACGATAACGAGCTCTTATCTTCAAAAAGTGCTGAATTAACGGAGATATGGGCTCTCGAAGTTTGGAGTCGGGGGCTTAGTGCGATTATATGGGAAAATTCGATGGTCGAGATTTTTCACATATTAAGCCATTTTTGACATCTCCATTCGACGCTGATCACGATAACGAGCTCTTATCTGCAAAAAGTGCTGAATTAACGGAGATATGGGCTCTCGAAGTTTGGAGTCGGGGGCTTAGCGCGATTATATGGGAAAATTCGATGGTCGAGATTTTTCACATATGAGGCCATTTTTGACATCTCCATTCGACGCTGATCACGATAACGAGCTCTTATCTGCAAAAAGTGCTGAATTAACGGAGATATGGGCTCTCGAAGTTTGGAGTCGGGGGCTTAGTGCGATTATATGGGAAAATTCGATGGTCGAGATTTTTCACATATGAGGGCATTTTTGACATCTCCATTCGACGCTGATCACGATAACGAGCTCTTATCTTCAAAAAGTGCTGAATTAACGGAGATATGGGCTCTCGAAGTTTGGAGTCGGGGGCTTAGTGCGATTATATGGGAAAATTCGATGGTCGAGATTTTTCACATATTAAGCCATTTTTGACATCTCCATTCGACGCTGATCACGATAACGAGCTCTTATCTGCAAAAAGTGCTGAATTAACGGAGATATGGGCTCTCGAAGTTTGGAGTCGGTAGCTTAGTGCGATTATATGGGAAAATTCGATGGTCGAGATTTTTCACATATTAAGCCATTTTTGACATCTCCATTCGACGCTGATCACGATAACGAGCTCTTATCTGCAAAAAGTGCTGAATTAACGGAGATATGGGCTCTCGACGTTTGGAGTCGGGGGCTTAGTGCGATTATATGGGAAAATTCGATGGTCGAGATTTTTCACATATATGGGCATTTTTAAAATCTCCATTCGACGCTGATCACGATAACGAGCTCTTATCTGCAAAAAGTGCTGAATTAACGGAGATATGGGCTCTCGAAGTTTGGAGTCGGGGGCTTAGTGCGATTATATGGGAAAATTCGATGGTCGAGATTTTTCACATATGAGGGCATTTTTGACATCTCCATTCGACGCTGATCACGATAACGAGCTCTTATCTTCAAAAGGTGCTGAATTAACGGAGATATGGGCTCTCGAAGTTTGGAGTCGGGGGCTTAGTGCGATTATATGGGAAAATTCGATGGTCGAGATTTTTCACATATTAAGCCATTTTTGACATCTCCATTCGACGCTGATCACGATAACGAGCTCTTATCTGCAAAAAGTGCTGAATTAACGGAGATATGGGCTCTCGAAGTTTTGAGTCGGGGGCTTAGTGCGATTATATGGGAAAATTCGATGGTCGAGATTTTTCACATATATGGGCATTTTTAAAATCTCCATTCGACGCTGATCACGATAACGAGCTCTTATCTGCAAAAAGTGCTGAATTAACGGAGATATGGGCTCTCGAAATTTGGAGTCGGGGGCTTAGTGCGATTATATGGGAAAATTCGATGGTCGAGATTTTTCACATATGAGGGCATTTTTGACATCTCCATTCGACGCTGATCACGATAACGAGCTCTTATCTTCAAAAAGTGCTGAATTAACGGAGATATGGGCTCTCGAAGTTTGGAGTCGGGGGCTTAGTGCGATTATATGGGAAAATTCGATGGTCGAGATTTTTCACATATTAAGCCATTTTTGACATCTCCATTCGACGCTGATCACGATAACGAGCTCTTATCTGCAAAAAGTGCTGAATTAACGGAGATATGGGCTCTCGAAGTTTGGAGTCGGGGGCTTAGTGCGATTATATGGGAAAATTCGATGGTCGAGATTTTTCACATATGAGGGCATTTTTGACATCTCCATTCGACGCTGATCACGATAACGAGCTCTTATCTGCAAAAAGTGCTGAATTAACGGAGATATGGGCTCTCGAAGTTTGGAGTCGGGGGCTTAGTGCGATTATATGGGAAAATTCGATGGTCGAGATTTTTCACATATATGGGCATTTTTAAAATCTCCATTCGACGCTGATCACGATAACGAGCTCTTATCTGCAAAAAGTGCTGAATTAACGGAGATATGGGCTCTCGAAGTTTGGAGTCGGGGGCTTAGTGCGATTATATGGGAAAATTCGATGGTCGAGATTTTTCACATATGAGGGCATTTTTGACATCTCCATTCGACGCTGATCACGATAACGAGCTCTTATCTTCAAAAAGTGCTGAATTAACGGAGATATGGGCTCTCGAAGTTTGGAGTCGGGGGCTTAGTGCGATTATATGGGAAAATTCGATGGTCGAGATTTTTCACATATTAAGCCATTTTTGACATCTCCATTCGACGCTGATCACGATAACGAGCTCTTATCTGCAAAAAGTGCTGAATTAACGGAGATATGGGCTCTCGAAGTTTGGAGTCGGGGGCTTAGCGCGATTATATGGGAAAATTCGATGGTCGAGATTTTTCACATATGAGGCCATTTTTGACATCTCCATTCGACGCTGATCACGATAACGAGCTCTTATCTGCAAAAAGTGCTGAATTAACGGAGATATGGGCTCTCGAAGTTTGGAGTCGGGGGCTTAGTGCGATTATATGGGAAAATTCGATGGTCGAGATTTTTCACATATGTATGAGGGCATTTTTGACATCTCCATTCGACGCTGATCACGATAACGAGCTCTTATCTTCAAAAAGTGCTGAATTAACGGAGATATGGGCTCTCGAAGTTTGGAGTCGGGGGCTTAGTGCGATTATATGGGAAAATTCGATGGTCGAGATTTTTCACATATGAGGGCATTTTTGACATCTCCATTCGACGCTGATCACGATAATGAGCTCCTATCTGCAAAAAGTGCTGAATTAACGGAGATATGGGCTCTCGAAGTTTGGAGTCGGGGGCTTAGTGCGATTATATGGGAAAATTCGATGGTCGAGATTTTTCACATATGAGGGCATTTTTGACATCTCCATTCGACGCTGATCACGATAACGAGCTCTTATCTGCAAAAAGTGCTGAATTAACGGAGATATGGGCTCTCGAAGTTTGGAGTCGGGGGCTTAGCGCGATTATATGGGAAAATTCGATGGTCGAAATTTTTCACATATGAGGGCATTTTTGACATCTCCATTCGACGCTGATCACGATAACGAGCTCTTATCTGCAAAAAGTGCTGAATTAAAGGAGATATGGGCTCTCGAAATTTGGAGTCGGGGGCTTAGTGCGATTATATGGGAAAATTCGATGGTCGAGATTTTTCACATATGAGGGCATTTTTGACATCTCCATTCGACGCTGATCACGATAACGAGCTCTTATCTTCAAAAAGTGCTGAATTAACGGAGATATGGGCTCTCGAAGTTTGGAGTCGGGGGCTTAGTGCGATTATATGGGAAAATTCGATGGTCGAGATTTTTCACATATTAAGCCATTTTTGACATCTCCATTCGACGCTGATCACGATAACGAGCTCTTATCTGCAAAAAGTGCTGAATTAACGGAGATATGGGCTCTCGAAGTTTGGAGTCGGGGGCTTAGTGCGATTATATGGGAAAATTCGATGGTCGAGATTTTTCACATATATGGGCATTTTTAAAATCTCCATTCGACGCTGATCACGATAACGAGCTCTTATCTGCAAAAAGTGCTGAATTAACGGAGATATGGGCTCTCGAAGTTTGGAGTCGGGGGCTTAGTGCGATTATATGGGAAAATTCGATGGTCGAGATTTTTCACATATGAGGGCATTTTTGACATCTCCATTCGACGCTGATCACGATAACGAGCTCTTATCTTCAAAAGGTGCTGAATTAACGGAGATATGGGCTCTCGAAGTTTGGAGTCGGGGGCTTAGTGCGATTATATGGGAAAATTCGATGGTCGAGATTTTTCACATATTAAGCCATTTTTGACATCTCCATTCGACGCTGATCACGATAACGAGCTCTTATCTGCAAAAAGTGCTGAATTAACGGAGATATGGGCTCTCGAAGTTTGGAGTCGGGGGCTTAGTGCGATTATATGGGAAAATTCGATGGTCGAGATTTTTCACATATGAGGGCATTTTTGACATCTCCATTCGACGCTGATCACGATAACGAGCTCTTATCTTCAAAAGGTGCTGAATTAACGGAGATATGGGCTCTCGAAGTTTGGAGTCGGGGGCTTAGTGCGATTATATGGGAAAATTCGATGGTCGAAATTTTTCACATATGAGGGCATTTTTGACATCTCCATTCGACGCTGATCACGATAACGAGCTCTTATCTGCAAAAAGTGCTGAATTAACGGAGATATGGGCTCTCGAAATTTGGAGTCGGGGGCTTAGTGCGATTATATGGGAAAATTCGATGGTCGAGATTTTTCACATATATGGGCATTTTTAAAATCTCCATTCGACGCTGATCACGATAACGAGCTCTTATCTGCAAAAAGTGCTGAATTAACGGAGATATGGGCTCTCGAAGTTTGGAGTCGGGGGCTTAGTGCGATTATATGGGAAAATTCGATGGTCGAGATTTTTCACATATGAGGGCATTTTTGACATCTCCATTCGACGCTGATCACGATAACGAGCTCTTATCTTCAAAAGGTGCTGAATTAACGGAGATATGGGCTCTCGAAGTTTGGAGTCGGGGGCTTAGTGCGATTATATGGGAAAATTCGATGGTCGAGATTTTTCACATATTAAGCCATTTTTGACATCTCCATTCGACGCTGATCACGATAACGAGCTCTTATCTGCAAAAAGTGCTGAATTAACGGAGATATGGGCTCTCGAAGTTTGGAGTCGGGGGCTTAGTGCGATTATATGGGAAAATTCGATGGTCGAGATTTTTCACATATGAGGGCATTTTTGACATCTCCATTCGACGCTGATCACGATAACGAGCTCTTATCTTCAAAAGGTGCTGAATTAACGGAGATATGGGCTCTCGAAGTTTGGAGTCGGGGGCTTAGTGCGATTATATGGGAAAATTCGATGGTCGAGATTTTTCACATATTAAGCCATTTTTGACATCTCCATTCGACGCTGATCACGATAACGAGCTCTTATCTGCAAAAAGTGCTGAATTAACGGAGATATGGGCTCTCGAAGTTTGGAGTCGGGGGCTTAGTGCGATTATATGGGAAAATTCGATGGTCGAGATTTTTCACATATATGGGCATTTTTAAAATCTCCATTCGACGCTGATCACGATAACGAGCTCTTATCTGCAAAAAGTGCTGAATTAACGGAGATATGGGCTCTCGAAATTTGGAGTCGGGGGCTTAGTGCGATTATATGGGAAAATTCGATGGTCGAGATTTTTCACATATGAGGGCATTTTTGACATCTCCATTCGACGCTGATCACGATAACGAGCTCTTATCTTCAAAAAGTGCTGAATTAACGGAGATATGGGCTCTCGAAGTTTGGAGTCGGGGGCTTAGTGCGATTATATGGGAAAATTCGATGGTCGAGATTTTTCACATATTAAGCCATTTTTGACATCTCCATTCGACGCTGATCACGATAACGAGCTCTTATCTGCAAAAAGTGCTGAATTAACGGAGATATGGGCTCTCGAAGTTTGGAGTCGGGGGCTTAGTGCGATTATATGGGAAAATTCGATGGTCGAGATTTTTCACATATGAGGGCATTTTTGACATCTCCATTCGACGCTGATCATGATAACGAGCTCTTATCTTCAAAAGGTGCTGAATTAACGGAGATATGGGCTCTCGAAGTTTGGAGTCGGGGGCTTAGTGCGATTATATGGGAAAATTCGATGGTCGAGATTTTTCACATATTAAGCCATTTTTGACATCTCCATTCGACGCTGATCACGATAACGAGCTCTTATCTGCAAAAAGTGCTGAATTAACGGAGATATGGGCTCTCGAAGTTTGGAGTCGGGGGCTTAGCGCGATTATATGGGAAAATTCGATGGTCGAGATTTTTCACATATGAGGGCATTTTTGACATCTCCATTCGACGCTGATCACGATAACGAGCTCTTATCTGCAAAAAGTGCTGAATTAACGGAGATATGGGCTCTCGAAGTTTGGAGTCGGGGGCTTAGTGCGATTATATGGGAAAATTCGATGGTCGAGATTTTTCACATATTAAGCCATTTTTGACATCTCCATTCGACGCTGATCACGATAACGAGCTCTTATCTGCAAAAAGTGCTGAATTAACGGAGATATGGGCTCTCGAAGTTTGGAGTCGGGGGCTTAGCGCGATTATATGGGAAAATTCGATGGTCGAGATTTTTCACATATGAGGGCATTTTTGACATCTCCATTCGACGCTGATCACGATAACGAGCTCTTATCTGCAAAAAGTGCTGAATTAACGGAGATATGGGCTCTCGAAGTTTGGAGTCGGGGGCTTAGTGCGATTATATGGGAAAATTCGATGGTCGAGATTTTTCACATATGAGGGCATTTTTGACATCTCCATTCGACGCTGATCACGATAACGAGCTCTTATCTTCAAAAAGTGCTGAATTAACGGAGATATGGGCTCTCGAAGTTTGGAGTCGGGGGCTTAGTGCGATTATATGGGAAAATTCGATGGTCGAGATTTTTCACATATTAAGCCATTTTTGACATCTCCATTCGACGCTGATCACGATAACGAGCTCTTATCTGCAAAAAGTGCTGAATTAACGGAGATATGGGCTCTCGAAGTTTGGAGTCGGGGGCTTAGTGCGATTATATGGGAAAATTCGATGGTCGAGATTTTTCACATATATGGGCATTTTTAAAATCTCCATTCGACGCTGATCACGATAACGAGCTCTTATCTGCAAAAAGTGCTGAATTAACGGAGATATGGGCTCTCGAAATTTGGAGTCGGGGGCTTAGTGCGATTATATGGGAAAATTCGATGGTCGAGATTTTTCACATATGAGGGCATTTTTGACATCTCCATTCGACGCTGATCACGATAACGAGCTCTTATCTGCAAAAAGTGCTGAATTAACGGAGATATGGGCTCTCGAAGTTTGGAGTCGGGGGCTTAGTGCGATTATATGGGAAAATTCGATGGTCGAGATTTTTCACATATGAGGGCATTTTTAAAATCTCCATTCGACGCTGATCACGATAACGAGCTCTTATCTGCAAAAAGTGCTGAATTAACGGAGATATGGGCTCTCGAAGTTTGGAGTCGGGGGCTTAGTGCGATTATATGGGAAAATTCGATGGTCGAGATTTTTCACATATGAGGGCATTTTTGACATCTCCATTCGACGCTGATCACGATAACGAGCTCTTATCTTCAAAAAGTGCTGAATTAACGGAGATATGGGCTCTCGAAGTTTGGAGTCGGGGGCTTAGTGCGATTATATGGGAAAATTCGATGGTCGAGATTTTTCACATATTAAGCCATTTTTGACATCTCCATTCGACGCTGATCACGATAACGAGCTCTTATCTGCAAAAAGTGCTGAATTAACGGAGATATGGGCTCTCGAAGTTTGGAGTCGGGGGCTTAGCGCGATTATATGGGAAAATTCGATGGTCGAGATTTTTCACATATGAGGGCATTTTTGACATCTCCATTCGACGCTGATCACGATAACGAGCTCTTATCTGCAAAAAGTGCTGAATTAACGGAGATATGGGCTCTCGAAGTTTGGAGTCGGGGGCTTAGTGCGATTATATGGGAAAATTCGATGGTCGAGATTTTTCACATATGAGGGCATTTTTGACATCTCCATTCGACGCTGATCACGATAACGAGCTCTTATCTTCAAAAAGTGCTGAATTAACGGAGATATGGGCTCTCGAAGTTTGGAGTCGGGGGCTTAGTGCGATTATATGGGAAAATTCGATGGTCGAGATTTTTCACATATTAAGCCATTTTTGAGATCTCCATTCGACGCTGATCACGATAACGAGCTCTTATCTGCAAAAAGTGCTGAATTTACGGAGATATGGGCTCTCGAAGTTTGGAGTCGGGGGCTTAGTGCGATTATATGGGAAAATTCGATGGTCGAGATTTTTCACATATTAAGCCATTTTTGACATCTCCATTCGACGCTGATCACGATAACGAGCTCTTATCTGCAAAAAGTGCTGAATTAACGGAGATATGGGCTCTCGAAGTTTGGAGTCGGGGGCTTAGTGCGATTATATGGGAAAATTCGATGGTCGAGATTTTTCACATATATGGGCATTTTTAAAATCTCCATTCGACGCTGATCACGATAACGAGCTCTTATCTGCAAAAAGTGCTGAATTAACGGAGATATGGGCTCTCGAAGTTTGGAGTCGGGGGCTTAGTGCGATTATATGGGAAAATTCGATGGTCGAGATTTTTCACATATATGGGCATTTTTAAAATCTCCATTCGACGCTGATCACGATAACGAGCTCTTATCTGCAAAAAGTGCTGAATTAACGGAGATATGGGCTCTCGAAGTTTGGAGTCGGGGGCTTAGTGCGATTATATGGGAAAATTCGATGGTCGAGATTTTTCATATATATGGGCATTTTTAAAATCTCCATTCGACGCTGATCACGATAACGAGCTCTTATCTGCAAAAAGTGCTGAATTAACGGAGATATGGGCTCTCGAAGTTTGGAGTCGGGGGCTTAGTGCGATTATATGGGAAAATTCGATGGTCGAGATTTTTCAGATATGAGGGCATTTTTGACATCTCCATTCGACGCTGATCACGATAACGAGCTCTTATCTTCAAAAAGTGCTGAATTAACGGAGATATGGGCTCTCGAAGTTTGGAGTCGGGGGCTTAGTGCGATTATATGGGAAAATTCGATGGTCGAGATTTTTCACATATGAGGGCATTTTTGACATCTCCATTCGACGCTGATCACGATAACGAGCTCTTATCTGCAAAAAGTGCTGAATTAACGGAGATATGGGCTCTCGAAGTTTGGAGTCGGGGGCTTAGTGCGATTATATGGGAAAATTCGATGGTCGAGATTTTTCACATATTAAGCCATTTTTGACATCTCCATTCGACGCTGATCACGATAACGAGCTCTTATCTGCAAAAAGTGCTGAATTAACGGAGATATGGGCTCTCGAAATTTGGAGTCGGGGGCTTAGTGCGATTATATGGGAAAATTCGATGGTCGAGATTTTTCACATATTAAGCCATTTTTGACATCTCCATTCGACGCTGATCACGATAACGAGCTCTTATCTGCAAAAAGTGCTGAATTAACGGAGATATGGGCTCTCGAAGTTTGGAGTCGGGGGCTTAGCGCGATTATATGGGAAAATTCGATGGTCGAGATTTTTCACATATGAGGGCATTTTTGACATCTCCATTCGACGCTGATCACGATAACGAGCTCTTATCTGCAAAAAGTGCTGAATTAACGGAGATATGGGCTCTCGAAGTTTGGAGTCGGGGGCTTAGTGCGATTATATGGGAAAATTCGATGGTCGAGATTTTTCACATATATGGGCATTTTTAAAATCTCCATTCGACGCTGATCACGATAACGAGCTCTTATCTGCAAAAAGTGCTGAATTAACGGAGATATGGGCTCTCGAAGTTTGGAGTCTGGGGCTTAGTGCGATTATATGGGAAAATTCGATGGTCGAGATTTTTCACATATGAGGGCATTTTTGACATCTCCATTCGACGCTGATCACGATAACGAGCTCTTATCTTCAAAAAGTGCTGAATTAACGGAGATATGGGCTCTCGAAGTTTGGAGTCGGGGGCTTAGTGCGATTATATGGGAAAATTCGATGGTCGAGATTTTTCACATATGAGGGCATTTCTGACATCTCCATTCGACGCTGATCACGATAACGAGCTCTTATCTGCAAAAAGTGCTGAATTAACGGAGATATGGGCTCTCGAAGTTTGGAGTCGGGGGCTTAGCGCGATTATATGGGAAAATTCGATGGTCGAGATTTTTCACATATGAGGGCATTTTTGACATCTCCATTCGACGCTGATCACGATAACGAGCTCTTATCTGCAAAAAGTGCTGAATTAACGGAGATATGGGCTCTCGAAGTTTGGAGTCGGGGGCTTAGTGCGATTATATGGGAAAATTCGATGGTCGAGATTTTTCACATATATGGGCATTTTTAAAATCTCCATTCGACGCTGATCACGATAACGAGCTCTTATCTGCAAAAAGTGCTGAATTAACGGAGATATGGGCTCTCGAAGTTTGGAGTCGGGGGCTTAGCGCGATTATATGGGAAAATTCGATGGTCGAGATTTTTCACATATGAGGGCATTTTTGACATCTCCATTCGACGCTGATCACGATAACGAGCTCTTATCTTCAAAAAGTGCTGAATTAACGGAGACATGGGCTCTCGAAGTTTGGAGTCGGGGGCTTAGTGCGATTATATGGGAAAATTCGATGGTCGAGATTTTTCACATATTAAGCCATTTTTGACATCTCCATTCGACGCTGATCACGATAACGAGCTCTTATCTGCAAAAAGTGCTGAATTAACGGAGATATGGGCTCTCGAAGTTTGGAGTCGGGGGCTTAGCGCGATTATATGGGAAAATTCGATGGTCGAGATTTTTCACATATATGGGCATTTTTAAAATCTCCATTCGACGCTGATCACGATAACGAGCTCTTATCTGCAAAAAGTGCTGAATTAACGGAGATATGGGCTCTCGAAGTTTGGAGTCGGGGGCTTAGCGCGATTATATGGGAAAATTCGATGGTCGAGATTTTTCACATATGAGGGCATTTTTGACATCTCCATTCGACGCTGATCACGATAACGAGCTCTTATCTTCAAAAAGTGCTGAATTAACGGAGACATGGGCTCTCGAAGTTTGGAGTCGGGGGCTTAGTGCGATTATATGGGAAAATTCGATGGTCGAGATTTTTCACATATTAAGCCATTTTTGACATCTCCATTCGACGCTGATCACGATAACGAGCTCTTATCTGCAAAAAGTGCTGAATTAACGGAGATATGGGCTCTCGAAGTTTGGAGTCGGGGGCTTAGTGCGATTATATGGGAAAATTCGATGGTCGAGATTTTTCACATATATGGGCATTTTTAAAATCTCCATTCGACGCTGATCACGATAACGAGCTCTTATCTGCAAAAAGTGCTGAATTAACGGAGATATGGGCTCTCGAAGTTTGGAGTCGGGGGCTTAGCGCGATTATACGGGAAAATTCGATGGTCGAGATTTTTCACATATGAGGGCATTTTTGACATCTCCATTCGACGCTGATCACGATAACGAGCTCTTATCTTCAAAAAGTGCTGAATTAACGGAGACATGGGCTCTCGAAGTTTGGAGTCGGGGGCTTAGTGCGATTATATGGGAAAATTCGATGGTCGAGATTTTTCACATATTAAGCCATTTTTGACATCTCCATTCGACGCTGATCACGATAACGAGCTCTTATCTGCAAAAAGTGCTGAATTAACGGAGATATGGGCTCTCGAAGTTTGGAGTCGGGGGCTTAGTGCGATTATATGGGAAAATTCGATGGTCGAGATTTTTCACATATATGGGCATTTTTAAAATCTCCATTCGACGCTGATCACGATAACGAGCTCTTATCTTCAAAAAGTGCTGAATTAACGGAGATATGGGCTCTCGAAGTTTGGAGTCGGGGGCTTAGTGCGATTATATGGGAAAATTCGATGGTCGAGATTTTTCACATATGAGGGCATTTCTGACATCTCCATTCGACGCTGATCACGATAACGAGCTCTTATCTGCAAAAAGTGCTGAATTAACGGAGATATGGGCTCTCGAAGTTTGGAGTCGGGGGCTTAGCGCGATTATATGGGAAAATTCGATGGTCGAGATTTTTCACATATGAGGGCATTTTTGACATCTCCATTCGACGCTGATCACGATAACGAGCTCTTATCTGCAAAAAGTGCTGAATTAACGGAGATATGGGCTCTCGAAGTTTGGAGTCGGGGGCTTAGTGCGATTATATGGGAAAATTCGATGGTCGAGATTTTTCACATATATGGGCATTTTTAAAATCTCCATTCGACGCTGATCACGATAACGAGCTCTTATCTGCAAAAAGTGCTGAATTAACGGAGATATGGGCTCTCGAAGTTTGGAGTCGGGGGCTTAGCGCGATTATATGGGAAAATTCGATGGTCGAGATTTTTCACATATGAGGGCATTTTTGACATCTCCATTCGACGCTGATCACGATAACGAGCTCTTATCTTCAAAAAGTGCTGAATTAACGGAGACATGGGCTCTCGAAGTTTGGAGTCGGGGGCTTAGTGCGATTATATGGGAAAATTCGATGGTCGAGATTTTTCACATATTAAGCCATTTTTGACATCTCCATTCGACGCTGATCACGATAACGAGCTCTTATCTGCAAAAAGTGCTGAATTAACGGAGATATGGGCTCTCGAAGTTTGGAGTCGGGGGCTTAGCGCGATTATATGGGAAAATTCGATGGTCGAGATTTTTCACATATATGGGCATTTTTAAAATCTCCATTCGACGCTGATCACGATAACGAGCTCTTATCTGCAAAAAGTGCTGAATTAACGGAGATATGGGCTCTCGAAGTTTGGAGTCGGGGGCTTAGCGCGATTATATGGGAAAATTCGATGGTCGAGATTTTTCACATATGAGGGCATTTTTGACATCTCCATTCGACGCTGATCACGATAACGAGCTCTTATCTTCAAAAAGTGCTGAATTAACGGAGACATGGGCTCTCGAAGTTTGGAGTCGGGGGCTTAGTGCGATTATATGGGAAAATTCGATGGTCGAGATTTTTCACATATTAAGCCATTTTTGACATCTCCATTCGACGCTGATCACGATAACGAGCTCTTATCTGCAAAAAGTGCTGAATTAACGGAGATATGGGCTCTCGAAGTTTGGAGTCGGGGGCTTAGTGCGATTATATGGGAAAATTCGATGGTCGAGATTTTTCACATATATGGGCATTTTTAAAATCTCCATTCGACGCTGATCACGATAACGAGCTCTTATCTGCAAAAAGTGCTGAATTAACGGAGATATGGGCTCTCGAAGTTTGGAGTCGGGGGCTTAGCGCGATTATACGGGAAAATTCGATGGTCGAGATTTTTCACATATGAGGGCATTTTTGACATCTCCATTCGACGCTGATCACGATAACGAGCTCTTATCTTCAAAAAGTGCTGAATTAACGGAGACATGGGCTCTCGAAGTTTGGAGTCGGGGGCTTAGTGCGATTATATGGGAAAATTCGATGGTCGAGATTTTTCACATATTAAGCCATTTTTGACATCTCCATTCGACGCTGATCACGATAACGAGCTCTTATCTGCAAAAAGTGCTGAATTAACGGAGATATGGGCTCTCGAAGTTTGGAGTCGGGGGCTTAGTGCGATTATATGGGAAAATTCGATGGTCGAGATTTTTCACATATATGGGCATTTTTAAAATCTCCATTCGACGCTGATCACGATAACGAGCTCTTATCTGCAAAAAGTGCTGAATTAACGGAGATATGGGCTCTCGAAGTTTGGAGTCGGGGGCTTAGCGCGATTATATGGGAAAATTCGATGGTCGAGATTTTTCACATATGAGGGCATTTTTGACATCTCCATTCGACGCTGATCACGATAACGAGCTCTTATCTTCAAAAAGTGCTGAATTAACGGAGACATGGGCTCTCGAAGTTTGGAGTCGGGGGCTTAGTGCGATTATATGGGAAAATTCGATGGTCGAGATTTTTCACATATTAAGCCATTTTTGACATCTCCATTCGACGCTGATCACGATAACGAGCTCTTATCTGCAAAAAGTGCTGAATTAACGGAGATATGGGCTCTCGAAGTTTGGAGTCGGGGGCTTAGCGCGATTATATGGGAAAATTCGATGGTCGAGATTTTTCACATATGAGGGCATTTTTAAAATCTCCATTCGACGCTGATCACGATAACGAGCTCTTATCTGCAAAAAGTGCTGAATTAACGGAGATATGGGCTCTCGAAGTTTGGAGTCGGGGGCTTAGTGCGATTATATGGGAAAATTCGATGGTCGAGATTTTTCACATATGAGGGCATTTTTGACATCTCCATTCGACGCTGATCACGATAACGAGCTCTTATCTGCAAAAAGTGCTGAATTAACGGAGATATGGGCTCTCGAAGTTTGGAGTCGGGGGCTTAGTGCGATTATATGGGAAAATTCGATGGTCGAGATTTTTCACATATATGGGCATTTTTAAAATCTCCATTCGACGCTGATCACGATAACGAGCTCTTATCTGCAAAAAGTGCTGAATTAACGGAGATATGGGCTCTCGAAGTTTGGAGTCGGGGGCTAAGTGCGATTATATGGGAAAATTCGATGGTCGAGATTTTTCACATATGAGGGCATTTTTGACATCTCCATTCGACGCTGATCACGATAACGAGCTCTTATCTTCAAAAAGTGCTGAATTAACGGAGATATGGGCTCTCGAAGTTTGGAGTCGGGGGCTTAGTGCGATTATATGGGAAAATTCGATGGTCGAGATTTTTCACATATATGGGCATTTTTAAAATCTCCATTCCACGCTGATCACGATAACGAGCTCTTATCTGCAAAAAGTGCTGAATTAACGGAGATATGGGCTCTCGAAGTTTGGAGTCGGGGGCTTAGTGCGATTATATGGGAAAATTCGATGGTCGAGATTTTTCACATATGAGGGCATTTTTGACATCTCCATTCGACGCTGATCACGATAACGAGCTCTTATCTGCAAAAAGTGCTGAATTAACGGAGATATGGGCTCTCGAAATTTGGAGTCGGGGGCTTAGTGCGATTATATGGGAAAATTCGATGGTCGAGATTTTTCACATATTAAGCCATTTTTGACATCTCCATTCGACGCTGATCACGTTAACGAGCTCTTACCTGCAAAAAGTGCTGAATTAACGGAGTTATGGGCTCTCGAAGTTTGGAGTCGGGGGCTTAGTGCGATTATATGGGAAAATTCGATGGTCGAGATTTTTCACATATATGGGCATTTTTAAAATCTCCATTCGACGCTGATCACGATAACGAGCTCTTATCTGCAAAAAGTGCTGAATTAACGGAGATATGGGCTCTCGAAATTTGGAGTCGGGGGCTTAGTGCGATTATATGGGAAAATTCGATGGTCGAGATTTTTCACATATATGGGCATTTTTAAAATCTCCATTCGACGCTGATCACGATAACGAGCTCTTATCTGCAAAAAGTGCTGAATTAACGGAGATATGGGCTCTCGAAGTTTGGAGTCGGGGGCTTAGTGCGATTATATGGGAAAATTCGATGGTCGAGATTTTTCACATATATGGGCATTTTTAAAATCTCCATTCGACGCTGATCACGATAACGAGCTCTTATCTGCAAAAAGTGCTGAATTAACGGAGATATGGGCTCTCGAAGTTTGGAGTCGGGGGCTTAGCGCGATTATATGGGAAAATTCGATGGTCGAGATTTTTCACATATGAGGGCATGTTTGACATCTCCATTCGACGCTGATCACGATAACGAGCTCTTATCTGCAAAAAGTGCTGAATTAACGGAGATATGGGCTCTCGAAGTTTGGAGTCGGGGGCTAAGTGCGATTATATGGGAAAATTCGATGGTCGAGATTTTTCACATATGAGGGCATTTTTGACATCTCCATTCGACGCTGATCACGATAACGAGCTCTTATCTTCAAAAAGTGCTGAATTAACGGAGATATGGGCTCTCGAAGTTTGGAGTCGGGGGCTTAGTGCGATTATATGGGAAAATTCGATGGTCGAGATTTTTCACATATATGGGCATTTTTAAAATCTCCATTCCACGCTGATCACGATAACGAGCTCTTATCTGCAAAAAGTGCTGAATTAACGGAGATATGGGCTCTCGAAGTTTGGAGTCGGGGGCTTAGTGCGATTATATGGGAAAATTCGATGGTCGAGATTTTTCACATATGAGGGCATTTTTGACATCTCCATTCGACGCTGATCACGATAACGAGCTCTTATCTGCAAAAAGTGCTGAATTAACGGAGATATGGGCTCTCGAAATTTGGAGTCGGGGGCTTAGTGCGATTATATGGGAAAATTCGATGGTCGAGATTTTTCACATATTAAGCCATTTTTGACATCTCCATTCGACGCTGATCACGTTAACGAGCTCTTACCTGCAAAAAGTGCTGAATTAACGGAGTTATGGGCTCTCGAAGTTTGGAGTCGGGGGCTTAGTGCGATTATATGGGAAAATTCGATGGTCGAGATTTTTCACATATATGGGCATTTTTAAAATCTCCATTCGACGCTGATCACGATAACGAGCTCTTATCTGCAAAAAGTGCTGAATTAACGGAGATATGGGCTCTCGAAATTTGGAGTCGGGGGCTTAGTGCGATTATATGGGAAAATTCGATGGTCGAGATTTTTCACATATATGGGCATTTTTAAAATCTCCATTCGACGCTGATCACGATAACGAGCTCTTATCTGCAAAAAGTGCTGAATTAACGGAGATATGGGCTCTCGAAGTTTGGAGTCGGGGGCTTAGTGCGATTATATGGGAAAATTCGATGGTCGAGATTTTTCACATATATGGGCATTTTTAAAATCTCCATTCGACGCTGATCACGATAACGAGCTCTTATCTGCAAAAAGTGCTGAATTAACGGAGATATGGGCTCTCGAAGTTTGGAGTCGGGGGCTAAGTGCGATTATATGGGAAAATTCGATGGTCGAGATTTTTCACATATGAGGGCATTTTTGACATCTCCATTCGACGCTGATCACGATAACGAGCTCTTATCTTCAAAAAGTGCTGAATTAACGGAGACATGGGCTCTCGAAGTTTGGAGTCGGGGGCTTAGTGCGATTATATGGGAAAATTCGATGGTCGAGATTTTTCACATATTAAGCCATTTTTGACATCTCCATTCGACGCTGACCACGATAACGAGCTCTTATCTGCAAAAAGTGCTGAATTAACGGAGATATGGGCTCTCGAAGTTTGGAGTCGGGGGCTTAGTGCGATTATATGGGAAAATTCGATGGTCGAGATTTTTCACATATTAAGCCATTTTTGACATCTCCATTCGACGCTGATCACGATAACGAGCTCTTATCTGCAAAAAGTGCTGAATTAACGGAGATATGGGCTCTCGAAGTTTGGAGTCGGGGGCTTAGCGCGATTATATCGGAAAATTCGATGGTCGAGATTTTTCACATATGAGGGCATTTTTGACATCTCCATTCGACGCTGATCACGATAACGAGCTCTTATCTGCAAAAAGTGCTGAATTAACGGAGATATAGGCTCTCGAAGTTTGGAGTCGGGGGCTTAGTGCGATTATATGGGAAAATTCGATGGTCGAGATTTTTCACATATATGGGCATTTTTAAAATCTCCATTCGACGCTGATCACGATAACGAGCTCTTATCTGCAAAAAGTGCTGAATTAACGGAGATATGGGCTCTCGAAGTTTGGAGTCGGGGGCTTAGTGCGATTATATGGGAAAATTCGATGGTCGAGATTTTTCACATATGAGGGCATTTTTGACATCTCCATTCGACGCTGATCACGATAACGAGCTCTTATCTTCAAAAAGTGCTGAATTAACGGAGATATGGGCTCTCGAAGTTTGGAGTCGGGGGCTTAGTGCGATTATATGGGAAAATTCGATGGTCGAGATTTTTCACATATGAGGGCATTTCTGACATCTCCATTCGACGCTGATCACGATAACGAGCTCTTATCTGCAAAAAGTGCTGAATTAACGGAGATATGGGCTCTCGAAGTTTGGAGTCGGGGGCTTAGCGCGATTATATGGGAAAATTCGATGGTCGAGATTTTTCACATATGAGGGCATTTTTGACATCTCCATTCGACGCTGATCACGATAACGAGCTCTTATCTGCAAAAAGTGCTGAATTAACGGAGATATGGGCTCTCGAAGTTTGGAGTCGGGGGCTTAGTGCGATTATATGGGAAAATTCGATGGTCGAGATTTTTCACATATGAGGGCATTTTTGACATCTCCATTCGACGCTGATCACGATAACGAGCTCTTATCTGCAAAAAGTGCTGAATTAACGGAGATATGGGCTCTCGAAATTTGGAGTCGGGGGCTTAGTGCGATTATATGGGAAAATTCGATGGTCGAGATTTTTCACATATTAAGCCATTTTTGACATCTCCATTCGACGCTGATCACGTTAACGAGCTCTTACCTGCAAAAAGTGCTGAATTAACGGAGATATGGGCTCTCGAAGTTTGGAGTCGGGGGCTTAGTGCGATTATATGGGAAAATTCGATGGTCGAGATTTTTCACATATATGGGCATTTTTAAAATCTCCATTCGACGCTGATCACGATAACGAGCTCTTATCTGCAAAAAGTGCTGAATTAACGGAGATATGGGCTCTCGAAGTTTGGAGTCGGGGGCTAAGTGCGATTATATGGGAAAATTCGATGGTCGAGATTTTTCACATATGAGGGCATTTTTGACATCTCCATTCGACGCTGATCACGATAACGAGCTCTTATCTTCAAAAAGTGCTGAATTAACGGAGATATGGGCTCTCGAAGTTTGGAGTCGGGGGCTTAGTGCGATTATATGGGAAAATTCGATGGTCGAGATTTTTCACATATATGGGCATTTTTAAAATCTCCATTCCACGCTGATCACGATAACGAGCTCTTATCTGCAAAAAGTGCTGAATTAACGGAGATATGGGCTCTCGAAGTTTGGAGTCGGGGGCTTAGTGCGATTATATGGGAAAATTCGATGGTCGAGATTTTTCACATATGAGGGCATTTTTGACATCTCCATTCGACGCTGATCACGATAACGAGCTCTTATCTGCAAAAAGTGCTGAATTAACGGAGATATGGGCTCTCGAAATTTGGAGTCGGGGGCTTAGTGCGATTATATGGGAAAATTCGATGGTCGAGATTTTTCACATATTAAGCCATTTTTGACATCTCCATTCGACGCTGATCACGTTAACGAGCTCTTACCTGCAAAAAGTGCTGAATTAACGGAGTTATGGGCTCTCGAAGTTTGGAGTCGGGGGCTTAGTGCGATTATATGGGAAAATTCGATGGTCGAGATTTTTCACATATATGGGCATTTTTAAAATCTCCATTCGACGCTGATCACGATAACGAGCTCTTATCTGCAAAAAGTGCTGAATTAACGGAGATATGGGCTCTCGAAATTTGGAGTCGGGGGCTTAGTGCGATTATATGGGAAAATTCGATGGTCGAGATTTTTCACATATATGGGCATTTTTAAAATCTCCATTCGACGCTGATCACGATAACGAGCTCTTATCTGCAAAAAGTGCTGAATTAACGGAGATATGGGCTCTCGAAGTTTGGAGTCGGGGGCTTAGCGCGATTATATGGGAAAATTCGATGGTCGAGATTTTTCACATATGAGGGCATTTTTGACATCTCCATTCGACGCTGATCACGATAACGAGCTCTTATCTTCAAAAAGTGCTGAATTAACGGAGATATGGGCTCTCGAAGTTTGGAGTCGGGGGCTTAGTGCGATTATATGGGAAAATTCGATGGTCGAGTTTTTTCACATATTAAGCCATTTTTGACATCTCCATTCGACGCTGATCACGATAACGAGCTCTTATCTGCAAAAAGTGCTGAATTAACGGAGATATGGGCTCTCGAAGTTTGGAGTCGGGGGCTTAGTGCGATTATATGGGAAAATTCGATGGTCGAGATTTTTCACATATGAGGGCATTTCTGACATCTCCATTCGACGCTGATCACGATAACGAGCTCTTATCTGCAAAAAGTGCTGAATTAACGGAGATATGGGCTCATAACGAGCTCTTATCTGCAAAAAGTGCTGAATTAACGGAGATATGGGCTCTCGAAGTTTGGAGTCGGGGGCTTAGCGCGATTATATGGGAAAATTCGATGGTCGAGATTTTTCACATATGAGGGCATTTTTGACATCTCCATTCGACGCTGATCACGATAACGAGCTCTTATCTGCAAAAAGTGCTGAATTAACGGAGATATGGGCTCTCGAAAAGTTTGGAGTCGGGGGCTTAGTGCGATTATATGGGAAAATTCGATGGTCGAGATTTTAAACATATGAGGGCATTTTTCACATCTCCATTCGACGCTGATCACGATAACGAGCTCTTATCTGCAAAAAGTGCTGAATTAACGGAGATATGGGCTCTCGAAGTTTGGAGTCGTTGACTTAGTGCGATTATATGGGAAAATTCGATGGTCAAGATTTTTCACATATGAGGGCATTTTTGACATCTCCATTCGACGCTGATCACGATAACGAGCTCTTATCTGCAAAAAGTGCTGAATTAACGGAGATATGGGCTCTCGAAGTTTGGAGTCGGGGACTTAGTGCGATTATATGGGAAAATTCGATGGTCGAGATTTTTCACATATGAGGGCATTTTTGACATCTCCATTCGACGCTGATCACGATAACGAGCTCTTATCTGCAAAAAGTGCTGAATTAACGGAGATATGGGCTCTCGAAGTTTGGAGTCGGGGGCTTAGTGCGATTATATGGGAAAATTCGATGGTGGAGATTTTTCACATATTAAGCCATTTTTGACATCTCCATTCGACGCTGATCACGATAACGAGCTCTTATCTGCAAAAAGTGCTGAATTAACGGAGATATGGGCTCTCGAAGTTTGGAGTCGGGGACTTAGTGCGAGTATATGGGAAAATTCGATGGTCGAGATTTTTCACATATGAGGGCATTTTTGACATCTCCATTCGACGCTGATCACGATAACGAGCTCTTATCTGCAAAAAGTGCTGAATTAACGGAGATATGGGCTCTCGAAATTTGGAGTCGGGGACTTAGTGCGATTATATGGGAAAATTCGATGGTCGAGATTTTTCACATATGAGGGCATTTTTGACATCTCCATTCGACGCTGATCACGATAACTAGCTCTTATATGCAAAAAGTGCTGAATTAACGGAGATATGGGCTCTCGAAGTTTGGAGTCGGGGACTTAGTGCGATTATATGGGAAAATTCGATGGTCGAGATTTTTCACATATGAGGGCATTTTTGACATCTCCATTCGACGCTGATCACGATAACGAGCTCTTATCTGCCAAAAGTGCTGAAATAACGGAGATATGGGCTCCCGAAGTTTGGAGTCGGGGACTTAGTGCGATTATATGGGAAAATTCGATGGTCGAGATTTTTCACATATGAGGGCATTTTTGACATCTCCATTCGACGCTGATCACGATAACGAGCTCTTATCTGCCAAAAGTGCTGAAATAACGGAGATATGGGCTCCCGAAATTTGGAGTCGGGGACTTAGTGCGATTATATGGGAAAATTCGATGGTCGAGATTTTTCACATATGAGGGCATTTTTGCCATCTCCATTCGACGCTGATCACGATAACGAGCTCTTATCTGCAAAAAGTGCTGAATTAACGGAGATATGGGCTCTCGACGTTTGGAGTCGGGGGCTTAGTGCGATTATATGGGAAAATTCGATGGTCGAGATTTTTCACATATGAGGGCATTTTTGACATCTCCATTCGACGCTGATCACGATAACGAGCTCTTATCTGCAAAAAGTGCTGAATTAACGGAGATATGGGCTCTCGAAATTTGGAGTCGGGGACTTAGTGCGATTATATGGGAAAATTCGATGGTCGAGATTTTTCACATATGAAGGCATTTTGGACATCTCCATTCGACGCTGATCACGATAACGAGCTCTTATCTGCAAAAAGTGCTGAAGTAATGGAGATATGGGCTCCCGAAATTTGGAGTCGGGGACTTAGTGCGAGTATATGGGAAAATTCGATGGTCGAGATTTTTCACATATGAGGGCATTTTTGACATCTCCATTCGACGCTGATCACGATAACGAGCTCTTATCTGCCAAAAGTGCTGAAATAACGGAGATATGGGCTCCCGAAGTTTGGAGTCGGGGACTTAGTGCGATTATATGGGAAAATTCGATGGTCGAGATTTTTCACATATGAGGGCATTTTTGACATCTCCATTCGACGCTGATCACGATAACGAGCTCTTATCTGCAAAAAGTGCTGAATTAACGGAGATATGGGCTCTCGAAATTTGGAGTCGGGGGCTTAGTGCGATTATATGGGAAAATTCGATGGTGGAGATTTTTCACATATTAAGCCATTTTTGACATCTCCATTCGACGCTGATCACGATAACGAGCTCTTATCTGCAAAAAGTGCTGAATTAACTCAGATATGGGCTCTCGAAGTTTGGAGTCGGGGGCTTAGTGCGATTATATGGGAAAATTCGATGGTCGAGATTTTTCACATATGAGGGCATTTTTGACATCTCCATTCGACGCTGATCACGATAACGAGCTCTTATCTGCAAAAAGTGCTGAATTAACGGAGATATGGGCTCTCGAAGTTTGGAGTCGGGGGCTTAGTGCGATTAAATGGGAAAATTCGATGGTCGAGATTTTTCACATATGAGGGCATTTTTGACATCTCCATTCGACGCTGATCACGATAACGAGCTCTTATCTTCAAAAAGTGATGAATTAACGGAGATATGGGCTCTCGAAATTTGGAGTCGGAGGCTTAGTGCGATTATATGGGAAAATTCGATGGTCGAGATTTTTCACATATGAGGGCATTTTTGACATCTCCATTCGACGCTGATCACGATAACGAGCTCTTATCTGCAAAAAGTGCTGAATTAACGGAGATATGGGCTCTCGACGTTTGGAGTCGGGGGCTTAGTGCGATTATATGGGAAAATTCGATGGTCGAGATTTTTCACATATGAGGGCATTTTTGACATCTCCATTCGACGCTGATCACGATAACGAGCTCTTATCTGCAAAAAGTGCTGAATTAACGGAGATATGGGCTCTCGACGTTTGGAGTCGGGGGCTTAGTGCGATTATATGGGAGATTTTTTCACATATGAGGGCATTTTTGACATCTCCATTCGACGCTGATCACGATAACGAGCTCTTATCTGCAAAAAGTGCTGAAGTAACGGAGATATGGGCTCCCGAAGTTTGGAGTCGGGGACTTAGTGCGAGTATATGGGAAAATTCGATGTTCGAGATTTTTCACATATGAGGGCATTTTTGACATCTCCATTCGACGCTGATCACGATAACGAGCTCTTATCTGCAAAAAGTGCTGAATTAACGGAGATATGGGCTCTCGACGTTTGGAGTCGGGGGCTTAGTGCGATTATATGGGAAAATTCGATGGTCGAGATTTTTCACATATGAGGGCATTTTTGACATCTCCATTCGACGCTGATCACGATAACGAGCTCTTATATGCAAAAAGTGCTGAATTAACGGAGATATGGGCTCTCGAAGTTTGGAGTCGGGGACTTAGTGCGATTATATGGGAAAATTCGATGGTCGAGATTTTAAACATATGAGGGCATTTTTCACATCTCCATTCGACGCTCATCACGATAACGAGCTCTTATCTGCAAAAAGTGCTGAATTAACGGAGATATGGGCTCTCGAAGTTTGGAGTCGGGGACTTAGTGCGATTATATGGGAAAATTCGATGGTCGAGATTTTTCACATATGAGGGCATTTTTGACATCTCCATTCGACGCTGATCACGATAACGAGCTCTTATCTGCAAAAAGTGCTGAATTAACGGAGATATGGGCTCTCGAAGTTTGGAGTCGGGGGCTTAGTGCGATTATATGGGAAAATTCGATGGTCGAGATTTTTCACATATGAGGGCATTTTTGACATCTCCATTCGACGCTGATCACGATAACGAGCTCTTATCTTCAAAAAGTGCTGAATTAACGGAGATATGGGCTCTCGAAATTTGGAGTCGGGGGCTTAGTGCGATTATATGGGAAAATTCGATGGTGGAGAATTTTCACATATTAAGCCATTTTTGACATCTCCATTCGACGCTGATCACGATAACGAGCTCTTATCTGCAAAAAGTGCTGAATTAACGGAGATATGGGCTCTCGAAGTTTGGAGTCGGGGACTTAGTGCGAGTATATGGGAAAATTCGATGGTCGAGATTTTTCACATATGAGGGCATTTTTGACATCTCCATTCGACGCTGATCACGATAACGAGCTCTTATCTGCAAAAAGTGCTGAATTAACGGAGATATGGGCTCTCGAAGTTTGGAGTCGTTGACTTAGTGCGATTATATGGGAAAATTCGATGGTCAAGATTTTTCACATATGAGGGCATTTTTGACATCTCCATTCGACGCTGATCACGATAACGACCTCTTATCTGCAAAAAGTGCTGAATTAACGGAGATATGGGCTCTCGAAGTTTGGAGTCGGGGACTTAGTGCGATTATATGGGAAAATTCGATGGTCGAGATTTTTCACATATGAGGGCATTTTTGACATCTCCATTCGACGCTGATCACGATAACGAGCTCTTATCTGCAAAAAGTGCTGAATTAACGGAGATATGGGCTCTCGAAGTTTGGAGTCGGGGGCTTAGTGCGATTATATGGGAAAATTCGATGGTCGCGATTTTTCACATATG
Source organism: Merodon equestris (assembly GCA_958301585.1). NCBI lineage: Eukaryota > Metazoa > Arthropoda > Insecta > Diptera > Syrphidae > Merodon > Merodon equestris. Next base: position 18,271,130 of record OY284414.1, read on the forward strand.
AGGGCATTTTTGACATCTCCATTCGACGCTGATCACGATAACGAGCTCTTATCTTCAAAAAGTGCTGAATTAACGGAGATATGGGCTCTCGAAATTTGGAGTCGGGGGCTTAGTGCGATTATATGGGAAAATTCGATGGTGGAGATTTTTCACATATTAAGCCATTTTTGACATCTCCATTCGACGCTGATCACGATAACGAGCTCTTATCTGCAAAAAGTGCTGAATTAACGGAGATATGGGCTCTCGAAGTTTGGAGTCGGGGACTTAGTGCGAGTATATGGGAAAATTCGATGGTCGAGATTTTTCACATATGAGGGCATTTTTGACATCTCCATTCGACGCTGATCACGATAACGAGCTCTTATCTGCAAAAAGTGCTGAATTAACGGAGATATGGGCTCTCGAAATTTGGAGTCGGGGACTTAGTGCGATTATATGGGAAAATTCGATGGTCGAGATTTTTCACATATGAGGGCATTTTTGACATCTCCATTCGACGCTGATCACGATAACGAGCTCTTATATGCAAAAAGTGCTGAATTAACGGAGATATGGGCTCTCGAAGTTTGGAGTCGGGGACTTAGTGCGATTATATGGGAAAATTCGATGGTCGAGATTTTTCACATATGAGGGCATTTTTGACATCTCCATTCGACGCTGATCACGATAACGAGCTCTTATCTGCCAAAAGTGCTGAAATAACGGAGATATGGGCTCCCGAAGTTTGGAGTCGGGGACTTAGTGCGATTATATGGGAAAATTCGATGGTCGAGATTTTTCACATATGAGGGCATTTTTGCCATCTCCATTCGACGCTGATCACGATAACGAGCTCTTATCTGCAAAAAGTGCTGAATTAACGGAGATATGGGCTCTCGACGTTTGGAGTCGGGGGCTTAGTGCGATTATATGGGAAAATTCGATGGTCGAGATTTTTCACATATGAAGGCATTTTGGACATCTCCATTCGACGCTGATCACGATAACGAGCTCTTATCTGCAAAAAGTGCTGAAGTAATGGAGATATGGGCTCCCGAAATTTGGAGTCGGGGACTTAGTGCGAGTATATGGGAAAATTCGATGGTCGAGATTTTTCACATATGAGGGCATTTTTGACATCTCCATTCGACGCTGATCACGATAACGAGCTCTTATCTGCAAAAAGTGCTGAATTAACGGAGATATGGGCTCTCGACGTTTGGAGTCGGGGGCTTAGTGCGATTATATGGGAAAATTCGATGGTCGAGATTTTTCACATATGAAGGCATTTTGGACATCTCCATTCGACGCTGATCACGATAACGAGCTCTTATCTGCAAAAAGTGCTGAAGTAATGGAGATATGGGCTCCCGAAATTTGGAGTCGGGGACTTAGTGCGAGTATATGGGAAAATTCGATGGTCGAGATTTTTCACATATGAGGGCATTTTTGACATCTCCATTCGACGCTGATCACGATAACGAGCTCTTATCTGCCAAAAGTGCTGAATTAACGGAGATATGGGCTTTCGACGTTTGGAGTCGGGGGCTTAGTGCGATTATATGGGAAAATTCGATGGTCGAGATTTTTCACATATGAGGGCATTTTTGACATCTCCATTCGACGCTGATCACGATAACGAGCTCTTATCTGCAAAAAGTGCTGAATTAACGGAGATATTTGCTCTCGACGTTTGGAGTCGGGGGCTTAGTGCGATTATATGGGAAAATTCGATGGTCGAGATTTTTCACATATGAGGCGATTTTTGACATCTCCATTCGACGCTGATCACGATAACGAGCTCTTATCTGCAAAAAGTGCTGAATTAACGGAGATATGGGCTCTCGACGTTTGGAGTCGGGGGCTTAGTGCGATTATATGGGAGATTTTTCACATATGAGGGCATTTTTGACATCTCCATTCGACGCTGATCACGATAACGAGCTCTTATCTGCAAAAAGTGCTGAATTAACGGAGATATGGGCTCTCGAAGTTTGGAGTCGGGGGCTTAGTGCGATTATATGGGAAAATTCTATGGTCGAGATTTTTCACATATGGGGGCATTTTTGACATCTCCATTCGACGCTGATCACGATAACGAGGTCTTATCTTCAAAAAGTGCTGAATTAACGGAGATATGGGCTCTCGAAGTTTGGAGTCGGGGGCTTAGTGCGATTATATGGGAAAATTTGATGGTCGAGATTTTTCACATATGAGGGCATTTTTGACATCTCCATTCGACGCTGATCACGATAACGAGCTCTTATCTGCAAAAAGTGCTGAATTAACGGAGATATTTGCTCTCGACGTTTGGAGTCGGGGGCTTAGTGCGATTATATGGGAAAATTCGATGGTCGAGATTTTTCACATATGAGGCGATTTTTGACATCTCCATTCGACGCTGATCACGATAACGAGCTCTTATCTGCAAAAAGTGCTGAATTAACGGAGATATGGGCTCTCGACGTTTGGAGTCGGGGGCTTAGTGCGATTATATGGGAGATTTTTCACATATGAGGGCATTTTTGACATCTCCATTCGACGCTGATCACGATAACGAGCTCTTATCTGCAAAAAGTGCTGAATTAACGGAGATATGGGCTCTCGAAATTTGGAGTCGGGGACTTAGTGCGATTATATGGGAAAATTCGATGGTCGAGATTTTTCACATATGAGGGCATTTTTGACATCTCCATTCGACGCTGATCACGATAACGAGCTCTTATCTGCAAAAAGTGCTGAATTAACGGAGATATGGGCTCTCGAAGTTTGGAGTCGGGGGCTTAGTGCGATTATATGGGAAAATTTGATGGTCGAGATTTTTCACATATGAGGGCATTTTTGACATCTCCATTCGACGCTGATCACGATAACGAGGTCTTATCTTCAAAAAGTGCTGAATTAACGGAGATATGGGCTCTCGAAGTTTGGAGTCGGGGGCTTAGTGCGATTATATGGGAAAATTTGATGGTCGAGATTTTTCACATATGAGGGCATTTTTGACATCTCCATTCGACGCTGATCACGATAACGAGCTCTTATCTGCAAAAAGTGCTGAATTAACGGAGATATGGGCTCTCGACGTTTGGAGTCGGGGGCTTAGTGCGATTATATGGGAAAATTCGATGGTCGAGATTTTTCACATATGAGATCATTTTTGACATCTCCATTCGACGCTGATCACGATAACGAGCTCTTATCTGCAAAAAGTGCTGAATTAACGGAGATATTTGCTCTCGACGTTTGGAGTCGGGGGCTTAGTGCGATTATATGGGAAAATTCGATGGTCGAGATTTTTCACATATGAGGCGATTTTTGACATCTCCATTCGACGCTGATCACGATAACGAGCTCTTATCTGCAAAAAGTGCTGAATTAACGGAGATATGGGCTCTCGACGTTTGGAGTCGGGGGCTTAGTGCGATTATATGGGAGATTTTTCACATATGAGGGCATTTTTGACATCTCCATTCGACGCTGATCACGATAACGAGCTCTTATCTGCAAAAAGTGCTGAATTAACGGAGATATGGGCTCTCGAAGTTTGGAGTCGGGGGCTTAGTGCGATTATATGGGAAAATTCTATGGTCGAGATTTTTCACATATGGGGGCATTTTTGACATCTCCATTCGACGCTGATCACGATAACGAGGTCTTATCTTCAAAAAGTGCTGAATTAACGGAGATATGGGCTCTCGAAGTTTGGAGTCGGGGGCTTAGTGCGATTATATGGGAAAATTTGATGGTCGAGATTTTTCACATATGGGGGCATTTTTGACATCTCCATTCGACGCTGATCACGATAACGAGGTCTTATCTTCAAAAAGTGCTGAATTAACGGAGATATGGGCTCTCGAAGTTTGGAGTCGGGGGCTTAGTGCGATTATATGGGAAAATTTGATGGTCGAGATTTTTCACATATGAGGGCATTTTTGACATCTCCATTCGACGCTGATCACGATAACGAGCTCTTATCTGCAAAAAGTGCTGAAATGACGGAGATATGGGCTCTCGAAGTTTGGAGTGGGGGCTTAGTGCGATTATATGGGAAAATTCGATGGGCGAGATTTTTCACATATGAGGGCATTTTTGACATCTCCATTCGACGCTGATCACGATAACGAGCTCTTATCTTCAAAAAGTGCTGAATTAACGGAGATATGGGCTCTCGAAGTGTGGAGTCGGGGGCTTAGTGCGATTATATGGGAAAATTCGATGGGCGAGATTTTTCACATATGAGGGCATTTTTGACATCTCCATTCGACGCTGATCACGATAACGTGCTCTTATCTTCAAAAAGTGCTGAATTAACGGAGATATGGGCTCCCGAAGTTTGGAGTCGGGGACTTAGTGCGATTATATGGGAATATTCGATGGTCGAGATTTTTCACATATGAGGGCATTTTTGACATCTCCATTCGACGCTGATCACGATAACGGGCTCTTATCTTCAAAAAGTGCTGAATTAACGGAGATATGGGCTCTCGAAATTTGGAGTCGGGGCTTGGTGCGAGTATATGGGAAAATTCGATGGTCGAGATTTTTCACATATGAGGACATTTTTGACATCTCCTCGATCGGTGGTGCTCGATCGTGATGCATTCGTGCTCGATCGTGATGCTCTCGTGCTCGATCGTGATGCCCGTGGTGTTCGATCGTGATGCATTCGTGCTCGATCGTGATGCCCGTTGTGCTCGATCGTGATGCTAGTGGTGCTCGATTGTGATGCATTCAAAAATTAGTACTTAATTACATACAACTTTGAATAAAAATAGTTGGAAATTTTTTTTTTAATTTTTTTTTTAATTTTGAGTTTGAAAATTTAGTTCTCAAAAACTATTACTTAAAACAGCTTTGTTTAAAAACAAGATGAAAGAAGAGGTTTCTGGCTTTACAGAAAAGTATATCACGGCATTGTGGATGTAACTGTTGATTTTTAACAATTTTTTTTCCAAATTAAGTCAATTTTTTAGAAAATAGCCCCTCCCGGCTAATCGGAGGGAAATAGACCCCCCTCTCCCATACGATTTTTTTCTTGTCTTGACCAGACCTACACGCTCTACCTTTTGGCACACTGCTCGTGGGACACCCTGTATATTTACTTATGTTTTCGCTAATTATTTATAATTTAGTATTTACTTTTTTATATTTATTTGTCCTTCTATTTATAACAATTATTTATTTATTTATTATTTATTATTTATTTGGTTTTAATATTTATTAATTATTATTATTATTTATTTATTTATTTATTTATTATTATTATTACTATTATTTTTTAATTTTTTTTTTCTTTTCCAATTTGGGTTTTTTTTTTCGTTATTTCCCCAGTTTTTGTTTTTTGTTATTTTTTCCTATCATTGTTTAATAATGTGTCATTTTAGTAGAAAAGTTTCCTAAATAAACTATATCTCTGAACAATTATTGTAAATTGTGCGATAGCCATTGTAACTTAAGAACGAAATAAATAATTTAAATTTTTTTATGTTAACATAGTAGACAGTAGAACATACACAGAGATACACTATACAGACAATATAGTGAATGCTGCCGCCAGGAGGCCGCGGCCTGAAGGCCAAAGCACCTGTCACCGATTTTCGACACACACTTACAGGCTGCCGGAGAGACAATATTTGAAATTCGTCGAAACTAGTGAGAAACTGCTTGTGTGTGACGAAAAAACTGTTGTTCACGGCCTTCAGGCGGAATATCAAACTGATTTGATATTTTTCAGAAATCGCGTTAAAAGTTAAGTTCTTTTCGATTAGCTGTTGAAATGGATAAAAAGGAAGACTTTGTGAGAGAATTTATTAACATTTATCATAAACTTAGAGCTTTGTGGCAAATAAAATCGAAATTGTTTTCGGATTGAGGGCTTCACGAGAAAGGGTATAATGAACTTTTAACGTTTTACAGAACAGTTAATTCAGAGGCAACAGTAGATACTGTGAAGAAAAAAATTAATAATGTCCGGTCATCTTTTCGTAAAGAACTCAAAAAGTCAATAAGTCAAGAAAGTCAGGCTGCTCGTCTGAAGACATTTACCGCCCTTCTGTGTGGTACTTTGATTTACTGCTTTACACAAAAGACCATGAAGAATCACGAACAAGTATTTCCAACGATGAAAATTATAGCTATGATTTCAGCACAAAAAATGCAGTAATTTTTTATTGAACTATTCTTTTTTAAATTTTTATTAAACAAAACAATTTAATAAAAGCATGTCAAGTTAAGTACACAATATACAAAATTCGAACCATTAGTTTGCTTTTAAATGAACGGATTATATAAATTCTTCCTGCCAAGACATTCTTCCAGCATTCATAAAGTAATTTTTGTAATTTCCGCGATTTTCCTTTGCTTCTAAGGATGTATTTCGGTGATTGCCATGCTGGAGATCATCAAGATTTTGTTCTCTTCTCCATTCTCCCAGTAATATTTCACCTGTATTAACAATTTCAGAGTCCATATAGTTTTTAGGTAAATAAGAACTCCCAGAATGCTGTGAGAACTACATAATCAATTTTGACAGGTTTCATATTGATTGCCGTATGAAAAACTCTAAAGCGATTCGCTAGAATGCCAAACGCATTTTCAACTGTTCGTCGCACTCGGCTCAAGTAATTGAAACGAAGTTCATATTATCCTTGGTGATATCATTACCAGGAAGATTGAGTTTGTTTTCTAATAGTTTATCCCAAAAATCTGTTGTTTCTATGACGCCTCCATCAACAACTCTTCCACTGCACCCAACATTAACATAAATGAATTCATAGTCAGCGTTAACGATAGCCAAAAGCACAATACTAAAGTAATCCTTATAACTACGAATGTAAGAACCACTATTGGCTGGTTTAGCAATCCTTATATGTTTTTCGTCCAGTGATCCTCCGCAGTTAGGCAAGTTCCACCTACTTTCTATACCTGTTGCAATATCGAGCCAATCTTGTTGTGTTTTCGGCATCTGAAAATGATAATCGTCGTACATTCCTTTTTTAATTTTAATAAATCAACGCTGCACGCAGGTTGAAGAATCAAATTCTTGTGACATATTCGCCACCATCAAATCCATCAATAGAAAATGCGACATCAAATACATCAGTGGAAAATGTAACAAATCCAGATCCATCAAGCACATGTACGTATTATTACCAAAGCCAAGAAAACCTAAAACTAGGCAAGAAGACATTCTATTAAAAGTTGAACGACAACTAGAAATTAATGAGGTTCGATTTGACATTACTGGGAAATATATTACTAACATATTAAAAGCTCCGCCTAAAGAGACAGCAACTATTGCAGAAAAATTATTAATGGATGTTCTATTTGAAGCACAGCTGGGACCACTTGATCGGAATTCAAGAATCGTTACCAGTCAAGTCCGCTAAGAAATTCAAACAGTTCCTGTAAATCAATGGCCTACAAAAAATCCTGCAGCGCAAGAATCATGGATATTAAGTCCTCGATTAGGTTAAAATCCTAATATAGTTATCTGCACCCAAGACACAAGTTCTGGACAACTTGAAAACTCCACATTAGTTGATCCATGGATCCGCAACTGCCAACTACAACCGGACGCCTAACACTTCTACTATAATTATCACGTCATTAAGAAACGCGCTTAAGTTTCCTGGATATTTTACTTTTTTTATATAGGTTAGGTTAGGGTAGAGAAGGGGAGTGTGATGGTTAAACATCACTTCCACTCGGAGGCCAAGAGACCCATTGTGATTCCCTTCGTTTGTGTGGGTACACATAAAATTAACCTGTCCTATCACATGGTCGTTGAAATCACCCCGTGCTCTTAATGAATTTTAGAAGATCCGATATATCTGCATTAGCCACGTCCGCAATCTCTGTAAAGAATCTTTGGCCTAGCGACACTAGGCGTCGATTCTGGAGAGCTGGGCAGTGGCAAAGCAGATGTTGGATCGTCTCAGTTTCTCTCTCATCGCCGCAGCTCCGATAGAGATCGCTGGATCCCGAGTCCCATTTCCGGAGCATTGCTCCAATGGGGCAGTGTCCTGTGATCACTCCGACGACCATACGGATCGAGCTACGGTCCAGCGCCAGGAGCTTCTTTGTTTTTCCGACATTGAGCTCTGGCCACGATGATCTTGTCATGTAGCTGTCGTTTCTTGTAAGCCAAGACGAGTTGGCCTCTTTGATGATTGTGTCGTTTATGATCCGGTATAATGTGCTGATCGGTGGTTGCAATGACGTGTCCGCTTCACTGATGTCCATTTCAGAATCTTGCCTGGCCAGTTCGTCTGCTCTTTCGTTCCCTGCGATTGAGCTGTGGCCCGGGACCCAGCAGAGTTTAACTTTGTAGTGTCTGATGGACCTCAGTGAGTCGCGACATTTCATGACAGCTTTTGATCTCGTTATACAGGATTCTATTGACTTCAGTGCAGCCTGGCTGTCTACGAAGATAGTGATATCAGATAGTGGGATATCGGCTACCTGTAGGTGTTTGGTTGCTTTCTCTATTGCCAGGATTTCTGCTTGAAACACGCTGCACAGATCAGGGAGTCTGAATGATTCCTGCTTGTGGAGGGTATCAGAGTAGAACCCGGCCCCAGTGCCTGTGTCCATTTTCGATCCGTCGGTGAAGAGGGTGATCTCGTGGTCGCTGATTACGGCGTTTGATAGCCACTCTTCTCTGTCGGGGAAAAGGATAAGTATACTGAGAGAGAAGTCATTTTGGGAGGAAATATAGTCGGTCGTAGCTGCGAGGCTACTAAAACCATGTTTCCTTCCCAGGTCGTCTATTATGAAGGAGATGAAGAATCATGTCCGACCCTGCTTGCGGCGTGCTTCTCATGGCTCCCGTTGTACAAACAGCGGCTGACCTTTGTACTTTGTTGAGCATGTTCATATAGCTTTTTGTGCTGCTAGCAGTCCACCAGACTAGGGCCCCATAAGTTAAAACGGGTCTGATGATTGCTGTGTACATCCAATGATGTACGGTTGCATGCCCCATCTTTTTCCGAAGGTCTTTTTGCATGCATATAAAGCGTTCAATCCTTTTTTCATCCTGTCCTCCAGGTTCCTTTTCCAGGAGAGTTTTGAGTCAAGAATGATGCATAGATATTTGGCTTCCGCTTTGAGTTTGAGTGGAGTGCCCTCTAACTTTGGGGGAGCAAATATCGGAATTTTCCTTTTCCTGGTGAACAAGGCCAGCTCGGTTTTCTGGGGGTTTATTCTCAGACCGTTCTGTCTTGCCCACGAGGAGAGTTCTCTCAGCGCAGATTCCATTAGTTCACTGATAGTTGGTATAAATTTATCAAGATAACCAGGTCATCCGCGTACGCTATGATCTTTCTGTCTTTCTACATAAAGAATTTGAGGATTTTATTGACTGTAAGAAGAAGAAGACAGTAGGGGGGTGAGAGCTCCTCCTTGTGGTGTGCATCTTGTTGTCACTTTCCGTATAGAACTGTGTCCAATGTCTGCATTGATAATTCCGTTCTTCAACTTATTTTCAACCATTTTTATTACTTGACACGGGGGCACTAATAAGCTGACTGATTTGACAGTTTTCACATCTAGTGTATGGTGAAACAAGAGGCGATCTGCAGGTCGCGATCTGACAGGCAAAAGACTGCATATTCGGACTGTCAGGCGACCTGAATAATGTGTGGCCGATGTCAGACAAAGTCGTCAGTCCTGGTCTCAAAGGCAACGGGCTGCAGGCGGCCTGTTAGTGGATGGGCACCATAAGTGGCAAACGGAATGGATGGAAAATTCTTTAAGACATGGAAGAAAAATCCCTACTACTGAGTTGTGGTGTCAAGCGTTCATGTAAAATTTAAAGGCCAAAAATATCCTTGCCCGGAATCAACCGATCGTGTGAACCTGTCCACTGCAAAACGAAATCTAGGTGAAGGAAATCAGCCGAGAACTAAAGAGAAACCTACATATACGAGTATTTCCTGGAATAGTTCGGTATTTTTCGGGACAGGTTTGAGGGGCGTAGATAATTCTGCTTGGATGTTGTTAGTATTTTGGACAGTGACTGGTTAAGTACGAGTATTAAACAGGTTCCCTCCGGTAGCCCTGTGACGCTCATAAACTGGTCAGGAGAAACCTCGAAATGGCACTCACATTGAACTAGATGGGCGTTCATAGGATATCATGGACTTGATTAGAGCCATGAAGCCGAGTAGGATGCTAATACAAATAACCCACATAGAAACTGATCTCGGCAAGTACTGAATACACTTTGGTTCACCAGCGAAAGTCCGTCCGGTCCGAAAATTGGGAACCTGTGCCAATTTTTTCAATGTCTCTGGAAGCTTTAGACAAAGACGTTCTAAAGCCTCTTGCAGAATTACAATGATATCGTTCGGTACTCTGTATAGAATAGTTCTGCTCTATATAAAACGGCTAAGCGAAAGTAAAAGTAAAAGTAATAAAATGCCCAAAAGGATCGTCAAGCTTACCATGCTCTCTTGATGCCCACTTTTTATTTCAAATGTTTCAGTAAAAATTACATTTGCAAATTTTTACTGGTCAATTTGTCTAAACTCATAAATAGCAATGATTTACTTCTAACCTAACCAGCTGAGCTTGTAGCAAAGTTCAGACAGACACGTGCATTGGTTCTTGCACTTATTCTGTCTGGGATCCGTAAGTCATCTCGAAGTCATTGATGATACTCGGAAGGGTTGACACTCTTAGGCATTGGTTACAACACCGTTGTCTTCCAGTGCACTAGATAGTATGCATTGAACAGGACGGTGTGCATTCCTACAAATATTAATGGGAGGTGTCCAAGCCAAAAAGTAGATATTTCGCCAACTCCAGCGGATCTTCTCCAGAAGATCATCTGTAGTTCCTTCGCGATAAGAAGCTCCTTCAATGTTGTTTACCATGAAATCGTCCTAAAAGCTTAGGTTCTGGCGATCAGACCAGTGCTCGATGTCATTTCCAAGGTAGAAGTGGCGAGGTAGGGCTTTGATTTCCAGCTCGGGACTCAAGCACTTGCTATGGTTTACATAAATTATGAGCTCCGTACTAGTTTATAAATATTTAAGTGAAAATTTGTCGAGCCAGCTTAAGTACACTGGTCTATATTCCTAAAAGGTGCCAAATGGAAAGCTGGCCGTTTGGATATATCAGCCGAATGCAAAAATTGTTTTCTTTGATGCGTTGGGTCTCGAGTTTTATTGCCTTCTGTTCGTCACTGATTTTTAGGATCAACGGATCTTCGACACATATCTCGTTCCATGCAAAAACTTGTTCTTCGTTTCTCAAAAGTCGTTCTTTTGCCACGTTTTGATTATGCCAGTTGTTCCACTACGTCTACGAAATGATCGAAACAGCGTCGGCCTCGTCACAATTTTCTATTTTTTTTTTCAATGAGACTTTGCCCTAAATCCTCATTAACATTCCCTTAGGAAGGGTACGGATCGTGCCTTATTGTCAGCTTAGAATATAAAGAAACTAAGACAAAGGACTGTGCGATGGTTCCAATGCTCCTAGGTATTTAATAACGCAAGCCATATGACTTGAAGAAGTTAACCCATCTCCTGCGGCAACATTGTCGTCATCTCACCTCCATGTTCATTAAAGAATCCCTTCCATTTGCCCTTCCTCCCTGTCAAATCAGCTTTTCGTTCCAAAAGGATAAAAAAAAACCGAAAACTGAAAAACGCCAATATAAAGCCAGCAAGGCAGCACTGATTGGCCTGCACCTATGCAGAAAAATTCAATTTCATAATCAACTACCTTGGCATCTCGTTGCCATACCTCGACTTTGGAAAATCCTCGACTCCTCCGGAAGCATTGCTCAGATTTTGCAGCAAATTGCGTCGTTTCATACATCATCCAGTCAACACACCCGACGACCGGGTAACGACAAAGCAAAGCAAAGCAACACAGCAGCAGCAAATTCCTTGCTGTGTCGCTCCACCTGCTCCAATTACACCAACTCGAAACAATCACTCATAATGCATTCCGGGGATGGAGCATTTCCTTTGACATTACATTCCATCTCACTCGCGAGCGCTTCCTTTCACTCTCTCGTCCTGTCTGTTCGCCTTGTGTCGCCCCCTGCCCCCTGCCCCCGCTTTACCCCAAAAGAACATCACAAAGTTAATTTTCGTCTTATTTCCGCTTTTGTTGGCGAAAAGGAAAAGGCAAAACAAAGCAAAACTGCAATAACACAAATAAAGGAAAAACTAGAAAAAGGACGAAAAACGGAGCCCACACAAGCGGCAGCTCCCGCCTTCACCTAAGCAGATTGCGCTCTCGAAGTCACTTCTTCCGCAGTGGGTGCAAAGTGGCAAAGAGGCAATGGAAGCGTGCAGGAGGCACTGTGCGATGTCATAAAGGAGAAAATTGCATCGGAATTTCTTCCTCTCGACGAAATTGTTCCTGGCGTGGAGCGAGCATTTTGCATTGTGGGCCCTTGTTGTTACTCTATCCTGTGCTTCCTCGACGAAGCCTTCTCATTGTGATTATTCTTTTTCTGTCGTGCCAGGATGTTGAAAGAATGAGTAAAGAGTCAGGGTTGACGGAAGGCTTAAGGAAAAGTAGCACCGCGCGTGGCGCTCCGAAGGTCTCGGGCTACCGAGAGTTCGTTATCCTTATTGAAGCTCATGATTCCCCATTTTTTTTCCTTCTCCTTTTTCTGTTCCTTACCATCCACGAAAGGAGGCCGAAATGGAAATGTAATAAATATGAAGTGCTGGCTGGGGAATGGGAAAGGCTCTGAGCGTCATGTCACTTTTTCTGACAATGCGAATATAAGCATAATTTGGATTTGGTTATTTTTGTTTTTTTCCGTCACTGATCCCTTTGTCCTTAAATTAGTGTATCCTTGTACTGTTTGGCAGAGCCGGAAGGAGCGAAATCGGATTGAAGGCGATGTAAGTGAAACTAGCGTGGGGCGTGATACGAATTTAAAATGCTGCGATGTACGAGTAAGTTAATTTGGTTTCTTTGATGGCGGTGCGGAGGCTATGTGTGCAAGCTGTTGCAGAAGTAGCGTCGAGATTTGACGTTTTAATTTTAGACGAGATGAAGGGGTGCGATTGAAGGACAATGAGCGTGTGAATCACGTCTGAGGACATGAGCATAAACGTGACCGTGAGGAATCATGCGTCACGTAAGACGTTGTCAAGTGGATATGGGATGCAGCGACAGAAGGTATTAGTTCTAATGAAAATCTCATAGCTTTTCAAATAATTGCTGGGAAACTACCACTTTAGCTTTGCGAAAGAGCAGAGGAAAAGCTGATACTTCGAACCAGGGAGTCCTAGCAAAAAACATCACTTTGTTGGCCACGCATGGCGAGCGATAAACTTTAATTACCAAACTCCTTCTCTGAGCCATCGTTCTCAAAGAGCCCAAGACACGCTGGTCATATCTGCAAGGTACATTTTCAAGGGTTAGTTCTATACGCAGTTGAAAGGAATTATAAAAAAAATACTTCGATGCTTGAAGGATAAAGGTCGAAGATATCAGTAAAACGAATTTCTTCTGCTTCTAACGCATGACTGGTTGCTGATCGATGTAAGCCAGGCAATCGATGTGAGGCAGGCTATCGATGTGAGGCAGGCTATCGATGTGAGCCAGGCGATCGGTATTAGCCGAGCGATCGGTATGAGCCGGGTGATCGATGTAAACCAGGCAATCGGAGTGAGTTAGGCGATCGAAGTGAGCAAGGCGATCGAAGTGAGCAAGGCGATCGAAGTGAGCAAGGCGATCGAAGTAAGCCAGGCGATCGAAGTAAGCCAGGCGATCGAAGTAAGCCAGGCGATCGAAGTAAGCCAGGCGATCGAAGTAAGCCAGGCGATCGAAGTAAGCCAGGCGATCGAAGTAAGCCAGGCGATCGAAGTAAGCCAGGCGATCGAAGTAAGCCAGGCGATCGAAGTAAGCCAGGCGATCGAAGTAAGCCAGGCGATCGAAGTAAGCCAGGCGATCGAAGTAAGCCAGGCGATCGAAGTAAGCCAGGCGATCGAAGTAAGCCAGGCGATCGAAGTAAGCCAGGCGATCGAAGTAAGCCAGGCGATCTAAGTGAGCAAGGCGATCGAAGTAAGCCAGGCGATCGAAGTAAGCCAGGCGATCAAAGTGAGCAAGGCGATCAAAGTGAGCAAGGCGATCAAAGTGAGCAAGGCGATCAAAGTGAGCAATGCGATCAAAGTGAGCAATGCGATCAAAGTGAGCAAGGCGATCAAAGTGAGCAAGGCGATCAAAGTGAGCAAGGCGATCAAAGTGAGCAAGGCGATCAAAGTGAGCAAGGCTATCGAAGTGAGCAAGGCGATCGAAGTGAGCAAGGCGATCGAAGTGAGCAAGGCGATCGAAGTGAGCAAGGCGATCGAAGTGAGCAAGGCGATCGAAGTGAGCAAGGCGATCGAAGTGAGCAAGGCGATCGAAGTGAGCAAGGCGATCGAAGTGAGCAAGGCGATCGAAGTGAGCAAGGCGATCGAAGTGAGCAAGGCGATCGAAGTGAGCAAGGCGATCGAAGTGAGCAAGGCGATCGAAGTGAGCAAGGCGATCGAAGTGAGCAAGGCGATCGAATTAAGAAAGGCGATCGATGTGAGCTAGACGATCGATGTGAGCTAGGCGATCGATGGGAACTAGGCGATTGATGTGAGTCAGGCGATCAAAGTGAGCAAGGCGATCAAAGTGAGCAAGGCGATCAAAGTGAGCAAGGCGATCAAAGTGAGCAAGGCGATCAAAGTGAGCAAGGCGATCAAAGTGAGCAAGGCGATCAAAGTGAGCAAGGCGATCAAAGTGAGCAAGGCGATCAAAGTGAGCAAGGCGATCAAAGTGAGCAAGGCGATCAAAGTGAGCAAGGCGATCAAAGTGAGCAAGGCGATCAAAGTGAGCAAGGCGATCAAAGTGAGCAAGGCGATCAAAGTGAGCAAGGCGATCAAAGTGAGCAAGGCGATCAAAGTGAGCAAGGCGATCAAAGTGAGCAAGGCGATCAAAGTGAGCAAGGCGATCAAAGTGAGCAAGGCGATCAAAGTGAGCAAGGCGATCAAAGTGAGCAAGGCGATCAAAGTGAGCAAGGCGATCAAAGTGAGCAAGGCGATCAAAGTGAGCAAGGCGATCAAAGTGAGCAAGGCGATCAAAGTGAGCAAGGCGATCAAAGTGAGCAAGGCGATCAAAGTGAGCAAGGCGATCAAAGTGAGCAAGGCGATCAAAGTGAGCAAGGCGATCAAAGTGAGCAAGGCGATCAAAGTGAGGAAGGCGATCAAAGTGAGGAAGGCGATCAAAGTGAGGAAGGCGATCAAAGTGAGGAAGGCGATCAAAGTGAGGAAGGCGATCAAAGTGAGGAAGGCGATCAAAGTGAGCAAGGCGATCAAAGTGAGCAAGGCGATCAAAGTGAGCAAGGCGATCAAAGTGAGCAAGGCGATCAAAGTGAGCAAGGCGATCAAAGTGAGCAAGGCGATCAAAGTGAGCAAGGCGATCAAAGTGAGCAAAGCGATCAAAGTGAGCAAGGCGATCAAAGTGAGCAAGGCAATCAAAGTGAGCAAGGCGATCAAAGTGAGCAAGGCGATCAAAGTGAGCAAGGCGATCAAAGTGAGCAAGGCGATCAAAGTGAGCAAGGCGATCAAAGTAAGCAAGGCGATCAAAGTGAGCAAGGCGATCAAAGTGAGCAAGGCGATCAAAGTGAGCAAGGCGATCAAAGTAAGATAGGCGATCGAAGTAAGCCAGGCGATCGAAGTAAGCCAGGCGATCGAAGTGAGCAAGGCGATCGAAGTGAGCAAGGCGATCGAAGTGAGCAAGGCGATCGAGCGTTGAATTTAGTTCAACTCAAAAGATGTACATAGGCTTACAAGGTTATTGCTATGTCACCTGCCAACCTGCCAAAAATTGAATTTCGAAACACAAGTTTCAACTGAAACTAATCAACTTCCTTTAACAAAATTGCCCTAATTTAGTTAATATCCAATTATCAAGTTATTATTCATAAATCTTAAAAATACATCCCCGACTCCAAGACCGTATAAGCAACCCTTCATTATTAAATCAGTTCACCCCCGAGCGTATGTCTGCTTCATAAAACCCATAAATCCTCGTCTGGAGAAGGATGCAACTTATTAAATCCGGAATAGAGTACCGAACCCACCTATCCAAATGCACCCATTCCAGTCGGGTGAAGTGTAATTTAGTAAAAACTACAACCATGAGTGGTGGAGCAAGGCATGCTTCCAGTTCCAGCTTCCTTCCGCTAACCTAAAACGTACACGTCTGAACATACGCAGAAAGCGTAACGTGCTTTTATTCGCATTTATTATTCATCAGACGCCTACTTCCATGTCTCCTTTCTTCCGTTGTCACTTTATCGCATCTTAGCATGGTAGTGGGAAAACTCGGATCTTGATTTCGAAACAAAGACATTCCATGTATCCTTGCTCCTTCCCGGTGCATAACTAACGTACACTCACGCACAATGAGATTCCTGCCTTTCATGTGATTTATTGTGGGAAAATTAATTTTTTTCCCCGTCAATGAGCCTTTATCTAAGCCCCAGGGGTAGTGAGGCAAGGGCGGGGTACTAGTATCATAGTTCGTGCTTGTCAAATTGAGTGTACGACTTATTAATCACAGAACGGAACGCTATGTCAAAAGATGATTTCGAAAATAATGAGTTAATTTGCTGAAGCTATGTACTGCTGCCTCTGCCATTAGGTTGGGGCTGAATGACGGGCATAGGAGCTGGAAGGCAGGGAAGGCATTGGTATTGGGTCTTGTGTGAGGGGTTGAAATTAATTAGATGTTTCGCACGAAAGTTGTTTTGTTGGTTAATTAAAAAGAAAAGAAGCCGAGTACAAGCCCGGAAAAGAGGATTACGTGAATGGCCATTGGGCTTCATAGTCGGCAACTGGCCGATGTGTGGGGTGGGATATATGGCGTTGTAGTTCTTTTTGGCTGCTCACTAATTTGGCTCGGAATGAAGAACTCATACGGTAAGCCATGAGAAAGATCGATGGCGTTCTTGTGCCTCGTGCGGAAAAGCTCGTTTAGCACATGCCTGGCGCCATGGCCGTTTGCGGGCTTAGCAGATGAATTTTATCATATGCAAGGAGGGAGATGCTAATGCTGTAATGGGATTTGTAGTTGTTAACAAGAATTCGGGAGGGTGAGGTGTGTGGACTGACCTAATGTACATCGAAGGTTATACTGCATTTGAAGGCTTAGTATCAGACAGCTTCTAAGGGAGTTGTGGGTAGAAATAGTAGTTAGGTGGCTACCTGGCTATAGCTCAATCGACTTATGACATACTGGTAGCGGTGTACACCACTTCTTGCTTGACCTAGGCTGTAAATGAATTTCGTTACGCCGCGAAAGAAAAATTCGTTGACTTGGCAGTTGCGATAATAAAAGCTAACACTTTGCCCACTGTGCAACGGTGGTCTTCTGGTAGAAATAGCAGTTTACAAACTGGAACAAAAAGGAACTTTAAAATTAATTTCGCAAGGCTTTGAACGTATGATCTAAAACAGCCCTTTTTCAGAACGAGGTTTACTTCCATTTTGGCTAGTAAACTACACTTTATCCAAGTGATTTCCATGAATAAACCATTTACATTCATATTAAAACCTCATTTCATTGCCAACTTATGAGCCACTTTATCTTCTATGAGCACACTTTCAAATAAGGTCCATTACTGCCTCCCTCGTCTCCACCCTCTAAATTTCCTTTCTTATTTAATAAAAGCAGAATCAAGACAAAAAAGAAACAAGAAATCACCACCATTGGCTCCAAGCAATTCCCCAAATGAGCAAAACATTATCCTTTCCCTCCCATAGACCATCGTACATATAGTATTGTACAGCCTGCAGCTGGTCACAGGCAGCATGAGATACTGCACGCTTATACGTTCGTATCTTGTATCTTTTAGGATGCAATTTGGCCATTGAAAAACTTTTAAAAAATTCAAAGTACTTCTCCACTTTCAGCAGCACTTTCATCTACTCTCTCTCTCTCGGTACTTCTGTTATCCTCGAGCACTTCAAAATTGATATTTATTCCTTTAACGACTCTTTCGAGAAATTTTCGGGCCAAAATACACACTCGAAACGGTTCGGCGAGTAGAAACAGTACGAAGTCCTCAATGTTTCTGCCATGACCATATCCTTATGTGCATGGTAAGCAATTTACAAAAGGACCAACAGTGAGAGTGGCAAACGGCCAGATGGACGAGACGAATGGACGAACCGATAGACAAAGCTAGTTGCCACTAAGCGTGGGCACGAGACAGTCCGGAACAAACGGGAGCAGGAGAATATCCATAAATATTAATTCACGTCCATATAAAATCTCGATAATATCTTAGGAATATCCTTTTTATGGGACACACACTAGCAGTGATGCACTAGCACTATAGCTCTTCTCTTGATGCTGCATTCGAATGCTGCAGCTCCGCTCTGCCGCATGTTTTATTCAACTTGGAAAGCTTTTTTTTTGTTTCTTTTCCTCTACTTCTGTGTTGTTATCTCATTTTATTGCAAGCAGTTTTGTGAACTATTCCAAACGATACTTCAAACGGCCGAGCTACGAGCTATGGTGTGTAGCTCGCGTTCCGCGTCTGATTTGCCTTTTGCATTCTCACCACACCCCATTCTTTTCATGGAATCCTTTTCGAAAGTGGATATGTGTGTTTACAGGATAGTGTGGCTTAAAAAAAAATCTCTGCCGGATCTTTTGTGTCTAGGTGAAGAGGCAGTGAAACAATGCAGAATGACCATTAAATGGTCATGAAAGTAGGATAATGGAATTTTAAAACGCCTGTCAGATGCTTGAGAGTTGTATGCATACTTGCTTGTGAGAACTATGTTTCTCGAGATTCCAATTGTGACCGGGTGCAACTTGTGCAAATCTGGGTGAATACAAGGCTACTGGACCGACATATGCTTTTGGGGAAGTTAGTTCACAACTTTCAGAATGTTGCGTTTAAAGAGATAAGCAAATCGGTGGTTCTTAAGCCAAATGACCCATTCGAGATTAAGCTCTGAGTAATTAATTAAGACCAACGTAATGCCCAGTCAAGCCGACCTTTAACACATCGACTTTTCCTCCGACGAATTTATATTTCTAAGTGATGACCGCCGAGTCGAATCGAGATAAGTACTCCGTGCTTCATATCCTCCAAAGGTTTGTAAGAGAGTTTGGATCTTTTTTCCTCTGTCAAGGTAAGTGTATTTGTCGAAATCATGCTTCGGTCGTAATGGTGTTATTAATGGCTCTCCAATAAGGAAGTTACTCGGCGTTAACGCTTAGAGATCATTTATGTTTTCCGATACTGGGCACTGAGGCCCAATAGCTTGCTTAGTCCTTCATAGGTCAGCACCTATTTTCCAGCGACTCTTTTCAGGTGAAACTTTATCGATTTAACACCGGCTTCCCACAATCCTCCCAATTTTTTTGCTGCTTTCAAAAGCCTTTGGAGCTGAGTATTTGCACCGACAAAATTAGTGTCACAATCACTGTAGACAGCCATAGATAGATCCCTTGTGGATGTGAAACTTCTAAAAACTGCCAGGATCGCTTGTAAAGTTCATTCCGTTACAGCTACTATGTGGACAACTTAAGTGGCCATTGCGTTTTTTCCTTTCTACATTTTAATGTCGAAGGGGCCTGTGCAATCCACTCCAGAATGGTCTTGAAATCCTAACGCGATCGGCAGGTAGGTTTTTCATCAACAGCCCCATTGGTTTTGGTTTGTATCTTTGATTCTAATGACCCAAAACCATTTTCTGTACCCTTCCGTATAACTTTTTTTGTGAGCATGGGCGATGACTTCTTTCGTGGTGTGTTAACTTCAATAGAATTGAGTGCTGTTGATCATAACTGAGATTATGATATCCGCATTTTGCAGATATCCACCAGCTCTTAATATACCCTGCTCATCAACTGAGCCCTTACTCTATTTCCCTATCCTTATACATACATAGAATAACGTGAACATTTCCTTCTGCGCAATATGGATTATATCTATGGTCGCCAATCTTATTTCCAAATTGTTGAAATTTGCCCTTGTTTCTTTCTTGAGGGGTTTTTGGGTATTGTCGGCGCACCTTCTGCAGAAAGCAACCATTCTTGTCAAACTTCAGCATTTTTGGACTAGTTGAATGATAGAATTCTCGTCACTCATCATACAATGTACCTTTGTTGCACGCTTTTCCTTTTCTCTCGAATGTGTGAGATTTTCTGCGGATGATGTCTAAAAGGATGGTCTATTCCCCAAAAGCTCAGCAAGTGGGATGGGAAAACACCGGGGCCCTTTTTGCTGGATTCAGCTCAGAGGAGATATGTAAGTATAGTTCAAGCTATCACAATTCGTTGATTTCTGGATCTCCGTGACTCGATTATGGATAAATGTCTCCCATCGGGATGGAACTGCCTTAGTTCGGCATAGAGTAATTTCTTAATCGATCTACGCACCCACTCTGCAAGTCTCCAGTTTCTTCGTCTTAGCTGTGAGTTTTGCCAGCAAGACAGCGCCGCACTACTCCGATCGTGGAAAGTTTATTATTTTTCGTGGAACCACTTTTGTGTTTGTTTAATAAGGTTCATCCGGATTTTGTTTCGTTGATCTTGAAGACGTAAACACACAGCCGCTGCGTATGCTTTCTCTGATGAAACGGTAAACCCAGGTATATCCAGACGAATATCACTCTTTTTTGAATGGATCCGCCTTGGTATACGTAAGTTTTCAATCATAGGAAGCTCTTGACGGAGGAATTTTCATTCTGGAAATCCGACGGAATAAGGTCGAATCCTCTTTTCCACATCTATTGCATTATCATCTTAGCTTTGACAATAAATGGAGACAGCCAACCCAAAGGATCGAATAATTTTGCCATGAAAGTACGGTGCGCTTCGAATCGTCTTTCTCTTCAAATTGAGTCACTTGATGGGAACATGCAGCCATTTCATGGTCAGGGTCTTTACGTAATTCACTTCTTTATATGGTAAGGAAAAGTCTATTTCACGTTTTTCATTTCGGACGCCATGCACATTTTTTCAATGCCCTCTTAACTTCTTCTCTCATTTTTAGAGCCTATTCTAGTGTATGCATTCCTGATAAATGATGCGAACGAAAAACTCGATTTACCATGTATGGTGCTGATGTTGTTCCAAAAGTAACCGTTTCTAGGCGGTGTATCTTGACTTTTTGTTGGACATCATTTCTCCACAAAATGAGGTGGTGGATTGTATCATTATTCTTCACACAAAATTAGCAGTACTCTTTCATATCACCAGTGAAGGTGTGACCATGTTTTTCTCAAGGTTTTATAACATTATTTTTGAGCTAAGGGCCCACCACCAAGTGGTCATTTGAAGAAGTTCCACTCTCAGCTTAGTGGTAGAACTGCATTCTTTAATTGCTGCACGATGGGAAATAATATGGTGGTAACGGGTGGAAGTTATCTCGCAAGTATTTCTTACTACCTCCAACCCAAACCCCACCCTGTCACCCAACTCTTTGTCCAACAACTTCTGCCCCATTTACCCAATCCTCTGCTACCCCTCAATCTTTTGCTGGTCCTCTTTTGCCCCCTTCAGTTAAACATACTCAGCTAACTGCTGACCCCACCCAAAGTCGCTACGTCCTTTCTCCACTAAGAGATAAAAAGACGTATGACATCATTCGTCTCTTTCTGGCTTACCTCCACGATAAATCAGACTCTGTCAATTCCATTCAATAGTAAGGTCTCCCCACAGATTTCGCTAGCTTCAAGAGCCTCTTCATAAAATACCATGAATTTTTCAATATATCGCCCCAAAAATTGTCAAAGGATCTTGATATACATATACATATATTCCGCCAATGAATTCTTTCAAAACGTATATCACACCTTCAACGTAGTAGAGCTGACCACGACAAGTTTTTTCGTCCCTAATTGTCTCTCTCTCCCAGCAACCCTCTCACTCTGCCAAAATGTCCCTCTTACCTTTTATTATCAGAATGTAAAAGGTCTTCGTTCAAAAATCCAAGCCGTCTTCCAACAGTCACATGCTCTACCCTTTGAGATATTTGCTCTGACCGAAACAAATATGATCCAAAGCATAAATAACCTCGAACTGTTCCCATCAAATTTTAATGTTTATCACGATGACGAACTCAACCGACACTCTGATGGTTGCCCTTGTCGTGGCGTTTTAATAGCCGTCGTTAACTCAATCGACTCATCCCTTATTGCAATATCCTCTTCCCCGTATCTCGACTTCGTTTCAATCAACATTGTTCTGCCCCGTAAAGCACTCTATGTCATCTGCTTTCATATCTTGCCATCTCAGCCTATTGAATCCTATGAACTCGCCATTAATACGATTGATAGCATAAATAATTTACGGGATCCTCATGATGAAATCCTTCTCTTTCAATCTTCCTTCTCTTAAATGGGCTCCATCAGACGATCAAACATATTATATTGCCACTAATCCCTCTGCTGCCAAAGAATGTCTTTTCTTAGATCGCCTAGCTGATTCAAACCTTAGCCAAGTTAGTGGCATCACGAATTACATGGGAAGGCAGCTAGACCTGATCTTCACAACAGACCCCCTTAGTTCCTCTGTTTCACTTTGTCCCTTTTCCTTATCAACCATCGACAACTACCATTCTCCCCTTCATCTCTCATTTTTTCACGACTCTCCACCACTGAATACTTCCCCTTCGCTTAAGTCATACGACTTCCACAAGGAAATTTCAACCACATCAATGAATACCTCAGTAACGCCCCCTCAATTTTGACAGCCATACAATAAAAGACGCCATATCTATTTTCCACAGAGAAATATTCAATTCTATTTCTCTTTACGTTCCCCTTTCCCGATCCAAACATTTATCTACCTCCCCTCCATGGTATAATCGCAGGCTGCGTTCACTAAGAAACACAAGAAACAAACTGTGGGCAATCTTCCTTCGAACTCATTCCCCCAATGACTTTTTTTACTACATTGGTGTTTATCTGAAATTCACAGAGCTGCATAAGGCGCTCTATGAAGGCCAAACGCAAGCCAATCTTATTAATGATCCTTAGTCCTTCTTTCAGTTTGTCAACTACAAAAGGAAATCTGATGGCTACCCAACTTCACTCTCCTTCAATGGCGAAACCTCCCAAAACTATCACCAACTTTTTTGCCAACCTTTTCAAACAATCTTTCGCCGATGATTCCTTTGTACCGGATACTGCCTATTTCGAGTATGTACCAAATTCCTCTCTTGGACCATTTCTCCCACGTACTATTGACCCCCATATCATTGAAAATAAATTGAATCAACTGCATGATGAATTTACTCCTGGGCCCGATGGTCTTCCTGCCATATTACTAAAAAATGTTCCTCCATTATTTCTGTCCCGCTCTCAAAAATATTCATCTTATCCCTGTCCCTTGGAGAATTTCCCCAGATATGGAGAACCGCTTTTATAACTCCTGTTCACAAAACAGGTCCGGCCCATCACCAAACTGTCACACATACCCAAACTTTTTGAGAGTATCTTGTATGACATTCTAAGTTTCCACTGCAAATCTCTAATCTCCTACAAACAACATGGCTTCCTTAAACGCAAGTCTACAACCACAAACCTTGTCGAATTTGTGTCCTTCACACTCTCAGCTTTAGAGAATGGAAATGAAATTGACGTCATTTCAACTGATTTCAGTAAAGCTTTCGGCAAAATCTCCCACAAACTAAAACTCTTCAAAATGTCTTCCCTTGGTTTTGAACCCACTGCGTTGAAGTGGATATCTTCTTATTTAAAAAACCGTTACTACAGTGTTCGTTTCAGATCTGCCTTTTCCAACCCCTTCTTAGCTTCTTCCGGCGTTCCCCAAGGCAACCACCTAGGTCCACTTCTTTTTATTCTTACCATAAACGATATTGAGTTTGTCATCAAACATTCCCACCTCTCACTGTACGCTGACGACAAGTTCTTCAAGACCATTTCCTCGCAACAAGATTCTTCCCTTATTCAATCGGATCTGAACAGCTTTTCCGTTTGGTGTTTCAAAAATTGTTTGGAACTTAACATTTCCTAATGCCAATCAATTACCTTCTCACGAAAACGAATCAAACCTCCCCCTCGTCTCTACTTCCTGAATAATCAGCCCATCTCCACCGTTGAGGTTATCCTCGATCTTGGCATACTATGTGACCAAGAGTTCAATTTTCGCGCACATATCAATGATATAATTCATAAAGCCAACTCTGCACTCGGTTTTGTGAAACGTTGGTCTAAAGAATTCTCCAATCCCTACGTGACTCGATCCCTCTATATTACCTTTGTTCGCCCCCTTCTCGAATACGCATCTCAAGTGTGGTCCCCCTATCAACAAACCCACATATCTTGAATCGAAAGCATCCAACGTCGATTCCTACGTTTCGCTCTTCGAGGTCCGCCCTGGAACAATCCCTTGTTCTTACCACCCTATCAAGACCGTCTTAAACTAATCAACTTGAGTACTCTGGAGGAAAGAAGAAGAGTATCCGATATAATCTTCATTCATAGACTTCTTACAGGTACCAATGACTGCGCCACTTTTTATAACTCCATATCTCTTAACACTAACCCCCGTAATACACGCAATCTTCGTCTCTTCTATCTATCCAACCCCCGCACCTCATACGGCTCCAATGAACCAATTTCCCGTATGCTGGCAAGTGTTAATTCGAATATTAACTTCGACTTCAACCTCAGCACTCCATGCCTAAAACTCCGTCTTCTCAATAACCTTCCCTCCTTCCAGTCTTAGTTTCAAAGGTTTGCGCCCCCTCACCTGTTCTCATTAGTTATTAAGTTAGAATAAGTTTAGCTTGAATTAAGCTCAATAAATGGGAGTGTTTGTCCCCACGAAAATTAAAAATTAAAATACAAGCTCTGCCCAAAATATAACAGCCACTAGTGAAAGTGTTGAAGAAGATCCAAGTATATCGATTTCATGGCAAGCATGTAGATTATTGGATGAAAGACCACCCACCTCTGCGCCTTAACTGGATCTTATACGTATTTAGGCTCAGATTTTTGTGCCAAATAAACTCAATTCATTTGATATACTATTACGCTATGCGCTGCAGTGCAGATAATTTAATTAGAACATGAGTTAGTGTTTTCATATCACGTACCGGCTCGTTGAAAGTCCAATAATCGTGTGAAGTTTAAAATGACACCTTTTGTTGGATGATTCTCTGACTCAATTTTTTCCAAGATAATATCATGTTTCAGACATGTTTTAGGAAAATGTCTTATTCACGTGCAAATAATTGCATACGACCCTCGAATGAAAGACGTTTTCTAGTTTAGGCGGGGTAGAAAGTATGTTCAAAAAGTTACAGGAATTCTGAAATTATGCTAGTTGTATGGTATTAATCTGATTTAAGCGATTTTCCCATGGCTGTTTATCATGTCGGAAAAAGTGTCTGTATTTTGAAAGCCAAATATTTATTCCGCTGTCAGATGTCAAAAATTGGTGACTGGTATACAAGATGGATCAGAGAATTTGGCAGGAATTTCACTAAAATTATAGGATTATATGCAGTAAGGCCTTCGAATTGGAAGGCATGCCATCTCTTGGAAGTCTTTTTAGAAGGTTATCATATTTGCAGACGAGCAAAGCAAATTAATTAAAAAAAAAAAAACAGAAAATTCCTGCTATTTTTTGAACAAGCTTCACATACACCCATCTCGGTTCCGCCGATGCCGATCACTATTTAGAGTTTGAATCATATTTCAAATTGCACATTGGACACCTATCCTAGACACTGGGAATTGAGATTTTCCTAGGTAAACCATCAATACAATACCTTTCCAGCTACCTATTGGTGCCCACTTTCCAATCAATTGCGAGAGTTTATGAATTGAGAGACCACGGAATTCTTAACTTTAACATATCCCTTGCTTAACCTTCCTTGAAGCCTACCTTCATCTCGAAGTAAAAGCCAAAGTTGGGGTAAGATTTGTTTCATTAAAACTCCAGTGTAGCTCGATGGTCTTACTTTGCTCATGACAGTAACGAGTACTCCCACTCATGTAGCACTGCCACGTGTTGTTTCAATTGTCCTACTTTCCGTTTACTGAACCTTTTGATTTTCCTTCTATCCTTCCCTTTGCTCTTGCCACCAAAGGGACAAATTACATCTACTGTCCACTTATGGCCCACCACCACCCGGATCAGAACGAATGCCGACCATATGACATCTGATAGACAAACTCAATTACTTGCTCATAACTTTTGCCGTATAAATTTGTCACATTTGCCCTCTGCCGCACAAACAACCCAATCGAGCAAACAGAAACCGAACAAATGAACCAATTTAGCAAACGTGCCCCGTTCCTCCGTCGATCCACGTCCATCGCCACTCGAATGACTGGTTTACATCTGCTGCGACATCAATTGCTGACATTTGTTATTGCAATTTGCATTCAATAATTGTATTGATTGACTGCGCGTATAGAAGGGATATTGCCAACGCATACATCCTCACTCTTACCCCATTAGCCCGCTGACAGCTGGCGCAGGACTCTATGACCATGTAGGCAAAGATGCAGAGGACGAAGAAATAAAAATGAAATGATGCTAACACGGGGGACATAATTCACGTCATCGGTCGGTCATAGCGCAATGCACCATGCAGCAGTAGAGGGCAAAAAGCAAAAACCAACAGCGACCGCTCCATCCGAAGAGGTCTATGTCGCTTGCAACATAACTCGGTCTCCATCTGCAACTGGGGGTCGAGTCGGTTTCTCGTTGTGGACGATTACCACCACAAGTATCGCCAGTACCATCAACATCGCAAACACCACTTCAGTAGCGGCAAGTGGCGACCGTCGCGTCCTGACAAACAGCATCGATCAATGTACTCTCTCTCCCTCGCTCTCGTTCACATGAAGCGATGGCGCCAAGGGACGCCTCGAAGGCGCGCTATGGCAAAAAGTTATCGCTACGAAATTCAATTAACAATTCCCATTTATTTTATGTATTTCCCTCGAACCCGTTTCCGCGAGCCATCTCGGCATGTGTCGTCGTTGTTACAGCCCGGAATGCCCGAATGGCATGGAGTGAAGTGCAAATATGTCCCTTAACTAGGAACTATAATGCACTCCTGTGGAATATGGACAAACATGAGTTCGGCAAACATATCCCCGTCGTCTAGCATGACTGGAGTGGTGCATGAGTACAGTACATTGGAAAATAGTAAAATAGAAATAACACCAGAAAGCGATGGTAGAAAATGGACGAAAAATAGTTTCACGATTTGTAAAGCATCGCAGGGTTCATGAATCCTTGATGGTGGTGTGGCGCTATAGGACATATAACAACAGCAACAGCAAGGGCTATCTAGAAGGAGTTGTGATGCTCGTTCTTGTGTTTCGGTTCGAATCAAAAATTAAATTTTGATCTATTTTTCTACATCATCGATGTCCTGGCGTACAAAGAGTATTTTGGGGGTTGATGCATGACTTCGTCGTTATTCGACGTTTTTATTTTTAATTTTTTGTTTTTGGTTTTTTGACCATACATCTGTTTAGACCAATCGATGTTAAAGTAAATAAATGAAAAAAGATTTTGAATGCAAATCAAATGCAAATCAGTTAATCGTTGGACTGAAGAGGGACTGGACCTAAATCACTGAAATGGGGGTTTAAAAAGTAAATTAAAATGTCGATATAAACATGCATTCCAGCTGTAAAGCTGTCTTTTAACCACTTGCATGAACAGCAGCTAGCACATAACCAACCTCATACTTCATAGACTCGTTATCATTATCATTCGACTAATTTAGGAATAGAGGAAGGAAAAAAAAAACTGTAACTACCAGGTGAACAGAGAATGAACTCTGTTGAAACGATTGTGACAGTCTCTTTGAATGATGCCTTGCCTAACAATTGGTTAACCCAGTCAAGCCCTAAGCTCACAAACATCGTCAATAGAGTTCCTCAAGTTAGAAATAATCTAAGGGAATTTAGCCTACGGAAGTACCATTCTCCTAGTTAGGGCTGGTGGAAATAGAGGAGAGTCAAATGAGATTTTGATATTCCCTGATCAACCTGAAAGTTTAGAAAAAGAATTATATTTACTCTTACCATGATGAACCAAGCTATTATAATCGAAGAAAAAATGACAAAAACTTTCACATTTGACCGAACTTGGCGAGTATTTTTCGGTCCTGGCTTTCCTAATCGCTTCTTTTAAGATGGTTGGACTTAAATGTGGATGGAGAGTAAATCTGGATCATCATTCACTTTATATAAAAGCTCATGCGATAGTTCTTTTGGTTAAAATTTAGCAATTTGGGAACAAACTTCGCTGACACGTTTCATGCCCAAAATTTCTGAACAAAATTCATTGCATAAGCCAACTAATATGCCAGTGTTCACAGCAACGACGATTCTTCATAACAACTTTCTTCACTGCTTCAGCGTTTTCATCCATTACTGTCGTCCTAGGCCATCCTAGGCCGTCCAAGGCGGGCTTTAAAATCATCTCGGCCTTCCATGAAGAGCTTGTACCACTTATAAACCTTTCATTTACTCGTCGCAGCATTTAGCATTTTCACAGAAAATTTAGTACAGATTCATGGATCCATTTTTTTTCGAATGAACCTAGCTCGCGAAATTTAAAGTCACTTTAGTTTTTGAACAACTTCATATATGTACATATTAGAATTTCTTTCAATCCTCGAAACATTTCTGGAGAATTCGAATTTTAGTATTGAATTACATTATCTCAGCCATGCATTTTAATTCTATCAATCCCAGTCTTTGTCGAGCTTTTTCTGGATCTGGCAATCCAAACCACCACTGAGTCTTAGTCCCTAAGCCGGACTTCATTTAGCGATTCGTGAACAAATTCTATTATGTCTTTTTTGTTCAAAATTCAAACAGTTCTGGACTACATTTTTCTGCCACGCCTCCATATCAAAAAATTGTATGGCCTAGGCCAACCGATATGTCTCCTTGTCAGTCTTAACTTCTTGACCACCTTGGTGGAAGCGGTTCTAGTTCTAGCTTATAGTAGACTCACCAGAAGCAACATTTCACGTTTTCATTCATTTACCATATATACATACAAATGGGAATTACATAGTTTTTTTTTTTAATTTGGGACTTTATTACGGAAAAACAAGTTTTTCCTTGAAAATATTGCCCATTACTAGCTGCGACTTTTGCTCATCTTTCCGGCAGCATACGGATTCCGTGTTGGCAAATCGAAAACCTTTAAGGCAATCTATGACTAGACCTAATTTTTGGTCTCTTCGGAAGTTCGAACGTGCTGCTCGGCCAGGCTATGCGTCACCGGGATAGATCTCACCAACAATTTGAAAGAGGTTGTTCTCCTTTTGTTCTCTTTGTTGCCATAAAACAACGACTTAATCTGGCCCTTGAAAAAAAAGTGCGCCGTCTTGTTCGAACCATATATCGTCCAGGTCCTATTGTCCGATTGAGGTCCAAAAATAAATTATCATGACACGATATCCTTCGCCATTGATGTCACCGTTTGACCATCCTCGTTTTGTAGCCCGTTATGTTGTCCGATGAAGCCGTCAGCCAAAAATCCACATCCAATAGTGAGTTTCATCAGATACAAAAGAGACTGCTGATACTGTTATGGATTATATTGAATCATAAAATATGTTTCATTACTGGGAATTTTCAGCCGGTTCGAAGCCCAATCAGCTTGATCTTATAGGTTTTTCGCAAGACTCGCCAAGATGAGTTCTCAAAAAAGCCAATTTCTTGCTCAAAACGGCGAATCGTGCGATTTGGGTCTTCAGTCGAGCTATCAAGAACATGTTAACCCTACGTTTCAACGTCATACAGGGGCTGCTTGATCTGACCAAATCACTCACCCCGAATTTTTCGATATTTCGTTAATGTTGGTCAACAAAATACCAAATTTGGAACAAATTTTAACAATTTGAATAGCTTGCTGAATTGTGTAGTATTCCACGGTAAAATGTTGACTATGACCAAAGACATTTGAAACATCAGGGGAATAAGCTGTTAAAATAGAGCCGGCTTCAATTAGCATAAAGAGTTTCCTGCACAAACACTACTGAAGCCTTCTTTCCAGATCTATGTAACAGAGCTAATCTCTTTAGGTAGTAGAATCAGTTCAGTCACGTTCAGTATTATTTAGAAGAGTGCTTCTTGTCGTCTTTTAAGCTGCAGTCTCTCATCGAGCATTACTATCACTTCTTTGGATCGGGTTTAACGGTTGCTGACCCCCGAATTTTCTGCTCGTCGGAGAACAGTCGATTGCGAACAATAACTTTAATTTGCCAATAAAATTAATTTGATAGCACCTTGTGGCAGCACGCCGCAGTATACTTTCTACAAAAATATCTTCATATGGCCCCAGACGAAATGTGGAGAGCAGAACTCGGCTTTCCGAACTCATATTGGTTGTTTATTAAAGCTCCCGCCTCATCTGCTACAATGAGCAATCAAATATTATTCGTTGTAGGATCCTCCTCATGCCCGAGTTTATTTCCTTTTAATACCTATAAAACTAGATATTGTAGCTTCCACAGTTTAGGGAACGGCCTTCACAGCTTTGTGAGGAATTATATCGTGTCAGGTACATTAGCTCCAAGTTTGATGAGAGTTTTCCGTTGTTCATCCAGTGGGATGACTGGGTCACAACAATTGTAGGCTTAATATAAGGCCTTTGGGGAATCAGATGCTCCACAATGATTCTCAGCACTATTGCTCATGTTATTGTGTAGATCTATTTTAGCTATAACCATTCTCTAAGCCATGCCTCATCAGTTGATATAGGCCTTGTCTCCTTTAGGTGTCCTTCCGGTGACGGCTTGTTATTCTAGGGTGGTTTGGAATTCTTCCCTTCGCGATGTCGTAGATCGCCTGGTGGTCATTGTGGCTGTAATCTTCGCTGGCATACCACTTCATATTGCGTAGGAGATGATCATTCAGCCCATTCCTATTTTGCAAAATATATTAACAGGACCTCTGCTATATGCTACTTCTAGTGGTGCAGACCATTTCCGCCGACGTTGACAGTTCTTTGCTGCTCATTGGCAATTATTATTGATTAAATTCGCGTGTAATAGCTGTAAAAATTGACGCCATTTACTCTTGCCCGTACAATGTCTTGGAAAGTCTGGATCCCATATGCCCATACTACAGTGTTCTTTGCCTTGTTGCTGACCCAAATACTACTGTCGAAAGTCTTGTATATTTGGATACTCAATAATACTTCCAGTGTCTAGTCTCTCCCTGTTTGATTCAGAATATCCTGAGCTGTCTCACAATGGTTTACTTTAACCTTCATTATTGTTTGAAACTACCACTAGAGCTCTCCCAAAAACTTGGTGTTTCCCGATACCCGCTATACTTTTCGCATTTTCGGGGTTATTTCACATGCTGAACATACAAGGCGAGTCTTTAAGGTAGCTCTTTGCTTTGTGGCCTTCCATTCCACATCTCCTTCAGAGTTTGAAATGGTCCTCCTTGCAATCGGTTGGCTAGTTGCCCAAAACTAGACATTTGAAGTTTTTGTCCAGCAGCATTCTTCGACAGATCCGACAATGTACCTAACCAATCTTTAGCCTTCCTGCTTTAAATACTTTCTTAGCTATTTCTACCGGAAGACAAATTAATGCGTTCCAAGTATTTCCATATGTCAGGTGTAGAGATAAAGCCCTATTCCCGCGAATCCAAAGGGCGGAGGGTGAGGTCTCGTAGTTCTGTTCTTTGCTCTAGCGCTTTTCATATTTTACTATCTATCTCCACGGCCCTGTTCTCGTATATCTTGAGCTGCATGAGCAGTTCATTTTTAAGAGTCCTTCTGATCCACAACACTTTTTTGTCGACTTATTCTAGTTTGGGCTCTGCTGTCATGTTACGCAGTATCTCCGCAAACGGGGATTCACCTTTGGCTTCGATGACATTGCGTCAGATTTAGCTTTCTCATTTTTTTTGGCGTCGATTTTGCTGATTTTATCAAATTCGTCTTTTGCTAAGGCTTGCCCCACTTCTTTCTTTACAACTCCTATATTTATTAGTCACAGATTAAGAGTCTTTTGTGGACTCTTTCATCTTCTTCTTTTCTGTTTTTTTTCCCACGTGCGTGCCAGCTCAACAGAGTTGAACTTATGTTTTAGATCAGTAGTGGATCTAAGCCATGGAGAAGCTTGGGAAGAGGTTTTGATCCTGCAACCTGAACTGAATGTCCCTAATAGGGTGATATATATTATATAAAGTCCTTCGACCGTCTCCCGACATGTCTACCAGCTCCATTATCTGCTCTCCCAGTTTAATAAATGCTGGTCGGTGCAGGGCTCACTCCGACGTTGTTTGGGCCGTTGCTGATAGCTCAACGCCAACTGGAGTACCCTATGTTATAGCTAAGAAACAGGAGAACTTCACATTAGCGCAATATTTTGTGAGGATTCCCATAGTTGCCCTCGTTTTTCGGCTGTTGAGTTGTAGATGTGATGGTTGTCGTTGTCTTTGCTATATTCGTTTCACTTAGGTCACTTAGTCAAAGCCGTTTTCGATGTTCAGATGTTTAGCAATGAGCCCACGCAAGGGTTGTCACAAGCCTTTATGATTTCATGTATTCAAAATCGGATCTGGAACAAGAATATAACATACACCAATAGATTAAGGGTGATCAATCATAGAGTAAGACCTGCCAAGGTTAGACGGGGGCGTATATAATATTAGGCTGAAAGCCATTTTCGACAGAATTTCACTCCTTCTTACTCGGGCAACAAAATACTACATCTGCCAGCCCTTATAGCAAACATTGCCCAATAAGCTTTTCCCGATAAGGCTGTACTGGACTCAGCCTTAATGGGTATATCAAACGCCAGTTATTTTCAGGCCGCAGTCACTCGTTGGTCACAATATTTACGTTGGCTATATATATATTGGAGGCTATACCGCATATACGTGGTCTCCAGAGCCTTCTTAGTCGAGAACAAGATTCGCCGCATACAAATGAAGATGGGATATTTCAGGTTAAACTACTCTTAATCGCGTAGCAAAAATACTACAAACTGGTGCTGGTGGGGCATCTTAAAAACACTGGTAAGGACCAGTATTCAAAGATGCCGAATAGGAAACTCGTAGCTTTAGTAAACCATTCACACAAGATTTAGAAGCCTTATGGTATTTTGCGATTTCTACTTTTGTTAAGTGTGGAATGGTAAGCCCGTTAGGCCAACGACCAAAAGACCCTTCGCAATCTAGAGTATAATAACCGGTCAAACTTAACTGAGTGTTCGAAGCCATTCCTACTCATTTGCTATCCTGAATATTGTTGAAATTGAAGCCTTTATCGAACAGAGCTCTGGACTCCCATAAGACTGGCGAGTCAAAGATATGCCGTGCTAACCGGAGCAGGTCTCAGGCCACTTGGTAACAACATAAATGGCTGCCGACTCGTCGCCCTACGCAAGGTATACATAACATTCTTCAAGCGTAGGTCTTCTCGAAAGCAAACCATCAACTGTAATGATGTTCTTTAGATGTGAAACAGGGGACCTATGAGTGACTGCATCTTGACCAACGAATTGCAACGGAGCTCGAAAAAAGCAGATGACGTTGCATAGAATAAAATTCACTTAAATTTCTTAGAACAGGGTATCCTTCTATTAGGAATTCTATACTGCTCATGACTCTTTTTTCATCACATTATATACAGCCACCTCTCCCACGTCCGTACCACTCTGCTCTACGACCACATTCTCCTTATTTCATAATCGAAACCTAAACGACCGGAAAAGTATCCGGAAACCAATGCACGTCTGCTCGATATCATCCGACGCAGAGTGCAAATCGAAGCGAGTCCTCGAAGCGCAAAATGCAAAAAGCTGCAAGGAAGCAAGGACCCAAAACAAGATACAAAAAAAAAAAAAAAACTACATATAAAACGACATCCTCCTCACTGATGTATCCCATCAGGCTATCACTTGACCATTCAATTTATGTAACCGACAAGACGGAGAAACGTTATCCCCTCGCCCATGCTACCATTTCCGTAAGAATCCTTCGAGGGACATACATACATATATATCGAATGTTTAAATTTAAAGTTCCGTGTGACTAGGAATCGAAACAGTAAGGGCATTTCAGTTAGTTGGGAAGGAAGCAAAAGGACGAAAGGACGAAATTTATGGACACTAAAGCAGTATTTATGGGCGGGCGGAGGGTCGTAACCGACCGATGCAGGATATTGCTACAGTGCGGCTGCAGCTGGATGTGATTTTATGATGACATGCTTCGATGGATACTAAACGATCAAATTATATGGTTACAATAGCAAATCCTAATGCATAGGCGCACATGATACCGGTACGACGTGTAAGCGGGATGGGCTGAAGGAATGGCTACATCAATGCCACTCAGGAATTCGAACGAATGAAACGATTGTCGCCTCTTTGACGGTCGAAGACACATACAGAGCGGTAACGTGAGCTGCTGTTTGTGGGTATTTCAGTGTCCAGCTGGATGGATGACAGGATGTCAATATTAACGGTCTGGTTGTTGGACGCTTTGAATGGGACAAGGGCTTGTTGTTTATACTACCGTTGGATTCGATGTGTCCATGTGTGCGTACGGCAATCTGCTTTGTAAGATATTATTGTTCTTGAAGGCTAGGTAAATAGCAAGGCAAGGACGAACTATTCGGATGGCGTGGCGGTGTGGTGTGGTTATTCTATTATATGTATGTCCATAAATTAGTTTCTGCTTGATTGAAGATAACTGAATGTACATATATTGGCTCCCGGAATGAAAGAGTCTGACGTGCTGGTGCTCCTGTCTTGCCCTGCGGGAACGCATGGACATCTATCGGTTCATTATGGGATTTATTGAAGCATGAGCTTTTCGAAGCAGACTTCCATAAGACATTTCCTTTTTTAACGCCTTTTTGACAACACACAATCGTTCTGATTCATATCCAGAGAATACGTGATTCCACCTACTCCTTCTGCTTCATAACCGAGCCCATTAATGACCGTACTCCGCACTGCCATAACCTCTAACTGCAGCGATCACAACATCGAATTCCACTGCATCTAATATCATGCCATTGAACATCCTGAACTACAATACATTCGACTTCCAAAAGGCTGCAAACTTCTTCCACACCAATCGTTGGCACTATGTGACCGATAAACGAGCATAAGTGCTTCTGTGTCATGTATACCGGACGCACATCCTTTTTTATACCATCACTTAGCCACAAACAGAACTTTTGTGTTCGTCGCTTTCATAAGTGTTCTCTAATGGAATTGATGCTGTCTACACCACACCTAACTCGTAGCCGTATCGAAGTAATCGAACGCAATATTCTCGCCCATATCCTTAAAACGATATGCTCACATCACATGAGTGCCATTCCTGCTCCAATACAGTGCATTCCCATCCTGTGTACTCAACATACCCTACATCCACCGTGTGGTCGAAAATAATTGTTAAAAGTTTGATCCCAACGACAGGACATTCACCATTGAAATAAATGAACACTTAACAGTCATATTCAAGGATGTGCTGCAATTGAAACTTACCATACATCCTTCCAACTGTTTTCGAGCAAAAACAAGCAAATGTTTTCGAGACGTTTTACTATACATATTACAAAATGCAAAGTCGAATTGAATTAGTATCCTCGAGTGAGTTGGTCCAAATTGGAATAGAGTCGACTATACTCAGATCTCAGTGTCTGCGTTGAAAAAAGGACACTTGTCATTAACTTTTCGGAGAAGGGTCTAACGTTTTTTTTTTGATTTTTTTGTTCCTGGCATTTGTCCCACGCTAGAATGTCAGTGGAAGGTTTATTTGCTCCTCATTTGTTTTATTGACTTTTTGGGCAAGGATACTGGCAGCATCAAAGTCGGAGTGGGAAGATATAAAGGCCATTGGATAACGGGATAGGAACTTTGCATATCTGAGCTAGAATTTATTGTCCCGCAGATGGGCTTGACGCATTTGCCAGGATTTTTGTTTTCTGTCTATGGAATGGGACATACATACGCCGGCACAGGACATTTTTTCCCCTTTTTTTTTAGTTTTGAAGATAAAGTGTTTTTCTTTTACTTTTCGAGAAGCAGCTGGACGAGGACTAGTTGTGAAGATATTTATAACATCTCCGTCGTTGAACTTTCAAGTGGGAAAGTTTCGTTAATTTTTTTCTGTTCGTTTTTTCATTCGAAATTGGGAATTAGAATGTTGGAAATTATTCTCAGAAAGTTACACTAGGGGGCTATTCAGAGTCTTTAATGAGTTTTTCAGTGGAAGTCCGATGATTGAACATGTGATTCAATAAGCAGTTCCACGATCGGCGAGTCTTCTTTGAAAACAAATTTGCTTTAATCTGATTTGGGGTAGAGTCTCACCTTTTCCCTTCTTCTACATATATCGGACCAAGGTTCTTTGTAAACTTTTTTCCGCCTTTCTAGCCTTCAGCTTTTTTGATTTAGGGGATTTTCGCCTAAAAATCGCTGTTGCTTCGATTACCGTACTAGAGAGTGATCCAGTTTGTAAAGAAGCTGGAGGAAACCTACAAGTGATAGGTTTCCCCAAAATTTAGGTCTTTCCCAGGAAAGTTGCTTTTAAATAGGCTTGTCTGTGAGTTAGGTACAAGCAACTTGTATTAATGTTTTTCAGCTCCTCAAGGAATAGTAAGCGTCGTTTAGTTTTTGCCAGAGTATCATGAATGGACGTTTTGGTCCATGCGGTCTGAAATGCCTTAACACATTTGGCAAGAAAAAGTAAAACAATCAAAGGGAAAATAATAACGCCGGCCGACAGGTTTGAGCTCCTCAAATCTAAAGCCTGTCGACAAACTCAAAAGCTATAAACCTATTGGACTACTAAGCTCAGTAAGTGTTAAAGAACAGCTAAATAATATAACAGAAGGTAGAATAACCTACCGTAACGAAAATGTCAGTTTTTTTGCTTTACCAAGGTTCTTCACATCAAGTCATAAAAATATTCAAATTATGCCATAGGCAGATCTACAGAAATAATCCTAGAAAGCACTGAAAAGCATTCAGATCATTTAGATCTTGACACACGGTGTCAAACCAAATAGGACGTTTGTTCAAAAAATAAGGTGACTTTTTTATTTTTCTCAAAAAGTAATTAATTTTGTCACCTTCAATGTAACACTTGGGCTAGTGCTTCTTCCAAGCCTCAGAACACTTCTGCTATAAGCTATAAAATTGAAAGGAAAAAAAGCCGGACGAGGCCGAGTCTGTGAATACGGTGGCTTGTATTCGTGAATGAGCAGTGGTCTATGATTTTCTTCGTTTTCTTCGTATTGCTTCACGTAAACGGCGCACAACAGCCGTAAGACCTTCCGGCAAAAAATCATGATCAACCACACCATCGTAATCGAAGAAAGTGAGCAAAACTTTAACATTTCACCAAACTTAGCATGCTTTGTTCGACCTTGGCTCTTCTGGCCGCTTCCACTGGGATTATTTATCTTTCATCACCTATTCAACCATACGACGATTCTTTTATCAAATTTAGCAATTTCGGAATAAATTTCACTGGCACCCTTCATGCGTGGCATGAGCCAACGATGATTAGCCGATATCCTAAGCAGCTTCTCCGATTGTGATTCGACGATTTTTCACTGCTTCACCGTTTTCGTCCATTGTAGACGTAGTGGGGCGTCCAGAGAGGGCATCGTCATTAACTTCTTGTCGTGTCTAAACTTTATACCTAGAAAAAACGAGATAAATATACAAAATGGTTGAGAACGTCGATAGTTGATAAAAAAAAAGTACTTCGATGATCCAAATATACTATATTCGCCTGAGTCAGGTCAATGACCTTGGTCAGGTCAATGACATCAGTCAGGTCAATGACCTCAGTCAGGTTGATGACCTCAGTCAGGTTGATGACCTCAGTCAGGTTGATGACCTCAGTCAGGTTGATGACCTCGGTCAGGTTGATGACCTCGGTCAGGTTGATGACCTCAGTCAGGTCGATGACCTTGATCAGATCAAACCGCTGGCCCGCGTCACGGACGAGCACGTGGACGTCACTGATGAGCACGCGGGTGTCACTGACGAGCACGCGGGCGTCACCGACGAGCACGCGGGCGTCACTGACGAGCTTCAGGAACATGTTGCAGGAACATGTTTTAGGAACATTTTGCAAGGACATGTTGCAAGTTTATGTTGCAAGTACATGTTGCAAGTTCGTGTTGCAAGAACATGTCGCAGAAATATGTTGCAAGTTCATGTTGCAAGAGCATATTACATGAACATGTTGCAATTTAGATCCTCCTCTGCATCTGACCTTTCCAATTACATGCTGTCCTATACTAAATTTGCACAGCTACGTATGTGAATCACTCTACCGCCGATACCTGAACAGAATGCAATCCTCCTTATCTCTGACCGCAAGTGTTTCTTTCATTAATACAAAAGGAAAAACCAATATGTAGCTACCCCGCTACATTTAATTTTCTCAATAACTCTTACAACGAACTCAAAGTAATCGCCAACGTCTTTGCTCATTTTTTTAGCCAATCATTCACCGACCAGGATCTTCAACCCTAGTCGAGCTTGTTTTACAATGTTTGTGTGCACTCGAAGCTGGCAAAGAAGTAGACGTTGTCGCCACTGACTTCAGCAAAGCCTATGACAAAATGTCTCACCAAATTATTCTCCTCACTACATGGACGCCGAATCTTTTCGGTGTTCCCTTATTCAAGTTTACCTTAAGGAACATATTTTTCTCATAGAAATCAGGTCTCTTGAGGACTCTGCCTGTGGGCCAGATCGCAACCTTAATAAAAAGGCTAAGGTCCTGTTCACCTGATTGGCTTTCGAAGCAATGGATCACTCTAGGTCGTCATAGCCACATTTAAAAAAAATAGCCTTTAAGCCCTTCTTTTAATAATGTAGACGGGTAAGTCATATCGTGGACCCCTGTTTTATATTCCCTTCAATATGAAAGCCATAATAGTGGCAACCCTCATTAGCGTTACAATTCTCACCAGTCGCCACAAAAATGTTTTAGTTACACCTACATCACCTCAAATGCTGACTCTTTACTTGACCTATGCCACCGGTTAATTACCGGTCTATGGCAGTCAAGCTTCCGAACTAACCGACACTAAATTACTAAAGTAGATTTCGAAATAATTGGCCGAAACAATTATGTTTCTGGACCTCGCTCGACACCCTGCACGCCACATCAATCAAGCTCATCGGGTGATTTAATGAAATTAATAAAAATATCTCGCGGCAGCAGGAGAAATTTCCGGTAATCCACAGGAATGACTTCCCGTTCCCGTCCCATACACGTAGGATTCCTTTTTCCTGTTTTTTTTGCAATCAATTTACCTCCAAATGGTTCCGAAAAACACATCCTCTATGACCTCGATTCGAGTATGGACTGGTAATTAAATAACGGCGGGATGTTAACATTCCAGAGTATGGTCTGATGATGCGTATCATCCGCACACACATACGAGTACATAACTTATATAGGAAAGCATATCCGCTTGATGTCAGTCAAAATAGGAAGCAGATCCTATCGGATTCACATAAATCAACTTCGATTGGAAGGTGTAGAAAATCCGAGGGCTCTGTAAAAACTGTCAACACCCTTTTGTACGTGCCTTGTAAATTTATTTATCCTCGATACACGCACACACCCACACACACACGTTAGGCCAAGGACCTAAGGGAAACGCAAGAACAAAAGTAGAGAATAGCAGGACAGCCGGAAGAAGGGTAGCAGGGAGACGGAAATTGAGGAAGATAAAGTGGTGATGGTGGTGTATGTCAGTCCGACGGCCTAACGTTATCTCCACTTTCAATCGTCTCTGAGGCGTAATAATTTACGTATCTTTGGCACATAATTTACAAACTCATCTAACAATGCGGGCTCGGATGCTGGTCGTAGTCGAGCTCGAGTTACCATCGACTCGGTCGAGTGTTATCGTGTATACTGCCAGGGTCTATGATATTCATCTTTCGGATGCAGAAGCGCTACTAAACTATTAGACTGAGTGTCCTCTGAGCTCGCTGCGTCATGCATGGTAGTCTGGTGTGTTGAGCTAAATGAAGCTGTCCTAGCCCTGCGGCCAATTATCCTTCACACATTTCATGTTTTAAATCTTTTTGTTCTTAGTTTTTGATTTTTTTTTTTGTTTTGGATTTTTCAACAGCAGACGGTTAGACGAGTGTAATGTGTCAAAAAGCGTGCGTGAACAATGAATGGGTCGGTCTTGGAAATGGGTAGCGTGAAATGGATGCACTGCGACTAAGTGACACTCCTTTCCACACAGTTGGAAGCGTTAGCGGAGTGCATAATTCATGGTAAGCCAGGACAGACGGATAGCGAAACATAGCTTTTGAATGGTTCAACGACGATGCATTTCGGATATATGCTTCCACACAGTGCTCGAGGGGGCGGACGGGGTATTGTAGGAGCAAACGTTTGGAAAGGACCGATGTCTGTTTCGGTGATTCTGTTTAGAGGGCTTGTGCAACGAGGACAACGGAAGTAGTCACAAAATACTATGGCCGGGTGGAGGATTGTAGGCAGCTTGGAGTGCTATAAAGAACTCATTAAAGTAAGAACTTTTTAGAGGGCTGATGGAAGCTTATACTTCATAGAAACTGAATAGGCAAATTTTTGATTGAATTAACAATTTGCAACTAGTTTTCTGGGTCGGAATACATTCGCCAGATCCATTACATACATTTATTTTGTGCCACTCGCTTTAACGCGTTCGGGACACTTGTTCGTAGCGGCGCCTCGGTCGTTCTGCTGGGGCCTGTCACCCAGCTCATTTGGATTTTTTTTTATAATTCGTGCAGGTTCGGGAGTGTACGCTCTTATGGTGTTTGTCACGCTACCTTGACGGGGTGCAGATGGTTTATGTCGAAGATGTTCATTCACTACTCTCCGGGGGTGTATGCCCTAGATAGGATTCGAGAGATTCGACTGAATTTTGTCGCGTTGGTTGTAGTTCACAGTAACTCTTTTGTTTTATATGTCGTTAGGCTGTTACATATATTGGAAATGCACACACAGAGTATGAATTTTTGAAGTGATCTTATGCTGCGAGTGTTATGCCTTCGTAAGCACTTTTTTATCATCTCTCATTCACGACTGATGTTGTTGCACAGTTGTTCCGCATACGAATTGTTCCCGACTATGGACGGACCTGAACTACAAACCTTCGGTTTAACAGTCAGTGATGATTACCATTGCAACACGACCACCCCCTTGTTTGGAATTTTGGATTAAGCCTCAGTCAGGGTCCTTAAGTGTGGTAATTATGCTAGACCAGACTCTTACGGGTTAAACATCATTCACAGTATTGGCCTTCGTGTCTCCAATACCTGTTTGATTTGATTTGATTTGACGCCCCCATAGGGGCACTTTATTAGCTTAATGCAAGCCTTAACAAAAATCTGATAACTTAACTATAACTTATCAACTAGGTGGCGGCGTGGAGACGATTAAGGAGAGTAAGAAGGGTGGTGGTATAGGGCAATTCTAAGGCTGGACTTGTTAAGGTGAAGGTCGAAAAGATTGGTGTTAGCTTTGCGAAGCATTCTGGACATTGGTTCATGGTAGCCATAATTTGTGCGGTGAGTGCTTATACGGAAAAGGGGTGTGGACCGAAGGTTGCGCGGGTTGGTGTTAAGGGGAATCATGTGCAATAATGAAGGGCTGTCAATGTTACCACTGAGAAGGTCATGGATAAATAGAATGCCTGCAACATCACGTCGTTCTTTAAGGGGTTGGAGGTTGATTAATTTTAAGCGATCCGTATAAGGTGGTAAATTAAGGGGGTCGGCCCAAGGAAGGCCACGAAGGGCAAGTTCCCAAGTACAGTTCCCAAGTACAGATGGG
This sequence comes from Merodon equestris, assembly GCA_958301585.1. Taxonomy (NCBI): domain Eukaryota; kingdom Metazoa; phylum Arthropoda; class Insecta; order Diptera; family Syrphidae; genus Merodon; species Merodon equestris. The sequence goes on from OY284414.1 coordinate 18,312,949, forward strand.
AAGAGCACTCCATATTCGTGGGAATCGGCTAAAAACGAGTCCCAAAATTTGACTGTGCGTCCGAAGACCGGCCTGAGTGTGACTTGATGCTAATTGCGGGCGAGACGTGTATTGAGATTAAATTCTTCAAGGGCAGGAATGCAAATCGCTAGCTCAAAAAGCTTTATTAACATACATACCAAGGATGGAAAGTCATTCGGTTTCGTCCAAACAAGCGCGATTCAAGGATAATGGCCATAATTAATCAGGCCTTAATTATCAAGGCATCGAATTTTTATTGTATACGCTGCCGTTTCAGCTCTACGGCCGACGAGCAAGGACGTGAGTCTTGGAACGAATATGAACAGCTAAGAGTACTGTCACAGCGAAGTAGAGTATTGGATTAGAAGCAGCAGTTAAGAAATCATTTGAAAAATGAGGAAGAGTCTCGGTGGCAGAACAGAGCCATCCCCAAGGCACCAGCGTTTGGTAAATATCAGACTTGAAACCGTCAAAATGAACTTGAAGGTGATTTCGAATCCATAGAAGTAGAGATCTATCGATGCCATAAGCACGCATTTTCGACAAAAGAGCCTGATGCCAAACTCTGTCAAATTCATTTTGAAATATCAAGTGCAACCATCTTGCTTTCACCTGAATTGTGCAAAGATTATTTCCACTTTCCAGTGAGATATGCCATCAAATCACCAGTGGACCTGCTGCGATATGTCCGTGATTCAAGATATTTATTTCATAAGCTGATAATAATTTATCAGCGTTTCCATGGCCTTAGAAAGAATGGACGTTAGTTAGGTAGGAGATGGGAGACAAAGATTCGCTCTTTTTAGGGACGTGCTGGACAAATGCTGTTTTCCATCTACTCGGATATAAACCAGAAAAGTACTCGCAGGAAAGATGAAAAAGCTGAAGAAGTGGTTTTGCCAGCGTGGAAGAACACCTCTTCAGAAGTATTGGGGGATTACCATCAGGGAAAGCGTACTCTTGCAACTGTTTGTCCCGTGGAAGATTCTACACTCTCAAGTACAGGCGGAGGCAAAGTGCAATCTGGGAGCGTTAAGCTGACTGGAAATCGTGCGGCTAGCAGATTCGCTGCTAAAGAGCTGACAACTGCGATGTCATTGTAAATGAGCGTAGGGATTGAGGACGAGGCAGAATGACCAAAAGTTTTTGCTGCCACGTTTTGCTTCAACTTTTGGTCATTGGAGCATTTGACACGTCGAATCAAAGCATTTTAGTTATTTACGGCTCGTTTAAACCTATTCCGACTTTCCTCAGCGGCACTTCCTCTTTACAGCTCAAGTCATACACGCGTTTGCTTTAGCAAAAGTCTGTTCGTGATCGCATCAGCAGCGGCATCCACGTCACTATCGAGGAAGCATAGTGACCAGTTAAAACTCTTAAAGAAGTTGTTGAGTCCGCTCGGATTGACGCTCTCGTAGAAGCGTATTCTCCTTTAGGAATTCGTTCTCTAACTATATGGTTTGAATACGAAAAATAAGCTGAAACTACACAGTGGTCTGACGAGCCTAGAAGTTACAATATATCTATAAGGATAAGAGGTGACGAACAAGTCCAGGGTGTTGCTGAATGATCTGCAATGTCAGGTATTCGTGTTGGCCCATTTACTTGCTGAGTTAGATTGTTTACCGCAGCAAAAATCTCTACGGGTGTTGTCTGACCCGAATGTTGAAGCCAGTAAGAAATGTGTACATTGAAATAGTGCGCTATCGAGATTTCAGAGATTTCCTGTAATGAAGTCGGACAGCGCATCGAAATCGAGTTACTGTCCGGGCTTGGACTTTTATAAGTGAAACAGTAGTGAATTAAATACTTACGGACATGGAATTTCAATCGCATGAAATTAAATTCCGGATTGGATCAGTGACCATATTATGGTTGAAGTTGGTGAGCTACATCACTACGGACCTAAATGGCATCAGCGCGTACTTGTAAGAACCAAAACTGACCGTCCAAGCATTTTTATAAGGCTTAATTGAACGCCGATGTGCACCACATCGTCGCTTACATTATATTTTCCCCTCTTTGACGGACTGCCATTCGATGTGACAGCTGTAGCTGTTGTCTTTGATCTGTGGTTTTGGTAAGCGCAACAAAGAGTGTAAAATATTTTTTAAGCGTTTGGTTTTTAATTGTCAAAAAAATGATAAAAAAGATTTTAAGGACGTATGAAATGTTTATTTGAGTTAATAGCCCAGTATCTGCCATTTACTTTTGAAATATTATTTTGTGTAACTGTAAACCACAATTACGTTGTAAATGGTCCATATTGAGATTTCAATTACTTTTTCAAGTATAATAGCCGGTATCTCGCTATTAACATGTGTAATGTTGTTTTGCAAGGCTGCAACTGACACCGGGGCTATCAGCATAGAGTGGTTTGATGTATCCCCATGAAAAAAAAAACAGTTTAAAAGCGTCAAATCCCACGATCTTGTCGGCTTACTCATCAATTCAAAACGAAAGATAAATTGCTCACCGAACTCATTTCTTAATTGGGCCATCAACTCGCGTGCTGTGTGGCAAGTAGCGCCGTCTTTCTTGAACCACAAGTCGACCAGCTCGTGTATTTTGGGCGTAAAATAGAGCGAAATCATTGTACGATACCGGACGCCAATTACCAGAATGAGCTTCGTCGTTGAAGACAATTTTTCAACAAAAAAGGCGGATCTTTCCCCAGCTTTTTAAGTCCTACTCACCGAAAATTCCACGCTGAGGCAGATCGTTCGGCTTCAGCCCTTGTACGAGCTCTGCTTTAGACCTAAATCCTTGCGTAAAATCTTCCACCTAGTCGAATAACATAATCCCAATTCATGCAAACGGCGACTTATGGACAAATCACGGTCTTCATTAACACTGTCGGGCAGGTGACTCGATATCTAAAAATGTGATATCGGTGCGAACTGTATAGCTTGAACTGCTTACTCAGAAGGTCGATTACGACGACCATAAAAGGGTCGAAGTGTGTAAAAAAAATTTAGAGAGTATGAATTTTGATAATAAAATTCAATAATTTGTGAGCCTTGTTCGAATACGGCCCTTTTCATGATAGAATGGCAATTTCAATTCAGTATGCTAGATTTTAGTATATGTCACGAATTATGCGTCAGCTGCCAAAAATTAATTACTGAAAAACCAATCAGCAAAGAAATCACCCTTTACATTTTTTCTTGGTTTTCACCCTATTTTTATTAATTTTAAGGACAGGTCCTCCTAAATGACGCTCGTTTCCATAAAAGAATGATGATCTGAGTTCAAAAAGTTGCGGGCATAGTTGATTTTCGAAGGGATATTTTACTAATTCATCTACTTCGAGGTAAATCTCTTCAAAATAGTCTCAATTAGATACTGCACGGTAATACTAGGACTTTTGCTAATCCCCAAAAGACTTCTGGAGCTCGATCCTAGGATATAAGCTTGCCAAAGGATGGGTTCTTAAGGTTAGACATTTTTTTGAATTTTGTGATACAAACCCCGACATCACAAAATTCCCGATACTTATTGAACACGCTAGTACTAGTACTCAATACTGAATCTGTCAGCCGTAATCACGCCAGTTGCGTAACTCAGTTAAAGTCAGTCAGCCTTAGAATATATTTCAAGCTTCGAAGTTTAACAAAAAAGGCTAAGGAAAATCCAATTACATAGGTTAAGGCTGAGTTGAAGTGTCAAAAGCAGAACGCTTGATAGCTCCGTCTCTGCCGCAGGCATTAGATACCGAAAACTCAAAAAGTCGAAGTTAACTGATATGAAGACTTGAAGATTATGATTGAGGACTTTGGCCGATTGCGGTAAAAAAAGAATGAGGAATCCACAAGAAGTGGGTACGGCCAGTAATTAAAGCTCTGAAAATAGGCTCTTTGCCTTATTGCGAGTAGCAGTTTGGATCACGCTTAATCGGAACTGGAGTGGAATTACTATCCACAATCACCAAGCCGTTGACATTTTAATAGTTCAATTGAACGCGACAAGCACCGATCCCACATTCAGTTACAAAGCCCATCTATTGTATTGATAGTCACCTTGCATAATGACTCAGAATAGCTGTCACATAAACGTCTAACCTGCCAGTTTATCCGCCCCAAAGCCATCACATAAAAACCCTACAACAAATGAAATCAGAAAATCCCATTTCGTTGAGCGCTCCATCATAACCAACCTCATAACATTGTTTCACCCGGCCTCGAACTACTGCAATTGACATTCACGAGCCCTCCCGGGCTCCCCAGCGACGAGAGTACACTGTAATCCTTCCATAAAGACGCACGCCATGCTGAAAAAGCTAATAAAACAAAATCAGAAAAACACCGGAAAACCAACTGCACTAAAGTGTTATCTCCCGCATGGAAACTCGAAGCGTAGCTACATCACCAGGTTTATTGGAGAAACTATTACCACCTTTAGCACACACCGTCGCTCCATATAAGAGGCAAAAAAAAAAAGTGGGAAACCAAGAAAAGACAGAGCGTTACACGCCCACACACATGAGACCGCTCGCTGATATCCTTTATCATATTTCCTTTCATTCCACACCGTGGCATGAGTGCAAAAGGATTACTCCGTGGACATTCTTCTTCACTCACCGTCGCTGGGAAATAGCTTTTAAATCCTTACGTGTGCCGCCCACAATGTACGAGTGTAACCCATACATATCCCACCTCCACTGCGTATCACAAGATTAGTTGTGTTATCCTCGTTTGCGGACGAGATGGCAACAAAGTCCCACTACGACCATAACCTCTCAACTAACCTTAAAAATTCAATAAAGCGTAACTGTCGAGTCGAATCGCACTGCTGGATGCTCGAGCAGCAGATAAATGCGGTTGGCTTCCTCGTTTCGCTATTGTCATTGAATATTACGCCTTTTGCTCCAGAAAAAAAAAAACAAAGTGATTTACACGGTCGCAGTTTAGAACAGTTTTCTCATCCGCCATTGAAGAGCGAAAACTGATTATCGTGCGACGCCTTCATGTCGTTTCACTTCACCTCTGTTAACCGAAAATGTCCTAAGTTGCGAGCTGCGAGGATGGGTATTAAGATTTATGATGGAAATTACATTTTTGCGAGAAGTGGTTGTTGTGCGTCCGAGGTATTCAGTTTAACGAACCGCTGCGTTACGAAGAAGGTTTTATGAATGAGGAGACCACTTTAGAGCGGACAGACAGCGGACAGGACGGCAACAGAGATCTGGAGAGCAACCTTTCGGTGAATGGTTTCCATGGTGAATTTTAATTATACACATTGCTGGGGGTTTCGAGATTTATTGTGTTCTCTTGTACAACATCCGCTTTTGTGGTAGGATACGAGTTGCTGGAATGATGGGGGGATCACGGGCAATTGTTTAGGGACTTTTATCCCGGAGATTCGTCGACTTTTATTGCGGTTCACACGGGGAAAAATTGTTCTTTTTTCTCATCATTGGGACAGGGTGATCCGAGAGTTCAAATTAATTTTGGGAAATGTAAAGAGTCGCATAAGGGGCACTACTTTCGATACCATATGACCCACAGCAATATTCGTCTGTTTGGCTGATAATTTAATTTAAATTATTCCACGAAACCTACTATGGTCGCCTATGATTTGGAGCCGTGGGAATGGGACGACTACCATTGTCTTTGACTTGGGCAACAAAAAGGTCGATCGAGCTACGAAATGATGAGGATAGGTATAACGATTCGTAAGGAAACGTCTTTATTCAATAGAAATGCAGGTTCATCAGCTGTATTTGGACACGGTCATACCAGTTCCTGAAGTAAGTCAAAGATGTTAAACATTGTTCTATTTTTTGATTAAGTAAGTATAAGCTCAGCCTTTGTGGACAAGAAGGAGAGGACGAAGGACCAATAGTTGCAAAACCTTAGAAAACAGAAAGCTATCATGGAAGTTTAATCAATTTTATAAATAAAAAAGACCTATAATAGACCTGTATGTTGTTCCTAACTCAGAAACGTATAATTGTAATAAATCAGATTCAGTAGGTCTATGAGGTTTGTTCAAAAAATAAGGTGACCTTTTATTCTTCTCGAAAAATATTTTGTTCCCTTCAATGTTATATCCCTCAAAGAAATTCATGGCATGTGCCAACTGATATGCCAATATCCTCACCAACTTCTCTCGACGATTCTCTATAACAAATTTCTTCGCTGCTTCAACGTTTTCATACATTGTTGACGTGCAATGGCTAGCAACGTCGGCATATGTCAGGAGACATGTTTACGATAATAACAAAAAAACAAATTCGAAAATCGAATGCACTTAGCTGACAAAATTCAAGGGGTCACCTTATTTTTTGAACAAATCACGTACTTGCCAACGAAGAGCCAAGTTCATATCAATAGGGGTTGCTAAGCAATTTGCCCCGTGTTCATATCACCTTTTCTTCAAAACGGAAATAAAAAGAAAACAGAAGCCCTGGGAAAACTGCATATTCCAAAGAGACGTCGACACTGGTGAACCTGTGCAAGGCTCTCCAGCAGGAGAGACATTACCTCCATTGTCATTCGTCTGTTGTGTGACGTTTCTTAAATATGGTCGTTCACAGCTGCATCATCCTTAAGAGTTGGAACTACAAACTCTTCGGGCCGGGGCAGTGGCGTCCATTCGGTCAACATGGTCCAACCATCTTAGACGTTAACAAAGAGTAGACTCGGTATCGAGCCTTAGGGCAGCTTGAGTTGGACAACGATTTTGGGCGAAAAATCATCTTTTCTGACGAGACGTATTTTCATCTCGAAGGCTATGTTAACAAATAAAATTGCCGCATCGGCTCGGAAAACCCGCACATTATTGTCGAGAAGTGTGCATCCACAGAGAGTGACAATTTCTGTGCGGATTGTGGAGTGGTGGCATCATTGGACCATTTTTCTTCAAAAATGAGGCTGGGAACAACAAAATTCCAAATCGTGTTATCAGCCGTATTTGCGCTGTAAATTGTCCGCCTCGGACCTGCGATTTGACCCCTTTGGACTTTTTTTTGTGGAGAACCGTGAAGGACTGATGTTGTGCCTACAATTCGGAAACGATTCAAGCACTTAAGGGCAATATCATCCAAGCAACCGTGAGCTACAGCCCGAAACCATAAACAAAGTTTTGGAAAATTGAGGTGACAGAATGCGCTACTGCGAAGCTAGCCGAAGGAGCCACTTGAACGACGTTGTATTTCATATTTAATGGGAATGCTTGTTCTTACTAATAAAGCCATAATACATGGAAAAAATTAAATTTTTTTTGATAAGAAACTTGTATTTGGCCCACCCTGTACATGTCAACGAAGACCCAAGTTCATATCATGGTATTAAGAAATTTGGCACGTGATCCGGTCACATTTTCTTCAATCATCGACATCGAAAGTGGTGAACCTGTGCAAGACTCTTCAGACAAGACACCACCTCTGTCATTCGTCCGGTTGTGTAATTTTTTTCTCCATCTTAAGTGCGGTCGTCCACATCTTTATCGTCCCTAGTAGTGGGAATTAAAGACTTTTCAGGTCGGACCAATGACGTCCATTGTCTCAACATGGTACAGCCATCTTAGACGTTTACAGCCCATAGACGACTGGCTCGCCGAAGTCGCTTGTGCAGACCAAAGACTGCAAGCAACATTTTTCAACTGCTTTCCATAATATTCATTCCTTTAGGCCGTAGAGAAAGACCAGGATTACTTGGGTTTTTAAGGGCTTACCTTGATGCTCCAAGATTAGGCTCAACCGATCTGATCTCAGTGCTGATATTGTTGCGTCTTGTTACTAGTGCACCTAGGGAGACGAAATCTTTGACTACTTCAAAGTTATATTTGTCAAAGGTGACATCCTGACCAAAACCTTGATGTGGCCCATTTTTCTTCGATGATAGATAGCATATACAATAATTGGTTTAGCCATACTCACTGCCCACTTTAGCAGCTTCTGCTTCGTTTAGTCAAGTCAATATCACCCGCGCAAGAAGCAATGTTGCAGACTTGAAATGGATCGTTGAATTCTTTTAAAACATCAGAGGTGTCGGTGCATTACCGCCCTTAAAACAGCAGCGAGAACGAGGATATTATTATATTGCATGACTCTGTTAAGCTCGTCTCTAAACAGAGTGTCTTATGCGGCTCTTAAGTCAATAAACAGTGTATGTTGACCTGAAATTTGCGAGTGTACTTTAAAATATTTCAAATTTAATCTATGAGGTAGACCCTGGCCTGAAACATAGCATAGTAGACTTATAGGCGATAGTTGACGCGCTCATAGAGATCATCCCACTTGTGCATACCATAAGCTCATAAGTTTCCTTGTTCCCTGTATCTATGATGAACTGAAAATAAACGTTGAAGACCTTACAATGCTACAGGCTATGGTTGAAGTCCTTACACTATCACTGCGGTGATCACCTTATATTTCTAACTTCTTTTGGAAAACTTGCTTCTACAAGATGGCCCAAATGTTCACCCTAATGAAGATGCTACGACTTCTGCAAATGGGGGCCAGTGTTAGTTCCGTTTAAAATTTTATGAAGTACACAGATGCTGAATGCACATCGACGAGCCATGGAAAGCGTTTCTTCTCAAGATCGCTAAACACTTCTGGCTTCTCACGCCAGTGATGTTGGCGTAGATTAAAGGCATTAAGCCGTTCACCCCGTAAAGACTGAAATAATACTTGACAGAAATGGGTCAGAAGGTCACGTAGAGCTTGTTCCGACAAGAATTTTGTTTCACTAGCAGAAAATGTCGCGGACGACCTGTCAGTATTCACCAGATGACATGTGACCTTTAATAACGAGCTTTTATTGCCTTAAATCGGGGAAATGGAACTGGACATTGGAGGCAATGTGGCTCCAATAGGTCGGATCGACCACCACCACACAATTCGTGCGAAAATAGACATTTTTAATGGCACGTTTCTTATTGGTTTTTCTTAGGTCACCGGTCTATCAAAACAAGCCACAGACTTCAGAAGCTCTCAAATGGAATATTTGACAAGACTGCGAGAATATATCGCCGGAAAAATAGACAAGACGAGATCAGCTCGCCGTGAGCCAAGCTATAAGTCCAGGTCTTCCACCTTGAATTTTGCAAACTTTCACCTGGATCTCAGGAACCACAGTAGCTAAGGTTTTAAAACCGGTTATGAGCTCAAAATCATGTACTCTATATCACAGCCAAGTTTCAGACTCATAGCTACTTAGCAAGTTTGGTTTGATATATAGGTACGGGCAGACAGACGGGCAGAAAGGAAGCCTTTGCATAAGTCTTCCCTAGCCTAGATATAAAATGGTAAAAAGCTTTCAAAACGTTGATGGTGTACACTTGACCCATATCATTTTGAAAAATTAATGCGAATAATATCTAGGGAAGAAATAAGGGACCTGGGCAAGGTCTTAAACTAAAATTGAAGACTATTGAATGTCAATATCCAACTGGATTAGTTGTCATCCCCCCAGAGAGCGATTCTAATGACACCATAGACAGTCGGAATTATACCGAATAGTTGTCTGCAGGTACGGGATTCATTTTGTCTTCGATGTAGGTTACACGTTGAAGAAGTCTTTTATAGAAAATGTTTTGTCAAAGAAATAGAAGCGTTTTGAAAGTTGTATGAACCTAAACCTTAAACAAGGTAGGATAAAAAACTGGAATGTTGCTGAGATATAGCCTTAAGGCATACAGTATACACGACAGGCTCTTACATCTGGCGTGATCTTTTCCCATATTGGTTTTGATGTATGCTTAGTCTAACCTTTTTCTAAGCTACGTTTTTATGGATACTCAGACGTCCGTCCGATGCTTTATTCTAAAAGGCTTCCTGGACCGTTGTCCAGCCTGTCCACCTGCGGCCGCTTGCCTTTATATCTATAGGCTAGTGGTAACCGCAAGTGTTCTATTGTGTTATGATGAGTGTAACTCTTCTGTTGTTAGTTAAGGCACTTCGTAACGCACGCTTAAAGCTTATGTCTAGGCAGGCATAATTTAATCCTAGAATAACCATCGTCAAAGTGTAGAGAACTGTCACTAACATCAATGTACAAGTATTCCTCGACATATCATTAGACATGACAAGTTTATTGAGATATCATGAAATAGCTGGCCTTCATTTTGTCCTTTTAAAGGGCCATATAGTTACGATTAGTGCCAAATTAGAGCCCAAATTTCTCTTAAGCCCCTTGTTGTACGTGATTCATTCATTCATTCATTCCGTATATGGAATTTAGAGAAGCTTTGCCAAGACTGTAGACTTGTAAATATCTCACCGAAAAGAAACACCGCGAAATACGATTTCGGTGACATGGATGTTATGAGAATTGAACCTCGTGTCATTGGCGTCAGCTAACACACCAACGCCTTGTTATAATACGATTTTGTCGGTTTCTGGTATTGTACTCTATTATGAAAGTTTCCACGTAGCGAGCTCCAGGTTTTTACTTTCGAAAGCGTAAACAGGTTTGCCATCAATGTCAGCCTGATCTGGATGATGTGTGTAACTTCTAAATAATTGTTTAGTGCACGCTTTATTCTGAGCATTAGCTAAATTGTTCCGCTTTGATTCTGCAACAACCTGCGTTCGACTGTGTTTAGAAAATAAAGTGATGACCTTGCCCAGAATGTATTATAAGAAACTACCATACTGTGACTTCGGTCGCGACACCTTTCTAATACATGGCCATAGTCTTTAAGAGATATCTTCGTTTCCTAGAAGATAGAAGATAAGCTTTTAGTTTTGTATCTAGGTTTTTGGGCCTGACGAATAAATGCGCATTTAAGAATGACTCAAGAAGTCGGTGTTTTCAGTTGGATTTTAATGACCTGAGCCGTTGTCGTACTTCGAAATCCCTTTGGGTGGTGGCTTTACTGGTTCTGTGACCATTTTTTCCTTCAATATTCGACTTAAACGTGTTAGTAGTGTTCGGTAGTGAGCTCTTGTGATTCAACCACCCGTTTGCAAAAACTAATAATATAAAGGGTTTTTCAATAAGGGCGAGTAGAAGCTGAAATGAAATAAAACAAGCTGTGTGTAAGGTCCTTACAAAATTCTTCCTTTATTTGAAAGGCCCGTGCATGCCATTATGTATGAAATATGACGTCGATCAAATGCACGCCTCAGTTTCTTACGGTGGCACGGATCCGAGTAGTCCAATTTTTAATGACTCTTCCGCATATATCCGACTGAATTTGAGCATCGGTTGATCGTGTTTTATTCGCATAGACATGCGGCTTCAGCAAGGTTAGGTTAGCATCACTTCCACTCGGATGCCAAAGGGCCCATTGTGATTTCCTAATTTGTGGAGTATACATAAAATTAACCTATGCGGCAGACCCCACAAGCGGACCAGTAGGAATGCAGTTAAGTGGGAAGGTTATGGTCCTACACTTCTGACCATAACAACGCCGGAGAAAAAAAAGGAAAAGAAGAAGAAGACATAAAATTAACCTGTCCTATCACGTGGTGGCTGAGGCCACCCCGTGCTCTTAATGAATTTTAGAAGATCCGATATATCTGCATTTGCTACGTCCGCAATCTCTGTGAAGAATCTTTACCCAGCGAAGCTAGGCGCCGATTCTAGAGAGTTGGGCAGTGGCAAAGCAGATGTTGGATCGTCTCGGTTTCTTCTTCTTTGCCGCAGCTCCGGCAGAGAATGCTGGATCCCGAGTTCCATTTTCGGAGCATTGCTCCAATGGGACAGTGTTCTGTGATCACTCCGACGAGCATACGGATCGAGTTTCGGTCCAGCGCCAAGAGCTTCTTTGGTTTTCAGATATTAAGCTCTGGCTACGAATTTCTTGTGGTGTGACTGTCGTTTTTTGTAATCCAAGACGAGTTGGCTTCTTTTATTATTGTGTCATTTATGATCTGGTATAATGGTTGCAGTGACGTGTCCTCTTCGCTGATGTCCATTTCAGACCCTTGCCTGGCCAATTCGTCCGCTCTTTCGTTCCCTGCGATTGAGCTGTGGCCCGGGACCCAGCAGGGTTTGACTTTGTGGTGTCTGATGGACTTCAGTGAGTCGCGACATTTCATGACAGCCTTTGATCTCGTTGTACAGGATCCTATCGACTTCAGTGCAGCCTGGCTGTCTTCAAGGATGGTGATATCCGATGGTGGGATATCGGTTACTTGTAAGTGTTTGGCTGCTTTCTCTATTGCTAGGATTTCTGCTTGGAAGACGCTGCACAAATCAGTGAGTCTAAATGATTCCTGTTTGTGCAGGGTGTCAGAGTAGAACCCGGCCCCAGTGCCTGTGTCCATTTTCGATCCGTCGGTGAAGAGGGTAATCTCGTGGTCGTTGATCACGGCGTTTGATAGCCACTTGTCTCTGTGGGGGAAAGGATTAATATTCTGAGAGAGAAATCATTTTGGGGGAAACATAATTGGTCGTAGCTGCGAGGCTACTAAAACCATGTTTCTTTCCCATCTACGAGTATTATTCTGAGTATGGCCGATGTCCATAGTAGGCTTTTTTCCACAAAGAGGACTCCCTTAATCTGAGAGCGCTTTTTGCAGCGCAGCCTTCTATGAATAGTTCCAGAGGAAGGAGATATGTCCAACCCTGCTTGCAGCGTGCTTCGTATAGCTCCCGTTGTACAAACAGCGGCTGACCTTTGTACTTTGTTGAGCATGCTCATATAGCTTTTCGTGCTGCTAGCAGTCCATGCGGTTCCTGGAAACTTTGCATGAAAAAGTCTAGCGGGGTAAAATCGCATGACCTTGGTGACCTGGGAGAGACAACCTTATCATCAAATCGTTCATGCAGAATCTCAATCGTGGTGTTCGCTGTGTGGCACGTAGCGCCATCCTGCTGCAACCACATGTCGTCTAAGTCCATATGGTTCAATTTGGGTCATTAGAAATTGGTTATCATCGTTCTGTATGCCTCGCCATTGACGGTGACCACCTCACCAATGTCATTTTCGAAAAAATACGGACCAATGACGCCGCCGGCCCAAAGTCCACATCAAATGATAACTTGTTGAGGATGCGTTGTTGCCTGATAAGCCACGTGTGAATTGGTGTACTGCAATTTTGCTTTTTAACACAGCCATTTATCCAAAAATGCGCCTCGTCACTAAAGATAATATTTCGTCCAAAATTGGAGTCCTCTTCCAAACGCTCCGAAGCCTGGTCAGCGAACAAACGGCGTTGTCTATGGCTATGAACAAAAGGCATGGCGAAGCATTGACTGTCTCAGGTTCTGTTGACACTTTCACAAACCGCGGCGATGTTCGCGGCCAATCTTGCGTTCTTTTTACGTACGAATGGTGATTAATTGTGAAGAGCTGACTGTGAACGACCGCCACGTTCACCGTAAAATGGAAGCGACACGCGCAACGTTTGTACGTTCGTTAGTATTCATTTGATGATAAAGTTTCATCGTTTGGACGTGTTGTTCAATCGTATTACTTGCTATGGTGATTTGGCATCAGTAATTGAATAATAAACAACCAAAGCCGCCAAAATCTATCCGCGTCAATTGAAAAACTCTTTAGTCCCACCAAATACACATTATGAGCTTTGATCCATGGATATTTGGTCTTCCCGTTGATTTGGATATAACTATCGCCCTAGCATTGACACGATATCCTTCTCTTTGGATCGTCATAATGGATTTGCTTTTCATGGCCAACTCAATACGATGCAGGAACCCTAGCTTTCGAGCTGCTTGAACAGCTGTTTGCCCGTGATAAGATACATCAATCACCTCGCTCTTGGACCATTGTTAAGAATTTCAAACGTAAGGAAATGACTTGTTGTGCGTTCTTGTTGCGTTCAACAAGGATCTTATTTCAGTAAAGTTTCAGTCTTTAAATTGCTACACTGGTCAGGGGCGGTCCTTGAAATCACCACTTTTGTGGCGTTAATTCGCTACACGAAGCCTAACTTCAATTTCTATAAATATTGGCGGACTTCAGCTGCCAATTTTTTTCAAATTGAAGGTGAAAAGCCCAAAAAACGTACGAAGCCGATGACAATTCACAATTGTAATGATGAGAATATATGGACCATAGCTCATATGAGGTTTTGTCTATATGACCCTTCTATCTGACCCTTCTGACCAGCATATGCCGCTAGTGCCATCTCTTGGAAAATGGCTCGTTTTATTTGATATTAACGAAATTCCCGATACTTTTTGAATACAGCTTGTATATCTAGCTGCACACGAAGGAATACTCAAACCCACAGAACATTGAATTGCCTATAAAAGCTCTTAATAGTTGACAAATCCCTTTAAAACCTCAACGCCCAATGCCATTTCGGAATATTTTCCCAGTCATCTTAGGCACCCTGTACTCACGACGCCCCAAGGAACGATATGTTATTTATGAAGTGCCTTATCATTCCGTGCTTCCCATAAAACCTTGAAAACTTTCGAGAACACTTAACACAACATAAAACCATTTCCCCATACATAATTCCACTCTCGTTCCGCCGGTCATACGCCCATAAGCCAGTCGGTCGCCTCAGATCCCTCATAACATTCGTTCAACTACTACGTTATCACTTACATCTATGCAAATTGCCCTAAGCAGTTTGTGATTCCCTCGCCATTCACATTCTCGGAAACAATTAAAAAGGATACACTCCGACGCAGCAAAACGATCCGTCCTGTCAAAGCTTTCCCAAGCATAGCGCCTGATTAGTGGGCCGGCCATTAAAACGACATCCTCACCCGTTAACTCGAAATTTCCCCCTAATTTTCACACACAATAAACAAATTAAGGACAACAGCCCGACCGTCGACCGTCGACACTATTTGACTTTCATGGCAGAGCAACAAACGGGATCGTAGGCCGACCCGTAACCACTGACTTTAATCGGTATTTGGGTCTTAGTTCGGTATGCGAGTGCTATTGCTGTCTCCAGCACCTGAGCACCATCCCCGTAAGGACTTTCAGTCTGAGTATCTCACATCTCATATCGGATTTATCGCAGCCGTAAAGCATATCCGAGATATTACACCTACTTAAAACTGCATCCTCTCGCATTGTGCATTCTTCGTCCGATACTTTTATGGTCTAGACGTGTGCGCTCAATTGCAATATACCCGATGGAGTCATGCGAGCTCCATGAATGCCATTACTCTGGTCGCGGTCGTAAGCGAGGGAGTGTTAGATGGCAATAAGATACATCACAGCATCGCGTACATATGGGATCCATGGAATACCGCACTCGTGGTAGTCGTGCTCGGGCTCATTGTGCCGGGCGTCATTTAAAGACTAAATAATCATAATTCAGGATAACAAGCGTCATTGAGTTTGAAAAGTTTTGTGGATGGAAAGAATCCGGTGAGATACATAGTTGCGCTGGTCTGGGTCGTTTTAGTGGATTATGTTCTGTTGGCATGGCATGGATACATGAGGACGTTACGATAGCGATAGATGCCGAGCATGAATCTAATTTCGAAGCGAACGGGGAGAATGGTCGCATTGCACTTTTACGGTATTTTCGGGAAATTTATTTTATTTCGTGTTAGCCACAGAGGGAAATGTGTGGAACGGGAAGGAGTGTTGGGGGTGCATGTGTGCTAGGTAATGCTGCTGAACGTGTGCAGTGAACAAGAGTTTGGGGACGGAATGATTGTGGTGCTGGGGGTTTATGGGTATTACTTGTTGTTTTATGGTGACCCTTGGCGCCAAAAGCAACAGAGTCAGATGCTGAGCAAGCTTTAATAGTTTTTGTGCAACAAGTAAAGACGAACACGCTCTATAGGTCCTCCGGAAGCCGAAAATAGGGCCGATGCAGAATTGATCTTCTAGTAAACTCTCTAGAGTTTTTAACACCCGCGTTAATAGGAGAGCCTATTCAGAATTCCTAGGCTTTATAGGCTGAGATAGACTAATAAACTCCTGTTAGTCAGGGAGAACGATCAAAAACCACTAAAAGTAAGGAACCGAAAAATTGTTCATTTGGTCTCTCTAACATGATTATAGAGAGGTAGATAAAGGTGACTTCAAGCTACAGTTAGCACCGAAGCTTCATTTTGATGCAATACCTCGTCTGACCTGGACTGATTAAGGGACTTGTTAAAATATTTAGATTCAGCCCGAGGGGTCATTAGGAAGACCTTACCAAATGTGTGGAAAATTTAGAGTCATGTGATCCATTTTTTACATAAGTATGTAGATGGACCTGGTTGATTTGGCCTATGATTAGCCATGGTTAAGACGTAATGGAGAAAGCTTGATAGGGTCTGGATGGTGGCTTGAGGCTGGCCAGTTTGTCGGCCTTCTCATTCTCCTTTGAGTTATTGAAGCTTGGAATGTAGAGTGATCCGAATTTGAACTTGATTTCCTCTTGCATTGCTCCGCAAGTCTGTAGGGGAGATTGCTGAGGATATGATTTTGATGGCGTCTTACCAGTAGCTACGTTATTGGGTGTTTAAAAATGCTTCAGAGAACAAGGGTCTGGCACGAGTTGAACCCCTGATCCTATGTCGAGCTCGAGCTTTCCATTATGCCCTGGATAGAAAGCCGTATTGTGCCTACTGCAAAAGTCAATGATCGATGAGTTTAGTATGTGAATACCGAGGAATAGAAGAATCCAGCCGTTCAATATTCCCCTAATTCGCGTCTTCCGACTTCGCGAATCACTATGTATTTGATGAAAAGGCTATCGAGGGGATAGCCTACAGAACGTTTAATGTTTCGGTGAGGCATAATCTTATAGTCCTCATGGGTCAGTCCTCGAAGCACTTCTGATATGCATTTTTTTTGGTATAGCCTTGATGATTCCTACCAGCGGTATTTTAATTATTATTATTATTTAAATCTAATTCAAAAAGATCTTAATATTTACTATATTTTACTGATTATGTATGTGCGGATGTTCTAAATTTAGGTATATTTTCTAATTACTAACACCCTTCATCTTAAGCATATTTTAGCAAAAAACCTAGACTAAAGAGGAAGACCTTCCGCAGCTTCCTCTTTAAACTTCTGATTTTAAATCCCTTTTTTGTGGTTTTTGTTTTCATTACTGGACGAAATTTGATACATGAGATCAATGTCCTTACTATAATCGATAACAGCGATAGGCTTTTCATGAATAAATTTACGTCGTCGGCTGCCTCTACTGATGGATGGCATGTTAGAGGCAGGGATTGATTGATCGGACAAGGTAGCCATAAGGGTAGCATGTTTTGTTAAGAGCATCCTGACCACTCGGGTGTTCCTCTAAATGAGAGCAAAAATTCCTTCGTCCTCTTGAATACTGATTGAGTTCCGAGCAATAGCCATCCTACCATTCTTCTCGAAGATATTTGAAAATACAGTTTTCAATCAACGATAAAGTTATCTCTCTCTCTGAAAACCTACTAAGTTCCAACCAGTCTGGTTTCCGACCACAACGTAGCTGTAAGTCAGCATTACTTCTCGTTACCGATAAACGTTAATGACCTTTCACATATTATTAATAATTGTCTGATTTATTAACCCTCGACGCAAAAAGAGGGGTGTTATAAGTTTGACGTGTCTGTTTGTCTGTGTGTCTGTCTGTGACATCGTAGCCCCTGAACCAGGGCTGTATGAAATCAAGTACAAGTACCAGTACCAGTATTTTAACAGGTACTTGCACTTGTACTTCAGTACCGGGTACTGGTACTTGATTTTAGGCAAGTACCAGTATTTTCTGCTAAATACTTAAGTATTATGTTAAAATACTTAAGAAGTACTTGAGAGTACTTCTAAGTACTAGAGAGTACTTCTAAGTACTTGAGAGTACTTCTAAGTACTTGAGAGTACTTCTAAGTACTTGAGAGTACTTCTAAGTACTTGAGAGTGCTTCTAAGTACTTGAGAGTACTTCTAAGTACTTCCCTATATCCCGTGTCCGACCATCGCTTTAAGGAGTTCTGTGCCGGCCTGATCGGGTTGATATTGCGCCCTCTTACCTAGGGCGATGCCTACATATGTACATACATACCCAACGGCTGTTGTTGTGGTTATCCAGAGGGCGCTGAGAGGAGGCTCTATGTCAACTTGACGTGACAAGGATCGTTGTTGGCATCTTGCGTGGTTAACAGCAGTCAGCAACTTTATCAGGTCCAGACAAGCGTCCACTTATCTATTGAAATATAGATGCTGGTCAAGCCATACTCTAAGATGTCTAACCACGTTTTACACCGCTAATGGTGTGTTGCCAATGATCGCAACTTTCCTCCACTTCTCACTGGTATCCCTTGACAGCATCGTTTTCGACTTTTGAAAGTTAATTTTCTAAGTTTAAATCATCGCAATATTTCTTCGCATTAGTACTTCGATTTTTGGACCTGACTTATACGCTCCTTCTCGAAGTAACCTTGTCACATTCACCAACAAATTTCTATCCCATAGCCATGGCAAGTGATTTGGCATGTCTTGTCGGGTGAGCTTGGTGAGATCTGTAGAAAATACCTTTTAGCCATAAAGAGTCGAAGCCTTTTCAATCTCAACCAGCATGTGCTCGTATATCGTTTTTATTTCTTATTCCACCTAATGTCGAATCTCATCTTTGACGCCACGTAAATAATATCATGCCTGGGCCCTAAAAGCATATCCGATATTAAGGTACTCGTATTTTCGTTGACATTTCATAAGAGTTCTGTTTTCAACTTTTTTCAAAAACCTTGCTAACTTTCGAACGCGATTGATCAGAGGATGGAGCTTAAGTCCGACCGTTCTCGATCCTTCCCTCAGGGCTGGAATCGAGGACCTTTCGGGTTAGTGCTGTGGTGTCCCTGTGCTCTGTATGATCTTGCATATGGTCACCTTCGTTAACCGAGAGAGGGCTCTGCTTTTCAACTGTTTCCGAGCCCAAAAAATGAGCGGCATTCTTAACGCACCTCAGAAGCAGCGCTCCCTAAGGCTTGTTGACAACGGTTCTATTGATGTTGTACGGACAGAGCAGGTGCTGGAGGGTTTTCCGAGAGCTAGTAACGCGATTAACATGTAGCATTGCGAGGTTATATGCCGCTGGCTCGATTTTTCTGGGCCAGGCATATTCGTAGTCGTAACCTGGCTACAACAAGGAAATGCTCCGAATCAATGTTGGCTCCTCGAAAAGTTCATACATGCCAGTAATCGCAATGTGGTCAATCTGGTTGATGGTTGAATGACCCTATCAAAAGATCCTTTTCTGTCTGTAGAGCTCACCAACAGCTCTCATTGTTCGATGCAGCATTGCCTTATTGGCGTCTTGTTTAGCTACTTGGGCCTCTGTGCATTCGTCACCGAACCACGG
The DNA here is from genome assembly GCA_958301585.1 of Merodon equestris. Taxonomy (NCBI): domain Eukaryota; kingdom Metazoa; phylum Arthropoda; class Insecta; order Diptera; family Syrphidae; genus Merodon; species Merodon equestris. The sequence continues at coordinate 18,332,158 of OY284414.1, forward strand.
GTTTTTCATTGGGGGTGTCGTAAAACCCAGGACATCAGTAGTAGCTTCTTTGATAGCCTTTTGACAACGCTCCCATTCATCTTCTGTTGTTAGTGCTGGCGGCGTCGAACTGAAGGTTTCCGGGATACTCTGTTGGCAACGTTCCTAACGGACGGTTGCGATTGTAGCTTTCCGACGCACAGTGGTGTAAGAGGCGAAAAAAATCAAAATTTTCAAATTGTTTGAAATTCTAAATAACTTTGTATTCTGAAAACATATGAGTTGGATAATACATTTCGATGGAATGGAGAAATATTTACAGTTATTACAACAGTTGCAACACCTTTAAAATCGCTACATTTTGCAACAATTTTTAGCGCATACAGCGAAGCGCCTTGTATTCTGGAAATATCTGTTCTGCGTCAAGTTGATAATAATTTAAAATTTTAAATACGTTTTACAGCATGCTTAAAGAAAACGTTAACGTCGCGTCATCATAATTTTTATTTTCCAATTCTTCAAGCAGTTATAGATTTTCTAAATAAACGGTCAGAAAATGAATATTTGCAAAAGTCCAGTAGAGCAGAATTAACGTGCTCCACACTCCTCCGTGTTGTTTCTTATTTGAAAATATTCTTTAGACTCTTACCCAAACAACTGTGCCATTTCCAGCTGCGTCACACCGTTTAGTAGTTCAAATATACCGTTGAAATGTCTGTTATGGTTAAGTCTGTCATTACGAGTATATGGAGATCTCATCATAACTTCTGCCGAAGCTGTTTGATTTTTTTCTCATTCCGCAGTTATAGTTTGTTCGAGATAGGACGCGGGCGTACGTACATATACATATATATATATTTCACGATGGAAAATTTCCAATTGACTTATCGTGAAATAGTAGAAATAATTTTAGCCAGTGACCGTGATATTGTGAAGTGCATGGAGAAAGTAAAAACTGATTTTCCTTATCTAACACCAGATCATTTGGGGGAAATACAAAGCTATTTACACAAGGTATTCATACCTCATTTTAATAAAAGATGGAAAGAAGCAAGTAGAAATAAAGACCGTTTTATTAAAAAAAACGAGGCTTGGCTGACAAATACATGTTCTATAAATAATATTGATACAATAAGCGAAAGGGATCGCCCGGCAAAGCCTTTTGAAGAATGTTGTTTAAGAAGTCAACAAATGAAGATTAAAAATTTGAAAGAAAACTTTTCCGAACAACTAACAAAATCAGCTGCCAAGTCAATTCAACACCTCGAGGACAGGCCTTCAGTATTCAGCGCTGAAAAAGCCTTGGCACTAATGGCGGATGCCTTTCTCTCTAAACACCAATATGAAGTTTTGAGGAAATCGGCAAAAGAAGAAGGGTTTGACATTTTTCCTTCGTACCAAAAGGTACTGGAAGCTAAAGTACTATGTTATCCTGAAAATTTAGTAGTCTCTGAAAATTTGAGAGAATTTTAATGACTAAAACTGAAACTCAACTAGATTCTATCAGCCATGAGCTTACCTTAGTCTCTAAATGGGGCTGCGATGGCTCTTCAGGACACAGTGAGTACAAGCAAACATTTACAGATCAAGATATAACAGACACAAATATGTTCCTCACATGTTTTGTACCTTTGGCTGTTACTAACAAAAACGACTCTAATCTAGCTTACTGGAAAAATCCAAGACCAGCGTCAACAAGATTATGCAGACCTTTGAAATTCGAATTTATAAAGGAAACGCCCGTGGCCATCCGGGAAGAGGTTGGACGAGTGAAGCAAGAGATTTCACAGTTAACTGAATCAATTGTTGTACTTCATAATAAAACTTTCAAAATTCATCATGAATTGATTCTATCAATGATCGATGGAAAAGTTGCTCAAGCAGTAACTGAGACACCATCCATGGCAGTTTGCCCCATATGCAAGGCGAAACCTTCACAAATGAATGATTTTGAAATTTTACGAAACCTCCCTGAATCTAACGAAGCACTTCAACTTGTTTTGTCCCCTCTTCATGCGCGTATCAAATTTATGGAGTTTGTCTTAAAAATTGCGTATAGGTTGCCTTTCAAGCAAGGGAAAGTAACAAAGGACTACAAACCGCTTATGGAGGACAAAAAGAAAGAAATTCAGAACCAATTCAGATCAATAAAGGGTTTGAAAATTGATGTGGTAAAACAAGGAATGGGCACCACAAACGATGGCATCACATCGCGTCGATTTTTTCAGGATCCACAAACTACCGCTAATATTACTGGTGTGAATGAGGAACTGATTCGCCGCCTTGGAATTATCCTCGATACTATCACCAGTGGTGCTGCTGTAGATCCCACCAAATTTGGAAAATATTGCCATGAAACTTGGACTTTATACGTAAGCTTGTATAATTGGTACAATATGCCTAATACAGTACACAAGATCCTGTGGCACGGGGCCACCATTATCTCAGCTGCGATACTACCGATAGGGATGTTAACCGAGGAGGCACAGGAAGCCCGAAATAAAGACTATAGACTGTATCGACACAGTAATTCGAGGAAATGTAGCCGAATTGCGACAAACGAAGATGTCAGCCACATGCTACTAGTGACTTCCGATCCTTATGTATGTACATATGTTTCGCACTGAACCTAAAACCAAAAACTTTTCACCAAGATGTTAAAAAGCTCTTACTTTTGTAAAGATGTCACATTTTGTATATATTTACAAAGATTACAAACGTATATGTAAAATGGGACCAAATTTGTTCATGAATTTGTCAAAATGTTTCATAATAAGTTTTAATCAAGTTTAATTCCAAAGTGTATTAAACTACATTCTATCCTAATTCTATATACGATAAATAATTTCTATAAAAATCTGGCCTGAATTTTAGTTTTCTTTCAGTACATCATTTTATTTCAGTACATCAAAACCCTCAAATTTAAAAAAAAAATGTGAATAACTTTTTTTCTAGACATTTTTTTTTAACCAAATTTTCACCAATTATGTATAAGACCAGTTTGGAAACGTGTGCCAAATTTCATTAAAATCCGTTGAATAGTTAAGATCTAACAGATTTTTTTCCTCTCTTCCATACAAACCAAACCACTGTGCGACGTCAAACCGTGGTGTTCTTTCTCGACTGCGTTGTTTTTTCGATATCCATGCCCTCACCTTGGCTACAACAAGGAAATGATCCGAATCGATGTTGGCTCATCGGAAGGTTCATACATCGAGAATACTGGAGGAGTGTCTGACGTCAATCGCAACTTTATGGGGTGGTCATGGTGCAATGGTAATCATCACCGACTGTTGAGCCGAAGGTCTGCAGTTCAAGTCGTCCATAATCCAGAACAATTCCTATACTGAAAAACTGTGCAACACAACATCATTTGTAAATGCGAGATGATCAAAAAGTGCTAATGAAGGCATAACACTCACGGCATAAGATCACTTCAAACTTCATACTCTGTGTGTGCATTTCCAATATAACACCTTAATGACATGGAAAACAAAATAGTTATTGTGAACTACAACCAACGCAAATTCAGTCGAATATCTTAAATCCTATCAAGGACAACCACTCCTGGAGAGTAGTGAACAAACATCTTCGTCGCAATCCATCTGCACCTCGTCCAGGTTGTGTGACAAACACTGTAAGAGCTTACACTCTTGAACCTGCACGAAATTTAAAAAATAAAAAAAACAAAAAACTTGGTTGACGGTTGATTAATCAGAAGACCGCCAGGTCCCTTTATGGATATTGAGGTGTGGGAACCGCGTTCTTACTACAGAGAGGTTATGTTATCGTGCAGGCTGCGGAAACACGAAAACATCACCCTAGCAAAGATTTTTTCTTTTTCCAGCTATGCATTAAATCTCCTAGAACGATCTTCGTGTCGCAGCTGGAGCAGTGATCGTATGTTCTATCTAGGAGATCGCAGAAGTTGTCTTTTGCGTCATCCTAGTCTTCGATGGCGCGAGTTATATGTATTTAAAAGACGAGCTTTGTAAAAACGTTATAATTTATTTGTTCTAAATTTCGGAACATTCAGCAAGGGATCGTGAACTTGTCGTTCCTAAGAAAATCCACAACAGACTGCCTTTTTATTCTCTTAAACTATTGCTTAAATATACAAAAAGATACAGGAAGTGACCCTCCGATATTTTATGATGGAAAATTCCCAATATCCTTTTTGTCCTTTCCGGTCGTAAATTTTATTATAATAGGAAAGTACCGGCTAAGGATTAGGGAAATCCAGATAAAACCTAATGAGGGCATACTTTAAAACAACTTATGGTAGATACTCGGTCCACTCTGGACCGGAACTATCCTTATTGGTTGGTTAGGGGGCGACGGGAATAGAGGTAGCCGCCGTAACTCCTCCCCCCTTAGAATGGAGCGAAGGCCGCAATGAAGTCGTTGGGGCTGAAGCGAAGGATTGAAGTGTTGGGGTTAAAGTTGAAGTGACGTGGAGTTTTTTTTCTTGGTGATCTTGATGATGATTACAATGATGATTATGATGATGGTGAATGTGGTGGTAGTTGGTGCGGTTATATAGTGTAAGACTTCAGTTTTGATGCCTACGTTGGTAAGATTGACATCCGTCTGGAAATTGTATTCCTTCAGCTTCTCTAGACTAAGGACTTCCTTGGTATAGGTTGGTTTAATGATGCTGTTTGGTGGTGGTGGGATGTGTATTTCGTCCCAGTAGGTGTTTGGGTCGTTTTCATATGTGATGCCGTTGATCTGCACTTTGCAATTTCGGAAGTGTAGCAAAGCTGTATCCTGTATTGTACCGGTTTTCGGGCTGCAAGAGGAGAAAACAAAAAAGGACTTGTGGTGCATTAGTGAAAAGTATGTAATTAGGTTGAAGCTGAGTTATCGACTCGATTTTGCCCACATTGTCGAATCCACAATGAGCGACTTGGTTCTCCAACAGTCTCCCTAGGCATCTGGATTTTGGCATTTTCTCGACCAGTTCGGGTTGCATACAAACGTAGGTCTCTCCAGTTTTGGGGCAAGCTGTATTAAAGTGTTGTGCATATTGATCATTGTATGCAAAAAATGGTTTTGTTATTATGAGTTTTGTCTCGTTATTATCGTATCATATCGTAAGTCGATATTAAACTTAATTTGGTTAAGGTATTGATTTTTAGTCAGTATGTCTTGTTCTCTCTTTATTTTGTTGCTGTATTCTGTTGAAAGGTATTTAAAGTGTTAGTTGTTTTCCCTATATTGGTTTCATAATCGTCCAGGTTAATAATATGATCCGGTTCCTAGCCGGAGCAGAAGTACGTCGCGGTTTTTTTTTTTTTTTTTTTGATATTGTGAACTTTTATTAGTTGGAAGGAAATGAGTGGTATGCTAAAAGTGTAGGTAAGGTGAAGTTAGTGTTAAAGTTAAATTGGAAAGTTAATTAGCTATAGTGAGGAAGAGAAGAATGGGTATTCTTTGTTTTCTTTTCGACTTATGCTATTTCTTTTCTTAATATTTTTTTTTTTTTTTTTTTTTTTTTTTTTTTTTATTATTAGAATCGTGCTAACCATATTCCCTGGTTACACGTTCATTAAGTATTATTTGGATCATGTTAACCATATGCCTTGGTTACATGTCCATTTCGAGTAATGTTAACCATATGCCCTGGTCACATATTCTCGAGGTAGTGATTGTTCACAATCACACCATGTTTTTATTTTAAATTATTATTATTATTATTATTATTATTTTTCTGTTTACTGGTTTTGTACATGTTCATATTTTTTTTTTTTTTTTTTTTTTTTTTTTTTTTTTTTTTTTTTTTTTTTTTTTTATTTATTATTAGAATCGTGCTAACCATATTCCCTGGTTACACGTTCATTAAGTATTATTTGGATCATGTTAACCATATGCCTTGGTTACATGTCCATTTCGAGTAATGTTAACCATATGCCCTGGTCACATATTCTCGAGGTAGTGATTGTTCACAATCACACCATGTTTTTATTTTAAATTATTATTATTATTGTTATTATTATTTTTCTGATAATCATTTTTATGATAATCATATCGATTGGCTACGATCACGCTATGCTCTGATCATGCCATTTGATTTAAGGATAAAAAAAAAAGTTTTTTTTTTTTTTTGTATGATTTCCGTTTTTGTAATTATTAATATTTTGTTCGATTGAATACTTATATGTAGGTATGTATTTGGTAAAATATGTTTTCTTGAGATGCCACAATCACGCTATGCTCTGATTGTGTGTATTTTAAATATTTTAAATATAGATATAGATAGATATACTGTATGTAGATAAGAATAGAAAGTGAATTTGATAGTTAGGTTGTGTAAGTTAGTGGGCGAGGGTGTTAGTGGGTGTTAGTAATTTTCTTTCTAATTTTGCTTTTATGAAGCTTTTTGTTGTTTCGCGTAATTATTGTAAATTTGTTATTTTCTTTTACTATTTGTTTTGAAAACCTAGGTGTCAATTTATTGCGCCTAGCTTCTCTTCGAAATACTGTATCGTCAACCTTTGTCTTTTTATCTTTTGTCATTTAAACTCTAATTTTACACGTATATATGTATATAGCACTAGGACACTAGGCAAATCTTATGTTCAGGTTTGTATTGTAATTATGTATTACGTAATGATCAATATTTAACACTATTATACAACTTACATGCACCCAAAAACTAGGAGGATCATGTTGTCTTCTTGTCGATTCCTGCTGATTTCTGATGCTCTCTGATGACTTCTGATGTTTCCACTGATATTTTCTTTTCCATGCACTGTTTTGTTAGTATTCACTTTAATTTATTAATTCGTTTCTTTCTTCACTGCTTTTTCATTCACTGTTTTGCTTTGTTGGTGTTTGATCACTTTATATATGTACATATATGTATATGTATATAAAAAACAATTTTTTTTTTTTTTTTTTAGTTTTTCTTCACTGTATTGATTTTCTTTATTGATCACTTCTGTTTTTTTCTTGATTTTGTTGGACACGACACTGTATTTGTATGTATATGGTTCGGCGGTGATAAAGGGTAGAAACCCACGGTTTAAGAATTCACAATTTATTCACTACTTTAATTAAAAAAGAAACCGTCACTGATCCTACCGACTGCGCCAGTTATATGTATTTAAAAGACGAGCTTTGTAAAAACGTTATAATTTATTTGTTCTAAATTTCGGAACATTCAGCAAGGGATCGTGAACTTGTCGTTCCTAAGAAAATCCACAACAGACTGCCTTTTTATTCTCTTAAACTATTGCTTAAATATACAAAAAGATACAGGAAGTGACCCTCCGATATTTTATGATGGAAAATTCCCAATATCCTTTTTGTCCTTTCCGGTCGTAAATTTTATTATAATAGGAAAGTACCGGCTAAGGATTAGGGAAATCCAGATAAAACCTAATGAGGGCATACTTTAAAACAACTTATGGTAGATACTCGGTCCACTCTGGACCGGAACTATCCTTATTGGTTGGTTAGGGGGCGACGGGAATAGAGGTAGCCGCCGTAACTCGCGTGATTAGGCTGATGTTAGCGAATTTAGCCTTGATGCGAATTGTAATAAGCCGTTCGCTTACATGCCGGACGCTCCTCCTATCCTTGTAACAGTCGTCGTAGTACGAGTATATGTCGCAGTTTTTCATCCGTTTTTCGCCCGTTCCATCCCATCGCACTGGATTGCGGTAATATCAGCAGTCTAGCGCCTCCGCAAGTTGTTCGGCCTCACATGGTCTGTTGAGGAACCTAGCTTTTAACCTTTTTATTTTTATTTTGGGTCATCTTCAGTGAATCTGTCCGATTTTTTTTTGTATCCGAAGCTCCTATCGGTTTTTGTGGCTTAGTGGTTTTTTTTTCTAGTTATGGCTTGCCGGGCCATAGTCAAACCGACACTAATCCTGTTTTGTGGCGCATGTACCTCGCCATTCGTCTTTTTTCGTTCACAATTTCGCATAGAAATCCCCAGGTGGCACCACGAGGAGGAGAAAATAGGACTTACTAACAGAGCTGCTAGGTGTTCGGCTGCAGTGGCTCATACTCGCTATTTTGCCAGCCAATGCACATCGTATACGTTACCCCATGTGAGGTCCTTGTTAGTCGTTTACCAGCCAACATCTTTATTCGGAAGAATTACAAGAAGTGAACCTAAGTGGTTGCCTTCGGCAAGGTTATTTCGAGGAGTTTGGCTTATGTGACCCTTTTGTGATATAAATTTTTAGAACCATCACAAAGGTTACCAAACTCACTGAAACTCAGGCTGTGCTTAAATGTATATATTTTTGAGACTTTTGTTAACTGCTGTATCCCTCAGGCAAGTCTACTGACTTGAATTAGGAGCCGGACATCAAGACCTCAACTTGTCTGTTGTGCGACTTGAACCCGTGCTATTAGTGTCAGCGGCCAAGACTATATCACTATATCAGTACGTAGATTTAAAGGACTTATAAAAAGGGATCCTATTGATTCTTTATCTCAGTCCATTATTAACTTTTAATTATTCTCAAACCCAAAGGTTTGCGAAAATATATATAAAAAGCTACCGCAAAATTAGCAAACCCTTTCATTCCTCCCTTTCCACCATTCTTGCCACCAATTACATGACCTACTCCACACATCCATTCTATCTCAATCTCCAGTCGTTTATTTAACAAACGATCTACTCCTCCTTTGGCGCAGGAATGCCTCCCAAAACAATAAGAAGTCCAAAAGAACTCAAAAACTAGGTCATCACACGAAACCTTAGGAAACTTTCTCTGCCCAAACACTCGTCCATCACCGCTAAATCGAACAAAGACCATCGGACTGAATCTAAAAACGGCACGTTGGATTGAAAATCCTTTCACAACCTATCGCTCACAACACACCCATCCTTTCTATTTATCCTTCACCTAACGATTCACCTACAACCGAGCGCTTGAAGTTAGCCATTTCAAACAGCTTGGCGTCAAAAACGTCCGAATATCCAGCAATCCAACACAGTAAAGCCGTCGAAACGAACCGCAGCATTCAGCGAGCACCAACGCCGCACGTTTGCTAAATGAATTCCAAACAACTCCGCAAGGCTTTTGTTCCCCAAGCCATGCCGTAGTTCCGTCGAAGGCCGAAAACGAGAATGGAAAACAGAAACAGATTCGGGTGGAGCGGATATGCAAATACGAGCACTTCTTCCACCAAGCAAATCGCACATCCTATTAGGGTTAAGCGGGAGCTCGTCCTACCGTTCATGTTATTCGTACGCATTCCACACGACATACAATCGGGCTTGGAGCGCGCTTTATAGGTATACGGATGCGAAGCCGCTTCCTTCCATTATTGGTCATTTTCCGTAGAAGATTTTTTGTTTTTGTTCTTTTTTCGAAGCATACCGGCATCGTGGATGCGAATGAACCATCCGACCTGGTGGGATGTTATTAGTTAGTCCTGTTGAGTGCGCTCGTATTGTGTGCGAGGAATTCAGGCTCGGATCGGATCCACCGCCGGGAATCATTGCTCCTAAGAGCTGTAATATGGTTCTGGCGTTCGCGTTCCAATTTTTTTTTTTCCTTTTTCTCCTTTTGAAGTAAAAGGCTCAGCCACATGACGAAATATTGGTATTGGCTTGGCGAACGGTTAGTGGTGAATGGTGGCCGTGGTGGTATCAGGCGGTTCGGTGATGGGGAGTACGTTTTTTGGTCGGGGAGAAGTTTTTAATTAAAATTGCATTCTCGTCTCATTTGTGTGCATAATGGAGTAATGAAGGGTGTCGCGTGGTTAAGCGTGCGGACATGGACTATGGAAGCGCGTACTGGAACTGCAGTTTAGTCAATGCATATGGAATGTGCATGCTAAGGAGGGATTGCGCGGTACAATCGAAGAACTGCACTAGACAGTCTTGTTTAAGGTTTTCGGTCGATTATGCCGGGGTTTGGAAAGTGATTATATTCCAGCCTAGCTTTCATCTTTCTGTTTAACAAAATCTGATTCCAATAGGTTTAACTGGAATCTCCAGAAGAGTCTTAAGGTCTAGCAAGCCCCACTCTATATAGCAAAAGGCTGTCAATTGTGCCACATAGTCATCAGCACAACTTCTTAAGAGTTTCTTGGTGAATAGGTTTTTCGGCTTGAAGCTAGATATGGACGCAATTGTGACCATAGGTTCGGTGAATAGGCATGATTCAGCTTAATCCTCATTTTCAGCGTACAATTTTATTCTCCGATGAGGCCGAATTGCCGAATTCGGAGTGGAGAAAACCCAGAACCCTTTGTCAAGACGGCCTTAAAACCATTAAGACTCGCTGTTTGCTGTGCTTAATGGGCTGGTGGAATCATGAGTCTGGCCAACGAAGGCCAGAATGTTACCCACAATAGAGAGCACTCTAAAAACATGATTTCTGATTTCTTCATTCCTCAGTTGAATGGTATTGACGTGACAGAGCTTTGGTTTCAACAAGATGGCGCAACATGATAAACGGCGGGCGACACCATGAATTTATTGCGGGAAACATTTGCTGAGCCCTTAATTTCATGGACTTTTGAACTAGCTTCCACGATCCTGTGCTCTCAGACCGTTAGATTACTTTCTTTGGGGGTATGTGAAGTCACTAGTCTATGCCGATAAACTAGAGACGTTGGACGATTTGGAAGTCAACACTCGCCGTGTTATTGCTGATAAACGCCCCAGTTACTCAATAAAGCTGTCGATAATTGGACTTCACAATTGAGCTTCGTTCGAGCTAACCGTGGCGCATATGTCTAAAATTTTATTTAATGGCATAAAATATTCTATTAAATGAAACTAATATCATGAACATTTAGGGAAGCTTTAAAAGCTCCATTTCATATTAAACCTATATAGCTCTAAGAAAAACACCCTTTATTACTCGTTTTTTGTTATATGATCTTAAATTCGAACTTTCTATCCGCAACCTCAAGCTCCTTTCAATTGGTTTCTTCTAGGATACAATATATTATCCTGCATCATTTTACTTTTGGTGCTACTGTCAATCTGTAAAACAGAAGGTCAAAAAGGCCTTGCTCTATAGGTACCCTCGGATTCTGCATCTGCCTTAAACCTAACAGATTTGTGTGCCATGATCCGTTGCTTTCCATAACCAGTTTACAGTCTCGCGAGATAATCTTATGTTCACTAACTCAATCGTATAGAAAGAGTTAATTAAGTTGCGATAGTCAATGGATGTTCAAAAAGTATCGGGAATTTTGAAAACTCGCTGGTTGTACTAGTCCTATACGAAATAAATCTTCATTGTTGTGCTGGTAGGTATGTCCTGAGAATATCCGGTAGCTACCAGCCAAAAATATTCTTAGATGTGCTGTCAGCAATCATGTGTTTATGTTACAAAATGGATCGGAAAATTTGTATTATATTTTATTTTAGAAGCTCAGCAAGGTTTTGAGAATCTTAAAATGTGCTTGTGGGCGAATCGGCTATGACTTAAACTACCGCTTACGAGTTGCCTCTACGTTTCTGGTGTTAAGCAACAAAAGCGCATGAAGGGCTACAAAGGTTGTTCCAAAAATCCAAATTTCGAACAATAACTGGGACGGGTGGGTATTGCTCAGAAGTCATCCACTAGCATGTGCCACAAGACTTCGAATGACTTTCTCCTTCACCCAGAAGTAAAGAGAACGTTTAAGGCCCGTGGATATACGAGCATTGATGATTGATGAAGCGATTCGTTAAAGGGGCTAAATGCTATCCCAAAAATCTAGCTCTAAAAATAAGAATAAGGGCAATAGCTTCTGGTAAGTTTTAAAGGGAATAAGACTGATGTGGACGAATGAACAAAATTCTCTCAAAAGAATTAAAATTCCTGATATTTCTTGATCACACCTCATGGATCACTTGTGTCAACGGTGTGCATTCTTTGTCGTAGATGTTGTCTAGAAGTCCAAAATGTTGAACACCAGAGTAACACACATCTTTATGGAGGATTTCTCCTGAATCCTAGTTGTCGGTTATGCTCCTCAGCTGACCTGGCAGTTGTGCATGGTAACATTAAGATTAGTGTTCCATTTAAAACTACTTTTACATCAATTAGACGTGGACTCTTGTTGAGCAATATAATAGTCATCGGTATTGGGCAGAAGGGTAATAAAATAAGCTCTGAAAGATATCACTGGAAGTGTACAAAAAACTTTTGGCCTCCTCTTGATGCCGGTGTTTGGAAAAATCCACGCAAATATTTACGACAGATTCAAACCAAAAAGGACGTATAGCGTAACCTCCTCATAGGCCTAAGAACTGGCGCCCGATATGGAACCTAATATTTCCAACCATAAAGTGATATTTCATAGACCAAAAAAGTGAACCTTAAACCCGTCCATTTATTTTCATCCCCCACTGTCGGCCGGCATTCAGAGCACGCAAGGGTCAAACAATACCGCAACCCCACTGCACCCCGTCCGCTGAGACTACTTAAAACAAAAGACATCCTTTTTGTTTACCAACCAATGCATATTTTTGCATCGAGACAATGAGAATTCACTGCAAGGCTGTTACCCCCATAAAGCCCAAACTCCCAGAGTTGCCATCCACATGGCAATCCATTCGGGAGTGTGAGAAAAAGGACGAAAGCTAAATTAGAATGTAACTTGGGCAATGGTGGTCCCGTTTAGTAAGCAATAGTAGTGACGCCACTGGCGACATGTTGTATTGTTAGTTAGCCGCGCGATGTCGTCATCGTCCTTGTGGGCCATGGCACGTCGCTCAGCGATGGCATCGGGCAGCAAATGCATTGTTTGCTGTGTCAGTATCCTCGGGCATGGTCTTGTTGTTTATGCGAAAGAGGTTCTTCGCGGTGGGGACAATGTACATTTGAACGGGTTTGTTTTGTTGTTTGCGCGGACTGGAGTTAGTGGCGGCGGTCGGCCTCGAGGCCCTCCGAGGCTTCTGTGGTTCGCCGCGCATCGGTGGTACTTTATTATTTCCTATTGTGCAGATGTCCTTTTTTTGTCTATCCATCGTCCGGGTGTGTGTGTGTTATTTTTATTTTTTTGCAACTCATTTCAATGAAAAATGTTTAAACTTTTACAATTATCCTTTTTTTGTTTCTTATGTGTGTGTGTGTGTGTGTGATTACTGGACATTCGTTATTCTGTGGTTGTTCGCTCGCGGAAGGATATACTTTGCCATTTTGCGGCTACTGTGTTTACGAGGCGCGGAACAGTAACAAAATAAAAGTATTCCCTACGCTTCCCTGTTTTTGCGTACAATTCCTTTTGCATTCCCTTCACCTTCCGCCCGGGGGGGATGAAAGTGAATGAAGGCGTGTATGTGTGGGTTTCTACTGATTCAGCATCTTTTTTTCAGATTTTCTTGTTCGCAGAGACAGGACAATGTACAAAAGAGAGGCGAAGAATTCAATGATGTTGCGGTTTATCGTGCTCTGAAGGATATTTATGGGCTGCCTCTCGAATTTGCTTTTGTCAATTCACTCGTTATGGCAGGCCGTGTCCTTGCCGAGTAAAATTCAATTAGGATGGTTATTAGGGGAACATTTCATCGGTAAGGTCTTTATCTGGTCTTGTTTTATGAACTTTTTTCGTTTCTTCAACTTGGAACCTTAATTGAGCGAAGTGGATTAGATTCAGTTGAAGGAGTTCGGGGGGCGGGCGATTCGGCTTGAATAGGCGCTCTCGATAGATTGGTACTAAAATTTAACTAGTTCATTGTTGACCTTTGTTGGGTTTTGAAGTTTTAATTGGCCTTGTAGTTAGCTGGGATTTATGTTGAACTGTTAAGGAGGGGGTCAATATAATATCCTTTTTTATCGATGCTAATGATGGGGAAGGCAATCGAATTTAATTGTTAGCGAGGACTGTTTCAATGAGTTTACGAGTTATTGTGGTTGTGATATAGTTCCCTGTGGCGGGAATTAGCAAAATTGATTGTACTTCACGAGCAAGTTGTTTGATCTGATTGCTGGAGGCCAACACATACAGTTCAATGAAGCTGGGAATCGGCGTATTACATTTTAAATGTGTTTTCTTTCCCTTAAGGCATTTATGCCTAAAGAAAGTCATTGCTTTACTCACGATAGGGCACTGTGCCTAGACGTAAGTCCTGCTTCATTGTAAAAGGTTTTCTTTTTCAATAGCGCCATAACAGTTTCGCATTTAAATGCAAACACAATCGTATAATTTTTCTATGGAAAAGTTAAAGCTTACGTTTTTACCAAGGTGAAGCCCGCGAACAAGCAACTTTTAGAAAATATAAAAAATCAAATCCAAAAATTGGAGTCGCTGATTGCAACTCTAAAAGCGCTTTTCCACCATTCGGTCGTAGCCACCAAGCTATGCCTGCGGAAATGGACTAATTCAAGCCAACATATTAGCTTGTGAACGTTCCTATGCCAGTGGGACAACATACTGATCGAAGCATAGAAAATACCACAGCCGTAAATGCTTCAGTTCAAAATTAATCAAATCAGAAATATGGAATCTTACAACACCCATTGCAACGAATTTTGCAATGAGCCAAAAGATCTTGGCTCACACACTAACTAACTAAGGTTCTTGTCCATTGGAAGCGCTGACACTTAACCTATTGGACGCAAAAGTTTCAAGTAAATCCTTAAATTAATCGATAAATCATCTTCAGCGATAAACCCATTTTTGGCTCAACGATTTCGTCAGAATGTATTTTATTATCGCTCATCGTGCGTCAGAGGCTGACACACTACCCACTGCGCCACAGCGCTCTCAATGCTGACCGTCAGTTGCGTGTTAATCTCAACAACGAAGAGGACGATTTTGTGTCGAAAATCACCATGAGCGACGAGGCGCATTACCACTCAAGCAAAATCTTCGTTTCTGGGGCACTGAAAATCAGCGTGTGATTCACCAAGAGCCGGTAGGAGTGATTGGGCCCTATTTTTTGAGGGCGCCGTCGGCAATGCGGTTACTGGCGAACGCTACAGCACAATAATAAACGACTTATTATTACCGGAATTCGATGAGTGGAGCTTGGTGAACATGTGGTTTCAACAAGACTGGTTGGTCGCGTAATCTCCCATTTTGGCAATTTCGCATAGCCAGCAAGATCGCCCGATTTTACCATCCCAGACTTCTTTCTTTAGGACTACTTAAAGTCGCGGTTTTATGCCAACAAGCCTCAGTCAATCGCGAACAGTTATCACCGGAAATCTTGCGTAAAATCATGGAAAATGTGATAAAACGGGTACCAATGTGTATCAACACTGGCGGCAGCTGCTTGTTGGTTACTGTTTTTTCTACTTGACAAAAAAAAATCCAAAAGTCAGAAAAAAATGTGTCCATCATTCAAAATTGATTTTTTTTTTAAATAATAAATAAGTAATTCAAAAACAAAATTGGATGATTAATTTGGCGCCACCTTAAATATTGAAGAAGAAGTTCGGTAATCGATCATTTCAAGAAATTATACCGTCGAATAGCCACCAGGTTCATAAGCGAACCTTAGCTCTATTGGATCCCCTTTTATAAGGTTAAATCGTTGGCTTATCCGTACAGGTCACGTAGGAGGAATTCAAGAACAATATCGAACGCGAAATAGCAAAATCGCTTTCTGCTTTTTCTAATCCTCGAAGCACCACTGATATGCTTTTCTTGGTATAGTCTTGAGGCTTTTCAGAAATGTGATTTTTATCTCTTCATTCGTGGCAAATCTCCGCCCTTTCGTTTTAAGAAGAAAATGAAGTCTACCATGATTTCGCGCTATTGTTTCTGGCCAAAAAAATTACGCAACAGCAGCGTTGAGAGAGCAAACGTGGTGCAATGCATTTTTCCTCACAAATCCAGACGGTTTCTTCCAATTGATTCACATAATCGGTGTCCTTCCGACAAGTACTCATGAAGAACCACACCATTGTAATCGTAGAAAACAGTGAACAAAACTGTTATGTTTAACCGAATGTTGCGCTCTTTTTTCGGACTTGGCTCTCCCTGTCATTTCTATTAGGATGATTGAACTTTGATTTCGATGTTATAACCATTACGTCACCAGTGATGGCTGACACAAGTTTCATTCCCAAAAATATGAAAAAATGTCTTGGCATGAACCAGTCGATTCGACAATTCCCTAAAACACTTTTCTTCTCAACTTCATCCGTTGTTGACATGTTCGGGCGTCCAGAGCGAGCTTCTTTATTAACATCTTCTCAGCCATACTCAAATTTTCATGTATGTTAGAGCACTTAATTTAATTTTTGACCCAAAATTTAATACAAATTCATTGACCTAAATTTTTCAATAGCTTGACGATAAATATTATTGGGCATGTGTGCTTATTAAGCATTATTTTTTGGGGAAAAAAACCATCACTCAAACAAAAGCTAAGCTTGATAAATACTATGCGGACTCCGCACCATCAATTTCAATGGTAAAGAAGTGGTTTACTGAATTTCGTTGTGGCCGTACAAGCACAGAAGATGCCGAACGTTCTGGACGCCCAGTTGAGGTCTCTACACCCGAAACAATTGAAAAAATTCACGAAATGATGGTGGCCGATCGGAGATTGAAAGTGAGAGAGATTGTGGAAGCCATAGGCATCTAACATGGCTCAGTGGTTGCAATTTTGAATGCTCACTTGCGTATGAGAAAGCTTTTCGCAAGATGGGTGCCGCGTTTGCTTACTCGTACAAACAACCACAAACCCAATCGTGTGACAATTTTGCAGGAGTGTTGTTCAACTGCAATATGGACGAGTTTTTGGGCCGTTTCGTAACCGAGGCCCAAACCACAACATGCCTGAGACTAAACAGCAGTCAAGACAGTGGGTTTCTCGGGGTGAATCGGCGCCAAAGAAAGCCAAAGTGGGTTTGTCAGCCAATAAAGCCATGGCGACCGTTTTTTGGGATGCACGCGGTATAATCCACATTGACTACCTTCAAAAGGGTAATGGCAAATATTATGCCAACTTATTGGGCCGGTTTAATGAGGATTTGAAAAAAAAACGACCGCATTTGGCCAAGAAAAAAGTTATTTTCCACCAGGACAATACAAGGGCGCACACATGTGCAGTTTCCATGGCAAAAATCCATGAATTGGGCTAAGAATTACTCCCTCATCCGCCCTATTCTCCTATTCTCCGGATTTAGCTCCGAGCGACTATATCTTGTTCCCAAACCTGAAGAAATGGCTTGGCGGAAAGAGATTTGACTCCAACGATTAAATCATCTCAAAAGCAAATACCTATTTTGATGACCTCGAAAAATCGTATTTTTTGGAAGGGATAAAAAAAATTTGAAAAACGTTGGACAAAGTGCATAGAGCTCAAAGGTGATTACGTTGAAAAATAAATTTTTTTTTTTCCAAAAATCTGTGTTTTATTCAAATTTGGAACTATGAACTTCAGAATGTCGTTGACAATCCTTCGTTATGTTTCTCTGTCATGCGTGTATTCCTTTTATATTTCGCTGTACTGTTCCATTTTTTCTGGGTCCATCCTTATATTGTCCACCCTTCCAGGCGGTCTTTTACTCCCGTGTTTTCCACTCATTCTTTTGGTTGTTCGTCTACTGTCCCTTCCTTCTACATGTCCTGCGGATCTTAGCCTTAACGAATTTACTATTCGGACAATACGTGACACTGAATAAAGTTCTCCTTGTTCTCTCTACTCTCTTGTTTCTTTAGCCTGTTTCCCACCACAGGCCTCTCCTTAAGATCTTGTTTTAAAGACCCGAAATCTATTTGCCTCCACTTAGTCAGGGGCCATGCTTCACATCCGTGAGGTGTTAGTCTACGAGTAGATCGCCTTCCTTAAACTAACAACAGACCCCTAGAGGCAATTTCTATGTATGCTATATCCAAATTTTTGGACTGATTGAGCTATTCATTTAGCCATGGACCTAAGATCTGATAGCGTTTATTGTGGCTATGTACTTAATAAAAGGCTATTCAACAAGATGTGTTATTTTAAATCTCCCTGAATAAATGTTTTATGTTTAATCATAATTATGTTTATCACTAGTGATAAATTGATTATACAGAATTTGTTAGTTCAGTGTGGTAGGTTTTTATGTTGCAGTCCCGACCTTATTGAAGAAACTTGTGGCAATATTATTCGCAAGCAAATTTGAAGTAATTTCACCACCAATATATCTATTTTGGGAATTTTCAATCACTCAATTTAGTTCTGTTCTTACCTTCCAAGAATCTCATTAATCAATTTTATTTATACCCAGATCAGCTGGCACTGTACCAATTTTTAACAGATATGTCTTCCTACATAATAACGAAAAATCACAACTCTAATAGCCCTCCAAACTTACGGAATTCCCGGTACTTTTTGAACATAGCTCATAGGGCGTAAGCTCTATCTCTATTCCGCTTGGAACACGCTGGCCGAGTCTGAAAGTCGCAGCGATTTGGAGATATTCAGTTCCGCTGAGAAGATACCCGAGCCAACCCCACACTCCATTTTCGAACCGTCGGTGAAAAAAGCTACCTGATGGTTCTCAGAGTGCAGGCCCTGTTTCCATGCCATCCTGGATGGGAAGTGGACATGGGCGGCTTTACTTAGGTTGTGTATGGGTGTAGTGAAATCGGTTGCAGTCGTGGCCAGGTCACTAGGTAATAGGTCCAGCACCTTGCTATGACCGTAGGGTTTAGATGACCAGAACCCAGATTCTCTGAGTCTAATGGCGCTACAGGCTGCATTATATCTGATGAAGAGGTCCAGAGGGAGGAGGTTTAGGAGTACGTTAAGTGCCTCGGTCGGAGTAGACCGAAGGGCACCGGTTACCCCGATACTGGCCGATCTCTGTACTCGGCTTAGTTTTTTGATGTTGTATGCCTTACTTAGGGCAGGCCACCATACGAGCGCTCCGTAGGTGAGGATGGGACGGATGACAGCCGATGAGTCGCGGATGTGCCTATCTAAGATGCGTTCGAGGGTCTTCAGGACGAAGGATGTGAGGCTGACAGGTCTGAAATCCTTTGCGGATTCATGACCGCGCTTGCCAGCCTTCGGAATGAAGATACATCGAACTCTTCTCCAGGCTAGGGGGATGTAGTTGAGTTTCAGCGAACTTCGATAAATCACAGTTAGCCAGGGTATAACCTTGCCCAAATTCTTTTGTAGCATTATAGGTAATATCCCGTCAAGTCCCGGTGACTAGTATGGGGGGAAGCTGCTGATGGCCCATGATATATTATCGGGGTTGATGATCAAATTAGCATCGTCCCGTGGTGTGTGCTGCGTATGATGAGGGACCTGCGTAGTAGTCCCGTAGTCTTTACATCCGGGGAAGTGGGTGTTCAAGAGAAGTTCCAGGGATTCTTCTGTGGAATCTGCCCAAACACCGTCGTTACGTCTAATGTAGGATGGATTCTGGTGCTGTTTGGATAGAATTTTGCTCAGCCTGGCAGCATCCTTAAGTGTTTCGATAGACTGGCAGTACTCTGACCACGCCTGAGCTTTGGCTTTGCTAATGGCCTTTTTGTAGAGTTTAAGGCAGTCTTTGTAGGGTTTCCAGTATTTGTGTCTGTGGCAGATGTTGAAGAGGTCTCTTGTCATTTTCCTTAAAACGGAGAGATCCTCATTCCACCACGGTGGGAAGGTTTTCTTACTATGCTTAACTGGGCACGAAACTTTGAAGGCCGTGACCATGGCCTTTTCAAAGGTCCTAACTTTCGTGTCCAGTTGTTCTACCGATTCCATGTCTGGATGGGGTAGGTAATTGAGTTTGGAGTTAATGATCCTGCTGAATTTGAATTTTTTCCAGTCAGTACGTTTAGGATTTCTGAAGGGGATGGAGGGGTCGGCACTGAAATTCACATTGAAGAGTATCCATTTGTGGTCTGCGAACGATTTTAGATTGGATACTCTCCAGCTGTCGACCTTATAATTGGTGGAATTGGAGATTAGGGTTATATCAAGTACTTCCTCCCAACCGGGATGTGCTTCCGAACTCGGAAATACAAAGGTTGGGGAGCTACCTACATTACATATATTGAGCTTGGAGGTTATTAAGAAATCAAACATAGACTCACCCCTTTCGTTGATTTCCGAACTGCCCTATAGAGAGTGTCTGGCGTTGGCGTCGCATCCGAGAAGAAGGGTATCCTTACCCTTTTGAAGTTGCCTGACCAGTAGTTGCACTTCAACCGGTGGAGATGGCATATCGTGCGGCATGTAGCTTGATGCTATAATGAGGTTCGGCTGGCCAGAACCTTCCAGATTAACGACTGTTAAATCTTCGGAGCTAAGGTGGGGACATAAAAAGGCTTTAATATGTTTCTTAGCTAATATACAGGTTCTGGGCTTACCGGTTTGTTTTTTGTAAAAAATGTTGTAGTTGGTGTCGTTGAGCCCTCGGATAATAGAACCGTTTACCCAGGGCTCCTGCAATATGCCAATGTCAATGTTTTCCTCCCGCAGGAAAACTAGCAGATTCTCCGACGCACATTTCGAGTGCTGGAGATTAAACTGTATGACATTAAGCATATTGTAGTTACTATTGTTGCTTTTGTTGTTGCTCTTGGTGTTGTTGAGGTTGGTCTTACGTTTCGACTAATACTTAATGTGGTTCGAAAATGTTTAGAGTTTTTTCGTTGTTTTTACTGTCCTGACTCCTGGATACCTTGCCACATCCCGAGCTTGAAGCTTTTTCAGTTGGCTCCATGCAGAAAAAGTTGATGTTAATCGGAAGCCGGATGATTCCCCTCTTATGGGAACAAGTAATAAAGAGAAGTTAGTCAGGCCAGGATTTCTCCTTGGCAGATGGCTACATTTCGGGGTGAACCTGCGCCTCAACCAACAAGCAAGAGCTACAATATATCAGCAAGAGGTTCATTTCAGGGCTAGTATCGTTGCCGCTTGTTACTAGTGAGCTCAGGTAGATAACTCAGGTAGAATACCTTAAAGTTGTAAAGAAGTGACATTCTTGGAAGTCTGTGTTTCCTGTCTTTTTATGCTCAAAACATACATTTTCGCTGCTTCTGCTTTAATGCTATCAAAGGCTTCATTGACATCTCACTGTATTCGGTTTATCATGTCCATTATATCTACGTATGCAGGTAATTGTGGATATTTAAAACAGAGCATGCCTTTCGTTTTTGCAGGCTTTTAACATGATATTTTTAAGGTAGAAAAAACACGACAAAACTTCGCCTTATCTGAATCCTTTTTTAACATCGAAGATCCCGAGAAATTTAATCATTTAAAAACAAATATCTCGCCCCGGGCAGCCTTGTGTGCTTAGCAGGTTAGCTGTTAAACTGGGACATGTGCCTGTGTCTATACAATCGACATTCATCGTGGATTCTTCTGGCATATCATATGGTTCACGAACGGTTTAAGGCGTTAACACACCAGGCTAGAGAAAATCTTATTAACATTGGCTAGGAGACCAATGCTCCTATAGGTGACGTACTTACAGTGATTGCCTTCCCTATGGCTCGAGCAAGCGATGTTGAGTTTCCATTAATCGGTCATGCCTTCCTCCTACACTAAGTAACCCGTCTGCGCTTGCAGCTTTATAGCCTTGGCATGTTCATTTTACTATTGCTCAACTTTCAAATGCCAGTTCATCTTCTCGATCTCGTGTTTCCCGTGCTCTTACGTTTTCCTGCTCAGAAGCCCATACACCTGCCTTTTTTTTTCTTCGTAGAGCTCACGAACAGCTCTCATTTTTCGATACAGGGGTTTCTTGTAGGTAGTGGCTCGAAGCCAAGGGCGTTAGATGCGGTATCCGTGATGGGGTTTTTGACAACTTCTCCATTGCTGTTCTATGGTTTGTCTCCGGGGTCTTCGGAGGTCCAATTTGAATTTTCTTAATCGAATCCGCTGAAATCCGTCAAGGCAGATGTAATTACTCATCCCACACCAGAGGAAAAGCTTTTTTGTTATTTCTAAACTGCAGGATTTCTTGAAAACTATTCTTTTTGGGCGACAAGAGACAAATGACTCAGCCTCATTAGGCAAAAGAAGAAAGCAGTCCAATTAAGAGAGTTCAATGTAGTTTAGAGAAGAATACCAAACTTCATTGCAAGGACGAATCATTTACGAACTTGTTCAAAAACGTTTCGTTAAACTTAGAAATATATCAACTGGAAACTTTCAATGTAATCACTTTTTTCATGCAACCTTCATCCTACTCCATGTCCTTACACACATTATTTCAAAAAAAAAAAAGAACTTTTTAAATATAATTTAACTGTCAGCCTCAACAATCGAGAATTCACGGAGGCACTTGCACCTGACAGCACGTCCTCGAGCGAAGGATTCCACAAGAAAGCCATTCGCGCTGACCCAAATTAATACCGTGCTCAATAAAATTCCCCAGAATCGCCCAAGTTAATTACCTTCAGCCTTTAATGGACCGCGCGCATAAAATCCTCTCAACCTGAACCTTCATAAACAGCCCTGCAAATACATACTTGTATACACATGTACTGAAAAGCCACGTCCTACAAATAAGGATTTCATCTGCACATCATCGATAACCGCTGGCACAATTAAATGTTTTTTAATAACATTTCGAACTGCACCGGTGCTCTTCAAATTGAATTTTACCGCGAAAACGAATCGAATTGCAGATAAAGGTAGAAAAAATGGAAAAAAAAAATATTTCGTCCTGGGCTCTCAGGACGTCTGGGTCTTTCACGAATGCCGGGCAATAAACTTCAGAAGCCAGCTACTGCCGATGCTGCTCATTTACCATCACGAGGTAGAGTGTGTCTATACACACACAGGTCGGGACGGAGGTACATACATTGTAGGATTATATCGTAAAGATGAAATTGCAGGATATTTAGTGACCGTCACGTAACGATCGCATCTCATGCCCGTCGGATAGGTTCTATAGTCGTCAAGGTTCGTTTCGAATTTTATTGCCGACGATAGTCATGGACTTGTCCAATAGTCCTCGTGCGACTCCATTTCCCTTTTCGGGTATGGCACTGTACCCTTCTTTAATGCGTTCTGCGGCTCATTTAGGCTTTTATGGTTATGGATTGAATTTTGTCCCATCAGAAACGGGTTTATAGATGTAAAAAGAGTGTCCCGTATCCTCGACTTCCACGCCATTTATTATAAGTAGGAAACGAACGGGCCGCGGGGAACGACGGGCCTATTTGAAATGAAATGCTGAACGGACGTTATCGCAATGCACGGCGAGCAAAGTCAGGATATGGGCATGGAATAAAGGTACACATAAGCCATTCCCGATTCATGTCGTTGTTCACGCCCTCATTTCGGTTTCACATTTATCCTGATGTTATGCCACTGAATGTCTCATTGTTTGTTGTTCGTTTTAAGCCTGATGCCTTGGAGTGTGCCTGTGCAGTAATGATTCGCAATTCAGTGTTCGGAATCCTGGAATTGACAAAAATTAACAAGCAAGGACAACAAAACAAAACAGAAAAATTATACACGGCTCTGGAGAAAATCCCGAGCCAGGATGTCGAATATAATTACAAATATGTATCTGCCATTGTAGTTGACATATTGTTGTCACTGGTCGGCTTATGGTTAAGAGTGGGTATGTCGTTGGGGTTGAAAAAACCTCAGTGGCGGCGATAAACATATTTCCCGAATAAATTCTGGAGCCGCCGGAAGGTTTTTAATTAAATTTGGTTTAAACCCATGGCTAGGTTCTTTTCAAGTTAATCGGGGTAGTCGGCTTTCGCTGGGAGAATGGTTGACAGATATAATCAATATTCATGGTCGTCTTGTTCTACCAAAGAAGGAACTTGCATCGGAAACCAGGAATAAGGTTCAAGGGAAGTTCATTTCTGCTTGTCGCCATCAATGGTGCTATAAATTTATTTAAATAAAAGGCGAGCGGTTTTGTCTTTCTTTTTCCCTTTAATCTATATACATATAGCCCATATCAGATTTACAGGAGAGCCATAATATTTTTTTTTAAGTATATGAAAAACACTGTCCTAGATATAAACTAAAGAAAAACCTTTGACGAACTCTAGAATTGCTTCTTTATCTATCGGTTACTAGGACAGAAATCAAACTCCATATTAGACTTGCTTATCCCTAAGCATATAAGCTCAGACGAGAGGGGTTCAAGACCAAACCAACCACACAGGGTGTGTTCAAAAAATAAGAGGAAATTCAGAATTTTGTTGGCTTTAGCAGTCCGATTTTCTAGACTCAGTCCTTGTAATGTTGCTAGACATGTTTGAAAAGTATCTGGATGTAACACATTGCTAGTTAAGGCGGTAATTTGTTCTATTCTCAGCTGTCAAAAATTAGTTTTTTGTTTCGCTCAGTCTTGGAGCAGATAACGTCTGTGCGTTAGGACTCTGACCAGATGCTTCAGATGCCTCGAGTTTGGACACACATGTCGTTAGTCTACATGCGAACAGAACCGCTCCTAACAATGTCAACCGACCAATTACTTCGTAACCGCCAGGATAAACGGAATTCACTTTTATAGCTGTTATGCTCCCCCGAGGCTATAATTTGAAGAATTTTATCGCTTATTAGACAATATCACAACGGACGCAAGAGGTAAACACCCAATTGTAATTGCGGGAGACTTCAACGCTTGGTCTACAGAGTGGGGTAGCAGACACACGGACCAACGGGGAAGAGTTCTTCTGGAAAGGTTTGCGCGTCTAGGTGTAAACCTGGTTAATACAGATGTTTCAAGCACTTTCCGCAAAGCTGGTAGGTCGTCAGTAGTCGATATAACTCTCTCACGAAAAAAACAACACGGAAAGTGAACGCGGACTACACGCACAACGACCACCAAGCCATTATAATGGAGATCGGCGACAGAAAACGCAGTCAGCGTCCTAACCAAACAGGATCCAAGTGAAAGGACTCCCCCTTTGATAACGATGTCGTTGAGGAGATCCTAAGAGGTGTGACCGTGGATAATGGCGCATCCGCGGAGGCGATCTCCAAGCAGTTGAAGCAGGCGCTAACTGTAGCATATGACGCAGCGATGACCAGGAGGAATCCCAGCAAAAGGGGCTCCCCATGCTACTGGTGGAACGAGGATATCCATAGGCTAAGAGCAATTTGTCTCAAAGTACGAACGAAATCCCAACGATCCAGAAACAGGCCAGACTTCCGAGAGCGGCTTCTCAAATTTAAGCTAGCGAGAGGTGAGCTGGAGAAAGCTTTAAAAGAAAGCAAAACAAGGTGTTTCCGATAACAAACCCTGAAATGCTCACCCAAATAGTAGAAGCTGCACGGCAAGGATCAGCACAGAGGAGATCCCTCTAACTTTAGAGGAGCTATACAAAGCTGTCTCTAAGGTGAAAAAACAACAAAACACCCGGACCTGATGGTATCCCAAATAAGGCCCTCAAAACGGCGATTAAGACCAGGCCAGACGCTTTCCAGCACACTTTGGGAAAATGTTTACAAAAGGGGATTTTTCCCACAGAGTGGAAACTGCAGCACTTGTTACTACTGCCTAGAAGTAAAAAGCCATCTGGAGAGCCGTCCTCGTATCTAAGAAATATTGTGCAGTAGTTACGCTGGACGTTAAAAATGCTTTTAACTCGAACTGGACGCACAAACAAATGTACTCCTCCCTATTTGCAGAAGATAGTCATGGACTACTTCAACAACAGGAGGCTTAGATACTACACCGATGAAGGCGTAAAGTTCTATAGCATAACGGCGGGAGTTCCGCAGGGATCAGGCCTTGGACCCCTACTGTGGAACATTATGTATGATGCCGACTAGCGCTTCCCGTTGGAGTACAGATCACCGGCTTTGCTGACGACATTGTCATTGTCACAGTGGCCAAACATAGAGGAAGTGGAGGTTGCCACGAACAGAGCCATCTCTAAGGTGAAAGATTGGCTTGTAAGTACCGGCCTGAAACTACGGCCCGCAAAAACGGAGGCTGTGCTCATAACCAGCCGCAAGAAGGTGGAACATGCGAGCTTTTTAGTCGGCGATCAGACGATTAAGTCTAAGAAATCTGTGAAGTACCTAGGGGTTATGCTTGATAACGGGCTCTCCTTTAGGGAACACATAAGGTAATGCCAGCGAGAAGGCATCACTTACACAAGGAGCGCTCTCACGAATGCTCCCGAATGTAGCTGGTCCCGGATATGCATGCAGAGTCTTACTCTCAAAGGTAGTCAGTTCAGTTCTACTGTCCGCTGCTCCGATAAGGGCTGGTGCACTCGCAGGCAGACGACTGAAACGGATGATGACGTCAGTTTATAAACTTTGCGCAATAAGAACAATCAGCGGATGCAGGACCATCTCAGATGATGCAGCCTTCGTCACAGCAGGAATGCTGTCCATCGACATCCTGGCAGACGAGCTCATGAGGATACACCGCAGGCTAGCGTCTGACCGACAACAGGCCAGGCGCATAAAGGAAGCCAGCATCCACAGTAACGTGGCAAGCTAGATGGGATGTCTCCACAAAAGGAAGATGGACACAAAGGTTCATTCCCGTTATCAAAATTTGGACATCAAGCTCAGCAGGAGACTGTGATTACCACCTTTCGCAGTTTATGTCTGGACACGGCGGCTACAGAAAGTATCTGTACAAATTTGAAGGTGATAATTCTATTCACTGTGTCCATAATGCCCAAATGCTGAGGAGGACGCAGAACACGCAGTTTTTGACTGTAGTCGTTTGGCGCAGGACAGGTCAGCGGTAAACTTACCAAGCCCCGAAGACCCGGCCGCCTACATGATGGACTCGGTAGATAATTGGAACGAGCTATGCTCGTACATTGCGCTTATACAAACGAAGCTACGTCAGGCCGAAGCAGAGAGAAGAGCACAAGAGCTCGCGGCCCGAAATACAGCATAAATCGCTAACCAGCCCTGCGAAGTAATACCTACCGGCGGGGAGAGTCGTTGAAGAGTGCAGAGGTGTGGTTTAGTAGGTAGGTGCGTGAAAAAAGGAGAACAATATCCCGCGAATCGTGCATGCTGGTAGCCTGGGCTACCAGTATCTTGATCGAAGATTCCACATCTCTTGGCGCGAAACCATAAAAAAGAACTTTCTTACATGAATGGACTAAAGCGCAATAAAGGCAAAGCTAATTTTGTTGAGCCTGCTAAGAGTAAAAGTACCTAATATATTTGGTGCAAATGTCGAAAATATCCATTGCCATAGATAAGGTTATGATTTACTACACAAAGATATTCTGAATGATGGAGCTTGCCATTTGCCTGGCTCCGAATACCCAAGAGACTTTATGGCGCAACCTGTCTATCCACAACAAGAGATGCGATTTTTAAGCTTAGGGTATCCTTGAACCATATGTTTTTACTTAACTTTCTTGAATGAAGTAATCCACGGTAGAATGTTGGGACCTTTTTCCTAAAAGTGGGGCTATAGACGTGAAAGACGTTTATATTCAACGGAACGACGCCACAAGTCACATAGCTAGGGGAACATTGGCCCGATTTCGAAGAATGAAATTGCGAAATGGAAACTTCAATTTGCAACTTTTTGTTGCAGACTTCTGTTAAAGATAAAGCATATAACAAGGCTTCAACAAAGACTCTACAGAATTTGCTGACTTTATTTTTTAGAACTTAGAGCCTGTGGTTAATTTTCTCCATCGCCAGCTGCAACTTTTGCCCATCTTTCCGGCGGTATATGAATTTGGCGTTGAAGCCTACGAATCAAAAATACTGCTTAAACTGACCTTGCGTCATGGATCGGAATAGGTATTACTCGCAAAAGACAAAGTCTCAAGGGGTGGATTTTAACGAGCATGATAATGCTACAAAATCACTTTTCCGAGCCTTTTGTGTACGTATTGTGGCTATTTATCCTCCAGTATGCCGCTCAAACGCAGTAGTTGTGCTCAGTAGCGAGCTCCTTTAATGGTTACACTCTGTCATAACAATGCACAATATATCAGTTCGAGCTGGTCTAAAAAAATCCACAGCATGACCCTCTATGGTTACTTGGCGTGACCGTAGAACTCCCACAATTTCTTTCGTATTTGGTTAACGTAATGGAGCTTTCAAACACTGTAGGATGCAAAAACCTATTTCTTTTTTGCTGCTGGAGCACCGATTTCTAATTTTCTTGATCTTGGACCATTCCCAAGGCTTTCTATCGTTGACCATTTTTATTGTGTTTATATTATACGGAACACGTTCATTCACTAAACAGCCTCACTGTATCTTTCTATAATCAATGTACGCTCCTCAGCCGCAGATTGATCGAATTGAAAGCGAAAAGCAGAAATGCCCGCAAATGACCCTTATTTTTGTCGAAAGTCATCATTTTCCCGCACAAAAAAGTAAATGATGAGGAGGTTCTGACAGATGAGCAATGTTAGAGCTGTTATGAGTGAAATGGAGCCGTAAATATTCAAAAACGTGATAATGAATTTAAAATCAAGGTTTACTATTTTTTAGCACTGCCGAGGCAGACATTTGATGGATGTTATATTCTATTGGGAAACTAAGGGCTGATATAACTAAGGGCGTTGATTTAAAATGACACCCCTTGTTGGATAACCTTATATCCGTGCCCTGGGATCTATCTCTAAGGCTGTAGCTAATAATGATATTTTTCCGCAATTTTTTTTAATAACGAATCTGCATAAATATTATTTAGTCGGTGATGCCAAACAATTATTATTATTATTACCAGTCATTGGGAACTCGGAAATTCAGAGTCTCGTTGACAACCCTTTTTCCAAAGCTCTTGACATGACATGTTGGGTTCCTTCCATGTCGCGCAGTTCTGCTTTAGGTCCATCCCTATATTATCTACCCATCTAAGCCGTACACTTTCTGGCGGTATTTTTCTTCGGGTTTTCTACTCATTTCCTTAAATTTTTGTCCACTGTCCATCCGTTCTACGTGGACTGACCATCTTAGTTTTCGGAGTTTATTACGGCCAATGTTTGACACTAACCATTCACTTCTTTGGAGCCCATTTTTATCATTAGATAGAGACCCATTAAGAATTTGGTTGCCTTTTACGACTGCAAGTGGCATGAGGGATTAGCTTACAGGTCGAAAACTTTTGACTTTTCGGGTAAATTAGCTGCATCTACATCTATCAGTATTATTTTTTAACATCCTTTAACATTCACGTCTAAGATGCGACTTTCAAAAATAGTGTAAATTCACTGCAATATGATGAAAATACAACGTTTTCCAATAAGAACATTACAATTTCGTATTTACGTTAGAATAATTGCGGTACCGAGCTGAGATTTATTATAGGTTTCCTGCAAATATTAGATTCAGATATGGAATTCGAATTCGTGAGTATATAATCACCATGATCACGTTTGCAGCGATTGATTATTTGGAGCTAATTTTCCACCATTCTGCCGCACCTTTCGAACAGGACGTTGACAATTTTGTTTTGATTTGACGCTCCCATAGGGACACTTTCTTAGCTTAATGCAAGTCTTAACTAAAAAAGATAATTTAATTAACTTATTAACTAGGGGATAGGGTGGAAACGTTTAAGGGTTGTGGTATAGGGCAATTCTAAGACCGTACTTTTTGAGGTGAAGGTCGATAAGATTGTTGTTAGCTTTCCACAGCATTCTGGACATTGATTCGTGGTAGCCATAATTTATGCGGTGAGTGTTTATACGGAAAAGGGGCATGGACCGAAAATTACATGGGTTGGTGTTAACGGGAATTATGTGCAATAATGTGGGGCTGTCAATGTAACCGCTGAGAAGGTCGTGAATAAATAGATTATCTGCAACATCGCGTCGTTCTTTAAGGGGTTGGAGGTTCATTGATTTTAGGCGATCCGTATAAGGTGGTAAATTAAGGGGGTCAGCCCAGGAAAGGCCACCAAGGGCAAAACGGATAAACCTACGTTGAATGTCCTCAATACACGTAATATGGAATTCGTAAAAGATTTTGTAACGTACTGATTTGAGAATTCTTTGGACCAACGTTTCACTAAATCGAGGGCAGGCACGTTTGATAATGTTGTCGATATGGAGGCGAAAATTGAGTTCACGGTGATAAATGACCCCTAGATCAACCAAGAAGTTGACAGGGGGACCGGTTTCATTACGAATAATGTAGGTTTTGGGTGGTGCGGAAGAGCGCTTGCGGGAGTAAGTGATGGTTTGGCATTTACTGATATTGAGCTCGAGATGGCTTTTTTGACATCAAGTAGTGAACCTGTTAAGGTCCAATTGGAGAGAGCACAAGTCAACAAGGGAAGATATGTGTTTAAATGTTTTCATATCATCGGCATATATGGAGAGCTGAGAGTTTAGAATAACACTGTCAACATCGTTAATGGTTAGAATAAATATCAATGGGCCGACACGACTACCTTGTGGGAGAGATAGAAGATCTGAAGATAACGTTATATTGACAATGTTCAAGTTAAGATTTGATCCATGAGATGAAACCGAGGGCAATGATTTTGAGGAGAATAATTTGGTGAGACATTTTATCAAAGGCTTTTTCTTTGCCAGCTTCGCGTGCATACAAACATTGTGAAACAAAGTCGACTAGATTAGTGGTTGTCGATCAACCTTTTAGGAACACATGATAGTTAGGAGAAAATATGGGTTTGTAGTGAAAGAATAGTGCATCATAAATTATGCTCTCGAAAAGTTTGGGTATGCATGAGAACTTGGCAATGGGACGATAGTTGGACACATCATTTTTCAGCCCTTTTAAGGGGTAAAATAAAATGGTTCGCGTACTTTTTTAAAACTATGGCAGGCCGACAGTCGGGACGGGGAGGGTAGTCCTCCCTTAGTTTGCGAATTTTTTCGGCGATTAGATTGGGGGGGAGCCTAATAAAATTAAATCCAATGGCCTTACATGGTGGCCACTCGACTGGTTCATTTCTCGAGGTTAAAGGATTCCCGAAATTCTCCCTCAATAGATTAATTGCCTACTCTGGGGCACGTGGCAGAATCTTTTTAGACCTACACTGATATCATATGCATTCAATTCTGGCCAAATATATTCTTCCAACATTGCACACTAACGAATTCCACGAGCCGTACCATGGTGACCATTTTCAATGATAAAATAATGGAACCTGTGGGTTTGTTGAGGTCTATTAGCTTGTAATTGTTTATTTACAAAGCCGTTAAGTCAATAAATAGAATTTTCTTCAAACATTTGCAGAGTCTAGTCGGATAAGTTTCGGCGCTTTAACTGATCAAGAGGAGGATATTGGATTGAGCACTCTAGAAACTGCGACCACCGACTCAGAATTTCGGTAGTAATATTAAATAATTTGTAGACATTGCTCGTTCATGAAAATCATTACAATAAAAAAGCAGACCTTAGTTAAGGTTTAGGTAACCGGGCACCTCCATGGGACACACTGCCTCAGGATCGAAACAGAATGTCAAGAGGGGGCGCTCCGGAGAAGAAACTCTTAGGGAAGCGAAAAAGGCGAAAACATCAGCCAGCTTCAATCTTCCCTTGAGTCTACAAGTGACTGTTGTCGATCGTTCCAACCCGGATGGGAAGATTACATCCGACAATTGGCTAACAGTTGAAGCCAAAATATTTGAAGCGATGCTTGTCGCGGATAGCAGCGATGAGATTAACTTCGGCGGAGCAGGCTGGCAGAAAGGAGTCAAAGTTGTCGGTTGTGACAATCAGAAGTCCCTAGACTAGGATCCCTCCACCGGTTCCCGAAAAGGACGAATCCATTTTGAAGCTAATTGACAAGCAGTATAAAGAGCTTGACACTCTCAGCTGGAGAATAATTTCTTCAGCCAAGATTAAGAACGGAGTGGGAAAGGACCTCATGGTTACCATTGACCAAAAGTCACTCGACCACATGCGCAGCAGATCTGGAAGCATCAAGTTCGGCCTGGGAACCCTGAAGGTAAGGCTCTCCAATGAACGCGGCAAGTCAAAGGAGGCTGCTAGTGGTGCAAATTAATTTACACCACTGCAAAGCAGCCACCGACGACTTGATGATGTACATGCTGCCGGAAGATGTGGATATAGCCTTAATCCAAGAAGCTTGGCTCTTTAGGAACAAAATTCAGGGATTAAGGTCTTCTTCTTCTTCTTTCTTCTTTTCCTTTTTCCGGCGTTGTTATGGTCAGAAGTGTAGGACCATAACCTTCCCACTTAACTGCATTCCTACTGGTCCGCTTGTGGGGTCCGCCGGTTTGACCTCAGAAAGTAGCGGCAGGCTTCCCGGTTTGGGATTACTTCATCGCTGAGGCCAATCAAATGCTGGTGGTTTTGCATTTGTTTGCACCAATTGTTTTTCGGCCTGCCTTTTTTGCGTGTTGAAATTGGAATGTTGATTGATAACGCCTTTTGGACGGGGTTCAAAGGATCTCTCCTTTGAACATGGCAATCCCAACTGAGTCGGTCGCGCTCTATATTTCTTGTGATGGTTTCTTTTACGTGGAGGCTTCCTCGGATCTTTGAACTTCTAATTCTGTCACGCTTTGTTACTCCCGCTGTCATGCGAAGCATCTTCATCTCAGTTGCCGTTAATTTGCTCTCATACTTTTTGTGCATTGTCCAGCATTGTGAACCGTATGTGAGCGCCGGACGTACAACTGAAGTGTAGAGCCTTCTTTTCAGCTTAGGGGGCATTTTTCGATCACAGGAGATGGCGGAGTTTTTTTCCGCCACTTCATCCACCCTACGCTTACGCGATGGTTGATGTCGTCATCACAAGTAGCTTCTCTATTAATCATAGATCCCAGATATGTAAACTTTTCACACTTGGGAAGCACTCTTCCATTCAAGTAAATGTCTGGAATAGGCTGATGAGGGTCAGAGAACGGGCAGCACAGATACTCTGTCTTCTTTAAACTAATACGATACCCGTGTCCCTCAAAAATGTCCACCCACACATCAAGTGCTTGTTGTAGGGACGCCTGATCATCACTTATAATGGCTCCATCGTCAGCAAAGAATAGCTGGTGCACATTGGGGTCCGTCACTTTTCCTTCAAGCAAGTAATCAAGGACTGCTATAAAGAGCAGTGGGCTGAGGACGCTCCCTTGGTGTACACCGACTTTGATTGCGAACTCTTCGGTGACTCCTGCGGTGCATCTTACTCTTGTCGTTGCTCTATTGTACATGTCCATAATCACTCGCACGTAGGTTTCTGGAACTAGTTTTTGTCTTAGCGCTATCCATAAAAGATATCTTGGTTGCCGGTCAAAGGCCTTCTCGAAATTAACCAACACCATATGCAAGTCCTTTGACGAATCACGATGCTTTTCCATCATGACCCTTATACTTTGGATTGCATCTGTTGTTGATTTCCCCGAGACAAACCCGCACTGGTCATCAGATAGTCGTATTATTTTCCGCAGTCGGCTATCTAATACCCGTTCAACGATCTTCATGGTGTTCGACATCAGCTTGACAGAACGGTAGTTATCACAATTTCGCGTATCACCCTTTCCTTTGTGGAATGGAAGAAGATAGCTTTCCCTCCATTGATTAGGCATAGTGTCGCCTCTCATAAGTTTAGAGATAAGAACCATGAGCCATCTAGACCCGATGTCTCCCATCTTTTTCCAGAACTCAGAGGGTATCCCGTCCGGCCCAACAGCTTTTCTTTTCTTGGAGTTTTTAACCGCGTACCGAACTACTTCGACTGTGATGTCGGATATTTCGGCATGATTCGGGGCGGCTCTTGGAAAGTACACTCGGGGAAACTGTTCGTTCAGAAGTTCCTCGCAATACTGTCGCCATCTGTGGAGAATTTTTTCGTCTTCCACAAGGAGTTGGCCTTCAGCATTGTTAATAAACTTTGGGAAACGAATCTCCTGAGCATTTCTTCTTCTCTGGGCGGCTATCTTAAAGATATTTGCTCCTTTGTTCAAATTGTTTGTCGAAGCTCCTGGGTAGCCTGGTTCCTGTCAGACGCGGAAGACGATATTTCTTCCAACTCCTGATAGAGGCCTTCCATGCTTTTCGCTTTGAATTCGGCGCATTTTTTTCTTCGCGATACCTTTGCAACATCTATATACCTTTTCACGGCGAGCTTTTTCCTCTCTATTAGTAGAAGAGCACTTTGACCAAGCTTGGAAAGCCATTTTCTTTTCGTGTATCACTGCTTTGGCTTCGTCTGTCCACCACCAGGTTTCTTTTGCGTGTTGGCAGGGGCCTTTAGATGTTCCGAGCAGTGATTTGGCTTTCTCCAGGCCAGATTGTTGTAGGGAATCCCACATGTCTTGTGCTCTGCACTCCTCATTACCGACCTCATCGATAATGGAAGAGAGGTAGTTTTCCATGATGGTAATAAAAGCTTCGCCTTTTCCTTTATCCAGCTTATACCACTTGATTCTCTCAGACACCTTCGTTTGCTGCTTTGACTTCTTTCTCGCATCCATAAAAAATTCAGTCAGGAGGAGACGGTGTTGAGGGGCGATCGCGTCTCCTAGGATCACTTTGCAATCTTTAGCTCGTGGCTTCATGAAACTGGATACCAAATGATAGTCTATTTGAGTTTCATTTCCGCCGCTGCTGTAAGTGATCAGGTGCCGGCTTTGTTTGACGAACATGGTATTTAGCACTATAAGACCGTACGACTTGCACATGTTTAGGATATCTTCACCTGAAGAGTTCCTGGTGCCGTATCCCAGCCCTCCGTGGTAGTCTTCATAGTCTTCGCTTGTCTTCCCGACATGTCCGTTTAAATCTCCCCCAACAAACAAAAGCTCTTCCTTTGGGATGATTTTGACAAGGTTGTGGAAATCTAGCCAGAATGCATCTTTTTCTTTTTGTTCGCATCCTACTTGAGGGGCATATGCGCTTACGATGTTCCACACCTCACCATGCATCACCAATTTGAGAGCCATCAAACGGTCACTGGACTTTGAAATGGTTAAGACGTTGCCAAGTAGCTCTGCCGTAAGGATGATGGCGATTCCGTTTTTTCCTTGTTCCAATCAATAGTAAAACAGGCTTTTGTAGGCTTTCGTTTTAACGTCCAAGAAAAGTGCCCGATTACCGGTGTTTCGCCATTTCGTCTCTTGTACGCACAGGATGTCTACTCGCCTTCTAACCATCATTTCTTCAAGCTCATAGCTGCGACCACTCATGCTTCCAACGTTCCAACTCGCGACTCTTAAGTGTGGCTTACACCGTTGCATTACTTTGCTATCCCCCGGAAATCCTATAGCTCTGACCCTAGTATTGCTGCTAAACCTTTGTTTAGTCGCCTTTTACGACAAGCGAGAGGTATCGCTGCAGGGATATTCTTAACCCGTCCCTGCACGGAAATCAGGGATTAAGGTCTAAAGAGTATAATTTATACTATCCACATACCGAAGGTAAGCTACGAACCGCCAAGAGATACTTAAACATTTTTCTCCTAGATACGTACAGCAACGGAGACCTCACGATGGTAACGTACGAACAACAGAACAAATCAATTTTGCCCCTATCGTCCGCATACTTACCATACGTTGAGGAGGATCCACCTTCAAACACAGTCCGAACACTCGTGCGGCACGCCAAGTCACGTGGACTGTGTCTATTGATAGGCTGCGACGCCAATGGACACCACACTCAATGGGGAAGCAGCGACATCAATAAAAGGGGTGAGTCCATTTTCGATTTCATTATCTCCACCAACCTCAATATTTGCAACAAAGGTAATACACCCACGTTTCGCAATCGGGTTAGGGAAGAGGTAATTGACCTCACTTTACTAAGTGAGTCCGAGTAGAGGATTGGAGAGTGTCCACTAGCTGTTCCTTTTCGGACCACAGCCGGATACTCTTCAACCTTAACTTCATTAAAGAAAAACCGAAACCTTTCAGAAACCCTCAGAAGACAGACTGGAATCTTTTCTCAAGCCAAGTTGCCAACAGGTTAGTACCGCCACAAGCCATCACTAACCCCGATCCAACTTACATTGAGAATTCAGTCGAAAATCTTGTGAGAATTCTGAAAGCGGCTTTCAACAAATCCTGTCCTTTGCAGTGTGCTCGCAGGAAGACCAGCGCAGTCTGGTGGACCATAGAGCTAAAGCAACTCAGGACCAGGACTAGGACCCGAACTCTATTCAACAGAGCAAAGATCTCAAACAGAACAGAAGACTGGGATAATTACAAATCCAGCTTCAACGAATACAAGAACAAAACAAGAGCAGCAAAATCGAAATCCTGGCGGGAGTTTTGCGAATCAATAGAGGATCTCAACGAAGCCGCAAGGCTCAGGAAGATCCTATCCAGGGACCCCTGCGTCCCGGGATTCATCCTTAAACCAGATGGTTCTTGGACAGAATCCAGTCGGGAATCTCTAGAACTGCTGACTGAAACCCACTTCCCAGGCTGTAAAACCCCTGAAACCACAGTCACCTTCGAGACGACGGTTCCTACGGTTCACAGAACCGAAGAAGTGATAAACAAGATTATCACAGCGGATAAAGTATCATGGGCAATAAATTCATTCAGACCCTTTAAATCTCCGGGCCCGGACGATATCTTGCCAGCGATGCTTCAAAAAACACAGATCCACACTGTACCCCATCTCGTAAGCATTTTTTCCAATTGCCTGCGCACGGGGTACATCCCAACACAGTGGAAAGAAATAAAGGTAATTTTCATACCTAAGGCAGGTAAACCATCCCATACTGCCGCAAAGGACTATAGGCCAATTAGTCTTTCGTCATTTCTATTAAAAACCTTGGAGAGACTCCTTAACCTATACATCAGAGGACTCACAAATTCACGAAACTTATGCAACACTCAACACGCCTACCTCAAAGGCAGATCAGTGGAAAGTGCTCTGCATAGTGTTGTCCGTGAAATTGAGGGCTCGCTGAACTTAAAAGAGTTTACAATGGCAGCCTTCCTCGACATAGAGGGGGCCTTCAACAATGTAAACACAGAGGCCATAACAACAGCTCTTGAGGACATAAAAGTAGACAAATCCATTGTAATCTGGATTGAAAATATGTTGAAGAACAGAATTATCAATGCAGACATTGGACGCAGTTCTATAAGGAAAGTGACAACTAGAGGCACACCACAAGGAGGAGTTCTCACCCCCCTACTGTGGCTTCTTACAGTCAACAAGATTCTCAAATTCTTTATGGAAAAAGACACAAAGATCAAAGCGTACGCGGATGACCTGGTTATTTTGATAAAAGGTAAATGTCTACCAACTATCAGTGGAATTTGCGCTGAGTGAACTCTCCTCGTGGGCAAGACAGAACGGTCTGAGAATAAACCCCCAGAAAGCCGAGCTGGTCTTGTTCACCAGGAAAAGTAAAATTCCGATATTTGCTCCCCCAAAGTTAGAGGGCACTCCACTCAAACTCAAAGCGGAAGCAAAATATCTAGGCATCATTCTTGACTCAAAGCTCTCCTGGAAAAGGAACCTGGAGGAAAGGATGAAAAAAGGATTGAACGCTTTTTATGCATGCAAAAAGACCTTCGGAAAAAGATGGGGCTTGCAACCGTACATCATTCATTGGATGTACACAGCAATCATCAGACCCATTTTATCTTATGGGGCCTTAGTCTGGTGGACTGCTAGCAGCACAAAAAGCTATATGAACATGCTCAACAAAGTACAAAGGTTAGCAGCTGTTTGTACAACGGGAGCCATGAGAAGCACGCCGCAGGCAGGGTTGGACATGATTCTTAATCTCCTCCCCCTGGATCTTTTCATAAAAAGCTACGCTGCAGAGAGCGCTCTCAGACTAAGAGAGTCCTCTCTGTGGAAGCAAGCCGACTATGGACATGCGGCCATACTTAAGATAATAGACGACCTGGGAAGGAAACATGGTTTTAGTAGCCTCGCAGCTACGACCGACTATATTTCCCCCCAAAATGACTTCTCTCTTAGTATACCTATCCTTTTCCCAGACAGAGAAGAGTGACTATCAAACGCCGTAATCAACGACCATGATATCACCCTTTTCACCGACGGATCGAAAATGGACACAGGCACTGGGGCCGGGTTCTACTCTGATACCCTCCACAAACAGGAATCATTCAGACTCCCTGACCTGTGCAGCGTGTTCCAAGCAGAAATCCTGGCAATAGAGAAAGCAGCCAAACACCTACAGGTAGCCGATATCCCACCATCTGATATCACCATCTTCGTAGACAGCCAGGCTGCACTGAAGTCAATAGAATCCTGTATAACGAGATCAAAGGCTGTCAAGAAATGTCGCGACTCACTGAAGTCCATCAGACACCATAAAGTTAAACTCTGCTGGGTCCCGGGTCACAGCTCAATCGCAGGGAACGAAAGAGCAGACGAACTGGCCAGGCAAGGTTCTGAAATGGACATCAGCGAAGCGGACACGTCATTGCAACCACCGATCAGCGCATTATACCGGGTCATAAACGACACAATCATCAAAGAGGCCAACTCGTCTTGGCTTACAAGAAACGACAGCTACACGACAAGATCATCGTGGCCAGAGCTCAATGTCGGAAAAACAAAGAAGCTCCTGGCGCTGGACCGTAACGCGATCCGTATGCTTGTCGGAGTGATCACAGGACACTGTCCCATTGGAGCAATGCTCCGGAAATGAGACTCGGGATCCAGCGATCTCTGCCGGAGCTTCGGCGATGAGGAAGAAACTGAGACGATCCAACATCTGCCTTGCCACTGTCCAGCTCTCCAGAATCGACGCCTAGTGTCGCTAGGCCAAAGATTCTTTACAGAGATTGCGGACGTGGCTAATGCAGATATATCGGATCTTCTACGATTCATCAAGAGCACGGGGTGGTTTCAGCCACCACGTGATAGGACAGGTTAATTTTATGTGTACCCACACAAACGAAGGGAATCACAATGGGCCTCTTGGCCTCCGAGTGAAAGTGATGTCTAACCATCACACTCCCCTTCTCTAACCTAACCTAACCTAACCTAAGGTTCTGCCAATAATAGATTATAAAAGAAGTTTGAGAGTGCCCTTATATTAAAATCCATAATTGTTATGTCCTTGTCGAAAAAACCCTATTTTTCAAAATCGTTTCGTAAAGCTCTTGGTCAGTATCAACCGTCTGCTTGCACAGTGAATTTAAACGATACATTTGAACGTTAGCGATATGAAGACGCCAAGTCATGTTCATCCAGCAAAGTCAGCTCAAAATTATGATTACAAAATTCAGGCTCATCTGCAACCATTTTTGACCATACCTAAGGTCCACACAATGCAATACTTTTGCAGTTTGGTTGTTAATAATAAATAAACCAAATTATAATCATACAAATTTTTCAGAGTGAGAGCTTATCTCCAAATGTTTAGGCTACCTAAAAGGAATAGTAGAATAACATATAACATGTCTATCAAAAATAAGTGATAGCTTGGCGCGGTTTTTGGACTGGCGGAGTCATTGGACCATACTTTTTTTTCATGATACTTTTGCTGCGACTGTTTCAGTAAATGAATTATATTTTGTATCCGAAATCTAGCCCATGCTATACACGTGGATAACTTTTACTTGCATCAGGACAGTGACAAATATCAAACCTGGCCTCCGTTTTTCTATTGTTTTAAAACAACAACTCTTATTAGGTGGAGCCTACAGGTAACCCAGTCAGTTTATAAGAAATGTGCATAAATCCACTATTATGATGCTATTCCATGCCGCGGTCACTACAACTAGTTCATCGTCCTTTCTCAACAAACCAACCCATTCTCCAACAGGGAATTTCTAATTTTCTTGCAACGAACAGATTTCCGCTCCCTTCGAAAACAATACACTCCACACCAAGTCGCGCCCGAAACTCTTTCAACTTTGAAATTACCGAACAAAGGAACTAGGAAGTCTTTCCGAAGAGGACGACCCAGCGAAAGAAATCAACTAAACATAATACAATGAAAAACGACGAGAGAAAAAAGAAACCCAGAAAGACGGATTTAAAAAGACTATCCCACACAAAAAAAAAAATGAGAAGATAACCGAAGATAAAAGTTTCCACTTGACAAGCTAAATTCGTAGACACTTGTTTCGTTTAAGAAACATCGAAGAAAAAGGATCTGCAACAGAAGTGAAAGGAAAACTTTTCTCTCCATCGTCGGACAAGTGCCAGGCAGTACTCCCTCTCCGCCTTGTCCGTTGATCGGATCGAATAAATCCAGGATGCTCGTATATTCGTGGCTTCCCTACACCAATGGATTTTTATTCTTCCCTTCGGAACTATCTTTCACGCCACACTACCTCCCTTTGTGGCACTAGTTCCGATTCGTAGAACTACCGCTGTTGCCTTGTAGTGTTATTCAATTAATAGTTTGAGCTTAATTTAAATTAGTTGGACATAGTTACGACGACTCAGATCCGAAGTTGCTTAAAACGGAGACGCAAAACTGGAGGCAAAGAATTACAGGCAGCCAATGGACTCGGCCAGCGGCAGTGGGAAAGAGACGAAATCAATTTGAAGTTTTAAAGTTTTGTGCGTTTTTCTTTAAAAACAGTAGAATGACATCGGACAGCGGATAAGGAATAACACTGCGAGTGGTTTGCATTAATTTCCTTTCCCCTCCGAAGTCTCGATAATCGGATGGCAGCTTTCGGATACTTAATTAATTTTCTACAAAAGAATTTGTGTCATAAAATTTATGCGCAACGAGAATGCTTGTCAAATCGTAAACTTATCGAACACTAAAACAGACGACAAAATAAAACCCATCTTGGAAGGGTAGCAGCTGTTTCGAGCTTAATAAGAATCGATGTCGTCGAGCGCAGATCGTGCCTGTCACACGGGTGACGTTTCGCACTTAAAAAAATAAAGAATACAAATCCAACCCGCCGCGTGACAAGTAGCGAGTGATGACGAAAGGAACAATAAAACAATAACGACCTAATTTATCACCCCTTAGGCACTTCAACAGGACTACAATGAAACATCCCTGACTTTGCTCAGAAACTTTTGGGCCATATTAAAGACCCATA
This sequence comes from Merodon equestris, assembly GCA_958301585.1. Classification (NCBI taxonomy): domain Eukaryota; kingdom Metazoa; phylum Arthropoda; class Insecta; order Diptera; family Syrphidae; genus Merodon; species Merodon equestris. The sequence continues at coordinate 18,372,877 of OY284414.1, forward strand.
ACGTCAAGGGCGATATGCAATGCTTTAACATTAACATTCAACACACGATTTCATCCATCACAATGCCAGTCATATTGATGAATCATAAAATCCAATAAACAACTTTTCACCATCGTAAAAGGTGTTTTTCACAAATATTTCCAAAATAAACGCATCAAAGTGCCTATAAAGCAAAAATAAAACAAAATATCGGAAGCAACCGCAAGAGGCTCTTCATTTTTCTTTTACTATTGTTTCTCGTTTATTATCCTTGAAGACCATAAACATCCCCCCAAATACCCATGTGCGCATTTTTTTAAAGATTTGACTACTCGTACACCACCTCGGTATCATCCCTGAGCGCACAGGCAGGGGTGGCATATACTCGTAAAAGAAGAAATACCGTAAATACAAGAGAGCAAAACTTCCTATATTTTATTATCCTTGCTGAAATCATTGTATTTGCGCCAGAAACAACGGAGAAATCAAAACATATTGGTTCCGGGATAAAATTCTCATCAAATTTAGGTGTGCGGGAGGCTAGTAGAAAGCACTAACTCGAAACTGCATCAAAGACTTTGTGGGAAACGGACAAATGAAAAAATTATATTTCCACAAAATCTTTGGAAACTACTGCTCCTGAATGTGCATTGAGGAAAACTCTATCAGTCATGCTTTTAAATTAAGAATATTTTGAACATTTATATTTTAGTTTATATCATTTACAACTCAAACATCACAGAAAGTAGAAAAAAAAATCTAGGTTTAAGGCTTTCGAGGAATGATGTGATAAGTGACACTAACCACCATGACTATTGGTACAAACAAAACTATGATTAATTATGTACCTAAATATTGTCAGATTTAATTAATTTTCTCTCAGGCAAAACTTAAGTAAAAATTATTTTTTATAAAAGTCTAAAAAAACATGTTTTCCTAGGCAGCTGAGCATTTTACATGTATTGCACTGCCATATAGAAATAGAAATTTTACTGCTACATTTGCAGCATCTTATCCAAGTGCTTCTCTCAGGTTGATGGCGACTGCATTCTAGACGAATATCCTGAGGGACTGTAGGCTTGTGAAGTTTTATAAATGCAGATCCTGGAGAAGAGACCGCAGAACTACGGTTGCTGTTTATTGATTTGGGCCCTTGTTTGTCTCTGACGTCTGCTGGCGCCAGTAGACCCTGGTATACGCTTCGTCTGAATTTTTTCTAACTCAATATGCTTAGGTCGCGGCAGAGAACTACAGTTCTTCATAAATTAAAATTCCACCACCTGTGGAATTTTCTATCAACAGCATAACTCTCTTTTAGTTGATCAAATTCGTAATGTATGACAGACTCCTGCGACTTAGGTTTCCCCAAGGAACTAACATCATCGGATTTGCAGATGACATAGCTATCGTGGTTGTTGCAAAGCATACACACGAAGTTGATTCAATCACAAATGCTGCAGTCGCCCAGATAAAGCAGTGGCTTGAATCTGCAGGACTTGAACTGGCAGACCGTAGGACGGAGGTCGTCGATATTCGAGTCAGCAGCCAGAATATCCGATCCAAGGAAGCGGTTATATATCTAGGAGTGATGCTTGACAACAGACTGCGATTCAAATCACATGCAGACTATGGGATCAAGAAGGCATCTACACTGCAAATGGCATTCTCCAGAATACTGGTAAAGTTGGTGTGTTGGGGCATGCAAAGAGGTTTCTGCTGAGTAGAGTGGTGAACTCAGTCATGCTGCTTGCTGCACCAGTCTGGGCAGAAGCGCTTAAGAGGAAGGAAATTTGCCGAAAACTAAGGACAATAAACATCTGCTTCCTTTACAATGGCATAGTTCATCATGGGCTCTTGCCGAAAGGTCGTGCGGCAGTCTTGTCCCGTTTGCGTGAAGCAGTAAGAAAAAAGCAACTAGTTTTTTGAGAAGAAAATACATGACCTATTTTTTGGCCTAAAACAATAGCGTAATTATGCTTAAACCGACGTATTCACTGGACTTGATACCTGCGACCTTTTTCTCTTTGCAAAAAGAGAGACAGTGAAGGAGATGGTGTCCAGTATATTGAAGCAGGGAGTGATCCGTCCATCGCACTCCGACTGTTGTGCGCCGGTCACCCTCACGAAGAAGAAGGATGGCAAGAACCGGTTTTGCATCGATAACCGGGCGCTGAACAAGGTGACGGTCAAAAGGAAGTTTCCCATGCCGATAGTGGAGGAAATGGTCGAGTCGCTAGCTGCAAACAAATTCTTTATGACGCTGGACTTGACATCAAGATACCATCAAATCTGTATGGAGGAACGGAGCAAGAAGCTGACGGCATTTGCGACGGATGACGGTATGTATGAATTCAACCGAATGCCATTCGGGTTAGTGAATGTCCCAGCAGAGTTCCAGTCTTGCATGAACGTCATCAAGTCACGTCTAAGAAAGGGAGACATAGCGGTCTACTAGGACGATATCGCCTATTGCGAGCAGAACCGCGGTAGAGAGCCTTCAGAATCTTCGGAGGTTCCTTGAAATCCTGAGGAAAACCGGGCTGACACTAAACGTAAGCAAATGCGCATTCTTGCAAACTAATATTGAATTCCTAGGGTATCGGTTGAGCGAAGAAGGGCTACAAACTAGCGAGAGGAAGACGGCCGCTATAATGGCATTCCCGACCCCGAAGGACGACCCCAGGAAAGGGCGTTTCACAAACTGAAGACAGCACTTCTGCACCCCCTAGTTTTATTCGACCCTTGCAACGAGGCAAGGAAGACAACTCAGTGCAACCAGTGGTGTTCTACAGCCGGAAGCTGTCCACCGATGAACAAAATTACCACTCGTACGAGCTAGAAGTACTGGCCGTAGTCGAAAGCTTGGGCCGGTTCAGGATCTACCTTTTGGGGAGGCGATTTAAGGTCGTCACGGACTGTGAGGCCATAGTCGCAACCAGTACAAAGGCCAAGCTAATTCCTCGAGTAGGCCGGCTCCAAGAGTTCGACTACGAGACGGTTCACCAGCCAGGAAAGAGAGCAGCCTACGTCGACACACTGAGTCGGCAACCAGCGGAAGAGGAACGGGGGGTGGAGGAAGCCTCCGCACAAATTCTGAACGTCAACATCTCTGACGAGGATTGGGTGGCCACCATGCCATGGCAGGACCCGAAGCTGAGAAACATGATCACCATCCTAAAGGGAACCGAAATGACATAGGCGAGAAAGCAACTGCAAAGAGACTACGTAGTACGAGGGTGGCGCTTATTCCGCAAGGTGGGTGAAGCGGAGAGGTGGGTCGTCCCAAAGGGAATTCGGTGGAGAATCCTTAATGACGCAGGACACTTTGCCGACGAGAAGACGATGGACATGGTGAAGCAGACATTCTGGTTCCTGAAGATGAGGGGATTTACCAGAAGCTACATCCAATCCTGCGTCGAGTGCGCATACGCGAAGAGGAGAGGAGGCAGAGCCGAAGGGGAGCTGCACAGCATCGAACGCGTCCCGCTACCATTCTACACGGTGTACTTGGACCACCTCGGACCATTCACAAGAGATAAGGGCGGAACCAGGTACGTTTTGGTCTTGGTGGACAATTTCATCAAGTAAACTGTCCCACGAGCCGTCAAATCGGCCCATAGCAGAGGCGTTCTCGCAGTCCTGAACGAAGTGGCTGATTATTTTGGGCCGACCGTGGGACAGCCTTCACAGCGAGGATGTTTGAGCAGTTTTGCGGGAGAAACGGCGTACAACATATCAAAACTGCTGTTAGGACGCCCAGGGCAAACAGTCAAGTGGAGAGGTGCAACCGGACCATTCTGTCGTCAGTTAAATGTATGAATTCCGACGAAAGGGGAGACGACTGGGCCTCACATCTTCAGGAAGTCCAAGGGGGGTTCAATTCTGTCCGAAACTGCACCACAAAGGCAAGTCCAGACGAGCTCCTGTTTGCCTATACACCCCGGCGAATCTCTGGGGACAAGCTGCTGATGGAGTTGGATGAAAGGACGCGAGTGGATCCGGACCCAGACGAGATGGAAAAACGGCGAAGTGCGGCCTTAGCCAACATCGAGGCAGCTCAGACTCGGCAGACGGAGAAGTTTGGCATACCAAACAGGGGACCTCGTGCTGATCGAGAACGAGCCAGCTGCCACCGGCGAATCGCGGAACCGTACGTAGTAGAGGACATCCCTCACATTCAACGGAACCAGCGGAAGCTAAATACCATAATGGCATCAGATAGGATGAAGCACTGGTGCGAGTTCCCGGACGGAGGGATCGAAAAGGACGTCAGCGACGGAGAAGATTCCGATCTCGAGGACGAGGTCGTGGATAAGATGGCCGAGTTGTAACATCAGATGCACGCGGGTATAAAAACCCGCGCCGCAAACTGCGCGGGGACAGTCTCTCGGTCATTGCTAGCATAAGCGTAAGAAGTTAGGCAATAAAGCTTCTCTGCGATGAAGGAACTATTCAAAACAACTCTTTTGTCTCGCAACGTAAAAATCCATGCTTATACAGCAACAATAATGCCAGTGGCACTTTAAGGATGTGAATCTTTTTGGGTCTTTGAAAACAAGATCTTAAGGAGAATCTTTGGTGGGAAACAGGGTGAAAAAACAAGCGAATAGAGAGAACAAGAGAACTTTCTTCAGCCCCATGTATTGTACGAGAAGAAAAACACAAAGGCTATGATAGTTGGGAGATGTAGAATGATTGGACAGCGGGCGAAAACTCAAAGTGTGAACCTAGAACGGATGGTACTGAAGGCGAAGGGATGTTAGCGAAGTAGTCTTCGGGCTTCGAATGCTCAAACCTGCGAGAAGTCGACCATTACTCTCAATTTAAAAGCTGCTACCTCTTGGATATGGAAAGGGTGAAGAAGACGGCCGTCTATTCAGATCTAGCCTTTCGCGTGACAACTTACATGTTTCTTCCGGGTAAAGGATGATTTTATCAATCGATAAGCAAGTAATACACAACAAATTTATAGCCAACGTTGAAAAAGTCTCGACGTCCACAAGTCTCAGATAAAACATCTATTCAATCCAATGATTTATGTATGTCTAATAAATTTTTCAAATGTTGAACAGTTGTTTTCCCTAAATCCCAATCAATCAAACTTAATTTCCACCTCCACAGCATCTTCCGATACACAGCTAAGTGTGCCGCATAAATACCCCCGGTAGGCAAGGTAATTGCGTAGTACGAACATCCTATTAAGCCCATCCCAACGTCATGCCTTCATCGTCGCCAGCGCTTTAATCAATATTAAGTATCCACCTGAAAATCTCTTCATCCCTCGGTCCACATTCACACCATCTGCTCGCCCATAAACCGCTGAAATGTTTCAATTAACACATTTCTCCTGAAACGAAACCTATTTAACGCAACCCCCATGCTCGATAAGTCAATTCACCGCAGATCCTCGAACACATACGGGAATATCCTTTGGCCAAATGTCAATTCTGTTCAATCGACCCTTGTCGTCGTCGCACCTAGCATTTGACATCGGCTATACATTTCAATCCCAAACCTACTGTCATACATGGGGGTAGTAACACTACAGTAGGACCACATTGATTAGCTCTCAAATTATCACGTCAAATGGAAGGACCCGGTAGTAGACGCGGTCGTCTCTGTTGTTGACGGTGCCTGTGAGGCTATAAATCCTTGAAGGCATTTCGTGCCGTTCGTAATAACTTTCAATTAATTCCTTGCTACTGTACATCAAAATGGTTGATGCTCAGGTGGTTGATGGAATACCTAGAAGTGGGGCTAAGCATTTCCCGGAAGCCATAGAGTCCTTGTAACAGGTATGCATGATTCACTTTTATGCCCACATCGGGATGCTTGCTGTCGCTCTTGTTTATGATGCATATCGTAAAATGTGTCTGTCACTAGTTGACACAGAGGCATTCCTCTTCCAGATTTCATCCCGAGAAGTATTCAACACTGTTTTGGAGAATTTCACTTACGTTCGTGTTCCTGCTTTATTATCCATCTTCGGAGTTGTGTTCATTTTCGTTTTTTTTAATTTCGATTTGCTGGCACTCCCGCGCCTTTGCTCGCGCGCTCGTGCGCCGGAAATCGCCAGACGAGCGCTTTTATTCGAATGAATAAACAAAACACAACAAAAGAAGGAAAAGGTACGTGGAATTCGCCATAAAATTTCCATCTAATAACCCTACGTTACGACCTGTTTTATGTTGCCAACGAAAAGGACCTTCGTTCGCCGTTTCATCACGATGCAGTCGAGGCGTGGATTCACGTTCACTCCCCTCGCTTTCAACTAGCCAGCGCGCGTTGAACATGGTTTAATCAGTCTAAGAGCGTTTTCATCTAATAGTCCCGATTCAGAATTTCGTTTTTTTCCTAAATTTTCCTTTCCTCCTCTCCCTCGTGCTCCCGCCTTCCATTGCATTTATTAACTTTTCAGCTCTTAAGGTCGAACCAACGGACGAATGGACTCGAAAAATTAAATAAAAAAAAAAAAAACACCAAAAAGCATTCTTTCACTTTATTCGGGCTTGCTCGTTATTTTTACTCTTTTGGATCACTATCCTGCTTGTAACGGTATTGAACTCGGTATCGATGCACAAGTTAACCTGGAAATTGGATATCGACCACGGGACGCGAGGATAGTTGTATGGCAGGCAATGGATACCGGGTAATGGGTACTCTCTGCTGCTTTTGAGCAATTTTGTTTATGTGCTGTGAAAAGTGGAATGCAAATTTCCGAATGTTTCTAGAGGGAGATCGAACCGAACGGATAGGTGCTTGAGTGCTGGATAGATGATGGTACAGCGTGAAAACATGTTGATAATTTTTCACACGTAAAACCAGTGATGCTCTATACCCATTAGCTCCATCGTATAAATATGGACAGAAACTGGTTACAGGTTTCTTTTTTTCCAATTAATCTCAGGAGGAACCCGAAACACAAAACAAATGAGAATTTTTGTAAAGGGAAACTGCACAGATCATTGACGTTGTCCTGCATAGTAAACACAGTGAGGGTTCAAGTCGAAATTGTTCGAGTGATGTTTTCATAAAATGGAAACAATTTCGGGAGAAATTGAAAACGGTCAACCCGTAGCATTATAGAAAAGAACGCTAAAAGGAAAAGCACTACCCCGCCAGGCACTACTAATGGTCGTGATCCTGGGACGAGCAGCAATGCTCGGGTCAGCGCTATAGGATTTCCGGGGGATAGCAAAGTAATGCAACGGCGAAAGCCACACTTAAGAGTCGCGAGTTGGAACGTTGGAAGCATGAGTGGTCGCAGCTATGAGATTGAAGAAATGATGGTTAGAAGGCGAGTAGACATCCTGTGCGTACAAGAGACGAAATGGCGAAACACCGGTAATCGGGCACGTTTCTTGGACGTTAAAACAAAAGCCTACAAGATGTTTTACTATGGATTGGAACAAGGAAAAAACGGAATCGCCATCATCCTTGCGGCAGAGCTACTTGGCAACGTCTTAACCATTTCAAAGTCCAGTGACCGTTTGATGGCTCTCAAATTGGTGATGCATGGTGAGGTGTGGAACATCGTAAGCGCATATGCCCCTCAAGTAGGATGCGAACAAAAAGAAAAAGATGCATTCTGGCTAGATTTCCACAACCTTGTCAAAATCATCCCAAAGGAAGAGCTTTTGTTTGTTGGGGGAGATTTAAACGGACATGTCGGGAAGACAAGCGAAGACTATGAAAACCACCACGGAGGGCTGGGATACGGCACCAGGAACTCTTCAGGTGAAGATATCCTAAACATGTGCAAGTCGTACGGTCTTATAGTGCTTAATACCATGTTCGTCAAACAAAGCCGGCACCTGATCACTTATAGCAGCGGCGGAAATGAAACCCAAATAGACTATCATTTGGTATCCAGTTTCATGAAGCCACGAGTTAAAGATTGCAAAGTGATAATGAGAGACGCGATCGTCCCTCAACACCGTTTCCTCCTGACTGAATTTTTTATGGAAGCGAGTAAGAAGTCAAAGCAGCAAACGAAGGTGTCTGAGAGAATCAAGTGCTATAAGCTGGATAAAGGAAAAGGCGAAGCTTTTATCGCCAACATGGAAAACTACCTCTCTTCCATTATCGATGAGGTCGGTAATGAGGAGTGCAGAGCACAAGACATGTGGGATTCCCTACAACAATCTGGCCTGGAGAAAGCGAAATCACTGCTCGGAACATCTAAAGGCCCCTGCCAACACGCAAAAAAAACCTGGTGGTGGACAGACGAAGTCAAACCAGTGATACACGAAAAGAAAATGGCTTTCCAAGCTTGGTCAAAGTGCTCTTATACTAATAGAGAGGAAAAAGCTCGCCGTGAAAAGGTATATAGATATTGCAAAGGTATCGCGAAGAAAAAGTGCGCCGAATTCAAAGCGAAAAGCATGGAAGGCCTCTATCAGGAGTTTGAAGAAATATCGTCTTCCGCGTCTGACAGGAACCAGGCTACCCATGAGCTTCGACAAAGCAATTTGAACAAAGGAGCAAATATCTTTAAGATAGCCGCCCAGAGAAGAAGAAATGCTCAGGAGATTCGTTTCCCAAAGTTTATTAACAATGCTGAAGGCCAACTCCTTGTGGAAGACGAAAAAATTCTCCCTAGATGGCGACAGTATTTCGAGGAACTTCTGAACGAACAGTTTCGCCGAGTGTACTTTCCAAGAGCCGCCCCGAATCAGGCCGAAATATCCGACATCACAGTCGAAGAAGTTCGGTACGCGGTTAAAAACTCCAAGAAAAGAAAAGCTGTCGGGCCGGACGGGATACCCTCTGAGTTCTGGAAAAAGATAAGAGACATCGGGTCTAGATGGCTCATGGTTCTTATCTCCAAACTTATGAGAGGCGACACTATGCCTAATCAATGGAGGGAAAGCTATCTTCTTCCACTGCACAAAGGAAAGGGTGATACGCGAAATTGTGATAACTACCGTTCTGTCAAGCTGATGTCGCACACCATGAAGATCGTTGAACGGGTATTAGATAGCCGACTGCGGAAAATAATACGACTATCTGATGACCAGTGCGGGTTTGTCTCGGGGAAATCAACAACAGATGCAATCCAAAGTATAAGGGTCATGATGGAAAAGCATCGTGATTCGTCAAAGGACTTGCATATGGTGTTGGTTAATTTCGAGAAGGCCTTTGACCGGCAACCAAGATATCTTTTATGGATAGCGCTAAGACAAAAACTAGTTCCAGAAACCTACGTGCGAGTGATTATGGACATGTACAATAGAGCAACGACAAGAGTAAGATGCACCGCAGGAGTCACCGAAGAGTTCGCAATCAAAGTCGGTGTACACCAAGGGAGCGTCCTCAGCCCACTGCTCTTTATAGCAGTCCTTGATTGCTTGCTTGAAGGAAAAGTGACGGACCCCAATGTGCACCAGCTATTCTTTGCTGACGATGGAGCCATTATAAGTGATGATCAGGCGTCCCTACAACAAGCACTTGATGTGTGGGTGGACATTTTTGAGGGACACGGGTATCGTATTAGTTCAAAGAAGACAGAGTATCTGTGCTGGCCGTTCTCTGACCCTCATCAGCCTATTGCAGACATTTACTTGAATGGAAGAGTGCTTCCCAAGTGTGAAAAGTTTACATATCTGGGATCTATGATTAATAAAGAAGCAACTTGTGATGACGACATCAACCATCGCGTAAGCGTAGGGTGGATGAAATGGCGGGAAAACTCCGCCATCTTCTGTAATCGAAAAATACCCCCTTCAGTTGCTAAATTTTTGCTTTTCTTAAATTTTCTTAGCTTTTATTTTTCATTTATTCTAATTAAGTTATTAATTAAGTCGAAAGACATAGTTTTAAGAACGTCCTGTCTACTTTAGAGTGCCCGCAGAGGGCCAGTAAGGTAATTATAATTAGTTGAGATAGTTAACTTAGGCTTAAGCATTTTTGTCTATAATAAGTTAAATATAGAAAAATAAATAAAAACAAAATGCAAAAAAAAAAAATACCCCCTAAGCTGAAAGGAAGGCTCTACACTTCAGTTGTACGTCCGGCGCTCACATACGGTTCACAATGCTGGACAATGCACAAAAAGTATGAGAGCAAATTAACGGCAACTGAGATGAAGATGCTTCGCATGACAGCGGGAGTAACAAAGCGTGACAGAATTAGAAGTTCAAAGATCCGAGGAAGCCTCCACGTAAAAGAAACCATCACAAGAAATATAGAGCGCGACCGACTCAGTTGGTATTGCCATGTTCAAAGGAGAGATCCTTTGAACCCCGTCCAAAAGGCGAACACGCAAAAAAGGCAGGCTGAAAAACAATTGGTGCAAACAAATGCAAAAACACCAGCATTTGATTGGCCTCAGCGATGAAGTAATCCCAAACCGGGAAGCCTGCCGCTACTTTCTGAGGTCAAAGCGGCGGACCCCACAAGCGGACCAGTAGGAATGCAGTTAAGTGGGAAGGTTATGGTCCTACACTTCTGACCATAACAACGCCGGAAAAAGGAAGAGCAGAGAAGAGACTGGCGGTCTTTCGTTAAAAAGGCTTTTCCTGCAAGATGCACACATGTAAACGTTTGCTGGAAATCCCCACTTTTGCACTAAACATGTAAAAATTATTCTTATACTTTTAAACTTTCGATGATTCACCAAACGAAATGGATTAAAACATAGATCACCGTACGGAACCATTATAAATTGTCTCTGTCAAGCACCAGTCACTAAGAGGTCAGAGCAATTAATTCTAAAAGATAGGGCAGATAAGAGAGTGGAAATCGGACTACAATATAATGATAATTATAAGGATAATGAACTTGTAATTAAGTTGAAATAATTAAACATTTAGTAACTAAATAATTAATCCTTTATTAATCGGAGAAATAAACTTTTCGACAAATTACAGGTAAAATTATTTTTTATTTCTTCCTATTAATATTTCTACAATATTTAAATGAATTTTGTCATGGTATTAATTTTTTTTTATTCAAAAGTAACTACCCCTAATTATTGTTAGAGCTTCAACACAAATGAACAGGATGATAAATGTTAATACTGTCGTATTTAAATTTCATAATTCGCATATTAACCGACATAAACAAACGCCTAACATCATACTTACTGCTACATGTACATACATTAATTTACCTACCTCCTTAACTAATGCAGATCCCATTTCAAAACTTCTGGTGTATTATATATATACTCTAAGCTAAATTTTGAAATAAGAAAAATAAAAATTAAATTGGTCGAAGTTTCCAAAATGTTGTTTCGAAATGTTTACTTCCTGTTTTGAACATTAAATTTTTTTTTTTCGAAATTGTTTTCTTTTTTAAAAAGAGCAGGAAACTGCTCTGCAAATCGGGTAATTTGAAAATTTATTGTAATTTTTTTCAATACGAAAAAATTCTTCCAAAATATACGAATTTTGATAAAGACGATTCTTTAGAAGCCCATAACTTGACAAATACACATCATATAAAAAAAATATTATGTGTTCGTATTCATATCTACTAGAAGTACAACTGGACCTAATATGAACAAATTTCAGAACCTCACCTTTTTTCCTTGTCCGCTTGACGTGAAATGCCCCCTGTTAAATTAAACATCGTTCGGGTTATTCAGTTATATTAGATATTATTATTTATTTATTAGATATTAGATATTATACAAACAGGATTTTCAAATGAAGCTTAGGATCGGATATCAATCTTGATTTCAAATAAAAATAGAAACTAAGAAAAGTGATTAGGGCACTATATATAGTTCTGTCACTGTAGGTACGGTAAGCTATGGCAATTACAACTTAAAATTGTGTTACCTGATGAACAATTAGTAAGCTTAGTTAGCGATAGTGGGACTTACAGCATGTCTAGCAGGAAATTTTCAACTTTCAATTTTGAATGTTCGAAAACCAGCGGGGTGAAGATATTGGGGAGCCATCGTTCCATACGCATTTTAAGTGGATTTGTCAATCGCGACGAGCCATTGGTCGGGGGCATAAGGGGTGAATAAACAGAACTTGCATCATTGGGGCCAAAACAACCCTAGAGAACGCCATCGAAAACGTTTATATTGTGTGCCATTTCTGCCCTAGGTATAATTGGCCCTTATGTTTTTAACCAACAAGAGACAGCTGCTGCTGAAGTGTATTGCCGAAAGATGAACGAGTTTCTGTTACCGCAACTGCTAGGATCTCGATGGAGAAGCTAAGGGCTATTTTCCCGAACAAATTGATCAGCGAGTATGAAGATATATGTACCTTGGACATTTCGCTCTCCGGATCTCATACCATGTGGCTTTTTCTTGTGGGGACACCTGAAGCCAAGGGCTTACAATTACAATCCTAGAACAATTCAGGCCCTGCAAGAGAATGTTCGTCGCGAAACTGCCGCCATTGAACCAGCTCTTTGTTCACGCATTATTGCAAATGTGAGGGTCCGGCTACAAGAGTGCCTGAAAAGAGGCCGGCGTCCTTTATAAGATATTGTTTTTTAAAAATAAAATCCGCGACATGACTGTACATTTTCCCAAAATAAATTATTAACTACAATTTTGAGTTTTCTTATTTATTTTATTTTAAACTTGATTATTGCTTAACTGGAAAGTCTTCAAGAATAGGCATGTCTCGGCATTACAGACATCAAAAAGTAGGCTACTGGGTGCCATTTCTCTTCCCAACCTACGAAATGTCCACTTAGTATCCTAGAAGATTAGAGGCCAGAGTACATAAATGGCTTTACAGGATGTGCTTAGTCAGCTTTTCTCTACTCAAGTTTAATAAATAACAGACGTAGGAGCTCAAGAAACCAAAGATTCAAAATCTAGAGGCTTATCACGGGAATATACTTCAATTTGAAAAACCGCCGCTCTTCGACAGATGATAGCAGATTAAATAATCGGTTTGAGATCGGTTTGAGTAGCAATGTGCAGATACATGTTTATTAAAATGTTACAGACATGCTTGTTTACATGTTTCAGACATGTTCTCCCGTATATTTCAAGCATGTTCACCAGCAAGATTTGTTCACCAACGAGACCTATACAATCTGCCAGACTTTAATATTCCTGTTACTTTTTGAGCATATCTATAATACATACATACATATCCTAACAAAAATGCTCGCACAAGTAATCACCTTGTAATAATAAAAGTTTCACTCCTTTAGTCGTGAAATCAAATTTCAAAACATGCAAAGTTGAAAGTAGGTGAATGTTTCAATACATCAGTATATTTCAACCTTACTATGTATCTATAATGGCTTTTAGTCGTCTAATAATCGAAAAGTATCCATTCTCGTCGTAGAGTTTCTAGAGGCTTTGCTGCTGTTAGTTCGACTTTGAATGTTTTTTACAAGCTGGGCTGACAAATGTTCAATGATGTCAGGGGACTGTTGAAGTGATTTGGGCTAGAGCGATCATTAAAAAGCAACCCATTTAGGACCAGTGAACTTTGGAGTAAGTCGTACTGATTGATTAAATGAACCGGTTTCAACGTAGCTTTAACAGTATTCGATTTTCACCAAACTCTTTGTTTCCCGTCATTGACAAATAAGTTGGACTTGCATTCGTCCTTAAAAATAACGCTATTCCAAAAGTCTGGAGTCTTGGTAACATACTCTTTAATGAATGCGTGTCTATTTTCAAGTAATCTTTAAAATGTTTTTTGATGTTCAACTCTACCCTTAAAATTATTTGAACTTTAAGTGGTAACACCACTCTAGGATTTTGATATTTTCGAAAATTTTTTTTTGGTTAAAATATATGCAATTGAATGTATAGTCGAAAAAAAATATTAAGTGGTTCAATTTTAAAATTTCCGGAAGCGCGTTGGAGCGCGTGTTTGGCACTTAAAGCTAATTCACAATGTCGCTTGCGTACTGGCGGGCTATTTATTCGCGTTAGACGGAGCTTACGATATTACGCTATAATGCGCAACCACAAAATTTCCAAAACGTAATGAGGCTTCCATGGTGACCCAAATGTACAGCCTTACAAGAACGTTACAGTACAAAAAAAGAGTGCATCGATCACGTGCAGAAACGGATGGGTACTCTACTTCGCAACCTGAAAAAACAAACCAAAGGCCTTGCAGGAAAAAGAAAATTAACTGGCCTAAATGATGATTTGTCTAAGTACTATGGCTAAGCCTCTATTGAACTCTATTGGAAAAATGCGCAATGGCATTTACTTTACTTTGGACCGCAAACTATCGACTAACCAAAAACCAAAACATCATTAGTGTCCGCGCGGAGAAGGATCCTGGTGTAAGAGGCAGAAGGCACAGGCTACACAGGAGATAAAAGTTACACACACAAAGCACCACTGTCTCAAAAAAGTTTACGAAGCAATTACTCCAGGATACAAAGAATTACGTACCTTTGATCTTATCTCTCGATGTTTCGTCGGATTTACGCAAAGTTCAAATGAAAGTTTCAACGCACATAAATCAACCTCCAGTGGAAATCACGTACTTGATACTGCACTGTATATTGCAGTAGGCGTATTCAATGATGGATTATTAAGTATATTGCGTCTAATGCAAAATTTGGGAATAAAAATTGGGCCAATTTGCTGCGACTTCTGTGTAGAAGCCGACGAGCCCCGCATCAAACTTTACTCACTAATGCTGCAAGAAAGATTCGATCCTCCTTGAAACCATCCAGAAAGGTGCAGGAAGAGGAGGAAGGTCAGATGTACGGTGCAGGCATCGCTGACTAAAGGTAAATTGAATTTTTGAAGTAATGTCTTTTTTATGGCTCTATAGGTAGAGTGGTGTTACCCCTTAACGCGCCTTACTGTTTCGACAGAGAGTGGTTTCTAAATGGTTTTCTAAATAGTCCCCATTTTTGAACTTATGAAAATCCCAAACTGCGGTTCAGTTCACCAGCCTGTCGTTAGGGATTACCTTCACAAGCTAACATTATAAGAACCTTTAGCTTTCCTGGAAAATGTTCCGATTTTTTAAGTCCCATTTTGCTCTTTCTAATTTTCTCAGAAATATCCTCCATCGTTCCGCTTGTTGCCTCCATCCCAGTATTTATCAGGTAGATATGATATGACAACTTTGAGCTTGTGTGCGCCCGCTTTCCCCTTGCCTCATGGAGAAGTCGAAAAGAAATTACCCTTAGGGATGAATGCATCAGTGTGAACGATGAATATGACTGGAATGTATAGACTAGATGTACTCTACGAATCTACGAAAAAACAGCTATTTTCTAAGTTGTACAGGTGTAAAGTCGTTGGACCAATCATGTTGTGAAGGTGTGTATACCTATATCCATTTGCACCAGCTATAAAAAAACACTTCTTCTTAATTGTTATTACAAAAAGGTTCCAGGGCAAGGATGCAACCTCGAATAATAATATACTACATTATATTGCCAGGCAAACTAGGTTCATGGGTTCGACTGGTCCACCCAAACTACCTATTTCTTGTTTTTTCTTCCTGATATATGCGAGAAGAGAAACTTTTGCATAAGCTTTTCAATAGTTTTCGGTAGAAAAACAAAGAACCAATTTTTTTTGTAATCAGATTACCAGATGTTGATTTCCGAACTATGCGTCGCATGAAATTAGGCCCGAGTCGACGTCCTTATTTGTTCTTGAGATGTTCGAGACGAAAACAGTTCACGAACGCAATAACATACGCACATATGAACACACAGAGCTTAAAACACGTCGATATGCCAAGCTTTTGGGAAACTTAAAAATATCTTACAAAGGTAGTCGGTAACATGTATGGTTTTAAAATGAAACTAATCGTTGGTCACTTACCATATACATATGTCTATCTTCCTCCCATTTATTTAATGATGCTGTAGTGACTCATATTATATGCCGACTTCTTACTTACGATCAACTTATGATCAGTTTGACGTATCGATCTGTCTCGCAAATTCTTCCAATTTTTTTTCTCTTGCTAGCTCACATTCACACCTTCCATCATACTCGTAACTCTGCCGTAAAGGTTGTATTTATTGGCGCCAAAGCTTGTTGAAATGTCGTAACTTCATATACCATAGTTCTTCTTCTTCTTTTGGTTTTTTTCGGCGTCGTTATGGTCAGAAGTGTAGGACCATAACCTTCCCACTTAACTGCATTCCTACTGGTCCGCTTGTGGGGTCCGCCGCTTTGACCTCAGAAAGTAGCGGCAGGCTTCCCGGTTTGGAATTACTTCATCGCTGAGGCCAATCAAATGCTGGTGTTTTTGCATTTGTTTGCACCAATTGTCTTTCAGCCTGCCTTTTTTGCGTGTTGAAATCGGAACGTTGATTAATATCGCCTTTTGGACGGTGACTCCTGCAGTGCATCTTACTCTTGTCGTTGCTCTCTTGTACATGTCCATGATCACTCGCACGTAGGTTTCTGGAACTCCTTTTTGTCTTAGCGCTATCCATAAAAGATCTCTTGGTTGCCGGTCAAAGGCCTTCTCGAAATCAACCAACACCATATGCAAGTCCTTTGACGAATCACGATGCTTTTCTATCATGACCCTTATACTTTGGATTGCATCTGTTGTTGATTTCCCCGAGACAAACCCGCACTGGTCATCAGATAGTCGTATTATTTTCCGCAGTCGGCTATCTAATACCCGTTCAACGATCTTCATTGTGTGCGACATCAGCTTGACAGAACGGCAGTTATCACAATTTCGCGTATCACCCTTTCCTTTGTGCAATGGAAGAAGATAGCTTTCCCTCCATTGATTAGGCATAGTGTCGCCTCTCATAAGTTTAGAGATAAGAACCATGAGCCATCTAGACCCGATGTCTCCCATATTTTTCCAGAACTCAGAGGGTATCCCGTCCGGCCCAACAGCTTTTCTTTTCTTGGAGTTTTTAACCGCGTACCGAACTTCTTCGATTGTGATGTCGGGTATTTCGGCATGATTCGGGGCGGCTCTTGGAAAGTACACTCGGGGAAACTGTTCGTTCAGAAGTTCCTCGCAATACTGTCGCCATCTGTGGAGAATTTTTTCGTCTTCCACAAGGAGTTGGCCTTCAGCATTGTTAATAAACTTTGGGAAACGAATCTGCTGAGCATTTCTTCTTCTCTGGGCGGCTATCTTAAAGATACTTGCTCCTTTGTTCAAATTGCTTTGTCGAAGCTGAGTAGCCTGGTTCCTGTCAGACGCGGAAGATGATATTTCTTCCAACTCCTGATAGAGGCCTTCCATGCTTTTCGCTTTGAATTCGGCTCACTTTTTCTTCGCGATACCTTTGCAATATCTATATACCTTATCACAGCGAGCTTTTTCCTCTCTATTAGTAGAAGAGCACTTTGACGAAACTTGGAAAGCCATTTTCTTTTCGTATATCACTTCTTTGGCTTCGTCTGTCCACCACCAGGTTTTTTTTGCGTGTTGGCAGCGGCCTTTAGATGTTCCGAGCAGTGATTTGGCTTTCCCCAGGCCAGATTGTTGCACATATCTTGTGCTCTGCACTCCTCATTACCGACCTCATCGATAATGGAAGAGAGGTAGTTTTTCATGTTGGTAATAAAAGCTTCGCCTTTTCCTTTATCCAGCTTATACCACTCTCAGATTCTCTCAGACACCTTCGTTTGCTGCTTTGACTTCTTACTCGCTTCCATAAAAAATTCAGTCAGGAGGAGACGGTGTTGAGGGGCGATCGCGTCTCCCAGGATCACTTTGCAATCTTTAACTCGTGGCTTCATGAAACTGGATACCAAATGATAGTCTATTTGAGTTTCATTTCCGCCGCTGCTATAAGTGATCAGGTGCCGGCTTTGTTTGACGAACATGGTATTTAGCACTATAAGACCGTACGACTTGCACATGTTTAGGATATCTTCACCTGAAGAGTTCCTGGTGCCGTATCCCAGCCGTCCGTGGTAGTCTTCATAGTCCTCGCTTGTCTACCCGACATGTATGTTTAAATCTCCCCCAACAAACAAAAGCTCTTCCTTTGGGATGATTTTGACAAGGTTGTGGAAATCTAGCCAGAAGGCATCTTTTTCTTTTTGTTCGCATCCTACTTGAGGGGCATATGCACTTAAGATGTTCCAAACCTCACCATGCATCACCAATTTGAGAGCCATCAAACGGTCACTGGACTTTGAAATGGTTATGACGTTGCCAAGTAGCTCTGCCGCAAGGATGGTGGCGATTCCGTTTTTTCCTTGTTCCAATCCATAGTCGGAAACGTTTTCTTCAAAATGTGTAATGTCGTGCAAGCTTTGTGTGCGGTTGTAATGTTGTGTTGTCTTCCATCTGTGTTTGATAGAGAACATCTTCAAGTCTTTCACCAAAATGTAGTGAGTGTCTGACTAGTTAGCGTAGGACATTCGGGAAAATTGCACGAAAATCACTGATGAATTATTTGCCAAAAACTTAATCATGAGTGCATCGTTTCATGGCTTGTCAACGTGTATTCTGCAATAACGTAAAAATTCATTGCCCATTTTGACTTGCTAATAACATGGAATTTTTTAAGCGCTTTGTTTTTAGTTGTCAAAAAAGTTACACGAAAATTGCAAAAGTGTATAAAATTTCTATCCGAGTTGATAAAACAATGCCTGCCATTTTTAAAACTATTTCGTATAAATATTAATCACAACTACGTTTTAGGTGGTCCATAGGGAAAGTTCAATCTTGCGTTAATTTTTAAGGTATATTAGCTGGTTTCACGTTAATGACGCCTGTAATGTAATGCTTATCGGCATAGACGAGAAATGGCCAAACGACGTTAAATCGTACCATCTAGCCGGCTAATAATACGACCCAAAACAAGAGATAAATTGTTCACCGAACTAAGTTCTCAATTCGTCTATCGATTCGAGTGATGTGTGCCATGTAGCGCCGTCTTGCTCGAACCACATGTTGTGCATTTTGGCAGTTAAAAAGGTTCGAAGTCATTGAATGATAGTGATAGCGCCATTGACGATAATGTTGCTTTTTAAAAAAAACACCAAAAATTAATTTCTGAATAAACTAGGGGCCAATGATTCCCCTGGAGCATAAACCATGCAAAACAGTGCATTTTTCCGGGTGCATTGGCAGCTCTTGTATTAATTGAGGTAACTCATACGACCAAATATGAAATCTGTTCACTGTGACTTGAATTTCTTACTCAGTAGGTCGATTATGACATTCGTAAAATGGTCGAAGTGAACGAAAGCATTTTTTGCAGAACACGAATTTCAATTATAAAATTAAATAATTTGTCAGCGCTGTTCGAGTGTAAGTATTTCTACAAAAAAATGGCAATGTTAACTGAGCATGTTTAACTTTAACACATGAAACTAATCATGCGTAAGCTGTAAAGGACAGAACCTTGTAAATAAAATTAGCAAAAAAATCACCCTTGAATATGTTAAAATTTTGCACTGCGATAATGCACCATCTCATACATCAATCATTGCGAGCGACTTGCTGACCAAAAACCCTACCAATATAATCAAGCAAGCACTGTATTCTCCACATAGGACCAAGATATTACCCCGTGGCTTAATCCTATTTCTGAAAATCAAATTACCACTTGGGAAATGGAACCCGTTTTGAATCAATTCAATATATAATAAAAAAAAAAAACGCTGAGAAGCTGAAGGCGATCCCAGGATATGCCCAGCCCATAAACAAGATGATATCAGATCGCCGAGAGCCAAGCTACAATTCCAGGTCTTTTACCTTTCACACTTTTATCTGGATCTCAGGATCCATAGTAGAGCTAGAGTTCTAAAATCGGACGTTATTTTTTGAACACGGAAACATAATAAAAATCATAAGTAATAATATAATAAATATCATAAGACGAAAATGGGCAGAATCGCCTCATGCAAGTTAAATCTCTGAAACTGTGAAGCCTGCTGTGTAAATGGCGATCTAGCAGCGAAACATCATGACTCAGAATTGGTTTATGGTTTGTGTGCTCAATTTTTGAATGAGAGTAGGCTCTCCCGGAGGAATCATGATGGTCCTTTATCCTCTTAAAGCCTTTGACACCACATCTCGTTACTTAAATCTCATATCCTGACATCTGTTTAACTAATAGTGAGTAATATTGGCTTTTCATAAGGGCGGAATTATTATAAACTCCGCGCTTGAAATCACCTTAACCAAATCCTACTGAAAAGACCATTTCGAACCAAACAAAGCAATCTTAATTGATTCCCGCGTCGCATTATTAAAAATTGTCTGTCGCCCTTTGGGAAATTCGTCGTAAAATATCCCCGCGAGAGCTTCGCTTTTGAATTATTTATCATGGGGTCCTGCCAAGCGTGGACGTAACAACACAAAAACAAAACAAAAATCTTCTCAAATGAATGTAATTAATTTTTAATCCCTCGGTCGCCACTCTCATTCAATTACAGGAATCGGAAAAAAATTAAATCAAACGAGATTGAGCATGATTAGCCCGAGGATAACAACATCCTTTTGTTAGGTGCTGCCAAAGCTGCAAAAAGGGAAATTGAATTAAATTAAGAGAATCTCATAAATCTTGTAAAAATAAATACATTTCACTCCTGTGGGGGAGGGCTCGCATCCTGCGTACGAATTGGGTACAATTTAATGCAATTTTACAAGAACCGGGGTAGAGCAAAAGGACCTTTGCCCTTCTTTCTTCGTGTTCCTTCTCAATATCCGATCACATTTTTAATCCAGGGCGCCCGACTTGACTACGCGTGTTGCCAATAACAACTCAAAAGCAACAACAGCAAGTGGCTAAATAAAATAAAAACAAGGACAATGGTCTCTGCCGTCATCAGGGACGTCAAAGGGTTCGTTTCGGGTCGTTCTTCATTAATAAACAAAATTGAATGAGTCGAATGCCTCTGTTCCCACGGGCTTTATATATTCCACGGGTTTACTCGCGATGCTTTCCATGATCCACATACTCCCATACATCACCCTTGCGTCCTTTGTGCCGTATGTATGTATGACATCCATTGTCCGCGATCTATTGTTATATTATTTAAAGAAATACAAAGCGGAGTTGCGAGTACATACTGATACGGTAGCGGATAAATTAAGTCTCGCGGATATCACGCACCGATGGCCGAAGGATATGAACAGAATGGAGCCTGGCGAGAACGAACTTACTCACCGAATAAAGTGGTAAACGATTAATCGCTTCCGTTCCGGAATTAAATTTGCCGTTGCTGGGTCGGGACGTGCTCGCTCGTATAATCGCGTTGGATTCTGAGGGAGGGTTATTGTAATGAAAACCGTATGCGCGTACCTTAGGGCTTGTTTGTTGATGATTTCGAGATGAGCTATAGTATGACGTGGCCGTGGTCGAGAGACGAGTGGTATGTGCTGGTGACAAGCGAAAAGTGTTAGAGTTGACGTGACTGGATTATGCAGTGTCATTTGAAAAGAACCGAAATGTGTTTGTCATCGTTTGTGTTACGGTAGTTGTCATTGTTTGTTGAGCTCACTTGTCATATTTTCAAATTCGTGTTAACCTAGTGTAAATGGACTTAGAAACAAAATACGATCTTAATCCAGGACGACTATTCAGACCTTCATTGATGACTGCTCGGCTACTGATGTTATTCAGACATTTTCCCAGTGTACAAGTTGTGTTCAAAAAGTATCGGAAATCGTATAATATTCAATCTTGTGTTGGTCCGATTAGGCAGATTTTTCCGTCGTCGCATTGGTAGGCAAGTCTTAAAAGTATGTGTATATTGCTAACCCAACTATATTGCGTATTGGTACGATGGGTGATTCATTTGTTTAAAAATGATTCAGAAAGTTTGCTTCAAAAATCTAGTTAAGTGCATGCTAAATACTGCTTTTGGCAAATCTGTAAGCAATACTCGGACTCGCGAGTGATATAAAAGGTTTCAAAAAGGCCGTGAAGACGTGAACAAAAATTTCTTCCAAAAATACTGAATTTCAATTTAAAATTGCTGAGGAGTGATCTATAACGATAGAGAACTACTAAAACGAGACCTTCTCATGTTACTAAACATTTTGAAGCACTCATGGATCTTCTTCTTAGGTGGCGCTACAGTTGGTGCTAACCTGGGCTTCAACCAACAAGCGTTACCAGCTGACTCCATCTTTGGCCAGTTGTTTCCAGTGCTGCACTCCCATTTGGTTAAGAACTCCTTCCGCCTTTGTGTGCCACCTTAGATTCGGTCGCCCTCTATTGTGTAGTTCTTCGGGCTTGGATTCAAAGACTCTGGCCGGAACTGTGTTGTCCATTCCGAAAAGTCGTACTAGGCTGGTGGTTTTTTTTTTGTTTTTAAAGGGTTCGTGTAGGTTCAAGAGTGTATGCTCTTATGGTTTTGTCACACAACCTGGACGGGGTGGGAGTTGGGAGAATTGTTCACTTACTGGGCGTTTTCGTCGACATTGAGGGAGTTTTTGATTAAGCTACTTTCGACAGCATGTGTAACGCTGCTAGGCGGCATGGCGTGAAGCACTGGTTGAAGGACTGGTGCACGAATAATGGGCTGTGTAACCCTCCTCAGACTGATGTCGTTTTCTTTACGAGAAGGAGGAAAAATACTGCCATGACTCAGCTGATGCTAAAAGACATTCCCACCCCGATATCCCAGGAAGCTAAGTACCTCGAAGTAGTCTTAGATAGCAAACTTCTTTCGTCAGAGCATTTGGAGTCAAAAACTAACTCGCACTGGAGTGACAGAGTATTTTCGCGAGAATTATCCTACGACCCCTGTCTCATGGATATCCCTTCCGACGCAATGACACCTGCCTTCCTATTGCGCTATAATTGCACAGTCTAATTTCCATGGCGTCAAGACTGGCTCTGGCCTGATACTGAACCTGGGATTGACTGTCTTCGCATTTTCACAGATGGCTCCAGGACTGGACAGGGATCCGGCGCTGAAGTTTTCTTGAGCGCGAAAACATTCGACTACACTTCTCGTTAGGAAAATATGCGTCTGTCTTCCAAGCGGAGATTTACGCAATCCTAATGGCCTTGCACTATGTAGTGAAACACAGGTGGAAGGGAAAAGGCATATGCGTCCGCAGTGACCGGCAAACTGCACTCAAACCTGTGTCCAATCTTCTATCCAGCTCCAAATCAATGCATGAACTTAAGACCTTTGTGAACAAAATCGGAAGGCTAAATTCACTTAGGCTTGTATGGGTCCCAGGTCACTCTGCGATCTCAAGAAATTAGATCTCTAATGAACTCGCTAGTAGGGGCTCAGAGGAGAGTTTTCCAGGACCTGAACCCACTTTAGGTCTACCTGCTTCCACGCTAAATCATCAATGATTGAGTGTTTGAAGCACTCAGTCGTAGATAGGGGAAATATCCAGGATGCAGGATGACTAAGAGCGCTCGCCCTGATATCCGCAAGAAATCCTGAAGAAGAATTGATTGCAGAAGACTTGCGGGCATCATTGCGGGCCATTACACTTTTACTAGGCATCTCTGCGTTCTTGGCATATAATAAATACAGGTGTCTGTCTGGTAGTACAATGGACCAATATTTACGTCTCCGACAGATAGCAGAAGCCTAGCGCTAGAAAAATCCTAGCGGTCCGACTTTAAATTTTCTTTGTTCTACTTCCTGCTATACTCCGCAGCATTCTTGATATACTCATTCGTACTTTGGCTACAACAAGGTAGTGATCCGAGTCGATGATAGCTCTTTGGAAGGTTCGTACATCTAGGATGCTGGAGGAGTGTCTAGCGTCGGTCACAACTTGATCAATCTGGTTGATGTTCAACTAACCAGGGTACCGCCAGGTTCCTTTATAGATGTTGAGGCGGGGGAATCGTGTCCTAGCTAGAAGGAGATTACGCTCCGCCAGGAAGTCAAGCAGCCGGTGTCCGTTTTCGGACGTGGTGTCGTGTAGGCTATACTTGCCCGTGATCGACTCAAATATGTCCTCTTTACCCAGTCCTTGTACGATATTTGTATCGTAGCTAGGACACTGGTTCTGTCTGGAGATAATAGAAGTCATACTTTTTCTTTGGTTGGGACGTGAACGAATATTAAGCCGATGTTCCCGAAATTATCTTTGATGCGGATTATTATGAGGCGTTCGCTTGTATGTCGAAAGCTTAAGACTTTTTATCGCAGTCTTCCTCGAATACCGAATCTGTATGCTAACAAGTGTTTTTGGTGTTCCTTGTAGCAATTTCGGTAGTCCATGACGCAGCTTTTCATCCGCCATTTGCCGGGTCCATCCCATCGCACTTCTTGGAGTGCGGTTACCATATATCTACTTTATAGCAGTTGAGGGTTTATTCAAATTGATTGCCTGCATCTGGTCTGCTAAGGGACCTCACATTCCAGGTGCAGACTCGCAAGTCATTTAATCGTTCTCAGGGATCGTCAACTTTTTATCCGTCCATATCCAAGGCTTGTGTTTATATCGGAATAAATCGTATTTCCGTGATAAGGACATTATCCCTAAGCACAATTCCAATCTGGAGGGCCAAGTTATTTTTTGACCAAGAATACTGGCATGTGCCGCTTCCAATCGTCCTGAGCTGCAGGCCGATTAAGATGTAGTTCTGCTCACTCGAACTGTGTACCTGGGAATAACTCCACCACCGCCATGTTAAAGGAGCTGAAACTTGGTGGCAACTCAATACCTCGTTTCTCTTGTTTCCTAACCTCAAAGGAAAAGGGATAAAAATCCCAATCTACAGCTGAGGTACCGCCACCGCGGGGAGGTGAGAGTAGAAGTTGGTAGACAGGGGCTTAAGTGTCGATGCTGATGCCTACATATGTTCGCGTAAACTACCCTTTGGCACCTAGAATTGATGAATATGAATCAACAAAATTCGTTCCAAAAATCAATAATTCCCGATACTTTTTGAACACACCTCGTAATGATTTATAACATCTGTGCGACTATAAAGGATGTAAAGTTCTTTTGTTCGGTTATTATAAAGTCAAATTTTGTGTGACTCCTCCATGGTAACATAGCTGCCCGAGGTCACAAAGTTAGCAAGTACAAGAAATTTGAAAATTGTATGTAATTTCACATTAGTGCTTCTGGTCGATCCCGTTTCTCGGCTTGAGAGCTACTTTCTTGACTGTATTTTGAGTTAAGCAATTGGCGCGACTTCAGTTCTAGCCTATAAAGTCAAATCTTGTGTGGTTCCTCCATGGTAACATAGCTGCCCGAGGTCACAAAGTTAGCAAGTACAAGAAATTTGAAAATTGTACGTAATTTCACGGTAGTGCTTAGGGTCGATCCCGTTTCTCGGCTTGAGAGCTACTTTCTTGACTGTATTTTGAGTTAAGCAATTGGCGCGACTTCAGTTCTAGCCTATAAAGTCAAATCTTGTGTGGTTCCTCCATGGTAACATAGCTGCCCGAGGTCACAAAGTTAGCAAGTACAAGAAATTTGAAAATTGTATTTAATTTCACATTAGTGCTTATGGTCGATCCCGTTTCTCGGCTTGAGAGCTACTTTCTTGACTGTATTTTGAGTTAAGCAATTGGCGCGACTTCAGTTCTAGCCTATAAAGTTAAATCTTGTGTGGTTCCTCCATGGTAACATAGCTGCCCGAGGTCGCAAAGTTAGCAAGTACAAGAAATTTGAAAATTGTACGTAATTTCACGGTAGTGCTTAGGGTCGATCCCGTTTCTCGGCTTGAGAGCTACTTTCTTGACTGCATTTTGAGTTAAGCAGTTGGTGCGACTTCAGTTCTAGCCTATAAAGTCAAATCTTGTGTGGTTCCTCCATGGTAATAGCCTCTTTCAACGATCTCCTACTCTTCCCTCCACGTGGTGAAAGGGAGTCTAGTACCTTCGACCGAAGGTGGGTCCGATCCCCGTGGGGGGTCATTGGGGGCTGCTAAGGAATGAGGGGAAAGTGTAAGAGTAAGTCGGTCTCAGGGCTTAAATTTGGCACGGCGGCGGATGAGCTAATCAATCGATCGGTCAAAGGTGGCGTCCGCAACTCTAATTAGATAACCCTTCTTTTAGAGCTGCTCGAACATATCCTGGTCTAAAAGGAGAATTCCAAGGTCGGGTCGGGACTTCGGAAAAGAGACGGCAGCAGATGAGCCATACATAATAGAGCCGGCAGCGCTCACTGCCTTAGCGAGGTTCCCAACATCGTATTTACCCTATTTTCCCGGACCCTCCGCCCAAGGGTTAAGAAGCAACCACAAGCCTCGGATAAGGACGGATTTACTGTTGAGAGCCCCAGCAAAAAGCAAACGAAAAAAGGACAATGAATTTCGGCTCTACACTTGGAATGTGAGGTTCCTTAACAGACCACGTGCAGCCAATGAATTTGCGGAGAAGATGAAAAACTACGACATTTACTACGGCGATTGCTATAGAGGAGGAGGGCAGCGCTTATTTGGATGTGGATTTGTTGTTCGAGACAGACTTAGGCAAAAAGTCTTAAGCTTTAAATTTCTAAGCGAGGGCCTCATAACGATCCGCATCAAGGCTAAATTCGGAAACATGAGCCTGATTTGAGCCCATGCCCCGACAGAGCACAAGGATGACAACAGCAGGGATGACTTCTATAATTTCCTAGAAAGAACATACAATCAATGCCCCAGATCATTCTAGGAGATCGTTCTAAGATTTCGCCTCGGCGCGGAACCTCTCTGTATAAGTACGCCGTTCACACACCCCAACATCCATAAAGGTACCTGACGGTCCCCTGATCAATCAACTGTCAATCAGATTGATCACATTGCGATCAACATCAGGCAGCGGAAAACTACAACCGTTCGCTAGGAACTTTGCCGACCAAGACTCTCAAATACTCTCTGAAAGTTCGACGCCGACTGCACTAACAATAGAAGAAGAATGGAAGCGTTGTCGAAAAGCTTTTAAAGAAGCTGCTGCTGATGTCTGGTGGTATACTGATGATGGGTTTTACGACACCACCCAGGAAAAACCCGTGGTTTGAGCGCAAACAGACCCACGTAGCCAAACAAGATGCCTATAAGGTAATACTGCATCGAACAATGAGAGCTGTTCGTGAGCTCTACGAGCAGCAGGAATGAAGCTCTAATGTTTTACAAAAAAGTAAAACAGCTTTATAGTGGATATAAATTTCGGATCGAAGCCTGCCGGTCCAAGAATCCCCCTTTGACGAAGTTAAAATAGCAATATCAAGACTGAAGTCAAACAAGGCTACTGGAACGGACGGACGGTCCACGGAATTGTTTAAAGGTTAGACGCATGCATCAGCTCATCTGTAAGATATGATCGGAGGAAAGCATGCCCGACGAGTGGAATCTCAGAGTCGTTTGCCCGATCCACAAGAGAGGAGATCCCTTTGACTGTTCCAAAGAAGGTTCAGTCTCCTTAGCATAGCATATATGTAAATCCGCCGTTTTATGTGAACGTCAGATAGGTCCTTATCAGCGTGGTCTCAAGAGACGAACCATACAGAGCCATGTCTAGTTTTGACATTCCTATCAAACTCGGCCGATTCTGTAGGATGACGATGGAAATCTCTAGCTGCTCAATCAAAGTCGGTAACGAACTTAACGAAACCTTTAATGTCAAAAAAGTGATTAGGCAAAGCAACGCGCTATCATGTGCCTTTTTTAACATCCTACTTGAGAAGATCGTGCGGAGCTCTCAAATTAGCACTAGGGGCCTAATCTTCCAAAAGTCCGTTCCACTACTAGCTTACGCCCATGATATTGACGTGAAGGAGGCGAAAAATGAAGGTAAATGAAGACGAAACGAAGTGTATGCTGTCACCAAGGAAAGGTGCACACCATCGATGTCTTAGACAGAGCATCACAATGGGCAGCAAGGACTTCGAAGTAGTCAAGGACTTCATCTAACTTGGATCCGCAATAACTAGCGCGAGCAATATCAGTACCGCGATTAGAGCAGAATAACTCTTGCTAATTTCTGTTTTTTTTGGCTCAAGAGGCAATTGAATAATAGAGCCTTCTCTTGAAAAACTAAACTAGCTTTATATAATGTTCTGATCTGACATGGACGGTAGGAAGTTCCTGGTCTTTTCAAGAAACAAGTTCTGCGTGCGATCTTTAGTCCTGTTTGCGTTGATGGCATCTGGCGGAGAAGATTCAACTATACGTCAGCATGTACCTGGTTAAGTGTCTACGGATACAAAGCTTAAGGTGGCTAGGCCATGTAGAGCGTATGGACAACGTAGCTCCATCCCGACACTCGACTCAACTTGGGACACTCGACTCACTGTGGACTGTAGCGCCATGATTTTTGATTTGCGATTCATTTTCATCGAGCTGAAGTTTCTTAGCTAGCACTTGTCGGAAACTTAAGTCGCGCGTAAGTGATTATTATTGGTATATATTGGTCCGTCCAACAAAGGGTGTCACTTTAAATAAATAGAAAAAATTCAACATTTTTACCGAGAGTTGGAGTTGGAGCTGTAGTTCTCGTGTCAATTGCCTGTTCGAGATCTATAAATATAGCGATTAAATGAACTATTTCTAGATGATCACAAAGAGCTGCGTTAAATTCATTAAATATTGCAGCTATGTTTTCACTATTTTTAGAGTAAATGTTCACTATTTCAGCACCTCCACGGTTCAAAGTATAGTTCTCTTGTGCGAAGAAATCGACCTAAACTTTATCAGTTCTTAGTTTTTACTGATTGAATCAGCGTAATGTTTGCTTAACATTGACAAGCTAATAATGGCGCGAAATGTAAAGTGACACCTATTATTGGAGTATATTTTCTGTTCAGGTTCAGAAAAGTAAGCTTACGACTTCGTATCATGGTTTTAATATTGTAGCCCTGAGCGCAGCTAGTCGGAGCTATCGTTCGTCGCATCTTGCGATGTTAGGGACGTCGTTAACACTCATACTAAAGTGTTTGAGCTCAGGTCGTCGTTAGTTATCTGAATCGTGCGCGCTGTGATGGATGACAAACGTATTTTCGTGCTGTAAAAATACCCAGCGAAATCAGGTGCTAAATATCTTCGTTTGTCTTGCCAATGCCAGACGACACAAAGTAAATTGAATCATCCCAATTCCCAAGCTCCACCTATAAAATGCTTTGACAGCCTTATCTCCCTATGGATTATTGGTAGCATAAACGGGACAAAGAATATTGAATATTGCGAACAAGCTCCACCAAGTCCCTTTGAATCTCACAAGCAGCTTCGTATTTATTAAGTAACGGATTAATACTATTCCTTTACCCTTTATCCCTGTCGAAGATTTCTTTCATTTGGAATTTACAGCAAAATATTTCAGTTCGAATACCAAATAGATCGATTCCGCCATACCATAAAGGGGGCGAGGACCTCCACCGTCAAAGTATAGTTCTCCAAAAATCGCGGCAAAACCAACAAACAGCGAGAAAAGCTTTCGTAGAAAAAGGAACGAACAAGGATCAGAATGTTAGAGCAAAGAGAAGAGAAATCATCAAATAAAAAACCAGCTTCGAGTACCTGCATGGTTCACATTCCCTGCTGTAAAAGTGGATCAACTCAATCCGGTCCTTTTCGCGCTCGGGAAGAATTCATTATTTTTTCATATCCTTGTGAAGAAGAAAACAAATTTAATAAAATATAAATATTAACTGAACTAAACCGAGGGATATGTCCGTAGTGCAATGGAATCAAAAGGCGTTGAAAAAATCATTTTTTTTTTATATAGGTAGAAACCAAGTGGACGAAATCTAATTAGACGGATTCAATGAGCAGGCACTCGCCTTCGTCCGGAGGCCATGCCAAAAAAGATAAAAGAGAAAAATGTGTAAAATTGAAAAGAGATTCGCTGTTAATTAGATTTCTAAGAAAAAAATTTAAGGAGCAGAGGTTCAAATAAGTTTTTGGCGAGGTATGCTCGCAAATGCTGCCTTTGACTCCATGCTTCCTGGAATTTTTTTTCTACAGGTCGGGTTCTATGGAAGTAAACTTGATGAATGCTAGTCGAATGGAACATTTCGATTGAAAGGTACTTACATTGAAATCGGATCTTCTGAATGGAGTAGGATAAATGGTGTTGGTTCTCACAAAAACTTTAAAAGAGTGATAAATCTGAAGCGTCTAGGCTCTTGCCAATCAGGTTTCCTTCACCTTTCGCCGAGAAATGAAGTTAATTAAGTTAGAAGAATTTTAACACGTGTCAATAAAATCTAGCATGCCACAGGTAGGTGAAACTCATATATTGTACGAGGGTGAAAGGTGAAAAGTTATCGGCCCGACACTGAAAGTCGCAAATTTCTAGTTAAAAAAATATTTTATTTTGCTAAGACACATAATCTCCCTTGACTTCAACACACTTGGTCTAGAGTTACTCCAACATCAGTATTCATTCCGGGAAGTGAGAGCTTGGAAGGCTGTGAAAATATTCATACATACATATGTATGTATGTAGCCCTCCTAACTTCTCCATTGGATACAAAGCGCTTCTCAGAAGCAAATTTCTTCAAACCATACCCCAAATCCCGCAGTTTTCCCATCTCCGACAAACCCTTGCGTAAAGGTGCGTTGCCTTGGTAAACGATGGTTTTCTCGCTCTTAAGTCAGGCCTCTTCTCGCGAATTTTGGCATTCTGCTGTTCAAGAAGGTTGGAGCAATATTCGCCTATAATTGTTCTGACTTTA
This sequence comes from Merodon equestris, assembly GCA_958301585.1. Lineage (NCBI taxonomy): Eukaryota > Metazoa > Arthropoda > Insecta > Diptera > Syrphidae > Merodon > Merodon equestris. The sequence continues at coordinate 18,403,317 of OY284414.1, forward strand.
GAAAGTAATCAATTAACAGGATCCCTTTCGCATCCCAAAACACGTTGGCCATGACCTTTCCCACAAATGAGGTCGACTTCGCTTCCTTTGTGGCTGTTTCGTCACCAATTCTCTTTAATTTGGTGTTGGGCTACGTAATGAAACTCCTTCAGGAAAATTATATGTAGGTAAACGCTGACCTTAGCTAACGTCGACGATTTTAACGTTCTGGAAGACGGTGAGGAAACAGTTAAAAGAAACACACAGAAGGCAGAAAAGAAAATAAGTGAAGAGAATCTCCCATATGAAATTTGTTCAAGAAATAAGGTGACGCTTTGATTTTTGCGACCTGAGCTCATTTGTTTTTCGATTTATTTTGTCGAGTTTTTCCTGAACGAAAAAAATGTTTATAGATGGCTCTTCACAGAAGGCTGAGAAGATGTTAATGACGATGCCCGCCCTGGACGCACCAGTCAACAATGGATGAAAACATTAAAGCCATGAAGAAAATTTTATGGAGAATCGACGAATCACTATCAGATAAGTTGCTAAGGATATTGGTCTACCGATTGACTCATGCCATAAATTTTTTTCAAAAGTGTTGGGCATGAAATGTGTATCATCAGAGTTTGTTCGAAAATTGATAAATTTTGACTAAAAGAACCGTCGCATGAGCAGCGCTCAGACCCTGTTGAATGACGTAAATGACGATCTCGATTTGGCGAAAAGGGTCATCGTTGGTGACGAAACATGAGTACTCATATGTATATGGATATGACATCAAAACCAAAGCCAAATGGCAGCGACCAGAAGAGACAAACCGAAAAAGCACGCTAAGTTCGGTCAAATGTGAAAGTTTTGCTCACTATTTTCCTCAATTACAAGATAGTGATTGATCACGAGTTCTTGCCCGAAGGCCGTTAGGTCAATAAGAGATATTATCTTTAATTTACCTTGAAGCAAAACTCATGGCTGTTGCATCACGATCCGCTCAGTCACCGTTGCTTGTGCGCGATTTTTGAACCAAAAACAATACCAGAACAATGCTTCAAGCACCATATTTGAATCCCCGTGACTTTTTCCTCTTCCCAAGATTGAAAACTCACCTCAATGAACCTCATTGTGGGACACTCAAAAACATGGATGTAACCAACCAGCTGGAGGCGAGTTCCAGCAACGTAAGAACCACCTCCAGCGCTGTGTAGCTTTTCAGGGAAGTTAGTGAAAATTAAACATAGACAAACAAAGAGTTGTCGAATGCGCACATGAGCACAGTGGCTCAGTTGTTAGTTTATAGCCCTCTAATTACCATTACATGGTCACCAACACTGCTAGGTCATTGAAACTATATTTGGGATGTGTGTCTGGCTCTACAATGGACCAACAGTTGTGTCTGACCGGATAGTGTCATTTACGGTAAGGCGGAACATTGTGACTTTTTAAAAACATTGCCCTTGAATATAGTGCGAAATAAATGGTCAGCACAAAAGGCGCACACCTGTAATAGCTGCTCTATTCCCAAGAGGGGCAAATCTAATTCTAATCCGGCCGATCTTCGGTCGATAAATCTTCGTCCGAAGGTCATCAAGGTATTCAAGTGGTAAATAGAACTCTGATCAAGTGGGTTAAGAACAGAAATAAAATCCCGGATAACCGATTCGGTTATAAAGTGGGACTCGACACCAGGCGTGGTGCGTCTAAGCTCATTTTGGATATGCAATGGAACAGAAGCAAAAGCGGTTTAGAAATTGCTTTTGAGTTTTGAGGGACTTTTCTATAAGTTAAGCAGGCTAAGCATGAGCCAACCTTCAAATGAAGCCCTATACCATGATGTCTGGCAGACGGTTCATTGCCAAAAATTACAATATAACTTCTTCTCCTGTATTTGATATCGAAAATGGTTTGCCACAGGGAGAAGTAAATTTACCGATCTTATTCAATATATTAAGCGATCTAGGTTCAATTGGGCCATAAGAACTTGGCTATAATCGTTCCGTAGTGCTCACCATTGACGGTAACCGCCTCTTCAATGTCGTTTTCGAAAAAGTACGAACCAACGTCGCCGCTGGTGTAAAAATCACACCAAATGGTAACATTTGGGGATGCATTATCACCTGGTGAACCTCACGTGGGTTGGTGTCGTCCCAAAAATGCGCCTCGTCGTTAAAGATGATTTTTCAGCCAAAATTGGGCTTCTTTTTCAAACGCCCCGAAGCCCTGTCAGCGAATAAATGTTTTTGTCTATAAACATGAACTTTGAGCTCCTGGGTCAATTGAATGTTGTAGGAGTGTAGGCGCAAGTCCCGACGCAAAATTCGCCAAGTAGAAGTCTATGACTGGCCGAGTTCTTGTGCATGGTGAGGAATCGATTGCCTCGGGTTCTGCTTATTTTTTTTTATAATTCGTGCAGGTTCAAGAATGTACGCTCTTATGGTGTTTGTCACATTGTCACACAAACTGGACGGGGTGCAGATGGTTTATGTCGAAGATGTTCGTTCACTTCTCTCCGAGGGTGGTTGCCCTAGATAGGACTTAAGAGATTTGACTGAATTAACGTTGAATATAGTTCACAGTAACTATTTTTATTTTCATGTCATTAAGGTATTATATTGAATTGAAGTAAAGTGAAGAAGTGAAGCCATGAAACGTTCAAGGGTAGACTACGAAGGGCCACCATATCCACCGTAAATGGGTGAAAAGCGCGCAATGTTTGCAATCGAACACAAAATTTTCTACTGAAGTTAATTCGGGACTACATTGCGAGAGCAATGACTTTGGAACAAATGTAGTGTCTGCGGCCTTCTACAACAATTCTCAATATCTTCAGAATACACGCCTCCGGAGTCATTCCTGCATCTCGATCGAATCCGACTGAGACAAAATAGATGTGTAATTCTGTTAATTTACCACGTCGCTCGCTTCGCTAGTGACAGGCGACTAAATTAAGACCAAGACACCGCACGAAGCTTCACGAAGCGGCTTTAATTTAGTAGAGCACTCAGGTGCCAGATCTTTTAGTGATTAGAAAACGTGATTCCATTATCATAACCTTTTGACCAATAATAACTCGTGGCCGAATAAGCTAAGGTAGAATTTTTCTTTAGTATACACAGTCCACCTTAGGGTGCTAGCTAAGTTTAAGTAGGCTAATAGATTACACAGGATAATTAAGCTAATTTTCAAGAGATTTTGTCTAACTATAAGTGTAATTGAAGGCAATTAAAAATTACATTGAAAATCAGAAGCACTGTGCTCTTATGCGATTGATATTGAGGTTATTAAGACACCGAGAACTGTGTAAGGACTGAACAGCAGCATCGGTTTAATCAGGCGCTGACGCATCTAACGTTTGAGAAGACTGTTAAGCCATTTCAAGCCTATGAATATCATCGCTCTAGTCCAAAGAGTCTTTGAGTCCCATCCTCAGAGATGACACAGCAGAGGAGGACCACTTCTAAGGTTATACACCTCTACCAACGAGCGTGCTACACTGTAACTGGCTAACGCAAGCCCGGGCTAGCTAGAGAGACATGTTGTTTAAGACCCTAGACCACCACGGTCTGTAGCGCTACCTAAGTAAGTGCGAAGGTACGACACAAATCTTACACGAAAGTTGTTTTGAAGGAATAAAATTAAAAGCTTGGCCTGCCCCGAGGAAAATAGAGCTCAATTGAGACATATAACTTATAATAAAAGTTCGAGATGTGTTCAAAAGGTAATGGAAAAGGCAACGTATTTATTCGTCTCAACAAACTAAAATAGAAAATCTCATTCATATTCAACATCTTAGCAACATTTTCAATTATGATTTCCCGACTTCATCATACCGTTTTCATCAATTGAGCCTCCAGAAAGCTAGCCATTTTGAACGTCTTTATAATCTTATTGGAAGAATTTGTACCATTCACTAGTTCTACTCATACCAGACTCAGTTAATATATTACTAGTATTTAACATCGCTGGAACCATGCTGACTTTACTCCACACTTATAGCAAATGCACATCATTTGATCCAGCTGGCCTTTTTGACACTTCTCAATAGATAGGCCAAACTGTTTGGCAATTGATGAACGTATACCTTGCAGATATGATTATCAATACAAGGGAAATAAATACGCACCAATCAGTATAATATAACATAAAAAATCATGATATTCCTGCTACTTTTTGAACACATCTCACAAGTGCTTTCCGCTTCTACTTTTCGTACGAATAACGGAGGCTAATAAGTGATTGTTTTTCTTGATATCCTTTTGTACAGGTTTGGTAATACTTGACGTCTATATAAAAAGATTTATATAAAAAATATTGTGAAACGTTTCGGGAAAAGTGCTAGAAAACCTTAAAACTCTTCATTCTTCTTCTACATCCCTTGAGCGTCGGCACACTTTTGCCGTCATTGGAAAGGAACGGGCAGAATCATCATTATTTATTAGAGATTATATCGAACACTTTCGAGAAATAAAGGTAGAGCTCGAGACAACCCAGATTCATTCAAACAAAAATTGTTGTTTCAATATCTCATCAATATGGACGAGTATACTGCAGACCAGACTGCATGTTCGAAAAGAATGAACATATCAGTCAATTTAATTCTCTTGACACTACATTTCTCACTGATGGCGACTTTAACGTTAAACAAACTTTTTGGAGTTCAAAATGCATTTCAAAAACGAGGCAAAACGTTTTACGAAGCTTTTGCGGAATACGATTGCGACTTTTATTCTACTGAAAAGCCGACAGATTTCACAAAAATTCTTGATCTTATGATTTCTTTATTGCTAAGGGTATTTCCGAAAGCTACATCAAAGTCAAAGAAAGCTTTCACAATTTTCCTCAGACCACTCACCCATTATATGATACTAAAAAAAGCCTGACCAAAGCTTACTGATAAAAGAACATTCTGGGAAGATTTGAAGAATGAGGTTGAAGAAGATATTCAACTGAGAGTACCACTAAGAACACCTCATGAACTAGAAGTCGAAGTCGACCGATTCATCGAAGTCATACAGTACGCAGGGTGCCGACTAATTTCTTGGTTAATTATCCACCTGAATTTAGAGATCTAGTTAAGGAGAAACGTAAGCGTAAACGATAGCAACAAAGTCGAGTGCCGTAGCCTAAAACTCATCGATTAGATATTTTAAAAGCCGAAGGCTCATAATTAAAAAAAAAAACTTGACGGCGGGAAGAAAATCCAATTACTGTATATGGAAAGCTGTTAAAGGTCTCGCAAAGCCCCAAATTCAAGCATCACCAATAAGAAAAAGTTTAAGTGAATAGGAAAAGGGAGATAAAGAAAAGAAAAGAAATCTTGAGGACACTTTTAAGCCAACCTCAGGTCAACCTCTTACAGAATTTCTTTAAATTTCTTTACAGTAACACGATCCACGTTCACTAAACTAAAGGCTATTGTCGAATCGCTTAAAACAAACAAGGCTCCTGGCTATGATCTAATTACAGGAGAGGTTCTCAAAACTCTAGCCAGTGGAAAGTCGTAGTTGCCTTTAATTTCTAAGATTTTTGAACGAATTCTACCTAATTGCCTTAAAGAGATTATTAAAGATAAGCTTTTCTTACCAGATTATCAGTTTAGTTTCAGAAGTAAGCATTCCTCAGGGAAGTGTGCTTGGGCCACTACTTTATACTCGCGATATACCGCAAATGCAAGATTCCGCGTTCGTCAACGATACAGCTATTTTTGCAACAAGTAAATCTGTTGATGAATCAACTATGAAACTACAATGTGCCCTTGACCGTGTAAATGACTGGACAAAGACTTGGTGAAAAGCGCTTAACGACACCAAGTCATGTTAAGTTTACATACAGAAAAGCGGATAAAGTACTCGTTTTTGTTAACGAAACAAGAATTCCGTTCGCGAATATCTGAATATCTCTCGACGGTTACTCTCAACGGATGACTCTCGACGGATACTAAGCAAGTATTCTAAGCCTTGTATTGAAAACAAGCTGCTTTTATACAAGCAAGAGCTAGAACCGGTTTGGACGTAAGGTATACAGACATTTCAAAATGAACACAGACTACGAGCTGTCCTCAATGCACCGTGCTATAGTAGAAACATGGATATTCACCGAGATCTGAGTATCGTGATTTTGAAAAATGAAACAAAAAATTTCCCAGGGTAACATAAAAGTCGACTTGAGAATCATGTAAATAGCATCGCTTTCCAACTACCTGACGAACAAACCTCTTGTTTTAGCGCGATCAACTTTAGTTGCATGACTGTCGCTTCCCAAATGCGATTACATCAAAAACTAAATATTGCTAGAGGAGTAAAATTACTTAGCTGCAGTATAAACTCGTTTCTCTAGGGACTCTAAGGTTTCCTGGTAAATGAATGCCGGAAGGATACACGTACAAGCTTCTTCGACGGCACTTCATGGGATGATTTCACTTTTGGTAATAGAAAAAGGTCTGCTGGAACCAACTCGGGACTGTATGAGGATTGGGCTTGCGTCAGATAATCGCTCACTTTACAGCAGATGTAGCTGGCGATGCAAATTCCAATTTTCAACGATGCCTGGACTCACTCGGTTGACTCTTTTCTTCAGTATTCTTACACTTTAGCGTCATACACCGATGGCCTGAATTCAGCACTTCATGGACATGTTGGAACTTTCGTCTATTCTTGACGTCGACGACCGACCTGGAGCCCGTCCTCCACCCTCTCTCAACCGTCTTTGATGAACTTGTGCCATTTACGAACTGCAGTTTGTGATATACTTTCATCCTTGAATACTTGACGGATTATGACCAACATCTCCATGCTCTATTTCCAACACAAAATTTGATGGTGTGCCGCCATGCACCAAGTTTGTCAGTCGTTTGTAAAGCTCCAAGTCACGGGGTTTATGTTGGGACTACCCATGTATGAAGACTCCCATTTTTCAGTAAATTCTTTAACTGACTATTAGGATAGGTAACATTGCGAAGAAATGTTGCGACTTCACATAAGCTTCTTAAAATGCCCTAAACACACCCTCCCAGCCATCCATCTAATCATGTAACTGAATTTCATTACTTCCTCCACACTTCAATTACATTACTCGCGCCGACAAAAGCCCTCAATCCGTCTTACATTTCTCGAATATCAATTTTACCATCAACCCCTTTCATTCAACAAATTCTATAGAAAACAGCCTCCGGCGCGGCGGTCCAAGTGCTTCACTACACAAACAGCATTCGCAGTGCTCCCTATTTTCTTTTCTTTTAATTACATCTACCAACCGAATCGGCATCTATTTATAGCAACCGAGAATAAACAAAGTTCGGCAACCCACCCGCAAGCAAACTGCCCGGAGCCTAACAATACCTTGTTTCTTACCCGAGCCTTTACACAAACACACATCCGATTCGGAGCCCCGACACGCCGACCGACTTCAATATTGGCTTGCTTCGTGTAAACGATCATAATAAACACATTAAATTTGCACCACTGATTTGAATACTTGTTAGGCCTCTCCCCATGCGCCTTAATACCTGCATCAATATGATGCCACCCAAACAGCCCTTATTGATATTTATACATATCGTTGGCGTGTTCAAGTAGCGATTCGTTTGCCAAGCACCTATAAATGTTAAGCACTTATGCTAACATACAACCCAGTCTTATTGGTTCATAAGATGACGGCTGGTGCTAGGGAATGATCGGGTTGAGCCCGGAGGGTATGGGTTGCCGCTGCGTCACTTTCGAATAATCGATGAATCCCAAATCACTGTTCTTGTCACGCAGGACTGTGACCAAAAACGCACAACTTCTCGAACGCAATACCGAAAAATCGGGTAAGACGAGCCGTGGAGGGTGGAAAAAGGCAAACGAACGACGAACACTTCCTCTTGGCGGTTTGGTTAATTTAATAAACGACACAGAGGCTTTGATGATGATATTTTGACTTGAGTTTAACAAGTTTCGCCCGGAGGGAATACAGGAACGACCACGCGACGGATGAGCTCTGGAACAGAGGGCGGAAGCGACTTATTCATTTGTTACAGCGGAAAGGGGATGGGAATTCAGGGTAAAATATTGACAATAAACTGAAGGCGGTTTAAGGCTGATCGCGTTTTGTGTGTTTGCGGCAAGGCGTAGGTAGCCGCAAGTGATTGATGTAAGTGGTTGGGCGGATAATCAAAGCACTCGCGTGGGTTTTGGGTAAGGTTTTAAGTAGCCTGCAGCACTGGAGGCGAGTAGGAAGTAGGAGATTAATAGGCGGATTGTCATTCTGTACTTCGTTCCCTTTGTTTTGTAACTATAATTAAATAAATTTGCCGCTTATGGTCACTCATTCAACTCGACTTGGATTTCGCTGAATATCACCTCATTTTATGGTAAACCTCTATAAGGCTGATGCTGATGCCGATGTTGATGGCGCTGCTGATGGCAACGCTGACGATGGTGCCAACGTCGACGCTGGTGCTGATGATGATGGTGATACCATGCTGATGCTAATGCTGATGGTGGTGCCGATGTTAATGAGACCTTTATGAGACTCTGAAGGTACATTTTGCATACGAAAGCAACATAAAGTATTTAGCTAACAGATTTGCAAGTGTGCTCTCTTCGGAAGTCAATAACATAGTTCACGAATGAAGCCACAGAACTTCGAACCGAACAACAGGGAACGTACAAAGATCAATGTTTCGAAAAGATGCATCAGCCGTAGAAATAGAAAATATACTCAGACTCTATAAGATTACAAGTCACCTGTTATCTGGTAACAGGATTTAGACCAAGAGACATGAAAATGAACGCAACAATATTAGCACCTATCGTGACGAGATCTACAAGACTGGAAAGAAAAATGATGTAAAGAACTATAGACCCATCGCTATACTTTCAGTTGTTGATAAAGTGCTAGAAGAAGCTCTGACAAGGAGACTGTACAACTGTGTACATATATCGGGAAATATAATAAGAAGTGGACCTAGGTGGTTGCCTTGGGGAACGCCGGAAGAAGCTAAGAAGGGGTTGGAAAAGGCAGATCTGAAACGAACACTGTAGTAACGGTTTTTTAAATAAGAAGATATCCACTTCAACGCAGTGGGTTCAAAGCCAAGAGAAGATATTTTGAAGAGAATTAGTTTGTAGGAGATTTTGTCAAAAAGCTTTACTGAAATCAGTTGAAATAACGTCGACCTCATTTCCATTCTCTAATGCTAAGAGTGTGAAGGACAGGGCAGGATTTAAGGAAGCCATGTTGTTTGGAGGAGATTAGAGATTTGCAGTGAAAACTTAGAGTGTCATACAGGATACTTTCGAAAAGTTTGGGTATGTGTGACAGTTTGGCGATGGGCCGGACCTGTTTTATGAACAGGAGTTATAAAAGCGGTTCTCCATATCTGGGGAAATTCTCCAAGGGACAGGGATAAGATGAATATTTTTGAGAGCGGGACAGAAATAATGGAGGAACATTTTTTAGTAATATAACAGGGAGACCGTCGTGCCCAGGAGTAAATTCATCATGCAGTTGATTCAATTTATTTTCAATGATATGGGGGTCAATAGTATGTAGGGGAAATGGTCCTAAGGAGAAATTTGGTAAGTAGTCGAAATAGGTAGTATTTGGTACAAAGGAGTCATCGGCGAAAGATTGTTTGAAAAAGTTGGCTAAAAAGTTGGCGATGGTTTTGAGATCATTCGAGGTTACGCTATTGAAGGAGAGTGAAGTTGGGTAGCGATCAGATTTCCTAAGCAATCTAAGAAAATACATTCTTTGGCAGCAGAGGGATTAGTGGCAATGTAAAATGATTGATCGTCTGATGGGCTCCATTTAAGAGAAGGAAGATTGAAAGAGAAGAATTTCATCATGAGGATCCCGTAAATCATTTATGCTGTCAATCGTATTAATGGCGAGTTCATAGGATTCAATAGGCTGAGATGGCAAGATATAAAAGCAGATGGCATAGAGTGCTTTACGGGGCAGTATAATCTTTATCAAAACGAAGTCGAGATACGGGGAAGAGGATAATGCAGTAAGGGATGAGTTGATTGAGTTTAGGAGGGCTATTAAAACGCAACGACAAGGGCAGCTATCGATCGGTCGGTTGCGATCGACGTCGCAGTAGACATTAAAATTTTAAAGTTGGTTTCAGTCAGAGCGAAGATTTCGAATGGTAAAGCATGAGACTGTGGAAAGACTGCTTGAGTTTTTGGGCTAAGACCTCTTACATTCTGATAATAGAAGGTGAGAGGAAGGTTAGCATGTGGGGCAGGAAGAGAATGGAAATTAGGGGCGAAAATATCTGTCGTCGTCGGCTCTGCTACGCTGGAGGTGGAATATCCTCTTTGAGTGGATATATTGACGAAAGGTATCTAGATCGTTCGATACTTTTTGGGGGGTGGGGGGGATATTGAAGAACTTAATAAAGAGGCACTTGAGGTTGGCAAAGTCAGTAGGGAGGCCTTCCAGTTGAATTACACTAGTCTTCGTTTTACCTTCATAGCAAACCGGGTCTGGTTTATCATGGAGAGAGGCCGTAAAGAGACGAATGTTTTCATATTTCTTTTTATCCCCTAGACGAGAGAGAGCATAGCGGCATTCAGTGGGGTTACTAACTTGCAGGGTAATTTTTACTGAGGGGAGCAAAAGGGGATCAATGAAAGATTGGGTGGAGTTAGAAGGAGACGTTGTTGAAGAAGGAGTTGAAACTCTTGAAAGAGAAGTGGAGTTTGCTTTAGTGCGAGAGGGCGTGTATGGTGTGGATGTATTAGAAAAGGCGGGGGCTGAGGGATTGAGGACGTGGGAGCTGCGGAAATTAGGATACTTGGCTCAAGATTGGAGATCGAAATTAGGAAAACAATTAGGAAAAGGTGTTTGTGTTTGTGGCGAGGGGCTAGCGGTGGTAGAACAAGGAATTGGAGTCAGATTGAGGAAAACTCGTTGACGTGGCGGTTTTGGTGGAGCAGAGGAAGAGGTCTACATATGGGAGATGGGGGGGTGGGGAAAGATGGACAAATTTTGTTTTGAAGCTTCAGTTATGGTGGGGATTAGATTGAGGTTTAAGGTTTTTATCACAGGTAATGTTTCTGTTTATGTTTCTTAGAGCTAGGTACATAGCTCATTGCTTTTCAGAATTACTGAGCAGCTTGGGGTGGATATTTTTCTTTTCGTTCCATAGAACGAGTGAAGGTTTGCCGTCAGGGTTTAGGAATAACCACTCGTATTTCGGTGATATGGACAACTTCAGTTTAAACGATCTGGACCAAACTGCTTGGCCTTTATAGACGTGACCGACCTTGCTTAGGCCAAGGCAGGGAAGATGAAACGATTTGCCGCAGATACCCTTAAAAATAACCCGGTCAGCATTTCTGGTATCGGCGGCACATAATACCCTTCATGACAAGCAATTTGATTTCAGAAAAAAACAAAAGTGTAAGCCGAATACTAAGAAACTTTGCCAACAGTATAGTGGACTTGATAAAAACCACAGCTCCATTGCCCTTTTTATTGATTTTTGGAGCATTTTATCCTGGTTCGAAAGCTATCTGAAAAACAGGCACTTCAAAGTGAAAATTGAAGACGAGTATAGTAAGATAGAAAGTGTCAAATATGGAGTCCCGCAAGGATGAAAACTGCGACCGCTCATCTTTATCATATAAAGGGTGGGCCAAATACAAGTTTCTTTTTAAAAATCCAATAAAATTAACAAAATCATTTTTTTCCCATGTATTATGGCTTCATTTGTAAGAACAATCCTTCTCATTAGTTACGAAGTATAACGTTGTTCAAGTGGCTGCCTCGGCTGGCTTCGCAGTAGCGCATTCTGATACCCCAATTTTCCAAGACCTTGTTGATGGTTTCGGGCTGTAGCTCACAGATTGCTCGGATGATATTGGTCTTAAGTGCTTGAATCGTTTTTGGATTACCTAACGGTTTCCCACAAAATAAGGTCCAAAGGGGTCAAATCGCAGCTCCGAGGCGGCCAATTGACATCGCCAAGACGGCTGATAACCAATTTGGGAATTTGGTGCGCAAAAGATTGATTGTGGCAGGGGCGCCATCCTGCAGCAACCAGAGCTCGTCCAAATCCATGTCGTCAATTTCAGTAAAAAAAAGTCGGTTAACATGGCTCTGTAACGCCCACCGTTGTTCTCAACCTCAGTTTCGAAGAAAATGGTCCAATGATGCCACCACTCCCCAGTCTGCACCAAACTGTCATTTCCTGTGGATGCATTGGCTTCTCGACAATATCGTGTAGATTTTTGTTTGTTAGCGTAGCCGCCGAGATGATAATGCGCCTCGTCAGAAAATATGATTGTTCGCCCAAAATCGTTGTCCAATTCAAGCTGCTTAAAGTCCCAAACTGCGAAACGATAACGAAGCGGTCGGTCGCGCGCCTTCAATTGCTGAGTCAATTGGACCTTGTAAGCGAATAATCCGAGATCTTTGTGCAGAATTACTTACTTACTTTACTTACTTTACTTATATGGCACAGATCGGGATGAACCAAGGCCTCACCCAACAAGCCCCTCCAGCTGGCGCGATCTTTGTTCAGCTGCTTCCAGTGCCCGCACACCCAGTTGGTTAAGGTCCCTTTCAACCTGTCCGCGCCACCGTAGATGCGGTCGTCCTCTACTGCGTCGTCCCTCGGGATTGGAGTCGAAGACTCTCCGGGCCGGAGCTGTGATGTCCATTCGCTCTACATGGCCCAGCCATCTTAGGCGTTGGATCCGTAGACGTAAACTAGGCTGATGTTGCTGTACAGCCCGCACAGTTCTTTGATGAATCTTCTCATCTACTCTACGGGACTAAAGATTGCACGCAGAATTCTCCTCTTGAAACGCCCAAGGGTCTCTTCATCAGCTTTTGATAACGTCCAAGTCTCGGCGCCATAATGGAGGACCGGGATGATTAAGATTTTGTAGAGGAACTTAGGGAATTGCCTCTTGAGCCCAAAAAAGCAGCGGCTGGCAAGAGTTGTTCTCCGTTTTACTTCAGCACTGGTGTCGTTGCTGCTTGTCACTATCGAGCCAAGGTCCTTGACTACTTCAAAAATATAGCTGCCGAAGGTGACGTTCTGATCAATACGTCGGTGTTGCGCGTCTTTCTTTGATGACAGCATATATTTGGTCTTGTCCGCATTTAATGCTTGCAAACGCCTCATCGCATCGTCCCGTACGATTTTTTCAAGTATGATGTTAAAGAAATCACATAACAGTGCGTCACCCTGTCTAAATCCTTTTTTTAACTCGGTTAGTTCACATTCGACCTTAATAGAGCAGCGAGAATTCTCCATAGTCATCCTTCACAGTCTGGCGAGTTTGGCAGAGATGTTAAAACATGACATGGCTCTGTACAGCTCGTCTCTATAAACACTGTCCTATGCGTATTTAATGTCGACAAAGAGGTGGTGCGTATCGACCTGGAATTCATGGGTCTTCTCCAAGATCTGCCGTATTGTAAATAATTGGTCTATCGTGGATTTTCCTGGCCTGAAACCACACTGGTAGGAATCTACCAGATTGTCTACGAACTGTTTCAGGCGCTTACACAATACGGCAGAGAGGATTTTCTACGCAATTTTCAGGAGACTTAACCCTCTGTAATTGGCCCTGTCATAGGGATCTCCTTTCTTATGGACCGGGCAAACGATGCTGAGATTCCATTCAGCGGGCATGCTTTCTTCCGACCATATATTGCAGATGAGTTAGCTCATATTCCTAAGCGCCAGCTACTTTAAATAGTTCAGCGGGGAGACCGTCTCTTCCAGCAGCTTTATAATTCTCCTCAGGCTACTGCGTAAAATGTTGAGCTGTTGAGATCGATGGCGAATGGGTGTTCGTGAATTGAGTCTTACACTCTCGGTCACAGCAGCAACATTCCTACCAGTCGCGGTGGGTGCTTCATTTCTCCTAAAATTTCTTTTTAAAAATATACTGTTTGGGCTACACAGCACTCACTTTGGAAATAAATTATATTGCTGTAAAGTTAATAGTTTATTCTGTCTTCAAAAAAGCCGTTGCAGAAGAAAAAAAATTAAATGTCGAAAACGATTGTGCTGAATATAAAATCACGGTTTCTGGTGATGGATCAGGGGCCAAGCGTGGTTTTATCTCACTGCTGGGTGTTGTTTTTTTGATAGGGAAATATTCTAATAAAATTGTAGATTTTATTGTCAAATCAAAAGTGTGTAAAGCATGCGAGCAATGGATGGGCAGGGAAGAGTCAGACGAGTTTTTCATGAAGGAAGTTCCGGTAAAATGGAAGTTGACGGTGTGACCGAAATGTTTCAGCGGTCTGTCGAATACTTTAAAACAAAATATAGAAAATATATTGGAGATGGTGACAGCAAAACATTTAAAAATTTACTGGATGCCGATCCTTACAACGGCGATCCTGTGGTAGAAAAAAAAAGGGTGCGTCTTGCACGTCAAAAAAAGAATATATAGACGAGTGAAAGAAGCTAAAAAAACACATAACCAGTATTTAAAAGATAAAAAAGGCTTGGAAGTAAGTGAAAAAAAGAAGGCCATAAATGTACATCGAAAAAAAATCATCTAGTGCTGCAGCAAAATTGTCGACTCTTGCATTGACCAATGCCATGATGGTTAAGAAAGGTAAATACTATGATTTGGCTATTTTGAGAAATGCAGATTCTCAAGAAGAAATGAAGAAAGCAATGTGGGCTACATACTATCAACTCGTATTGTTCAATTGCATGGTGCAAGTATTTACAACATACGGCAGAGAATACAGAGGAAATTTACACACATCCTCCAGCTTTTGATGAAGAAACAGCAAGTTTTTTTAAGCCAATTTACGAAGAATTATCATCTAATGATCTGATACAAAGGTGCTTGGGAAAAAACACTCAGATCAACAACGAGTCGTTTAATAGTTGCATCTGGAATTTGGCTCCAAAGCATTATTTTGTTGGAAAAAAGACACTGGAAATTGCTTCATGAGCAGCTGCGTGTCAGTTTAATGAAGTATTTTCACTTATCCTTAAAATAATGGAGATTTTTGGTACGCAAATTGGCCGAAACGCCTACTCGTATGCTGAGGAGTACGATGAACGACGAATAACCCTTGCAGAACGATCCACGTCCGAGTCATCCAAAAAGGCAAGGGCTTCCCTCAGGTCACAAAAACTGGCAGAAAATGATGCGTATCAAGTCACCGAGGGGTTATTGTATGGTCCAGGCATAGCAGATTAGTGTAAGTATAAATATTCCACGAAAATTCTGTTCTTGAAACTTTAAACGCATTTTTCTCGAAACATCATTTTCTAAAACTGTCACGATTCTAAAAAAAAAAGTATTCAACCGATTGCTTAGGAATTTATATATGTTCTTCTACTAATTAATGGTTATCGGCCGTACCAAAATTGCTTATTTTTGAAAATATTTTCTTATTTTTTTTAAACGATTTTTAAACAAAAAAATTAACAAAAAAACAAGATTTTTTTCTACAGTCTGCCATTTATTTTTTTTCAATGAAATTGATTAATTTTGGTATTGCCGATAGCGATAGACCTACTGAACAGTAATCCATTCCATTTTTTTTATTTCAGATCACATGAACAGCCGCTATTACCGTGACCTGCTTTATTTTTGGGTGTCTAATTTAATTAAAAAAATATATATACGAGGGTGGTCCGATAAGTACTTAGCCTACAAAAGAAAAACAAAAATTTTGGAAAAATGGCGATTTATTTTTCAATATAGTCTCCTTTTAGCTCGATACACTTCACCCAGCGATGCTCCAACTTCTTTAACCCGTCTGAAAAATACGTTTTCTCGAGGTCTGCAAAGTAGGCCTCCGTGGCGGCGATGACATCCTCATTGGACTAAAATTTCTGCCCGGCGAGTGACTTTTTCAAGTTTGGAAACAAAAAGAAGTCGCACGGGGCCAAATCTGGAGAATGCGGTGGATGGGGCAGCAGTTCGTAGCCTAATTCGACCAATTTGGCCGTGGCGAGGGCGGAGGTGAGAGCTGGTGCGTTATCATGATGGAAGAGCACTTTTTCTTCGCCAAGTGGGGCCGTTTTTTCTTCAATTCAGCGTCGAATCGGCCCAATAATTTGGCATAGTACAGCCCTGTGACCGTTTTGCCCTTCTCCAGGTAGTCGATGTGAATCACACCTTGTGAATCCCAGAAAACAGTGGCCATCACCTTTCCGGCCGATGGGACAGTCTTCGCCTTCTTCGGAGCACGTTCGCCGGGTGAAGTCCACTGTTTCTGTTCCTTGGTCTCTGGTGTGTACCAGTGGATCTATGTTTGGTCGACGCTTAAACAGCGTCAAACACTGCTCTAAAGTGGTCTCACGGTTGCCCTTGTTGTCCGGAGTGAGCAAACGCGGCATTCATCGCGCCGACAGCTTTCTCATGCCCAAAATTTCATGCAGGATTGACCCACGCGATCTTTTGAATTGCCTATTGTCTCAGCTATCTCGCGCACCTTCAATCAGCGGCCTGCCAATACGAGATCGTGAATTTTTGTCACGTTATCCTCCGTGGTAGCCGTTTTCGGGGCAGCTGGACGTTGCTCATCAAAAACCGACGTGTGACCACGTTGAAACTCATTAAACCAATTTTTGATGATCGCCATCGAAGGAGAAGAGTCATCGTACACAGCATCCAAACGCTCATTGATTTCGCTGTGCGATTTCCCTTCCAAAAATAAGAATCGAATCACCGACCGATATTGCTCTTTTTCCATTTTTCTAAAATCCGCGAACATTCCCGCTTCCACACGCGGTCAAAACAAAACTACGAGTCCGATCCGGCTGAAATTTCGACAGTAGCCGTCTACTAGAATGTACTACACGATAGTACGTTGTTTTTTTTTATACAGTTTAAGATAGGTACAAATAAAAACATTTAAAAAAATTAAAATAATTGAATTTTATTGACTTAAAAAAAAATTCCTAAATTCCCTAAAATGAGGTAAAATTTATGGGTTCACATGAGACCCATCTTCAGAAACAAATCATTTGATGGCCCACCCTGTATGTCTATGACATGATGTCAATCCTTCAACAAACTGCTGGCCATAAATACGTGGAAAGAACTATATTGTAACTCTCCATGATTGTATATTTTGTAAGTAGTATTCATGATCGTCTTTTCACTGCTCCTTTTTTGAAGTTGATGCTGATGCAGCAGCTGATGCTAGTGTCGATTAGTGCCCCATAATATTGTAAAAGTCATGTAAACGCCATGATTGCTTCTTACTCCTCCAGACAGAACCCTGCCTGCCCTCCTCCGTGTAATGTACTCCTCCATCGCAGTCCATTAAATCAAAGAACACAATTGCCCACCACACACAGTCTACCAACCCTCCGATAATCCGCCTCCTAAATCAGCTCTTAACAACACTCCCACCCCTTATTTCACTTCGCAAAAAACCCATCCAAACAAACGAGAACCCTCGCCCAACTTAACCCAATTTCCATTCGCAATTACGCTCCGAAACCACAACCGGTCATTTCAACCGTAACCACAAAAGCACACTCTCACACATAATCAATGGCTGCAAGGCTCAACAAAAACCCAAGGACAATTAAAATCACAACTTCTGTTTTTCATCTTCATTACAGCTAACTGACTACAACGACCAGTCCCGGGGCCAAAGCAATACAAGTCAGAGAACTAAAATTGAATTGTTCAACCGTAAATTTCTTTTACCTCGGACTCGACTCCCTGTACGTTATCCTGGTTCTCAAGAGTCAAGCGCCACGCCCGATATCCACTTGGCAGACATATCGAATCCTTTTGTTCTAATTAATTGAAAGTCCTTTCCGTTTGCGATTGAGTTGAAAATAAATTATAGCAATTTGATGCAAGGACATTGGCATCCTGTTGAATACCTTACACCTCTGTCGGCAATCCTTTTCTTTGTCCCGTCGTCATCCATGTGGTCTAGTGGTGTACAGTTAATGATGTGACATCTACCAATATGGTCGTCTGGAATGCTCTCAATGCAATCCTGTCCTTATGGTGACCGTAAAAATATTTCAAATACATTTGAGTCCTCCTCCTACCTAGTACTGAGGCAGCACTGACGAAGCACGCTCTTGAGTTGGGAGCTGTGTGTAGATTTTTTCAGAGCGACAATACGAGTATGGGTGGAGGATAAGTTACTTTCGGTCACCAGTGTTCATAGCCACTCGATGCCTCCTTCATAGGTCGTAACTAACCCTACGCAAATGCGAACAATAAGGATCTACTTTGGTCTACCGATGATTGTAATGTTTACTCCTCTTCCCCTTGAGATATATACTCGACCTTAATGATGCCAATACTGGTCGGGGTGCCACCCAGCTTGTCCATGTACCCCTAGAAGAGAGCCTAAGTTATGGGCAAGACTGTCGAAAATCTACAAAAGAGCTAAAGGAAAGCCATAAAGTGCTTATCGATTGTGAATGAATAGAAGGCCATTATATCTCTTAAGTGCCAGCTTGAAGAACGGGGGGAATAAGGCAAATGATAAAGCATCAGTATGTCAGCCATAAAGGTCATCATACAAGATGACTAAGACCGGCAATTCAAGGAAAGTATAAAGTGATAGGTGGGCATCAAACCAAAAGGCAATATGCTCCAAGGAATGTCTGAAGTATTTTACCTCATTTAATAGAAACTTTATCGAGCTTTTATAGTTCGTAAAGATTGTAATTGCTGTCGAGTTACGTGTTACGATTCTGAGGGCGCAACCAAGAATGCCTGGGGCTTGATGGTTCGATGTACTCGTGTCAATGTACAATTTTCCGTTTTGTGTGAATTGCTTTGGTAGTAAGGAACGGTCGTAATTATAAAGGCAGTAAGGTTGCTTGGAATTTGTTTATGAAAAAGGCGAGTGGAAGGAAAAGTTGTCTTGTTACTTGGAATTCGGATTTAATAGCAGAAGTAAGAGGAGCGGAACGCCATCAAAGGGTGCACATCTTTCTTAAAGACTCTTAGAGTGTCTGTTTCATAAGTACGTCCTTCGTCTAGGGTCTGCAGGTTGATTAGTTTTAAGCGATACTTATAAGGCGAATTATTAAAGGTATCAACCCAGAAAGACCAAGAAGGTGAAAATGAATAAAGGTACTCGTACGTTAGACGACCTCGATACGCACAGTGTGGACTTGTGGAATTCGTGAGGTAATGACCAACGTGTAACAAAGCCGAGGTTGGAATTGGCACGTTTCATAATGTTGTCGATATGAAAACGAAAGCTAAGTCCCCGGTCTCCAAGCTCACACAAAATAATAAACCTGTTTAGGTTAGATTAGAGGTAGCAGGAGTCAGCAGAGGAAGATATGTGTTTGGAGATTTTCATATCATCAGCTTATATGGAAAGACGATTGGGATAAACATAAGTGGGCCGAAGTGGCTACCTTGAGGAACTCCGGAGGTTGCTTTAAAGAGAAGATTCGAAAATAACATTTTACTGATCTTTGAGGTTGGATTTGATCCATAAGCTAAAATCGAAGTGCAAATGGGACCGAGGGCAGTGTATTAAGAAGTCGCTTCAAATTCTGCGAGGTGTTATCGAAAGTCTTGTTGAAATCTATGGCAACAACTTCTATTTCTGCTCAGAAAGACTGATAGACAAACTCAATTAGATTTGTGGTTGTCAATCGGCCTTTTAGGAATCCATGTTGATTTGGAAAGAAGATGGGCTTGCAGTGAAAGAATATTGCATACTAGACCATACTCTCAAAGATTTTGGGAATGCAAGAGGCTTAAGCAATAGGGCGGTAGTTGGACGTATCATTCTTCCGTCCTTTTTTTGTGGATCGGGATAATATTATAATTTTTAGAGAGCTTGGGAAAGAGTGAGATGGAATTTTAAAACAAGGTCATAAGGGGTAAAACTAGGTAGTTGGCTCATTATTTTTAAACTATGCCGAGGAGGCAGCCACGATCGGATTAAGACGGCAGCTATATTCACTGATGCTAGAGACGTCTGAGGGCAGTCTTTCATCTAACGAAGCTAGCCATGAACGAAAAACTTGTTCCTTAAATGACTGACTGAAGAAATGGACAAAAAAGTTGGCAACTATTTTCGGATCATTGGAGGAAGTATTGAGAAAATTAGATTCGATTAGATTTAAAGAGTAGGATCGGAGATGAAAGAAGTAGAGAGGTTCGTATAGCTCGCACAGCGAATTCCATATAAGACTGCAGGTACATAGAAAAGTCGAATACAGAGCGGAATTTAAGGAAGAGGAAAATGTCGTAAGACAATTTTTGGGAGTTGAAGAGAACTGCGTAGGTTTTTGGTGCACAGTTTAGATGAACCTTGCGACATGAGACATGCAACGATGGATAGGTTAAAATTGAAAATAGTTCTTGGATTTTGTGTCTAATATGGTCGCGTGGCACGCTTTTTATCACTATTCATTTTGTTTTTTTAAATTCATTTTCATTGACTGGGGCTCTAAAATAACAAACACAAAAGGAAACCTGCTTCTAGGTGCTCTTAATTCATTAAATGTACATTTCCTCAGCACAGAGAAACCCCTAAAAGGTGGGCCATCTAGTGCTTTTTTTTTTATCATAAATTATTTTGACACTGACAGTTGTTTCCCGCTCTAAATCTTGACAGCAAGTCAGTACCATACCTCCGCGGAACGAAATGAGTCGCTATATGCTTGAATAACGTTGAGAAATATTGAAACTTATTTCCAAAGTGAGTGCTGTGTAGCCCAAACAGTGCGTTTTTTCAAAATAAGTTTTGGCGGAAATGAAGCATCCACCGCGACTGCTGTACGCAAGTTTGTGCAAAAAGTTCGTAAGACTGGTTAGCTAGTGGACAACACTTATGGTCGTCGTCGTACGGTGCGCACAGATGAGAATGTGGCTGCTGTGGCCGAAAGTGTGAGGCCCAATTCCCGAACATCAACTCGCCATCGATCTCAATAGCTCAACATTTCACGCACTAGCCTGAGAAGAATTCTGCACAAAAATCTCGGATCATTCGTTTACAAGGTCCAATTGAAGGCGCGCGACCGTCTGCTTCGACATCGCTTCGCAGTTTGAGCCTTAGAGCAACTTCAATTGGACAACGATTTTGGGCGAAAAATCATCTTTTCTGACGAGGTGCATTTTTATCTCGGCTACGTTCGGAAAACCCGCACATTATTGTCGAGAAGCCAATGAATCCGCAGAGAGTGAGAGTTTGGTGAGGATTGAGGAGTGGTGGCATCATTGGACCATTTTGCTTCGAAAATGAAGCTGGGAACAACGTTTCGGTCAACGGTGGGCTTTGCAGAGCCATGTTAACCCACTCTTTTTTTACTGAAATTGAAGACATGGATTAGGACGACCTCTGGTTCATGCAGGATAGCGCGCCATGCCACACAGCCCATGCCACAATCGATCTTTTGCGCACCAAATTCCCAAATCGTGTTATTAGCCATCTTGGCGATGTCAATTGGCCCCCTCGGAGCTGCGATTTGATTCCTTTGGACTTTTTTTTTTTGTAGGAAACCGTGAAGGACCGGTGTTACGCCAGCAATCTGGAAACGGTTCAAGAACTTATGATCAATATCATCCAAACAATCCGTGAGCTACAGCCCGTAACCACCAACAATATCTTGGAGCCGAGGCAGCCACTTGAACCTCATTATACATATTTCGTAACTGATGGGAATGTTTGTTCTCACTAATAAAGTCATAATTTGATTTTGTTCATTTTATTGCATTTTTAAAAAGAAACTTGTATTAGGCCCACCCTTTATGTTCGCCCGCAGACATGAACAAGAAGCCTGATCTCATAGACTTTGGTGTACATAAAGGTATACCGAGGACAAGCTTGACCGCAATAAACTTGCTTTAAAATCTCATCCGACCATTCTCCCATTATTATCACCCACGTGATAAAAGTTCCCAAGTTTACTAACGTCACCATTAAAAAATATCCTGATAATCTAAAAAATGCAATAATTCACGCAACAACTTACCCTCAGACTACGTAAATCCAATATTCCCCAATACGAGTACATACTAAGGAAAATTTGATAGGAACGAAATCTAAAGCGTTAGATGAAAATTGACACATAAGACTGCTTTACAAATTCAATTTTACCATTTGACGTTTACCTGCTACTTAGGAGCTACCCTGTCCAACGGCATTTTTAAACAAAATACAATAACGAATACTCCACATTGCATATTGTACAAGCTGGCATTCCCCAGGGCAGCGTATTGGTGCCACTACTTTATTTGATTTACACAGCCGATATCCCTACCCCGACCATGAAGACGAAGACTTCAACGTTACAGACTAACAGACTGAGCTTACAGGTAAAACCGGGGACGGAAGGAAAAACTATGTGGCGACGATAAAAACGAGCGACAAGAGGCGCTCAATGCGAACCAACCAAACCTCCAAAATTTTGCGCACGATGTAAAGGAAACACCGCGATGTACCATAAAAACTTTGACCTATTTTCAATAATAATTAAGGTAGCAGATGTTAAATAAAAAAGAAAGTTTTTTCATTGACCTCCGGAAAGCATGGGATGACGGTCAGGCGAATGTAGGGGACCTGCAGTATGTTCAATAAGTACCAGGATTTTGCTTTTAGGTATGTCCTTTTAGATATTCTTTTATAGGTAATGTACCTAAAAACAGATTTTTTAAAAGTACTTACCCTCGCTGGCTACACATTTTTTCCCATATCTTGGGCAATTGGTGGATATCACGCCAAAAACACAAAACTTCTCTTTCAAGATAAACCACTCACCAAACCATTTTCAGACGTCTTTTTTTGTTTTTTTTTCTATAATAGGCGCATGCACAAGGGCTATGACTACCCTTAAATATCGAAAGTCAAGACACAGCACGGGCCGACAGTATAGAGGGAGCGAGGATAAGAAGGTACTGGCGCACATTGGATTTTAATTCTTTTGGATTGTTATGAGTGGGAAAAGTTGAGCTGGGAAGAGCATTCCACATTCTTGTGGTTCGGCTAAAAAAACGAGTCTCTAAATTTGACTATGCGTCCGAAGACAGGCTTGAGGATGAAATAATGAGCATTCCGGGCGAGACGTGTATTTCGATTAAATTCTAGAAGGAGGCGAATGCAATTGGCTGGCTGACTTAAGCATTATTTGTTAAAACGATGATCAAACAGAGAGTGAGTCGATCGACTTCGCGATATTGTTGTCTCCTATGAGTTTTATCCCTCGATTTTGTATTCTACCTAGCAGGTGCAGAGAGGTCTTGGGAGCACTAGGCGCTCATATCTGGCGTTGAACTCAAGCTTGGGGCGGATGTAGGCATTTTAAATTGAAACCAGATCAGAGGGGGTGCTTTGCTAACAGACATGCCAAGGATGGAAGTTCTTTCGTTCTTTGACACAAGCGCCATTCAAGAATGGCTGATTATGCTTGATGATTAGCTTGAGTGACAGTAGACAGCATTGTGTTTTGGAAGCATTCAATTCCACTCTGTTGTTTATATCCCATTTAATTATGCTGCCAAGGTCGGAATTTATTGTGCCTAACAAACGTTATCGTTCCAGTTCTACGGCCGAAGAGCAGGGACGTAAGTCCTGGAATGAATATCAAAAGCTAGGGGTACTGTCATCAGCTAAAGAATACGCGCAGGTTCAAGAGTTACGCTCTTACACCTATAATGTTTGTCACACAACCAAGACGAGGTGCAGATGGTTTGCGTCGAAGGTGTTCGTTCACTACTCTCCAGGGGTGGTTGTCCTAGATAGGATTCGAGAGAGAGAACTGAATTTTGTCGCGTTGGTTGTGTAATAGTTCACGGTAACGTTTTTGCAATTGCTTGCCCGTGGGGTACATCCCAACACAGTGGAAAGAAATAAAAGTAGTTTTCATACCTAAGGCAGGTAAGCCGATCCATCCTGCCGCAAAGGACTATAGGCCAATTAGTCTCTCGTCGTTTCTATTAAAAACCTTGGAAAGACTCCTTGACCTATACATCAGAGGACTTATCAATTCACACAACTTATGCAACACTCAACACGCCGACCTTAAAGGCAGATCAGTGGCAAGTGCACTGCATAGTGTTGTTCGTTGAGAGCTCATTGAATATAAAAGAATTTGCATCATTCTTGACTCCTAACTTTCCTGAAAAAAGAACTTGAAGAAAAGGATGAAAAAAAGGATTGAATGCTTTTTATGCATGCAAAAAGACCTCCGGCAAAAGATGGGGCTTGCAACCGTACATCATTCATTGGATGTACACAGCAATCATCAGATCCATTTTAACTTATGGGGCCCTAGTCTGGTGGACTGCTAGCAGCACGAAAAGCTATATGAACATGCTCAACAAAGTACAAAGCTCAGCCGCTGTTTGTACAACGGGAGCCATGAGAAGCACGCCGCAAGCAGAATAATAGACGACCTGGGAAAGAAACATGGTTTTAGTAGCCTCGCAGCTACGACCGACTATACTCCCCCCCAAAATGACTTCTCTCTCAGTATACCTATCCTTTTCCCCGACAGAGAAGAGTGGCTATCAAGCGCCGTAATCAACGATCATGAGATCACCCTCTTCACCGACGGATCGAAAATGGACACAGGCACTGGGGCCGGGTTCTACTCTGATACCCTCCACAAACAGGAACCATTCAGACTCTGTGCAGCGTTTTTCAAGCAGAACTACTGGCAATAGAGAAAGCAGCCAAACACCTACAGGTAACCGATGTCCCACCATCGGATATCACTATCTTCGTAGACAGCCAGGCTGCACTGAAGTCAATAGAATCCTGTATAACGAGATCAAAGGCTGTCATGAAATGTCACGACTCACTGAAGTCCATCAGACACCACAAAGTCAAACTCTGCTGGGTCCCGGGCCACAGCTAAATCGCAGGGAACGAAAGTGCGGACGAATTGGCCAGGCAAGGGTCTGAACTGGACATCAGCAAAGCGGAGACGTCATTGCAATCACTGATCAGTGCATTATACCGGATCATAAATGACACAATCATAAAAGTAGCCAACGACAAGATCATCGTGGCCAGAGCTCAATATCGGAAAAATAAAGAAGCTCTTGACGCTGCATCGAAACTCGATCCGGATGCTCGTCGGAATGATAACAGGACACTGTCCCATCGGAGCAGTGCTCCGGAAATGGAACTCGAGATCTAGCGATCTCTGCCGGAGCTGCGGTGGGATTTGGAATTCTTATAGCCAGTGACAATACGATATAAGAACGACTTTATTTAGCACGTAGGCGCATGGAAATGTCTGGATGAGTAAAACAAACATTTTTACCTATTCGTCTATCGTCCTCATCCAAATTAGTCTGTAATTGATAGTCCCCAACTTTCCTTAGCCGATTTTCACTCTTCCTATCGTTCAGGTGGAAGTGCCGCCTTTGAAAAGACGAAATCAATTTCTGCATTTTGTTTTCGGCAAACTACTGATGGGTTGATGACGTGCTCTGATTGATGTTGGCAGTAAGCTGCCAAGGAGAAAAACTTGATCAGGGTTATTGCTACAAAAATGGAATAAAGTTCAATAAAATAAAAAGATGAACGAGTCTGCTAGCATGGCCAGAGGTGTAAAGCATCCAACCTGACCATTAATGTAAGCAAATAAACAAAATTCTTTAACAAAAAAGTAGGAATTCCTGTTATTTTTGAACTCAGCTTCGTCATAGCATTAGCAGAGTGTTTAAAGCCCGCCTGTATTTCATTTTTACCCAAATCCCAAGACGTGAGCTTGCGTGGAGCATAGACCTTGCACGGACGCTTATTTGTCCAGCCTTATTGAATGCACCGCGTCTCAAGTCCTTCATTTCCTTGGGCGTGACACGGTCAGCACCACATCTCAGATACAACGATGTAGAACCAATGAACAATGTCACCTGCTCAAGACTAACCTCCTTCACCAACGTGATTACAAGTGGGCGTTGATATAGATTTTCCTCAACAACCACCACCATGCACGTTACGATATATGTCGAATCCCTATTTCCGACATAATTGAATGTAACACGAATTAAATTGTTTCCTGTAAAACGGTAAACACTTTGCATTAACAACATGCAATACATGTTCGAGTGACATGCGTACGACTTTGCATAAGCGTATGTGCGTTGCAAGGAACATTTAATTAGACTGTTGTTCATTTCTCATTAATAACGAGAGTGTGTACCCATCTGACAGGAGTTGAAAATTGGTTTTAGATCCAACCGCACAATTAATCCAACAGAATGCTAACAAACCGTAACTGGTTTTGATGTGCAATTGCATTGTCCTTCATTATTCATTTACAATTCGGAGTGGTTGTTGTGTATAGAGGCAGCCAGGACACCTTTTGACAGGACTGATAAGACGTTTTATCATCTTCCCTACGGCAGCGTCGGTATGTCCTTGATGACGATGATAATCGCCTCTCATCGTTGTCATCTGTCCTGTGTAACGACAATCAATTTTATTGAATTTTAAATCAGGACATTGGTATGAGGGTGCGTTTGCAAGACGAACGGCCGAATGCATTTTAATGTCATTTAGATTTGTAATTATGTAAATTGAACAAACGGCTCTGGACTTGTCAAAGTGGGTAAGCGGCAATTTCCTATCCGCCGGAGATGAGGAAAAAGGAGGAGAAAACGAATGAAATGAAATTACACCAATTCAACAAGTCAACTGAAACGAATACATGGAATTGTGTGTCAAGTGATTTTGACAGGAGTTCCCTCTTGTCTGGATGTGATATTGCTACCATTTGTGTTAGCATTTGAGGTTAGACATTTGTGGGGACTGAGAGTGTCACAAGCTGGAGTGCGGTTAAAGGGGTTTCTGTTGCGAAATTGATCAGAAAATAATAACACTCGAGGACGAGATGGTCCTTGGAAAGTGTTGTTTTCTCATACTGAATGCCCTCGAGGACTCTCGGATGCGCTTTGTTAGCACTGTTTTGATGCTTGATTGAATAACAGCTACTCAGCATAGAAGCACTAAATGGTCTTCGATTTCAGGTAAATTCATCATGACACATCACTAGATACTTCCCTCAATAACCTCAAGATACATTTGTCTCCGATAAGTGATACATTAACGCGAAACGAATGACAAAAGTTCCGCACCAAACCCGGATAAACTCAGGAAATCGAGGGTAAAAAATCGCACAAAACTCGTCTTCTGCTCGGAATTCATTAAACTATCTTTACTTTATCACTTCCCTCGAATCGTCTGGCTCAAGTAACCGATGAAAGGATGAAAAGAAAGGATTCGAAACCGCATCCGCATGAAAAATTCCCTACAAACTTTTCCCATTATCACATCTGTAACACACCTATGATCATCGCATAGCCATGGCATAGGCACTAGTGCATCCTCGACACATGATGCACACAGAAACAGGAAGAGAGAAAACCGAAACGTATCCTACTCAATGGATACCATTGATCTAGGTTGAATATAAATTTTGAAAACTTTTTGTGCTCTCTCTCCACTCGCCCGGATGGAGGAAGTTTTTTAAGTTCCGCTTTCGATTGCTTCCTTGTTCGGTGGCGGTCACATGTCTTCGATGGACCTTAAATGAAGTTGAGATATAGAAAAGGACACATTGACCCGGACCTTATCGCTATCAATATGTCCACTCCTGACCACTTAGGCCACCTGGACAAGCAAACAATTCCAAAAGAAACTTCATCGACAAAAGGATATTCGATTCTGGTATAGAGGTATGTCCTGCATGTGGAATCAACTTGGTCATCACATCTTACGAATGCAGTACTGCCATTTCTGAGCAACTTAACCTTTTCGCTCAGGATGTAAAAACCGATAAGCCGATATGACGTTTAAAGTATTGTCGGAATGAACATTCATATGGGAATGTCCTGCAGGACATTCTCACTCTCCTTCATACTCTTGTTTCAAAGAAACTCAGTAAAAGGACGAGAAGATGGAATAAATTCCCGACTGGATTCCAATGTAATTGTGCGGCCAGGGCAAAGCTGTCTGAGCGTGCATTCCTGCGGGGCCATAAGGATAAGGAATCATTTTATTTGTTGGTCGTCGTCGTCTGGCCTTGAAGCATTTCTACAAAAAAAAAAGAAGAAAAATGAAGAAACGAGCTAAACAAAAAGATTTCAAGCTCACAGCGTTCGTTTTCCTTTTTTTGGAGCTCTTTCCAGGAAATGGAGATAGAGTTTGGTGAGGCAGGCGTGGCTTTGATGGAGTGGTCAGAGGAGTGGATTATTTTGCTCCGAGGAGCATATTTAAAGATTACAACTATCATAATGTTATTTCTTTTGAGAGTTTTTAGATTATCTGTCGGTGGATTGTAATCGCTTGGGAATGGACCAGCTGGAGGAGATTTGTTGTAAGGACAAACTTATTCAAGTAGTTATACTGGCGGTAGGGTGGCTGGATGGTAGACTTAATTACAGACATTTGGTTGTAAGCATTCGGACATATGCCGGCCAATTATTTACTTGCCGAGAGCTAGTTGAATAAGGGTGAAGATGGTTAGATGAAGAGCAAAGAAAGGGGTTAGTATGGAGGTTGGTGTGGGGGCAATTCATTTTGGCTTTTCAATGCAATCTGGCTTCTTTCTCGAAGGGCAGCTTTCTAAGCTGATTGACCTCAAACGATTAAAGGAGAGTGAAGAGGACTACTGGCAATCAATGCGACAAAAGGGTGCATTTTAATGAAGGGGATTAATTGGGATTTAAACGAAGGGAGGGGAACCAAACACTAAGGCACCGGAGGCCGAGGGGGATCTGCGTTCGATCTTGCTCGCCATCCAAGGGCAGATCGGCCAGCTCCAACAGCAGATCCATGAGCAGGCGACCCGAGTGGACAGAATCTATTCGCTTCTACCGGGCCTAGCGCCCCTAGAATCGTGATGAGTACGCCGATAGAGAGTCCCTTAAAGGTCCTGTCGGTGAATGTGAATTCACTGATTAGGATTGAGCGAAGAGCTGTACTTTTCAACTTGTTGCAAGACGAAAGCCCCGATGTACTTTTGGTTAGCGAAACAAAGCTAAGCCAAATGCACAAAATCCGGCACAATTCTTATAAAGTGATTCGAAGAAACCGACCCAACGCCACACGAGGCGGGGAAGTTGCAAATATATATATAAAACTATATATAGCAGTGAAGTGCGGAGGTTCCAGGTGCTAGAGGCCTGTATTGTGTGCATTCCTCTCCGAAATGGAAAGAGAATGTACATTATATCAGCTTATGCACCTGAAGTACCTCAACTTAACGTTTTCATGGCAGTTACTCGAGACACTTTTTCGGTCTCTGCGCTTAAACTCGGTAGAAAACTTCTACATTCTGGCCGACGACTTAAATGCAAAACATAGTGATAGGGGAAATAGCATTCCCAACACTAGGGGAAGCCTATTACGCCATTAGTGGGTTCTGCAGAGCACAGAGTACAGACTCAAAATACTCGCAACGGATAGGCTGTCGTATCCTAGGAGCGGCTCCTATCTGGATCTCTTGCTGCTTGACTCTCGACTGAGACTGGTTGACACAAACGAACTGTCTACGGACCTTCGTATACGACAGTGACCATTGATGACTAAGCGCCGTAATCAAATCACCAGACGAATTCGCGGAAATGGCAGAGTACGTCCACCGTCTAATAGGAACCTGTCAAACAACGAGATTGACAGGTACCTCCAACAAATGGACGATATCATTAAACAGACAATAAACAATACGATACCACGCCAACGACAGCACGATACCCCAAACGTATACCGTATAGTGACTTCTGACAAGACTCAAACTCTTGTACAGGCGGTTTACCGACAGACAGAACTCGGAGGTCAGGACACTGAAGTCACTGATTAAAAATCTCCAACAGTTGATCAAAGAAAATTACACAATATCTGTAAGTTTGCATTGGAACAACAGAATTCGTGCTGTAAAATCCAACAGCAGAATGACATTCAGGATCTAAAGCTTCCGAGAACGTCAGACAATGAACGCTTGCTACGAACAGTCAGCATCGATCCAAAGAGCGCCGTCTTGGATGATGATTTCTTCGTAATTGAGGATCCCCAGGAGAAGGTGTCGACAGTGGGAGCCGTATTCCAGGAAGTGTATACGGTGAATGACAGCATTTCTTACAAACCGCGACCTGGCAAACAGAGTCCTACTTCATCACTTCTACCTTCAAAATGATATAGATCATTGGCGATCAGAGAACCTCGGTTTTAGCAGGTTCAATGATCATTTTATGGCAAACAATGCCGTCACCAATGAAGGGGCTAATACCCTGTTCATTTCGATGGAAGATCTCCAGATGATCTTTCAGTTATTGAAAAGGAAAATATCCGCGGGTATCGACGGTATATCCAATGTTGTGCTTAGGCACCTTCCACCAGTGGCTGTACACCATCCTGTTCAACAATGCACTGAATAATGCATATTATCCAGTGCACTGGAAGACAGCGGTGGTGCAACCAATTCCCAAGAGGGGTAAGAACACCTCTAACCCGGCAAATCTCCGGTCGATAAGTCTGCTTCCGAGTATCAGCAAGGTCTTCGAGAAGGTGGTCCATAGGGCCCTGTCTAAATGGGTTGAGGACAATAAAATCATCCCGGATGACCAATTCGATAACCAGAGCGGGGCATGGCACTATTCATGCCGCGTCGAAACTCGTGTCGGATGTCCAATGGAACAAATGCAAGAACCAATGCACGGGTGCCTGTCTGATTGACTTGGAAAAAGCCTTTGACACCGTATGGCTAGAAGGACTTTACTACAAGCTCAGTCGGTTGGGCATAAGTAAACCATTTCTATATATGATTTTTGACATGTTAACCGGCGGACGATTTAATTGCGTACAGATCAGGTCCAACGATCGACGTCATTGTTACTCTTCTGCAGCGTGACTTCGAAAAAATTCAGCAGTATTGTGATGACTGGAAGTTGAAAATCAACTTCCAGAAATCAGAAACTATATTGTTCTGAACGCCATTGTCTAGGGCCTCTCGGGAAACTAGAAAAAATTGGCGCAGGTTCTTAATTTTTGGACCGGACGGGCGTCCACTGGCGAGACAAAGTGTAGTCAGATACCTTGGGATCGTGCTGGATCAGTATCTATATTGTGACAAACATGTACAAACATATATGCTGCTCTGGCGAGAGCCCGGGGCGCTTTCACTCTGACAAGATGGCTGCTTCATAGCCACCCACTTGATTGCAGGGTGAAGGTTATCTGCTACATGGCCTTAATCAGGCCTATGGTTGCTATGGATGTCCCGTCTGGTTCAATGTGAGAGCCAGCTTAATGGAAAACATTCGGGTGTTTGAGAGACAATGTCTCAGGACTTGTCTTGGGTTACATATGTAGGACACCTGAATCTGACTACACGAAATTTTACCTGAACGAGGTTCTATACGATAGGGCCAGGATTTTACGGGTGGAAAATTTTCTGATAAAACTGATTCGAAGCCACGTTGCAAGAGCAATGACTTCGGTCAATAACTTGATTTCCGGGGCTTACTACCCCAACTACTTGTAGCACGAGAGGGTGCGCCTTAACGGCTTTGTCCCACCAGAGGCATTCCTCTATTTAGATAGATGTGTTCTAATCTATGCTAGATTGGCGGTACCGCTAATCTTCCACGTGGCCCGCAAATCCGTGGAACGATGGTTCCTCTACAACGTGATGTCGCGCTCCACGAGCCCGAGCGCCTCAGGTTCAGTAGGTCGAATTCACGCCGAGATCGAGAAGACGTTTTTGGTGGTCGGTACGGACTAAGTCAGTGGTAAATTTTTATAGGTCTGCCTCTTCAAGGCAAAGCCCGCCAAATACCAGTGGCAGGCTTGCATAGGTTATTGTAGTTTAGGCTAAGGTAGGCTAGGGTGGTGGGTAGGTTCAGTAATTTTAGCTGGAAAAACAAAAAAAAAAAAACAAGTATGACCTGTTTATGCCAAAATACCAGCCAAAAGTTTCGATTTATCGTGATAACATTTATGAGAACACAATGTTTGAAAGCTATTTAAAATCACTGCCGTGACCACCGACACAACGTAACGAGCACTTACTTCAATGAACTATAGTGGATAAACTTGAGATATCATATTCACTATGGAATGTTTCTGTGCCAGTGAGGTATCGCATCCGTCGAAATGCCGAAAAAATCGCAGCCGTAAGTGCTTGAATTCAAAATAAGCCAAATCAGTCGATTCCACTCCATCCTAGGTTGTGCTTTTAGTTTGTTACCTATAAAAGTAAGTTCAATGGCAGGGAGCACCGGGGCGCAGTGGGTAGTGTGTCGGTCGCTGACGCAAGATGAGCGAGTTCGGATCCCGATAACACCAACGCCATCGAATAGTTATTTCGCGGCTTCTCTCCTTGCCGGGGTACTGGCAAAACCCCCTGTTGTACACTTGCCTTTAAGCTTTAGGTTCCGTTCAGTTGTGTGAAAAAAAAACCGCACAAAACATAAATGAATAAAAAGAAGCTTGGCACTGGTTCTTAATGAGCTCTAATGCCACCTAAGGTGTCTGCCGGGCAGTGCAATGGACCAGAATTTGTGTGCTCCAACAGATAGCAAAAGACTCCAACAAAAAAAAAGTCCGATGGCTTACCCAAGCCTCTCTCCTTTAATCACGAAACCCAAACCGATCCCAACGCTACCATCACTTTTTTGACACCTTTTTCATTCTACTGCTGTTATGCCAGACCTAGCTGGACAGCTAGCCAATACGAAGCAATGCTGGACAGGATAATGGCGGACGCCTAGCATAGAACCAGAGTTATCATTGGCGAAGACTTCAATGCATGGGCGACGAAAGAGGGCGAGTCCTCCTTGAGGCTTTTGCATCTCTAGAAGTAGGCATAGCGAATAAAGGGCAAGCAAGTACGTATCGGAAAGCAGGAATGGGATCCATCATAGATCTAACCTTCGCCAGCTACTCTATTTAGCGCAATATGAATTGGCGTGTTAGCGAAGACTACAGCCACAGCGACCACCAGGCGATTGTCTTCGAAATAACAAAGAAAAGAAACAGGCCAATGTTAAGAGGCCCACAATGGAAAGATAGTCTGTTCGAAAGAGAAACTTTTGAGGAGATGTTGAACAGCAGTTCAATGGACACCAATGGATCAGCTGAAGACTTGTCACACCGTCTAACACAAATTGTTACCACAGCCTGCGATGCCATGATGCCACAGAAAACAGCAACCCGGAGAAGCGCCCATGCTGCTGGTGGAATAACGAGATAAAAACACTCAGTTCAAAATGCTTACAGGCTCGTCGTAAAGTCGTAAAAGCAAGAGGAAGAGTTGGTTTTCAACAGCACCTCGACACCTTGATGAGGCGGGACCAAACGAAGGCAATCAAAGGGAGCAAGGCAAGATGCTTCAAACGTATGTGCAAAGAAGCCGACATTAACCCATGGGACACGGCGTATAAAGCGGTGATGGCCAAACTAAAAGCCTACAGATCCCCACAACTAACATGTCCAATACTGTTAAAAACCATAGTGGAGCACTTGTTTCCCAAGAGGCCAGATGCGACGCCCACAATCGTTTGGGAAGCAGACGTCGACAGTATCCCAGCCATTAAAAAAAGGCGCCTGGACCCGACGGAATACCGAACAAAGCATTGAAGGCTGCTATTCAAAGAAGGCCTGAGATGTTCATAGCAGTCATGCAGAGATGCTTAACTGAAGGAGTATTCCCAAAACCATGGAAGTTGCAACATCTAGTACTGCTACTCAAGGAAAAAAACACCCGGAGTACCATCGTCATACCCCCAGATATGCCTGCTCGAAAAATTATAAAGCGGGTAATATACGATAGGCTACTTACTGTAGCAGAGAAGAAGGAAGACCTCTCAAATCATCAATACAGATTCCGGAACGCACTACTACCGACGCAATCCAAAAAGTAGTCGATATTGCGTCCGAAGCCATAGCAGGACACTCTTGGAAACGGGGGTCATAGAAGTACTGTGCAGTGGTGACTTTAGACGTTAAGAATGCGTTCAACTCTGCCGACTGGACCCTGATAAGAAGATCGTTGGCAAGAATGGAAACACCTCACTACCTGCTAAGGATAGTGTTCGACTACCTCAAAGACAGAAAACTGAGGTATGTCACGGAGGAAGGAACTAAATATTACATCACCACCGGAGTTCCTCAGGGATCAGTGTTGGGCCCCCTTCTTTGGAACTTAATGTATGAGGGGGTCCTGAGACTAAGGTTTCCCACACGAAATAGAATCAGAACACAGCAGTTGTCCAGATAGAGCAGTGGCAGGCAGTCTGGTGGCAGTCTGGTGGCAGTCTGCAGGCCTCGAACTGGCAGACCATAAGGCAAAGGCCGTCCTCATAACAAACAGAAAAACTGTAGAATACATCGATACAAGTAAGCGGTCAAATACCTAGGAGTGATGCTTGACAATAGGCTGCGATTCAAATTACACGTGGACTATGTGAGCAAAAAAGCATCCTCACAATAAACGGCTCTCTCCAGGATACTGCCAGTGGACCCGGTCATGCGAAGAGGATTCTGCTGGGCAGAGTGATGAGCTCAGTCATGCTCTAAGCTGCACCAGTGTGGGCAGAAGCGCTCAAGGGGAAGGAAACATGCCGAAAACTATCATCGGTATACCGACTCTGTGCTCTCAGGACAATAAGCGGCTACCGGACGATTTCGAACGAAGCCGCATTTGTCATTGCTGTGATGATTGCAAGGATTGACATTCTAGCCGAGGAGATGAAAATAATCCAGCGGAGGAAACTCTCAAGGCCAACCATTGCCAACCTGTGGACTGGCCTCCACGATCCTGTGATCTCACACCCTTAGATTAGTCACTAGTCACTAGTCTATGCCGATAAACCAGAGATGTTGGTCGATTTGGAAGTTAACATTCGCCGTGTTATTGCTGATATACGACCCCAGCTGCTCGATAAAGATGTAAAAAATTGGACTCCACGATTGCGCTTCATTCGAGCTAGCACATATGCCCGAAATAATATATCGACGCTAATGGCATAAAATTATCTATTAAATACAGCTAATGTTATAGACATTAACGTTGGCCTCCAGTACTTTCTTTTATATTGAATTTGTATACCTTTAAAAAAATCACTCTTTTACCTTTTACAAGAAGAAAAGGGAACGACTCAACTCTCACTAAAAGAAGCAGCTTTCATACCTTTTGGTTCTGTCGGTAATGAGATTATAATCCCATCTTACAGAGAGGAATAAACGAGCAGCATAAAATACGTTAAATTATGGAAGACATTACCAGCGTCTATGCCAGATATCAGTTCAATGACCAAGCCTAGCAATCTATTTAATAGCACCTCCTACCATGCGTAGCCAGCATTCAATTTCTCTCAATCCTAAAAAACAAACGTCGAGTTGACCTGAATAAATCTCAGATTAAGCCCAAACCTCACACCCACCCTTGTTCAACAAACAAATCAGCTGCCTACTGCCAGCCACCGCCCTCCCGACTAAATCCCTATCGTTCCTTTCTCCTGTAGCCAATTTGCTCAAATTGTCAATAAACCAATCCCTAAGCATTATCCCGAGTCCATAGCCAATATTGCACTTTCCAATTAAATTTCTCGATCTCATCTCGAAGCGGCCTCAAAAGAGGTCTCCGCATCCCATCTGCCATACGAGACGCGCCCAATGCATAAGCCACACACTCACACACTGTGTATCCTGAATCAAGGAAAAAACAAAATCAGACAAACAAAACCGGAAATTAAATTAAATCTAACAGAATTCAACATTAATGTGCTTGACTAATTCGAGATCCTTCCCAGCACCACAGCCGTATATCGCTCGTCCTCCTCAGCACCCGGAACATACCCTTGTGTACATACGAGTTTCCATGTAAGCAAATACGCACGCTGCGTGTGCATGCGGAGGGATTTCAATTCTGAAAGTGATTTTCCATAGTATTATGCGACAGGTGGTGTGCCGGATACCGGACGGAAGAAGGAACTTTTCAGAACCCTTTAAAGATGCACTCAGGCTCGGATCAGGACTGCGAATGCAATAAGTAAGTGTGTTCATATTTAATCCCATCCGCATGCATGCTCGTATGTAGAGCGACAGGGATAACATCGAGCAAGGACGGTCCTCGTAAGTTGTTTGAAAGTTTTTGCATCCATTCGTGCAGGTATACGGAGGAGCGAGCGCTACTCGTAAAGGATATGCAAAGCGGTTGTGTGAGGGGTAGCCTACGACATGGGGTCCTCTATGAATGTGCTGCATTGAGAAATTCCACGAAATTATGGCAAAGTGTTGTTCCAGGTTACCATTAGCTGGATTCGCGATGGAACTAAGGCAAGGGCTTCTGGCTCTAATCAGCTCTGAATGAATTTTCCTGATGAGTTTCCGAAAGTCGTTACGATACGAAAAAATGGAAATGATTATCCGAGCTTGGCTATAATGAGAAGAGTTTCCTCGAAAAGCCTTCGATTAGTCAGAGGATCCCTGGGAAGTGTATGTTGAATTCACCGTCACCAAACATATGTTTCCGATTGCCAATATCCTCGAGCTCTATTCCATCTGATCAAATGACTTCCACTTTATCGCTTGTTTGCAGCCAATAAATCCCAAAATAGCACTTCATAACCACATCCCATATGCTTCCAAGCTCCGATTTCACCGTCTGGTTGCGAGCGAAAATGACTAATAAATCCAGCAACACCCGAAGACTATCAAATCGTCTGTCTTCAGGAGCCTTGATTCTAAATTTCCATGATATACGGCACATCAAACCACTATTCGAGCAACAGTGAATCAGTTTCAGTCGTTGTTAACGGTCAAATGACAAACACTTTCGATTCCCAACCCCGTATTATCGTGTTTCGGTTGTTTTATGGACGACGGAATAAAAATGGAAATGTGGACATAAACATCTGAAAAAAGACAACAATTTGGAACGAATAAAGAATGGTGTCTCGAAAATCTGGCGACACAGTTCATTCAATTAAAATGTCACACGTCGGTTTTATAGTTTAACGCTGCTAATAAAACACGAACTGCTCGATTAAGTTGGTGCGATAGGAGCTGCAGAACCTTAGATGTAGTTCCGGCATTGTCGCTTGAGGATTGTTTTTGAATGAGATCTCAGTCGTAAACGCTATTTATAGAAGCTATGTATGACTGTTTGATGTGGAAGGTGGAAATGGTTGTAAGAAATTCTGCGATTTCGAGAGAGCAGGGATCGTGGGCTTCTCCATGATACCAAAGTGAAATGGATTTATTACCGGGTGCGCTTGGCAAAAGAACGCGAATCACTGTTTAAAAGCAGTTGGGAATAGGCTTTCACTCCAAGCACGGCTTTATTGATTAGTCCTTGATTTAAAGCTAGACAATTCCATTTACATATTTTGAATACCCAGAGCTCTTTTTCCAACATAACCTTGGATTAAAAATAGCCTGCCATCATTGCCTTCATTCCACCATCCCGCGTTAAAATAATGAGCTTAATATCATGCTCTATTGAGCGACGACTCGCAGAAGTGATATAAAGGACCAACAATACTCATCCAATTCACTTAATTACGAGCTATTGTAGTTAAAGATGAACAGCTCTTTCTATTGTAATTCCTTCTTGTGCGTGTGCTTTCGTACGTTCGTGAACTGTTTTCCGCCTCGCCTAACTTGGGAGTCAATTAAGATATCAAGCCCAGACCAGTTTATTTCAACGTGAAAATGAGTAGTAAAGAGCTGGTTAAGTTTCCGTCAATTCTAATTTGGATGTTTGTTTTTTGTTTATAAAAACCAGCTAATGATGGAGTATTTCGATGGAGTATTAATGTAAGGGATGGGCCATGAACTGATTCCTTATTTAATTGGGTGTCATTAGAACATGGGCTCGACTGATTACTTTAATATAATAGGACCTTCCATAAGTTTTGCTGGAAGTGATACTGGCAACTTGAAGTTCATTTTTTTCAAAACTTTTAAATAGTTTCAACCTCTCCAGCCTCATACCAAGAAATTAGTATTTGCGGGGAATTTTATTGCACTATTTTATTCAAAACCAATCTGCCCAACCGGAGACCACATGCAGAAATTAGTTTCGACCCTTTAAAAATAAAGAGTTTGATGTTGAAAATAAAAAATGCTCTGGCAAACCAAAAAAATTGGGAGTCGAAGAACAGGAGGCAGCTGAACTTTCTTTTCTTTTTTTTTTTAATGGGTTCGTTCAACAACCTGGACGGGGTGCAAATGGTTTGTGTCGATGATGTTCGTTCACTACTCTTCAGGGGTGGTTGTCCTAGATAGTATTCGAGAGATTCTCGACTAAATTTGTCGCGTTGATTGCAGTTCACAGTAACTTTTTTTTTGTTTCCTGTCATTAAAGTGTTATATTAGAAATACACACACAGAGTATGAATTTTGAAGTGATCTTATACTGTGACCACTTATTGCCTTCATCAGTATTATTTTTAACCATCTCTCATTCACAACTGATGTTGAGGCACAATTTTTCCGTAAAAGAATTGCTCTTGGCTATGGACAGACTTGAACTACAGGCCATCGACTCAACAGTCGGTGATGATTACCATGGCACCACGACCACACAACTTACATTATAAGATGATACATCAGTTTCGAAACATTTAAAAACATTAGAAATTTGACGTTAAACGGCACTTTTGCACGTGTGAATAGCTTTTTCAACGGAAGAAAAGGAAAGATTTATCGCATCGTGTCTCGATTCGATGACATAGTCGGCTGTGACAAATATAAATGGTGCGAAGGTTCTGCTCTGCAATTGGTGAATTGCTGAAACCAAACGAAACCATCACGGGCCAATGCTATCGATAATAATTAAAGTATTTCAGCTATTCATTGAAGGAAAAACAGCTCTACGGGCAGGGATACACCAAGGTGATTTTGCTGCATGACAACGCTTGGCCTATCGTTGAAACTTGGATCAGTGAAAAACTACTTAGAAACTCTGAAGTAGTAAGTTCAGTCTAATACTCGTACTAATGAAAATGCAAAAAATGCTAAAAAATTCTAAAAAAAATTTGGATAGCCTCAAGAGATGTGTTGTTTTCCTCGATATGCTTCTAGAACGATGGAAAAAATAGTTTGATTGACATGTTTTCACACGAAGTGGATGAATGAAATAATGTACCAATAACACCAATTCTCGTGTTCGTCCAGCG
The DNA here is from genome assembly GCA_958301585.1 of Merodon equestris. Classification (NCBI taxonomy): domain Eukaryota; kingdom Metazoa; phylum Arthropoda; class Insecta; order Diptera; family Syrphidae; genus Merodon; species Merodon equestris. The sequence goes on from OY284414.1 coordinate 18,442,367, forward strand.
CGCTCAGTCAAGAATATTGCTGCAAAACCCAAGAGCTTTAACTCGCCACAGATCCAAGCAATTCGAAATAAAGACTTCGGAATAATCCCTTCATCATCGACGCTCTGCTTAAAGCTTGGATCAGTGGGAGTTTAAAAAAATATTTTAAATGGGGATAATTATTGGCCCAGTTTTCTTCCAAGGAGAAGATGGCAATAGCATCGCAATCAACAGAGAACGATTTAGAACCCTGGTTATAGACTTCTTCAGGGTTAAAAATAATTAATTAAAGACTATTTGCCACACCAAACAACTTCCGATCTTCAACCCACTAAGTTCAATAATCGTGTGAGTTATCTCCATGATGTTGTTTAGCCTGTGCGGAGCTACAATTTGGGTCTTAAGGTGTTTTTGGGCATTGTTTTTCAATAGAGTCATAACTATTTCGCATTTTACAGCAGACATGGTCATAAAATTTTTCAAGGACATGTTAATGTGAAAACATCAGCTGAGCTATTAATTTTTTGCTATTGAACACAGCAAAACACTGATTGAAATTGTTTAAAAACTACTACCAAAATTCTGAATCGATGGTCGCGACTTTAAGAGCACCTATACCAAATTTTAGTCGTAATAATCGCCCTATCAGATGGGCTCTGGGTGCTATATCAAACAAATTCGAGTCAGCGTATTCACTATTTAATGTTCCTGTGCCAGTAAGACAAGGAACTGCTCGAGGTACCGAAAGGAACCTTTTAATCCATATTGTAGCGAATTTTGTGTAAAGTTCTTGACCAAAACCCATACAAGATCGAACTAGCTCCAGAATTGATACCGAAACAACTTCTCTACAGTGGGCTCTACGAAACTATAAAAATAAGTCATCTTGAACGATGAAGCTCATTTGTGGCTTAATAGCTCTGTCAATGGAGTTCGCTATTGTGAAGATATGGAGATGAAGAATTATTTCTGGCCAGAATTGAATAGGCTCAACAAAACAATGGTGCCACACGCCACGTAGCAATAGATGGGATAGTTCGGTAATCATTTGATCTCAAGAAATAGTCTCGTCGAATTGCCAAAGTTATTGTGGCCAAAATTGTTCCGGTCGATATGCGTGCTCGCGGTGGCGGTATGGGTAATGGCGAATACCATATTCAAACTAAATATAACAGGTTTGTTCGAAAAAAAGGTCAAAATTCGCGAGCTACAAATGCTTTTTGAATTTTGGATACTTAACTTGTTTTCACAGATATAAGGCCTAAACGTGTTTTGTCCGCTTGCCAATTTTTGTGATTGGAAAAAATGGATCAGAAAATAAAATTAAGTGTTCCAACGTACTACAAATGTTGACTGTAGCTTGTGGTGAGTCCAATCAGAAAAAAACTCTTCACAGAAGGCCGAAAGATATTAATGGCGATACCCGCCCTGGAAGCCCCAGCGGATGAATACGTTGAGGCAGTGAGAAAATTGTTATGGAGAATCGTCGAGTCACTATCAGAGAAATTGCTTGTGATATTGGCAAATTTTTCCATATATTTTGGGCATGAAATGTGTGTCAACGAAGTTTGTTCCGAAATTGCTAAATTTTGGCCATTTTTTGGCAAATTTTAGCTGTTGATAGACGTTAATGACTATCCAGTTTCGTTGAAAAGGGTCATTACTCGTAACGAAACAGGAGTGTGTGGTTATGACGTTGAAACCAAAGTCCAATCTTCGCAATGGAAATGACCAGATGAGCCAAGACCGAGAAAAAACAGGACTAGTTCGGTCAAATGTGAAAGTTACGGGTGAATTCTTCCGTGCGATCAGTAAGTAATACACCCAAGGAAATAAATATACTTCCACACTGAAACATGAATATTCTCACAATATTTTTCAACAGATTCGAAATAATGTACCATTTTCTGGAATTGTATGTGCGCACGTAAAATCCCGTTACTTATTTTTTCTGTATTTCCCCGTAAATTTCTGTAGCAGTCGATTCGAGTTATTTTATCAGAAGGAAATAAATATAATTCCATTCGTGGTTTAGCCTTTACAGAAATAAAGTGTGTGTTCGTTTAAGATAATTTGATTTTTATTTCGACAAGTTTAATATCCAGTATGTATAAGGTTAATAAAAAAATTATAAATTTTGACTTTAAGAGCATTTTTTGTAGAAATGCCTCGAGGAAAAACATTTTCAGGTGAGGAAATCGGCAAGATCATGGCTTATGCAGAACTCGGTATGTCAATGCGAGCTATTGCAAAAAAAATCAATAGATCCCATATTGGCGTTTCCAATGTCATTAAACTTGGCCCGCTTTATAACACAACGGTTAGATCTGGACGGCCGCCAATCTTGACAGTGCGACAAAAGCGACTAATAGTCAGAGAAGCTGCGGCAAGACAGCTTAGTGCTTCGGAAATTTGAGCTAAGCTTGAGTTGAAAATAAGTGCAAGACGTGTGAGACAAATCTTACATGAGTCCGACAACCTAATTTGGACGAAAAAGAAGGGTAAACCTGCATTGCAAAAGCGACATAAGAACGACCGCCTCCAATTTGCGATGTCACATCTGTCCTGGACTGACCAATGGCAAAAAGTAATTTTTAGCGACGTAAAAAAGTTTACATTGGACGGCCCAGACGGTTATCAACGATGTTGGATGATAAAAGGACAAAAACACCTGTAAGTTTGAAAAGAAATTTTCAAGGCGGAAACGTAATGGTTTGGGCTGTCTTCTGCTTTGCCGGTCGAACGCCAATGTGTTTTGTGTCAAACAAAATGAATTCGACAAGTTATATCAGCCTTTTGGATGAGGTCTTACTGCCATTTTTAGACGAAATTGATGAATCTTTTATGATTTTTCAACATGACAACGCACCGATTCATCGTGCTGGTGTTGTTACATCTTGGCTGGACGAAAAAAATATTCCCGTTTTAAAATGGCCTGCCTTAAGCCCTGATCTAAACCCTGGGGAACATTGTCAAATCTTGTTTACGCTAATGGATTGCAGTACGACAACTTATCCCAGTTAAAAACAGCAATAAATGAAGCCTGGAGAAAAATCCCATCAGAGTTTAAAAAATTAATTAACTCCATGCCCCGACGAATGGAGGAAGTAGTGTCCAACTCCGGTGGACATACACATTATTAAAAGTTTGATTTATTAATTGATTTTCTACTTTTTTTTATAATGCCTTAATAAATGTTAAAGCGGATGTATACTTTTTTCCTTCGAACAATTTGATATTTATTTTAATTCAATAAATATAATTCCTAAATTGCAATTTTGAAATCTTTTTTTTGAATTCAATAAAAATAATTTTGAAAAATTTATCAAAAATAAATAGTTTGAAAAATAAATAAATTTCCTTTATGGAAGTATATTTATTTCCTTGGGTGTATTACCCTAAAGTTATGCGCCGTTTGCTTGAAACAATATGAACAAAACGTCCAGATTTGATAGAAAAAAATGCATGGCTTTTGTATCATGATCCCTCATCGCTGCTACCGTAATCATGCCTCAGCCACCGTATTCACCCAACTTGGCCTCTAGCGAATTTTACTCTTTCCAAAACTGAAAATTGGATGTCTGCCACGCTTGAGACGATAAAGAGCTCAAGTGTATACCAGACAGCGTTTATCAGAAGCGATTCCGGGATTGGAAAAAGCCCCGACGTGGGTGTATTATACCTGCGGGGAACAAAATAGATATTGAAGAACAAATAAATAATTTTTCGGGAAAAATAAAAGTCGCCTTATTTCTTGAACTCACTTGGTATGTACTTACTACAATTGCAATAAATTTAAGCCCGATAGAATTAACCCCTCAATTGTTATTTTTATACAAAGTTGTTATGTCCTTACTGAAAAACCCTGTAGAAGTTTCACGGACAACGCTGATTACATTCAAGCATTCAAGCACAATATGGATAAAATCGTTCTTGAAATAGAGGCTCTTACAGTCAATGCCCTCCAGAACGTGTAGGCAGAATGCTCTTCTGCAAAGACATTTCTTGCACCAATTCAAATGAAATTAAATTCCATATTTAAAGAGAAAGTTCACTATTTTCAATAGAATATGCACGTAGAGATGCTTAACAAAAGTGTAATGGCCCGTGATGACGCCCGTTAGCCTTCTGCAATCATTTCTCCTTAAGGATAAGAAGAATGTTGCGGACTTTTTGCAGATATCAGGGCGTACGCGCTTAGTCATCCTGCATCCTGGATATTCCCTCCATCTACGACTGTGTACGTTAAAGACCCATTCATTGATGTCAGATTTGACCGTGGAAGCAGGTAGACCTAAGGCGGGTTCAGGTCCTGAGAAACCCTCCTCTGAGTTTCTTCTAGCGAGTTCATCGAAGATCTCGTTTCCTGGGATTCCAGAGTGACTTGGGACCCATACAAGCCTTAGTGAATTTAGTCTTCCGACTTAGTTCAAAAAGGTCTTGAGTTCATGACTAATTTGGAGTTTGATAGAGGGTTGGACACAGCTTTGAGTGCAGCTCGGCTGTCACTGCAGACACATATGCTTTTTCCCCTCCACCTGTGTTTCACAACATAGTGAATGGCCATTAGGATTGCGTAAATCTCCGCTTGGAAGACAGACGCATATTTTCCTAACGAGAAGTGCAGTCGAATGTCGCGCTCAAAGAAAACTCCAGCGCCGGATTCCTGCCCAGTCCTGGAGCCATCTGTGAAAATGCGAAGACATTCCATTCCAGGGTCAGTGTCTGGCCAAAGCCAGTCCTGACGCCATGGAAATGTAACTGTGAAGTTACAGCGCAGTAGGATGGCAGATGTCATTGCGACAGAAGGCTTATCCATGAGACAGGGATCGTAGGATATTTCTCCCGCAAGTACACTTTCACTCCAATGCGAGTTGTACCAAAGACCATTTCTCTTTAGACGAGAAATGTCTTTCAATGCACACCCTCTGATATATATGTCAAGAAGTGGAAGATTCATCAGAGCATCTAAAGCAGCTCCCGATGTGCTGGGGAAAGCCCCCATGCAGCTGAGACAGACCGCTCTTTGGAGTTTGGTGAGTGAAGCCACAGCGTGTTTGCGTGTTAGCCTGCTCCACCAAACCACCCATGCATATGAGATTATCGGTCTTATCATTGCCGTGTAGATCCAAAGGACCTTTTTCGGAGATATGCCCCATGTTTTGCCAAAAGCACCTTTGCATTGCCAAAAAGCTGACAGCGCTTTGGTGGTTTTGGACTCAACTGATTTTGACCAAAGAAGCTTGCTATCTAGGATGACTCCCAGATAGTTAGCTTCCTTGGATATCGGGATGGGAATGCCTATTAACACCAACTTCTTCTCGTGAAAAGAGCGATATCAGTCTAAGGAGGATTAACCGACAGCCCATTATTCGTGAACCAGTCCTCGATCATAGGACCTAGCGCCGCCTGACTGCTAGGCTAGTGAAAAGAGTAGGAAGCAGCTGTCTTATACCTTTTTGCAGCATAACGGGATATATCCCATCAGTGCCCGGCGACTTAGAGCCATCGAAGGATGTCACAGGGCTGTACTATGCCAAATTTTTGGGACGATTCGACGCCGAATCGAAGAAAAAACGACCCCACTTGGCGAAGAAAAAAGTGCTCTTCCACCGTGATACGAGTAACGCACCGGCTCACACCTCCGCCCTCGCCACGGCCAAATTGGTCGAATTGGGCTACGAACTGCTGCCCCATCCACCGTATTCTCCAGATTTGGCCCTGTGCGACTTCTTTTTGTTTCCAAACTTGAAAAAGTCACTCGCCGGGAAGAAATTTGAGTCAAATGAGGAGATCATCGCCGCCACGGAGGCCTACTTTGCAGACCTCGAGAAAACGTATTTTTCAAACGGATTAAAGAAGTTGGAGCATCGCTGGGTCAAGTGTATCGAGCTAAAGGGAGACTGTATTGAAAAATAAATCGCCATTTCTCCAAAATTTTTGTTTTTCTTTTGTAGGCTAAGTACTTATCGGCTTCCGTACAGGGATGGGTTAAGAATATCCCTGCAGCGATACCTCTCGCCTGTCGTAAAAGGCGACTAAAACAAAGGTAAACAAAAATCACATCTAGGCAATTTAGAAAACACCAAGGTGAGCCTAGGGACACATATACCACCATTAAACTGCCCCACAAGTGTACATGCAAATCAGTGGGTTGACACGACTGGAGATAACCGGTGTTGTAAGAGTAAGATCAAGCAAAAAACTCTGGAGCATGCCCGTGTCACAAAAAAAAAAAAAAAAAAAAAGGCAGGCCGAAAAACAATTGGTGCAAACAAATGCAAAAACACCAGCATTTGATTGGCCTCAGCGATGAAGTAATCCCAAACCGGGAAGCCTGCCGCTACTTTCTAAGGTCAAACCGGCGGACCCCACAAGCGGACCAGTAGGAATGCAGTTAAGTGAAAAGGTTATGGTCCTACCATGACCATAACAACGCCGGAAAAAGGAAAAAGAAGAAGAAGAAGGCTAAGTAGGTACTTATCGGACCATCCTCGTATTTCGCTTATAACTAGCACGCACAATTGTGACGATAGTATTCCTCCTTGTGGTGTGCCACTTTTATTGCCCTTTTTGTGTGATAGCAGCCGAATTTCGAAGAAACAACTTGCTTAAAAGCATTTGTTTGATCCAAAGTATTATATGACCATTAACATCTAGTTTGTTTAATGCATTGGTGATGCCCAGAAACCACCGATGAGACGTACCACTTAAAATGCCCGCCGACGTTTGCCTACAAGCTGTGGAGCTGTGCGAGCACGTGGGTACCTGGGGTTCTATCAAAATTATGTAAACAATCACGCACATTGTTACAATTCCAAGAGTGTGTGTGGCGGGAGTACACTGCGGTACAATGAAATGAGCTCACACGTACTTACGAATAGAGTTTGTTTGTAATGGGTATTGTCGCTACGAACCGGGACTTCATATAAAATTTCAAGGTGTCACGGAGGAAGGCGTACGAAAGACGCACGTCTCGTTTTGGTTTCTGGTGATGGCTAATGGTTTTATGTTGTTGAAAATACCTTCAATATCGAGCAAGGCAATCATGGTGAATTCTTTGTTGGAAAATGATTTTTCAACGCTTCCAACTATTGTGTGTAGAGCCGTGTATACTGATTTTCCTATCTATTCTCAACACACAAAACAAGATCATTTTATATAACTCAAAATAAAGTTCTCATAATGATTTTTGGATATACTACAAATTAATACCATAATAATATAAATTAAATAAAAATCGAATTTTATGAAAAATAATCATATTCTGAGCATAATCTCATTGCACAATGAGTGTGCAACCCAGTTTGTTTGTAATATTAGGTTTAAGGCTAGAATAAGGGTTTCGGTTGTAGCTTTTCCCATAAATAAAAGATATATTCTCAGGTTTGGTATTTCGCCTAGCGAAGTTCTCACGAGCGTCCCAGGAAAAGTACCACACTTGTGCGATATTTTTTAAAAGCCAATAAAGTCTTCTTATTGACAATATTAATTTTGTTGTTTTCCTTTATTAAGGGGGAATATTTGCTTAGCTGCTCACTCAGCGTGTACGGCGCTTCTCTGCCTGCTAAGCGTGTACTGCGGTCTTCGGACAGCATACGCGCGGTAGGTGAGGTAGTAAGGTGGCAAATAGGGGGAGTTCTCCGAAGGAGAGTGGAGACGTTGAGCTTTACAAACTTGTGTTTGGCCCACCCTTTATATGGTACACTACATTGAGTCTACCTCTGACGCGCGATGAGCGAATTCGGCTCCCGACAACACTAACACCATCGAATGTTTATTTCGCGGCTTTTCTTCTCGGCGGGTTATCGGCAAAATTCCTCGTAGTACACTTGCCTCCTCTCTGCGAAAGCTCAGCACTGACAAGTCGCAGGTTCTATGCCTTTGGCAAATACTTTCTCGATGACCTCTCTGAGGTAGCCAACCTCAATTTGGCCTTGTAAGCCCTAACGCTCAATATTGATAGAGCTATTCGTAAAATAAAATATGGCCAATGTACTCCAGAAAAGGGTAAAGAGGATAGGCAACTACAACGCAGTCTAAGGCAGCCATTCGTATTAAACTACTATTAGTAAATTCAATAAGATTTTTAACAAAATATTAAACCCGAACAGTATTGAAGGATTTTTTTTTATAATAATTAAAAAAAACAAACCCATAGCCCACCCTTTTTAACTGATTTGAAGTCTTAAGTACTTTGGTCTCAGATCATTAAGAGTACCAAATTAAAAGTTGGTAGATCTATACTTTTCCATTTAAGGAAAGGAGTAGAGGGTACCATTTACGAGGTGTGATAAAGAAATAATAAATAATATTCGGTTTTTAAGCGAATTTTATTTATTCACCCATATCAGATACTATAACTTATGACAGTGCCGCTTCCAATCTGGAAAACACTTTTGTTATTCGGACAGTAATTAGCCCTCTCGATGACGCATTTTAGTCTCGTCGATGTTTCCTTTAAGGCTCTAAAGCGGGGTTTCTACCGAATATGAGGCAGTTGATAAACGATTTAACGATCGCTCCTTATCGTTTCATAAACTTTTATTACGTGTTCATCGAAGGTTTATATTCTGAAGTAATTATAGTATTATCAAAAGTAATATGTAACCCAACCAAACCCAAGGAAAAATTATATAAGCCCAGTGGGGGACTAAAGAAGCTACTAATTTGGCACATCAAATATTTCAAATATGTTAACCAACATGCCACGGAAAAAAATATATAAATCAGAACGCTACTTTCTGAATGTACGCACTTATGTTTGTCTCTTGCAAGTAGTATCGTCGTCTTCAACACTTCCGTCGTCTCTATTTGGCCATAAAAATCATCCAGAACCTTCGCCCAAATATTTCAAGCTAGTAGTCGCAATCGTCCCGTACACTGACGTATAATCTTTAATAGTTCGCGAAGAGTCAATGAAACGTTTCCGAAATATGCTTTAAAAAAGTCTGACATAAAGACTCTTAGGTACCAACAAATGGGTGCAACGATAATATTCAATCGGTTGTCGATTTAACACACAATAATTCGTCGGCAATACTCGTATTTGGAAATAATATCACAACGTAATCGAACTGATCACTCTAGTTTATTCCAGGTGTTTCCCCTTGAGCCGAGAACAATAGGTTCAACTAAGAATGGTGGACTGAGAGTTCGCCTTTTATTAAAAAAGGTGGACTTCCTCACTGTTAACCTCAAATCCTAAACTCAAAATCAATTAACTGCCACCCACATCCACTACCTTCCCATCTATCGAGTTTTCGCCAACCCATATAACCTTGACCCAATTTCAAATACCCATGACTGCACCCGCGTCCATTCGCGTCTCAGCTCCGACCATCCTTCTCAATAATTCAATCTCGATTAAAACTTTCCCATGGCACTTAACCCGAGTCACGATTGTGCAATAATTATCCTTTATCCCATTGCAATGACTTTTATTTCCGCAGCAAGATGTCGACAAAATCCTTTCGTCTTTCGTTTATACTCGCCCACGACCTCCCGCCGCGTCCCGACACAAAATAACAAAATCCACGGGTATTTTCCTAACATTGCATCCACCATCGCGAAGAGTTGAAAACGATTTTCTAAAGCAAACATAAAATTAATTACACCCAATTGTGTTTACACATGACTGTGTGTACGCGTGTATGGGTGTGGGTCCTTTCAAAAATCAATTTTCCCGAGTTTGGGATCATCAGGCGCCGGGGATGGCGGCAGAGCTGAAAAGAAACTCCATTACACTGTGTTTTAAAATAATGTTATTTTGTATCTACAAAGTTGGATGCGGAAGCCGAAACTAGATTTTAATATCCATAAAAAAATCATTTGCGCTCGTGTTGTTGCTGGTGGGACGGAAACGGAAACCGAACATGGTGGACGGTACAAATAAAAAGAATGCAAGACAACGAAAGACTTTTAATCTATTGAACTTGTTTTCGCTGCCGCTGCGGATGTGGCTCCGATGCTTTATCCGATGATCGAGATTAAAATTTGTTTACGCTTCGAGGAGCGATACACAGAAGTTTGAAAAGTTTTTTTTTTTTTTCGGCACAAGTGAGAGCACGGAATATTTAGTTATTGGATTAGCTCTGTATGCGACAATCAGGGGATGTTCTTTTTTTTTACGGCCTAGGATACATAGGTTTTGAACTTGAAGAGAAAAACTGGAAAGGAAAGCTTTATTTTCTTTTATGGTTTTCAGAAAAACCATTGTAAGTTTTTCTTGCGTGAAAAGGACATATCATAGAAAGCGGCACATACTTACAACAATCTTTCGTCATTACGATTTATGACATAAGTCATGAACTGGTACCAAAAAACAAAAATGCTGCGTATACCCCCCAGTAACTTTTATTGAATATAATGGCTTTACGCCTTAAAGAAGCAAATTTTGTTTGTTCAGATGGAAAAGGTCCTCGCCGGTCAATGATGTTGAATTTCGACCAATAATCGTCGATTAAGATTCAATAAGATTCAATAGAGCATGAGCGCCCCAAAAAAAGATGTACGGGATGGTCAAATCGAGAGATATTGCTGGCCATGCCATCGCTAAAATGGGAGGTAACGCGACCAGGAAAGTATTGTTTGAGTATTGATTCAGATTGAGATTGATTGAGTTGTATTGATTGAAACTCGTTCTGTTTGTGCGGTTGCACCGTCTTGTTGAAACCACGTATTCACCAAGCCCCGCTCATCCAATTCCGGAAGTAAGAAGTCATTTAACATTACCCCGTAGCGTTCGCCAATAACAGTGACCGCATTGCCGATGGCGTCCTCAAAAAAATACGGCCCAATCACTCCCCCCGCGTGGACGCCGCAGCACGCAATGGCCTTGAGTGGATGTACTAGCTCTTCTTGCATCACACGCGGATTTTCAGTGCCCCAGAAAAGAATATTTTGCTTATTGACGTGAGATTATGGAAACATGTGTAAGTCTTTTACTAAAATTCTCTGTAGGGTCTGTCTGGTGATGCCTAATTGCGTGGCTCGTCGGCTCGTCGGCTCGTCGGCTCGTGGCGACATCGGCAGACGAAGCTGCGATATTCTCGGCCGAACAACCAGTACGGTGGCGGCCACGTCCCACATGATCTCCTGTAGTTCCAGTCTGTTGGAGTCGAGTAGCTATGCGCCGGAATATTTGCCCAGTTGGCGCGACAAGATTAGGAAATCGACGTCGAAATTGTGAGGAGTATAGCCCCACATTGCTTTCCTGTTTGTATACTGCAGCTGTCTGGTTCACAAATGTCAAAATTGATTTAGGTATGACACCATTTGCAAAAATTATAACATCTTCCGGGAGGGTGATTAATTTGCGCCACCTTGTTTAACAACTATTTGTATAATCCTACGCTATGTTTTTTTTATAATGTTGTGCTACAATAACGTACTTCATAACCGACAATGTACGTACATATATAGGCCCATATTCGATGGTCCTCTCGTCATCAGGGGAAACAGAACTGATTAAGATGAATTTAATGAGACCAAACTTGATGGGTTTTCTAATAGACAATCCAGCATTTCGTCTCCTACCTTCGAGTTCCATCATCAGAGTAGCTCAGTAGTACCAGCATACATGGGTGTGGGTTACAGATATGTTTGAAAGTAATGAAAACACACATTGTGCGTCTAAGATCCCTACCGCGGCTAACAAAAAGAGCTGATGACCATGAACCGCCTGAACAGATCTGCATAAATTGTAGCTATGAATTCGTTCAGGAGCTACGATGCCACAGACAGACACACAGACACGTCAAACTTATAACAACCCTCTTTTCGAGTCGGGTTAAAAAGATAATGTTGTAGAGGGTCGCGCCGGAGGAAAGTCGATGAATAAAGAAAACGTCGGATATTTCTCTTCGTTCTCCCAGGGTAGTCCTGTTGAATAATTTTAGGCGGTCTTGCAGTAGAGCCTTCTTTCCAGGACAGACCTCCAAGGGTAAAACGTAGAAAACGAGATTGGATGCTCTCGGTCTAGACCATACAAGCATGTGCACCAGGATCTTTATGCAAAGTGGATTGCGGATAGTTCCTCTGATCATCTCGAAATTTCGACGATAATTTCAACTGGGTTTACTGGATAACCACGAGTTAGAGTCTTTATGTACTACTAGGACGTTCATCTGTCTGGAATATTTAAATTTATCGATTAAAATGACCACAGCCGTAGCAGAGGGTGCTTGGTAATGTCCAAAAAGGTATGAACCCTTCTGGCGATATTTTACCATTTTGTAATAAATTTTCACTATTTAGGTTTAAGTTGTGCGAGTACCTAAGCATCTAAAAATATATGATAACCTTCTAATCTTAACTTATGAAAGTCATTGCAACAACAGCTCAGTACTGACTGTTTAATAATGGCATCAAATTTAAAATGACACCCCTTATTGGATAACCCATTTTCCCGGTATATGACTTAGTTTTCCTATTTTTGGAGGACATTTGTAGAGTCACATGGCTATAGAAATAAATATAACAAAGAATGCCTCTAAAAACTTGGAAACCTCAAATGAAATTGACAGCTTTAGTCCGGGATTAATTTAAACCAGCAATCCACAGCTATTGTTTAACAGATTTCAAACATTTCACTTTCAATTCCATCTGTTATTCCCTGCTTTAGGAGACACAGATCTATAAGAGACAGACGTGAAGAGAATAGGAAAGATTTTTTAGCACCCAAGGTCCATGTCACACAAGACTGCCATCAACCAGATGCAATGCATGTACGGCCGAGATAACGTGCTTTGGAAACAACATGTTTTCCATCAGAAACTCATGCCGACACTCAAAACAAGAAGACAAATAACTCTCCAATGCCAAAGTGAAATGAAATCGTCCATCAACTAACTCATTCCATTTCAAGCAAACTGCAAAATCCCGGTCGCTGTACCTTGGAACTTCAATTTAGCTTCCACATGGTGAGCTTTAAAATCATTGCTCCCTCCATCCTGCCCCACATCTACCTAATAGGACAATTTGAGGAACAAATTGCAATGCGACCGCAGCCTGTCGTCTCTCGAACGACAAAGTTTACCGCCACTCTCGGCTTAACCATAGAGTTATTACGCAGGATCCTTGCACTTGTCATAAATGGTAACAATGTATCGCGCCAGCACACGACTAAGTGTCCTTTTGCAATTTAATTATCTTCCTGCACTCATTCGCTCACTGCACCCGCCCGACAGATGGATGCGTTAATGGCAAAAGTTTCAGTCATAGTTTCTTGTGCTCGCTCCCTCCGTGCCGCGACGCGACTGAGTGGAGCTCGAGTACGACGCCAAACACCTACATCTGTGTAGTGTGCGTCTTATACGCATAAGTGATCCTTGTGAAACTCCTTGTCGCTATGTCACCATTAGCAGAGCACTTACTCCATCAAACGATCTTCTGCTTTCAGCGGGAATCAAGTGAACGAGGAAAGTTTCGAATTTTTAGGGAATTTCGTTGAGTTGAGAAAAGAGAGCAAGGATGCAAGGAAAATGTGTCACAACGCGTTAGTAAATAGAAACAAACACTCGAAACGAACTGACAGCGTGTGATTGGCTGCGTGACTCTACGGATATGGGACTCGTATGGGGCGGACGAATGTGGGGTAATTTGCATATCCGTTACCTAAAAGTTTCTGCACCATGAGCTGACTCCTTTCTGCAGTTGGATGTCGTGAGTGGTGTTTATTTCGTCGTCTGAATAGTGGGTACTGTGGACGTGGAGAACAGCTTCTGGCAGGTACTCTAATGTCGCTGTTCATGCTATTTGGCATCTGGCTGTCACGTCTGCAGATGGTGGAGTATTCATTGCGAGCGACAATTGGCACATTACCTTCCTCGCCTTATTTCGGGATCTAATACTGCTCACTGACAGGTCGTAATACTACGAGACGATGAAGGATAAAATATTGATCAGTCCACTGTCAACACACTGAACCGCGCTTTAGGTATTAAGACGACCCCGGTGCATTAAAGTCTAAATTCATCGTGAATACGCAAATAGACCTAGTGTTCCACTAACTTATTCAATGTCTGACAACTTAACCTGTCCGCATCAATCTCCACACATGATTGCACGTTGAAATCCCGTCCAACTGTAAGCCACAACAGCCGCTGACAAGACTCGACTCCGTCATCGTTCGTGTCCCAGGAGTTCATCAATTATTCACAGAACTCCAACTCCAGACGGACTGTCTGGCTCCCACAACCGAGCAGCATGACTCCCATTACGGAAATGTCAACAAGCAATGAACAGTCATGCATTGCACAATATAAACGCGTCGTCCAATCAAACAACAACACCGACATCGGTCGTGACAGATGTAATCATATATAACGAGCGCAGCCCCATCCCGATTCTGCTCATGAATAAATTGCAAAAAACGTTTAATTCAGACTCCCTGAAGGAGAGCCATGCAACGGTAATGAAGAACCAGGACATGCTTAAAAAAAGCAACAAATAAACAGTAAAAAGAAGAAACCCAATGCACGGTTCACTGACCCAGCAGCAATTGAAATGTCGCCAGCCACCGAACAAGCTCGCGGAAGGACCACCCTCCGACTTCCCTGCTGTCACCACGAATAAGTCAGTGGAACAACTAGGCTTCTTCGCTTGCATATAACCACGCAAACAAGGAACAAATTGAGAAAAACAATCAAGGCAAGAAAAGCATCGTCATCCACATCCTTTGCTGAGGAAACTTAATTAAGGATGCAATGAGAGGAAATAAAACGCAATAAAACCAACGAGATCCTGATGACCCTAGACGGACAACTGTGGAATATTAAGTTTGCCTTTAGCCGGTTCTATGCCATGGGGTGCCAATAAGCCTTGTCTCGTTCTTCTTTCGTTACATTCAATGACCTATATCCTATGGTGGACGGTGGATAGAAATGTCATTTGTTTCGTTTCCGTTTCGTGCCGGCGTGCCAGAGGATATCTCCCGGAAGTTGTGGAAGCTGTACAGACGGCAAGCTTTTTTTCCAAGCGGAAGCTCGGCCGGGTTTTCTCTTTTCGTTTTCTTATTTTCATGAAATACAATTAAGAGACAGATGCAGGGAGATTGTTGTTCTGACTGCCTTTGTGCAAGTGGCGCCTTCGGAAAAGTCGTTTTAGGTTAGAAGGAGGTGTTCTAGTTAAAGTGGCTGAATGGTAAACTGTTGAACTGTCAAGCATGTCCGACAAGAGGTTGATGTGCTACTGCTTGTGTTGTCGCTGTTGATAACATACACATAATGACATCGATGAGTTGTGTGCCCTCCTTCTAAGACAGCTTTCACTAACGTCAGTTCTTAAGGGTGATTTTATTGCTGTTTGGTTTTTCGTGTTCAATTTTCGATAGTTCACATAAGATTCATGGAATGTGTTAAAGTTAGTCATACTCAGTTGGTTTTGCCATTTTATTATCCATTCGAACAATACTTATAAGTTATTAAATTTTAGTATTGAAATTCTATTCTATGAAAAATGTTATTTGCGCACTTCAGCCATTTTACGTTCGTCATAATCAACATACTCAGCAAGCAGTCGAAGCCAAAATGACCGAATTCCGCACCAATTTCTCGCTATTAGACATCGAGACACCTAGCCGTAAATATAGAGTAAGAACAGAGGGGTGCTACCCGCCAGTGTTAACGAAGACCGTGATTCGTCCATTCGTTACCATTCGCAGAAATTGAGATTACGATACTCGACTAGGTGGAAAATTTCACGCATGGATCGGAAGCCCTCAAAACCTTACAAAATACAGCCTGTGTAAGAATTGAAGCCGATCGACCTGCCACAGCATCGAATTTTCGATAAGTGGGCCTTCGAAAAGCTGGAGCAAAATCGATATTGAAAGATCACCATGAGAATAGCATAACCGTGAATAGCTCCCGTTATTGTTCAAGGATTTCAAACTTTCCTTTGTCCAAAATACACGAGCTAAACCTGGTCGATATGTGGTTTCTATAAGACTGCACTACATGGCACACTGCATGTGAATCGATGGACCAAATGAGAAATTCGGTCAGCAATTTATCTTTCATTTTGAACCGGTGAATTGACCGACTAGGCGATTTGATGCCTTTGAACTATTTTTTCATGGAGATGCGCCAAATCACCCGTCTGTGCCGGTAATTGTCAGCGTCAATTACGGACTTGGAAGACAACTAAACACTTATTATGAATGATACCGAAAATAGGCACGAAAAATTTACTCAAAATGGACTTACAGTATGGATCATTTAAAACGTAGTCGTGCTCAACATACAATATAAAAAATAATAATCTTTGCAAAATAAATGGCAAATATTGATTTATCAACTAGAGTAAACATTTTATCTACTTTTGCAGTTTCCAGTATTTGGTCGATAATTTGAAACCAAACGCTTGAAAAATCACATGTTTTTATCAATCACTTTTTGGTTGCTTTCGCAACAATGCTCTCGAAAGAATCTTTGATAACTCGTTACGGGCACCATATTGAAATAATGTCAACAGCCGATCTAAATGGAACAGTGTCTCTCTCTTCATTTTGTGTAACTTCGTCTTAAAACTTCCAGCTCTTCACCATCAAACCTGTCATAAAGGGTTTTTCAATAATGATGGGTAGATATTAAAATCGAATAAAACAAGCTGTGTGTGAGGTATTAACAAAATTGTTTTTTATTTGAAGGGCCCAGGTATGCTATTATGTGCGAAATATGATATCGTTCAAATGTCCGCCTCTGCTTCTTACGGTGACACGGATCCAAACAATCCAATTTTCAATGACTCTTCCGCATAGATTCGGCTGATTTGAGCAAAGGCCTGTGTTATGTTCACTTTATCGGGAATCGTGTTGATTAAGGTTTATTCGAATAGAGCTGCGACTGGTCTATGGAAGCATCGCCAATTCAAGTCACCCCTGCGAGAGATATCCTTACCCTCAAATCGTTCGTGCAAAATGTCAATGGTCGTCCTGCTGGAACTGCTTGTCGTTTAGGTTCATATGGTTCAATTTGGGTCATAAGAAATTGCTCATCATCGTTCTGTAACGCTCGATATTTCGATAAAGTAGAGACTAATGACGCCACCGGCCCAAAGTCCACACCAATCGGCAATTTTTTGAGGATGCATTGTCACCTGATGAACCTCGTATGGATTGGTATCGTCCCACGTACGACAATTTTGCTTATTAACACAGCCATTCATCCAAAAATTCACCTCGTCGCTAAAGATGAGTTTTTAGCCAAAATTGAGGTCCTCTTCCAAACGAACAAACGGCGTTATCTAAGGTCATAAACTCTGAGCTACTGGGTCAGCTGGATCTTGTATGGAAGTAGGCCCAAGTCCCGACACAAAATTCGCCAAGTTGAAGTCTGCAAGAGGCCGAGTCCTTGTGCACGGCGAGGAATCGACTGAATGGTATTCTATTGTACACTTTCACTGACCGCGACGATGTTCTCGATCGATCTTGCATTCCTTTAACGTTTGATGTTGCCTGATTGATTACCGAACCAGTCGTCTCAAACGTTGAAGAGTCGACGGTGAAGGGCCACCACGTCAACCGTAAAATGGGCGCAACATTTTGATAATAAAGTCATAAAGACGAGGAGTTCCTCTACCTTCTTAATAAAGCTGAGGATGCCCCTCGTAGGAGGTGGATACGCTTCCTAAGATGGCAGAGGGCAGCACACTCGCATAATATGTAGTCTGCAGTTTCCTCGTCCTCTAGACAGAGTCGACTCTCGGTTTCAGATGAGAGGTTAATTTTGTTAAGACGATATCTCAGACTACAGTGTCCCGAAAGGCAGCTGACCAGTCTTCTAATATCGACTCTATTATATTTGAAAATATTGATAGAATGTTTGTTCAGGGGCCGTATTAATCTCTTCCATTTTCAGAATCCTTGGATGCTGTTCCAAAAGCGCAGGTGTTGCGCTTGTCTAAGAGAAAATTATTCTTGGACTAGGGGATTCCGCAGAATGGATCGCTACCTATGTATGTACGTCTCGCTGGAACCTCTCCTAACGAGAGTTTGATCCACAAGAGTTCGACCTTATTTCTTTTGCCTAGGTCTTCGTAGTGGCATTCCTTGACGGATTTCGAGTTCGAACTATACAAGCCCAACGCTTTGGGTGATGCCTGACTGTCTGAGGGTATATTGATGGTTATATCTCTTATCCAGCCTCTAAGTTAAGGATAGGATGTCACATAGTTCGGCTTGGAAGACACTAGGACTAGTTCCCAGAGCCTTCGATATCTTACGATTTGGTCCAAAGATGCCAGCGCCAACACCGGAATCCATCTTTGAGCCATCTGTACACCACCTGAGGTCTTTGATATTTAGCAAGGGATCGCCGCTTTCCCAAAATATGCGTTTTGGAAGCAAAATCGCAAATCTTTTGCCAAAGATGGTTGTGTTTGGTAATGCGTCCGAAACATTGGTAATCATATACAGCTCAGGAAGGTAGTTGTAGGATGGACATATGATCCAATGGTCTACATGTCCGGTCCGTTTCCGAGCGGAGGAGTCTGATTGCACTACGTATAGCAACCTGCAGTGGAGTAATTCCGATCTGTGCCTCTTGGCCTGCCATTGGGCAAGTTTGCATGACGCCTGTAATGCCGAAACATGCTAGCCTCTGAAGGCGTTGAAGTTTAACTATTTTAGTTTTGCGTTCAACTTTTGTTCACCATACAGCAGGCGCATAAGTAATGAAAGTTCTTACTATCGCCATATATAACCTTAGGTTTCAATTCCCATGTTTTACCGTAGGTGCGCCGACAGCCCAGAGTGCCTTAGTCGCCTTTGCAAGTTTGCTTTTGATGTTGGAATTCCAGTTCAGTTTCCGATCAAAGTCAATACCAAATATTTGACTTCTTCTGAAAATCCACTATTTGTACCGTTTGAGGAGACGGGGCAAGGTTGTATTTTCCTCCTTTTTGTAAACGCAACTAAGATTGTCTTAGTTGGGCTTATCGATATACCCTCTCTGCTAAACCAGTCAGAGATAAATTGAAGCGCAAGTTGCGTGCGTTCACAGGCAGAAATTTCGCAATTACCTGTAACAATAACTACAAGGTCATCGGCGTATCCGACGACTTCATAACCGAGGTTGGTTAGCTTGTAGAGTAGGTCGTCGATGACAATCGACCAGAGAAGTGATGAAGGACTCCACCTTGTGGACATCCCTTAGCTGCCGATACTATAGCTGATGAATCCAATGGTTAGTGGGATGGTCCACATCCCTTCGGGACAGTGCAGTGGTGATTGAGTTGTAGCCAGTATTACCAAATGCCTCCTCAATATTGAGGAAGGCGCAAATTGCGACCTCCTTGCGTGTGAAAGTATTTTCTACATGCGCTACCAAGTGATGCAGCGCATTCTCAGCATTGATTTGGCTGCAGAGGTGTTTGATTTTCTAATATCAATTTTTCCATTGTAGGAAAAAATGTTAGGCTGATAGGATTTAAATTGTTCACTTGGTTTTCCAATCTTAGTGATGAAGACAAGGTTGACTTCCCTCCAGATTTGAAGAATGTATCCCAAGTCGAAACTTGACCTAAAGAGAGCTATCAGTGGTGCTAGAAGCCTCTCTGGAGGATAGCAGGAACGACACCGTCTTTGCCTGGAGCTTTATGGGGCTTAAATAAGCCAATTGCCCATTTAACTCTATCAGGACTGAAGAGTCTACCAGAGAGGCTATTTTTTTTGATTATGTCCCATGTGCCAGACTTTATCAAAAGCTTTAGATATGTCGAGAATTACTGTTGACCAGTATCTTCTGTTTCCTAGTCACGTGAAATTTTATTTATTACTTTGTGCGTTTGTTGAAAGGTCGAGTGACGTTGTCCGAAGCCGAATGGGTGATTCTGTACATTTTTTTTTATCGAAGCCTTTTTGTAGAATTTGTTGTATGAGCTTAGATAAAATTGGCAACATGCAATTGGACAGCTACCTTCCATGATTTTGGGAAGTATTTTGTTCGAAGTATGGCGTTAAACATATTTCTAACATACATAATCCCATGATCAGGCCGGTACACACGTAAACCGTGATGCAGTTGGCGCAGTGTCGTACTATCCATCGTCTGTTTAATTATTTTATCCATTTGTATGAGGTATCTCTCAATCTCTCCGTTTGAGAGGTTCCTATTGGACGGTGGCAAGGAGGCGCTTGAAATGAGCGGTCCCGTCAGGGAACTGGAAAGGTGTGTCCAAGGCGCGTTTGGACATACTCTGCCTTCTCCGCGAATTCGACTGCAATCAATACAAAATAGAGTCAGTGGCAATGGTCACTGCCGTATACGAAGGTCCGTAGACAGTTGGTAGTCTCAATTGAGAGTTAAGCAGCATGAAATCCAGACCCGCTCCTAGGTTACGACCGAGTAACTTAACTCTGTACTCTATACACTGCAACCCACCAATGGCTTAGTAGGCTTGACCTAGTGTTGAAAATGTTATTTCCTCAATCACTATGTTTGTCATTTAAGCTGCCGCCCCAGAATATAGGCATTTTCTACCAAGTTTAAGCGCAGAGATCAATAAGTGTGGCGAGCTCTGCGATGAAAAGTTGATGTTATTGGGTTGAAGTGCTTCAGGTGAATAGGCTGCTATAATGTACATTATTTTTGCATTGCGAAGAGGAATGCACACTATGCAGGCTTCTTGCACTTGAACCGCCGTATTTAATCGACTTTATGTTTAAAATTATTTTTAATGAAGATCACTTCCCCGTCTCGTGTGGCGTTTTGTCGGTCTCTTCGTATTACTTTATAAGAACTGTGCCGGATTTTATGTTTCTGGTTTTAGCTAACCAAAAGTATGTCCGGGCTACAACAAGTTGAAAAGTACGACTGTTCACTCAAATCCAATCAACGAATTCACATTCACCACGCAATCTTTAAGGGACTCTCTTAAGGCCCGAGAAGCGAGTCTGCCCAGACCAACTTAGCCGTCGGTGTCTTGGTAACACGCACTAGAGCTTTACGAACAGCCATAGACTTTCATACCTGCTGCCCCAAACCTGCCGCCATCTTAGCGTAGATCATTTGGGGTGTGACGGATGGTGTTTGTAAGCTACCTGAGGGACGTTTCTCCTCGAGCTTTTAGTTACGAGTCAGATTTGATTTTTTTATATCGTCGAACTCTGGACATTCCCGACTTCTGCATGTTGTATTCGACAGAGCATGCTTAACTAGAATTCTATGTCCATAAGCTGCAGAGTTGTTTTGAAAAAAATAAAGAACAAAAAAATCATTATGTATTGTCAAGATATAGGGAGCTCACGAACAGTTCACGAACCAACACTTGTACATACAGATGTCTCGTATACATATATAAAAGTGCAGGTATGTCAAAGTGTTCAAAGATTGATCGAGGAATAAACAAACTCGGTCATCAATTTCCGTATTTGAAAGGCTGGCTGAAGGAAATAATAAGAGACTTTAAGCCCCCATAAATAATAAGACGAAAGCCCCCATTTATTAGGCTTAATTCAAGCTATCTTAATCTAATCTTAACCTAATCTCACTTACTAGCTAGGTAGAACGGGAGAGAGGGAAGGGTGGTTAAAAAGGCGGATTTTTAGGCATCGAGTGCTGAGGTTGAAATCGAAATAAGGATTCGAATTAACATTTCCCAGCATACGAGAAATGGGTTCATTGGAGCCATAGGCAGTACGGGGGGTGGGTAGATAGAGGAGATGGAGATTTCGTACATTGCGGAGGTTAGTGTTGATAGAGACAGAGTTATAGAGGGTTGCGCAGTCAATGTACCATTGAAAGGAGCCGATGGATGAAAAGAATGTCAGATACAATTCTTCTTTCTTCCAACGTGTTCTTGTTGATTAGTTTAAGGCGGTCTTGGTAGGGTGGTAAAATCAAAGGATTGCACCAGGGGAGACCTCGAAGAGCAAAACGTAGGAATCGGCGTTGGATGCTCTCGATTCTAGAAATGTGGGTTTGTTGGTAAGGAGACCACACTTGAGAGGCGTATTCAAGAAGGGGCCGGACAAAGGTTATGTAAAGAGATCGTAAGGGTCCGAGAATTCTTTAGACCATCGCTTTACGAAACCGAGTGCAGAATTAGCTTTAAGGATTATCTCATCGATGTGTGCGCGAAAATTTAGCTCCAGGTCACATAATATGCCAAGATCGCAAATGACTTGAACCGTGGAGATGGCTTGATTATTGAGGAAGTAGAGACGAGGAGGAGGTTTGATTCGCTTACGTGAAAAGGTAATTGATTGGCATTTGGAAATATTAAACTCTAAACAATTTTGGAACACCAGATGGAAAAACTATTGAGATCAGATTGAATAAGGGAAGAGTCATGACTGGAGGAAATGGTCTTGAAGAACTTAGTGTCGTCGGCGTATAATGAGATGTGGGAGTGTTTGATCACCATTTCAAGAACGTTTATGGAAAGAACGAAAAGAAGTGGACCTAAGTGGCTGCCTTGGGGGACGCCGGAGGTAGCTAAAAAGGGTTAGAGAAGGCAGATCTAAAACGAACACTGTAATAGCGATTTTCCTGGTAAGAAGATATCCACTTCAAAGAAATGGGGTCGAAGCCAAGGGAGGACAATTTGAAGAGTATCAGTCTGTGGGATATTTTATCGAAAGCTTTACTGAAATCGATTGAGATAACGTCGACTTCTATGCCGTTCTCTAAGGTTGATAGGGTAAAGGACACAAATTCTACAAGGTTAGTGGTTGTGGATCTGCATTTGAGGAAACCATGTTGTCTAGTGGAGATTAAAGACTTGCAGCGAAAACTTAGGGTTTCGTACAAAATACTCTCGAAGAGTTTGGGTATACATATGTGACAGTTTGGCAATGGGACGATAGGTGCTAACAACGTTCTTCGGACCTTTTTTGTGTATAGGGGTGATAAATGAGGTTTTCCATAAGCAGGGAAATTCACCTTGGGATAGGGATAGAGTGAAGATTTTCGAGAGAGGGCGAGAGATGGTTGAGAAGCATTTTTTTAGAAATATGGCAGGGAGATCGTCGGGTTCAGGAGTGAATTCATCATTAAGTAGATTTCATTTTTTTTCGATGACATGAGAATCGACTGTGTGTGGAAGAAATGGTCCAAGGGAAAAATTCGGTAGATAATCAAAGTATGAGAAGTCTGGAGCAAACGAGTCGTCGGCGAAAGACTATTTAAAAGAGACTACCAGTAGGAACCGCTCAGCGAGGGAACAGATTTTTACTATACCATGACTTTTATAAAAGAAGTGGGAACTCTACGAAACAGTCCACCAACTATTCGTAGGCATATAAGCCGATCGGAAATGTCCTTAGGGTACCAAGTAGGGTTGGGAATCCCGAAAAGTTAGTGAAGCTAATGCAAATATGGCTAACGGTAAACATAGGGTGAGTTCAAATACCAAACGCCTTGTCTGAAACATTCAGGATAAGTAAGAAAACACCGTGTCACCACTTCTCTTTAATTTGATACTTCCCTTTCAGGTAAGTTAAAGGTTAATAATCCTTAATGGAATCGCATTCGCTCTAGCCGACGTTAAAAATCAAATTATGGTGACGATCTTTACCTTCTGGAAGGAAGAAGGCTAAAAAATAAATAAAGGGAAAACCAAATATATGGACACTGAATGTCAACGAGACATGCTACCTAGTTCCTATATAATTCCTATAAGTTCCATAATAACTGATTTAAAATTACACCTGGTGTTGGATAACATTTGACTTTAACCTGTCTTTAATTTTTACTTTTCTTTAAAAATGTCTATTTGTAGGCAACATTTTCAGCAGAATTTTATCACATGCAACACAGCTTAAGGAACGTAACAAATTGAGAACCTGTGATTTAACACTATGGAAAGGTACCCTAATGAATCCAATGTTTTTGGGGTCGTATGCGAATGGAGGAGCTGTTGTTTAATCTTCTTCTTGTGGTTCGATGTCCGACATAACTTCTACCTCTCCTCAGCACATCCAGTAAGCCTTGGAGAAGATTGTTCCACTCCTCCTATTACAATCCATCCTAGAGCTACATATATTTTGCAAGATTAGTAGGTTTAATTTGACCTATCGCTAGGAGTTGAAAAAACAGGTCAGGCCCCAAAAAAACATCAATATTCTCTAAATCGTGGAATGCAGAATGAGCTAGCTGAATATTGTGAGGTATATTCCATGAAGAGATGTTTTGTATAATGCTTGGTTGTGGTGGAGCAATGTTACTTAATACGTAAGCCTTGTCGAAAATGGCTTAGAGAGCCATATCGGGATATTATTAAAAGATGATAATGGCGTTAGGTCAAGCCTTTTAATGACCCGATCGCTGATTAAATTATCTGTGAGCCAGAATCCAGAATCGCACGGCATTCAATTTCGGTTCCAATGTTGCTTGAGAGCTTTACCTTTGCAGTGCCGAAAATGAAGCTTATCCTTAGGATCCCTTGTTGAAGTTGTAAGTGCTGGCATTTGAGCGCCGTAGCGCAGTGGGTAGTGTGTCGGCCGCTGACGCATTATGAACGAGTTCGGATCCCGATAACACCAACGCCATAATTATTTGATTATAATGGTTATTTCGCGGCTTCCCTCCTCGACGGGGTACTGGCAAAACCCCCCGTTGTACACTTGTCTTGAAAAAGCTTCTCGGCTCTCGCGGTTCGGAATCGGCATTAGGCTTTAGATTCCGTTCACTTGTGTGGAAAACAAATCGCACATAACATAAGTAAATAATAGAAGAAGAACGCCATCTAAGGTGTCTGTTTGGCAGTACAATTGACCAGTATTTATGTCTCATTGCTCCAACAGATAGCAGAAGCCCCCAAAGAAAGAAATAAACAAAAAAAAAGTGCTGGTATTGGCTTTCAAAATTTTGTGTATCTTCAAAAGCTGTTTGTTCTAGAGGTGATTCAGTATGGGCATTGGGCATAAAATTCACTTTATAGACTGCTAGATAAGGCATGCATCAAAGCTCATACCTTAAACGAAAACAAACGTGCTGTTCATGATGAAGACCACCCAGCTTTGCAAGGTAGAAGGCTAAAATATAGGTAAAGGGTGTCTTCTAAAAATTGAGTGTTGTACTTGATTGTTAAACGTGTTTTTTTCTTTTTGTTCCTCGTATTTGAACATTGACATTTGATGTATCATTTTACCTTTCTTACATTCTTTCAGGCATCTTTAAAACATCAAAATCTCCAATTTGTATTTATTATCATTGGGGGCTATCGGTTTAATTGGAGATTTTATTTCAGCATGTTTTTATATCTTTGAGGCAGTCTTATTTTAAAGTTTAGCTTTCGAACTTAATTGGTGCATTCCGTGCCTCTTTTGGCATTGTGGATCTCTCGTATATCGTTCTTACTCTATTTGGATCATCAGTTTGCCTTTTGCCAAACCAACAAGAAAGAAGAACCATATCCCTCTAATTCGTAAAAGCTCTATATTACCCCCGAACCGCGTTAAGGTACAAGGTCCTGGGCTTATCCCGATTGAATACTAATGAAATTCATTATTATTAGAAAAACAAATATTTTGATAAGTACCTTATTGGATAAGCCCATAAATTCAAATAGAATTTCAAACGCATTAACGACCATTAAAGCCGTTGGTATAGCCGTTGGCTTTGATTAATAAAACTATCGCGCGAGTTTAGTTGAAAGGCAATTTTATGACAAAAAACCTAAACTAAACTAAATTGTTCGGTAATTAATATTAATAACACTTCTCGATCCAAATCCGTTTGCCAATTCAAATAAATTAAAATCGTTTTCCAACGGATGCAGTTAAATCAAAGTGAGTTTCCAACTGGAATTTGCAAAAAAAGCTAAAATAAAATGAAATAACCCATAGATTTGCCGTAAAAGAATTTGTTGCTCTTTCGATTGTTTTTTGTTTTTGGCTTCAACCAATTGGAACGAAAAGTTATTTACACGGGCATTCGAGGGACGATTGAGGTTAGGGTGCGGCCGTTCAGGGGTTAATATCATCGAAACGAACCCGGCGTGAAATCTCGTCAGTTGCAATTAATACTTTTCGCTTGATTTGATTGTTTGGGCTTTGGCTTTGTAGATTTTCGTTTTTGTTTTTGTTTCTCTGGCTTGGTGGAAGTCTTTGTTTTATGGCAATTCTAATCAAATCGCTGGGCAATCGAACTGACAATTATCAAAATCGTTATTTTATCAAATAAAAGTTAGAGAAATCGATTGCGCATAGGTTCTATTCGGATTAGAACTATGACAATTGATTTGTAGGTCATTTTCATCGAGTTTGTGACTAATTAAATGGGGCGTAAATTCAATAGCTTTGGACCTACTTGCTATTTGAGAGTTATGTGGAGTCATTTACAGCAATATTGTCAACGAGTCATGTGTCGCGAATTTATCCGCGTGATCCCTAACCAAGTGCCATTTTGAAATTGTTCATACAGACACCATTCTGGTTTTAGTAAGGACTTATATCTCCGAAACCTTCAGCGAGTCAAATCGATTGCATTACCTGGTGGTA
The DNA here is from genome assembly GCA_958301585.1 of Merodon equestris. Taxonomy (NCBI): domain Eukaryota; kingdom Metazoa; phylum Arthropoda; class Insecta; order Diptera; family Syrphidae; genus Merodon; species Merodon equestris. The sequence continues at coordinate 18,468,792 of OY284414.1, forward strand.
CACACTCACTGGGTAGTTGTCCAAACCTTAGGTCTCCTGACCGCAAAATACCCATTAATAAATTTTTCCCAAATATTGTCAACAAGTTTTCGTTCTATACTTAACTCCATCAAATGCATACATCAAACGCTCTGGTTGCCCAACTCAAGTAAGATGACTTCTTCAAAGCATCGCATTTAAGCTGTACTCTGACGTATGTTGTTAATGTTCATCAACGGTCTGGTAAATAAAATATATAAACGAGGTTTCAGGTCATCGATAAACCATGGTTGAGAACCTTTTTGGCGATATATGGGTAAGAGGTATGATGGCGAAGAGCTACAAATTTTAAATCTTGATTAAACTCACAAACTTCCGCAAAGTGAGTAAGGAAACATTGTTCTATCTGTTGTACTTGAGCTGTTGATGTGTCATGATTTCCTCTTTAACGTAATTTGTCACATTGATTTAACTGGACGAGCGCACCGAGCAATGAATGAATCTTTCGAGAGCATTATTGCAAAAGCAGCTAAATAATATGTGATTTTTTAAGAGCTTGGATTTTAATTGTAAAATGTAAAATATAAAATTGCAAAGGTATACAAAATGCTTAGTCAAGTTGATAAGTAAATACTCGCCATTTATTTTTTATGGATTTTCTATATATATAAAAAAATATTGGAAGTTTTGGTGTGATTTTATAACTCACGAACGATCAAACCGAATTCGATACAATTTTCAGAGTTTGTTTGCATGGTCATGTAGATGGAAGTTTGAACGGAATTGGTTGACGCATTCGTGAATTATGAATTTTTATATCAACATCTGATTTTGACGTGGAAATCAACAGTTGTTCGGCGGTGAATTAATATTGCTATCTAGTGCTTTTCAGCAAACGTTGCCCATCATTCCTAGATCAACCCCAGCTGATGAGATTAATGCATGTTTGAAATGTTCGTTTCTTTGGGGATGTGTACAGAAGTTATCGCTTGACATAAATATGTGCGCCTTCAAAATAATCCATCAGGACGTGAGTTTTCAAAACAATTGCTGCACATTGGCAATGGCAAAATTGCAAGTGATTTAAATGGCTTTATCACGTTACCAAATAGGTTAGGTTAGGTTAGGTTAAAGAAGGAGAGTGTGATGGTTAAGCATTACTTCCACTGGGAGGCCAAAAGGCCCATTGTGATTTCCTTCATTTGTGGGGGTACACATAAAATTAGCCTGTCCTAACACATGGTGGCTGAAACCACCCCGTGGTCTTTATGAATTTTAGAAGATCCGATATATCTGCATTAGCCACATCCGCAATCTCTGTAAAGAATCTTTGGCCGAGCGACGCTAGGCGTCGATTCTGGAGAGCTGGGCAGTGGCAAAGCAGATGTTGGATCGTCTCAGTTTCCGACGAGCATACGGATCGAGTTACGGTCCAGCGCCAGGAGCTTCTTTGTTTTTCCGATATTGAGCTCTGGCCACGATGATCTTGTCGTGTAGCTGTCGTTTCTTCTGATTGTGTCATTTATGATCCAGTATAATGCGCTGATCAGTGGTTGCAATTACGTGTCCGCTTCGCTGATGTCCACTTCAGATCCTTGCCTGGCCAATTCGTCTGCTCATTCGTTCCCTGCGATTGAGCCGTGGCCCGGGACCCAGCAGAGTTTGACTTTGTGGTGTCCGATGGACTTGAGTGAGTCGCGGCATTTCATGACAGCCTTTGATCTCGTTATACAGGATTCTATTGACTTTAGTGCAGCCTGGCTGTCTACGAAGATAGTGATATCCGATGGTGGGATATCGGTTACCTGTAAGTGTTTGGCTGCTTTCTCTATTGCCAGGATTTCTGCTTAAAAAACGCTGCACAGATCAGGGAGTCTGAATGATTCCTGTTTGTGGAGGGTATCAGAGTAGAACCCGGCGCCAGTGCCCGTGTCCATTTTCGATCCGTCGGTGAAGAGAGTGATCTCGTGGTCGTTGATCACAGCGTTTGATAGCCACTCTTCTCTGTCGGGGAAAAGGATTGGTATTCCGAAAGAGAAGTCATTTTGGGGGGAAATATAGTCGGTCGTAGCTGCGAGGCTACTAAAACCATGTTTCCTTCCCAGTTCGTCTATTATTCTGAGTATGGCCGCATGTCCATAGTTGGCTTGCATCCACAGAGAGGACTCCCTTAGTCTGAGAGCGCTCTTTGCAGCGGTACGGTTGCAAGCCAAATCTTTTTCCGAAGGTCTTTTTGCATGCATAAAAAACATTCAATCCTTTTTCATCGTTTCCTCCAGGTTCCTTTTCCAGGAAAGTTTGGAGTCGAGAATGATGCCTAGATATTTGGCTTCCGCTTTGAGTTTGAATGGAGTTCCCTCTAACTTTGGGGGAGCAAATATCGGAATTTTCCTTTTCCTGGTTTTCTGGGGGTTTATTCTTAGACAATTCTGTCCTGCCCACGAGGAGAGTTCCCACAAAGCAGATTCCAATAGTTCACGTGATAGTTGGTAGAAATTTACCTTTAATCAAGATTACCAGGTCATCCGCGTACGCTATTGTCTTTGTGTCTTTCTCCATAAAGAATTTGAGGATTTTGTTAACTGTAAGAAGCCACAGTAGGGAAGAGAGAACTGTGGTGTGCCTCTAGTTGTCACTTTCCTTATAGAGCTGTGTCCAATATCTGCATTGATAATTCTGTTCTTCAACATATTTTCAATCCAGATTACAATTACGTTACCAAATAACTTTTGCACAATTTTAACATCAAAAGAAGAACTATTTGATCGCGTTTTTTCATTGTTCAAAACTATAAAAATCATGTTTGGTTAAGAGAACGCGGAATTTTAGCAACAAAAAATGCAAATGTTAATGACATCAATTTTCAGATCCAACAGAAAATTCCAGGTGACTTGGTATCATACAAATCCATTTATACCGTTACGAATAAAGAAGACGCGGTAATTTATCCGATTGAATTTTTGAAATATTGGGAACCATCCGGTATGCCACCGCATCGTTTGAATTTAAAAGTTGGTTCATCGATCATACTTCTTCTAAATCTCAATTCCCCAAAACTTTGCAATGGAACGAGACTTTCCGTGAAAAAATTAATGCCCAATTTGATCGAAGCAACAGTTCACACCGGGAAAACAAAAGGAGAAGTTGTACTGATACCGCGGATCCCATTAATAAAAACAGACATGTCATTTCTATGACCGTTAATAAAGCTCAAAGACAAACGTTTCAAATGTATGGAGTGAATTTGGAGGAATCGTGCTTTTCTCACGGACAATGAATTTGACTCAATGTTGATATTCATGTGTAGCGAAACACGCCGGGATCCGCTAGAAGGGTATATAATTTTGATTTTTAACTATTATTGAACTTACTTTATTTTCAGTACTCTTAGCAAAAAACCGAATTGATTCTGAGGCGGTACGAGGTTTGCCAGGTCAGCTAGTTTACTATAAAATAGAGACATAAAGGAGGATCCCAACATACTGGCTATATGAACCGATTCTTTCTTCTTCTTAGATGGCGTTACAGCTCACGGAGAGCCAGAGCCAAGTTTCTCTCATTCACTTATGTTGTGTGCGATTTGTTTTTCACACAATGAACCAATTAACGACACAAAATTGATTTTTCTATTTTCCACAATGAACGACCGCCACAGGAACTCCAAAACCTTCGCATATATATGTTCAAATAGTTAAAATAATAAGTATACTAGGAAACGCGCTAAATGAAGTAGCACAAGGCAACTACAATATTTCATAAAAATAATTCTAAATGAAAAGGTCAAGATTGAACCAAGCGATTTCCAACATTACACAATCACTCTTAAAATATTACAAAAAAATGAAACAAGATATTATATGTGCAAGACTAAAGACCATAGTGTTCAAGATAATTCATGCACTCATCCACTGACAAAGATGAAATCTAAAAAGAACCATCGGAAAAAGGATTTACGTTGTGTCGAACATCTATAACCTGACAAAAAACACTCACGAGCCTCTACCCATATTCTCTTTAGAATGAAAGAACAACAAGAACAAAAAAGACATATACAGCTCCATGTACAGCTCCTGCGATGCAAAGTAAGTTTTGAACCGTGTCTTATAGGAAGGGACATACCGCAATGTAGTAAATGTCAAAGATACGACCACAGAAATCAGAAACCAATAAAAGAATAAAGCTAACGATATACGATGTGCCCTTTGTGGAAGCAATCATACAGCAAGTTTCAAAGTCTGTGAAATTTAAAAGGCACTTAAACTGCAAAGATTTCCTGCAAATCTCAACAAATCATACTGACAACAATGCTCATGGTGGAACCGCAATTATAATAAGACAGAACAATAAATCAATAGAGCTTGCAGCCTATAAATCCGAAAATATCCAAAGAACAACCGTAGAAATTGAAGACGCACACGGATCACTCACAATTTGGGCACTTTACTTTAAAGCAAAATTCAAAATATCCAAAGAACAATGCAAAAACTACATTAACACGCTAGAAAAAGATTCGCTGCAGGAGGTGACCTGCAAAATAGAGGCTCTAGAATAACGAACAGAAAAGAAAACATCCTTCTAGGTGTACTTAATTCACTAAACGTAAATTTCCTCAGCACAGAAGAACCAATATATTGGCCCATAGATATTAATAAGAAACCTGATCTCATAGACTTCTGTATACACGAAGATATACCGAGGATAAGCTTGACCGCAAAAACGTTCCTTCAATTCTCATCCGAGCACTACCCCATTACTATCACATACGTGATAAAAACTAGCAAGCTTACTAACAACGTAAAGACGTCATAATAAAAGACTTGCCAAAAATGAACTGCAACAGCCCACGGTTAACTTGCTGACTCTTTTCAACATCTACCTAAGCGACCTGATAGTTTCTCTTCACCATTCTATAGCGTATGCGGACGAATGAGTTGCATACAGATCAAGTCCAACGATCGACGTCATTGTTACTCCTCTGCAGAGTGACCAGGGTGTACCCTGGCAAAACAAAGTTTAGTCAGATGCCTTAGCACTCAGTAGGTCACTTTAACGCCGAGACCGAGGAGAAGTCGTATAAAAGCAACTTATGGTGGTTGGAGCCGACTTCGTCAGAGGTCAATTTTAATAGTTCAGCTTCTATAAGGCAAAGCCTACCGAACGCCAAATGCAAGCTTACATAGGTTAGAGTAAGTTAAAGTAGGTTAGGGTGATGGCTAGATTTAGTTTAGTCTCAGTTTGGAAAACAAAAAAAAAATAATAAGCCTCCTCTGGGCTACCAGTTGGTTTGCTTTCAAGTGAAAAATCTCGTTCGCCGGATCTACAGAACCTGAGGCGCTCGGGCTCACTGAGCGCGACATCGGGTCCGTAGAGGAATCGCCGTTCCACGGAATTGCGACCCACATGGAAGATTAGCGGCACCGCCAATCTACCGTGGATCAGCCCACATCTATCTAAATAGAGGAATGCTTCTGGCGGGACAAAGCCCTTAAGGCGCACTCTCTCGTGATATAAATCATTGGGGTAGTAAGCCCCGGAGATTAGGCTATTGACCGAAGACATTGCTCTTGCAACGTGGTTTCGAATCAGTTTGATCAGGAAGTTATCCACCCGTACAATCCTGGCCCTATTGTATAGGACCTCGTTCGGGTAAAATTTCGTGTAATCAGATTCGGGTGTCCTATGTAACCCGAGACAAGTCCTGAGACATTGTCTCTCAAACACCCGAATCCTTTCCATTAAGCTGGCTCTCACATTGAACCAGACGGGACATCCATAGGCAACCATGGGCCTGATTAAGGCCATGTAGCAGATTACCTTCACCCTGGAATCAAGTTGGCTGCAACGAAACAGCCATCTTGTCAGAGCGAAAGCCCCTCGGGCCCTTGCCAGAGCAGCATCTACATGTTTGTCAAAATATAAATACTGGTCTAGCCAGATCCCAAGGTATCTGACTACACTTTGTCTCGCCAGTGGACGCCCGTCCGGTCCAAAAATTGAGAACCTGCGGCAATTTTTTCTAGTGTCCCGAGAGGCCCTAGACAAAGGCGTTCAGAACAAAATAGTTTCTGAACTTCCAGTCATCACAATACTGCTGAATTTTTTCGAAGTCACGCTGCAAGAGAGTGACAATGACGCCGATCGTTGGACCTGATCTGTACGCGATTAAATCGTCCGCATACGCTATTGAATGGTGAAGAGAAGCTATCAGATCACGGAAGTAAATACTGAAAAGTATCGGCGAGTTCACCGTACCCTGTTGCAGTCCGTTGTTAATATCAAATGTTTGGGTAGAAGTCACGTTGGCAATTTTCACAACGAACTTTCTACCTGTTAACATGTCAAAAATCATATATAGCAGTGGTTTACTTATGCCCAGCCGACTGAGCTTGTAGTAAAGTCCTTCTAGCCATAAGTTCATAGCCAAAGGCTTTTTCCAAGTCAATCAGACAGGCACCCGTGCATTGGTTCTTGCATTTATTCCATTGGACATCCGACACGAGTTTCGACGCGGCATGAATAGTGCCATGCCCCGCTCTGGTTATCGAATTGGTTATCCGGGATGATTTTATTGTCCTCAACCCATTTAGACAGGGCCCTATGGACCACCTTCTCGAAGACCTTGCTGATACTCGGAAGCAGACTTATCGACCGGAGATTTGCCGGGTTAGAGGTGTTCTTACCCCTCTTGGGAATTGGTTGCACCACCGCTGTCTTCCAGTGCACTGGATAATATGCATTATTCAGTGCATTGTTGAACAGGATGGTGTACAGCCACTGGTGGAAGGTGCCTAAGCACAACATTGGATATACCGTCGATACCCGCGGATTTTTTCCTTTTCAATAACTGAAAGATCATCTGGAGATCTTCCATCGAAATGAACAGGGTATTAGCCCCTTCATTGGTGACGGCATTATTTGCCATGAAATCGTCATCGAACCTGGTAAAACCAAGATTATCGATCGCCAATGATCGATATCACTTCTAAGGTAGGAGTCATGAAGTAGAACTCTGTTTTCCAATTCGTGGCTTGGACGAATGCTATCATTCACCTTGTACACTTCCTGGAAGACAGCTCCCACCGTCGCCACCTTCTCCTGAGGATCCTCAATCACGAAAAAGTCGTCATCTAGGACGGCGCTCTCGGGATCGATGCTAACTGTTCGTAACAAACGTTCATTGTCTGACGTTCCCGGAAGCTTTAGATCCTGAATGTCATTCTGCTGTTGGATTTTACAGCACGAATTCTTTTGTTCCAATGCAAACTTACAGATATTCTGTAATTCTCTTTGATCAACTGTTGGAGATTTTTAATTAGTGACTTCAGTGTCCTGACCTCCGAGTTTTGTCTGTCGGTAAACCGCCTGTACAAGAGTTTGAGCCTTGTCAGAAGTCTACTTTTTTGTCTGTGCAGTGCGCCGATTGTCGCGTTTCGGTACACGTTTGTAGTATCGTTATGTCGTTGACGTGGTATTGTACTGTCCATGGTCTGCTTAATTATATCGTCCATTTGTTTGTAGTACCTGTCAATCTCGCAGTTTGACAGGTTCCTATTAGACGATGGGGAGGAGGCACTCGAAGTGAGCGCTCTTGTCAGGGTATTGGCAAAGCGTGGCCAACGCGTCCTACTGTAATCGTAGGGGTGCGCTTGGAAATACTCTGCCATCTCCACGAACTCGTCAGGTACTGTGATCACGGCACGTAGTCCGCAATGTTCACTGTCGTATAGAATGGTCCGTAGACAGTTAATAGACCACTCGTTCGTGTCTGCCAGTCTCAGTCGAGAGTCTATTAGCAAGAGATCCAGATAGGAGCCGCTCCTAGGATACGACGGACTATCCGTTGCGAGCAACTTGACTCTATATTCAATGTTGTGAAGAACGCACCAATGACTTAGTAGGCTCCCTCTAGTGTTAGGAATGTTATTTCCCCAATCACTATGTTTTGCATTTAAATCGCCGGCCAGAATGTAGAAGTTTTCCACCGAGTTTAAGCACAGAGATCGAAAAAGTGTCTCGAGCTCTGCAATAAAAACATTGGGTTGAGGTGCTTCAGGTGCATAGGCTGATACAATGTACATTCTCTTTCCATTTCGGAGAGGAATGCACACAATACAGGCCTCTAGCACCTGGAACCTCCGCACTTCACCGCTATATATGACCTTATGTTTAAAATTATTTTTAATAAAGATCGCAACTCCCCCGCCTTGAGTAGCGTTGGGTCGGTCCCTTCTAATTATTCTATAAGAACTGTGCCGGATTTTGTGCTTTTGGTTAGCTTAGCTTTGTTTCGCTAACCAAGAGTACATCGGGGCTTTCGTCCTGTAACAGGTTAAAAAGTACAGCTCGTCGCTCAATCATTATCAGGGAATTTACATTCACCGACAGGATCTTCAAGGGGCTCTCTACCAGCGTACCCATCACGACCTTAGATGCACTAGGCCCGGCAGAAGCGAACAGATACTATCTACTCGGGTCGTCGTCTCAAGGATCTGTTTTTGGAGCTGCTCAATCTGCCCTTGGATTGCGAGCAAGATCGAACAAACATCCACCTCCGATTCCGGTGCCTTAGAGACAGGCACTGGGACTTTAGGAACAGCCATGGGCTTTTGTACCGTCTTTCCCGAACCTGCCGCCACTGGGATGTGACGGCTAGTGTTTGGAAGCGACCCGAGGGACGCTTCTCCTCGATCTTCTGCTTACTTGATCTTGATCTTGTTAGATTATGACTTTAAAATATCACCCAAAGGCAGTCAATGATGGAGGAAATAGTCTTTTGGAATAAGCTTTGATATATCAGATGCTATTGTCATTATAGATTATTGGCATACTGCATCTTTCAACGACGCTCTCTATAGCTTCGCGATTTACGAGCTTTGCTTAAAATATAACATATTGAAGGCTGACAAATTTAAGGCATGACGAAGATTATTATCATCCCCCCAAAAATTCCTGTATCACTACTTAAATATCACTTAACCATAAACTTGATTCAATACATTCCCCAACCATAAAAGCAACCTTTCGCATCTAACCTGTTCCCAAACAAACCCTTCACCTAAGCCCCCCAAATAGATATTTAAACCATCCGACGATAACCGAATCCCGCACACACGTCCTCCAAGTACCCACAAAATTTAATAACCCAAACCCGTTAGTAATTAAATGAAGATATTACCCACGTGACACCTGGCTTACGGCAAAACTTCTCGCCAACTACAATAAAACTTTAAAAACAATTAAACACAGTGAACAACATTCTCACTTGAGAACGCCCCGCCGCGCCGTTTCCAGCCTGTTTATGACGTAATCATCTATCTAACCCTCATTCATCAGAGGGCGATACGCAGTAAATGGTTTACGCCTACAAGTACCTCTGTTACCCGCCCGTTTTATCGAGCGCGCAACGCCATAAAGATAACAAAACGTCAACAAACATAAAGGGACTCCTTGCTCCGCCGTTACTGTCATTGTCGTTGTCATCATTGTTCCCGACGTGCTCTGCAACAATTTATTGGCCCTCAAAAGATCATAAACAAAATCAAAAAACAAGTGAAATGACCGACCCGTCTCCCCCTTGATGCATACTATAACACAATCTTGCATAGGTAGGCTGATCGGAGCTAATTGGGAGGGCCCTCTGTGCTTAAACAATAGTAAGCAGAAAAAGGGTATCCCGAAAAAATTAGTCCAATAAATCCTTACTCCCGGCCTATTAATAATCACTCGAGCGATCCAATCGAGAGTAAATACTCATTAGCAGCAGCGAGTCCTTAAAGTGCCGGAAAGGGAGAGCTCTTGCTCAATCATCATCGTCGATGAGTATAATTCAAATGAAGGACAAGAGATGTGTATCAACTCCGGCAGGAAGAACATCCGAATCCAAAGCGGAATTAATCCGGGTCATTAAAACAGCACTTTTAATCAGCCTAATATTTGTAGTCATTTTCTCCCTCCGTCCCTGCCTTCCTCTCTCGCTCGTCGTCCTTCGTCGACATGATGGGCGCGCTTCCAAGGGAGATAAGCTAAATTAAAGATAACAATCATCTCCTGGATGGATGTGCTAGTGTGAAAGGGAAAATCCCATAAATCCTCCGCGGCAGGCGACAAAAATGAAATCAAATCAGAAAATGAACAAAAACTGAAGCGCAAACGAAACATCATTCCATCATTAATGACCCATTAAGGCAAACATCACTTTCGTAATAATAATTATGACGCCGAGCGTGAGATACGGGCACCGCTCAACCTACAGAGTTCCTTTCCATCTGCCATCCATTCCGTCGCCAGTGACAGTGACAACGACAAGGATGGCTCATTAACGGGCCAATGAATTTGTCGCGCTCATTTGGTGTTAGCCCGGCACATTCGTAAGTCATCGCTGTGCGTTGCACAGCCGGCATAGGCGGTATATTAAAAAATAATTTCATGGGTAGAGGAGTGCTTTTCCTTTTCCTTTTCCATCTTCCGACCGTCGGCTCCATTGAATGATGATAACATTGATGACGATGGAGGCAGGCAGACATGGAGTGGTGGTGCTTACGGCCCCTTTGGGAATTGCTTTTTCTACGGAGAATGTCTCGCACCATAAGGATTCCATCATCATTCATTGAAATCATACTTTTTTGGCAGTAGTGATGATAATGATGCTACTTCTGGTGACGAGGCTGTGCCACTGAATGGATTGGAATATGACTTTTGTGTGTCGGGAATATGACAATGTGTATGAGAATTACTTGGATATAGTTGTGTCGGGTACATTCCGATACGAGTGAGAGGAATTTCTACTTTTGGAATTTTACATGAAGGAACGAATGTGGTCATCAGTTCTTGGTTTACCCTTTTAAGACGTGTGAAGACATTTTTTTTAAACAAACGTCTAGTAAAGGATCATCCAATAAAAGGTGTCATTTTAAAGTCGGCGCCATCGTTGGACTGGCAGCATAGACCCATCACTATCATGGCTCTCTATAAGTGAAAAATCGATGCACACTCGCATAATGAGTTAAAATAGTGAAAAGTCACTACAAAAATAGGATAGGATAGTTATGTGAAGGCTCCAACTCGTCTTCTTCCATTATTGGTCAGGTGAAATAACTGCCGCTGTAGCTCAGAGAAAGACTGAAAGCCCAGGTAAGTCTAGCATAGTCGCACTTCTTTGCCTAAAGATCTTGGCCTACATGCGAATAATGTCGAGTGGAATTGTGTTGCGATTTGTGGGCTGGAAGTATATTGAGCTCCATTTTGAGCCCGTTTCAGTTGATTGACTTTCATTTGTGGCATGAACGTGAGCACGATGGCGCCACATTGTAGTGAGTTTTCCGGGCCGGGGTATATTCGCCGGAGGCGGGACCGTGCATTAAATTTATTTATGTGACACCAGCAGACTTACTAGATGTGTCGTCACAACGATCACACTACTCCGTGTTTCTGGGTTACAATCCGTTCGACATACGAGGGTGATCCGATAAATATGTACTTAGCTTCACCGCCAGATGGCACCAGAATCGCAAGAGCATCTTACTATCGTGTAGTACATTCTAGTAGACGGCTACTGTCGAAATTTCAGCCGGATCGGACGGAGAGAAATATCGGTCGGTGATTCGATTTTTGTTTTTGGAAGGGAAATCGCGCAGCCAAATCAAAGAGCGCTTGGATGCTGTGTACGGTGACTCTTCTCCTTCGATGGCGACCATCAAAAATTGGTTTAACGAGTTCCAACATGGTCGGACGTCGGTTATTGATGAGCCACGTCCAGGTGCCCCGAAAACGGCTACCACGGAGGATAACGTGACAAAAATCCACGATCTCGTATTGGCAGGCCGCCGATTGAAGGTGCGCCAGATAGCTGGCGCAGAAGGCATTTCAAAGGATCGCGTGGGTCATATCCTGCATGAAACGTGGGCATGAAAAAGCTGTCGGCGCGATAGGTGCCGCGTTTGCTCACTCCGGAAAACAAGCGCAACCGTGAGACCACTTCAGAGCAGTGTTTGACGCTGTTTAAGCGCAATCCGAAGGAGTTTCTGCGTCGTTTCATGACAGTCGACGAAACATGGATCCACTGGTACACAACAGAGACCAAGGAACAGTCGAAACAGTGGACTTCACCGGGCGAACGTGCTCCGAAGAAGGCGAAGACTGTCCCATCGGCCAGAAAGGTGATGGCCACCGTTTTCTGGTTTTCATAAGCCGTGATCCACATCGACTACCTGGAGAAGGGCAAAATGGTTACAGGGCTGTACTATGCCAAATTATTGGGCCGATTCGACGCCGAATTGAAGAAAAAACGGCCCCACTTGGCGAAGAAAAAAGTGCTCTTCCACCATGATAACGCACCGGCTCATATCTCCGCCCTCGCCACGGCCAAATTGGTCGAATTGGGCTACGAACTGCTGCCCCATCCACCGTATTCTCCAGATTTGGCCCCGTGCGACTTCTTTTGTTTCCAAACTTGAAAAAGTCGCTCGCCGGGCAGAAATTTCAGTCGAATGAGGAGGTCATCGCCGCCACGAGTTACATGAAGATGTAACCATCTCTCTATGCTAGTAGACTGTACTGTCTAACGTACAGTTCGGTGAAAGCTGTCAAACTGACCAAGCTAGATCGCACATGTCGATCGGCGTCATGTTTACAAGCCATCGTTATCAGCATAGAGAGAAAGCACAAACAAGCAGTTGCTAAGCTGCCAGTAATCCACGAAAACAAATGTGAGTCGAAAGAGAATTGAAATAATTGTTGGTGGGTGGACTCACAACTCTCATGCGATGTTTTGTATGTTCATTTTGTGTTTCTCATTCTTTATTGGATAATATGTGTTAAGCTAGGATTAAGAAAAGATAGATTAAGTTAAGATTAAGTTAAGAGGAAAAAAGGAAAACACTCTGTATTAAGAGCTAATGCGGTGAACATTAAAATAAAAATTAAAGACAAAAAAAAGGGAAAAGTGTTTATTTATTTAAAAAAAAGGTACGCGATTCGGTCCATGACCATCACTGGCGCAGTCGGTATTCGCAATTTATTTAAAAGTGATAATTGTGCAAAGAACTCAATAGTAATAATAAATTAACTGAGACGTACTAAAGCAATCAAGTGCGAAAAAACAAAAAAAAAATATAAAAACGTTGTCATTGTGATATTTATAGATAAACATATTAATAAAAAAAAAAAGTATAATAATAATATATATACACATATATCTTTATATATATATATATATATGTATGTATGTAAGTGCGTACCCAAAATAGAAAAAAAATTCCACAAGGGCTCACCATACAACACTGAATGAAGGATGATTGGATCATTAGAACATAAGGAGATAAGAACAGACATCGAAAACCACCAGGAAATAAGGTAAAGCAGCCATGAATATGCTAGATATTGTCAATAGTATAAGTATTTATACGGGCTTACCCGAAGAATTAGATTTATTTATAAGACAAGTGGATTATGTTTATAAATATATAAATGGTTTAGATGAAATGTCCAAAGGCTTTTTAGAACTTAAAATAAGGCAGAAAATTAAAGATCGCGCGAATTTGATACTTATAAATAATAATAATCCCACGCAATGGGAGGAAATTAAATCAATTTTAAAAGAAAACTGCTCAATAAATGAGAGTATAGAAAACCTAATAAATAAGATTAAATTGGCTAAGTTTAGAAATTCAGTCGAACAATTGTATGAACATGTTTTAGGCCCTTTGACAAAACTTAACATAAAATGTAGCTTAGAAGATCATACACCGGCTTGGTTTAACAGCGCACAAAACGAGGATATGGCATTAAAGCTATTCATTAGCAAACTCCCAAGCGAACCCAAGCTTATCCTTCAAGCTAGGAATCCTTCTGGATTTAGGGAAGCAAAAAGGATCTTAACTGACACGGACATTTTCCACCAAAATTACAATAACCAAAATAAACTCATTTTGCAAGCAAACAATAGCAGACCAATAGCACCAGATTTTTACCCAAATAATTCTCGTCTAAATGCTCAATTTCCTAATTGTCGCAGGTCAGGACAATCTAATCAATACAATAATTATAGAAATCAACAGGCTACCACGTCTGCTACTTCGAAAAAAAATGGTTCTTATAACAGCAGGTTAAGCAATCTTCACAACCCTGCAGAAAGACCACAATATTCAGGGCATTCCAGAAGGCAAGAGACAAACATGGAAGTTGATCGTATTCGGACAGAGGAACTGACAACTAATGAAAATCCGCACGATTCGCATTTCCAAAATGTTCAGTCAGACACCTCCGATCACTTCCCTGTATAATAGTACAAACAAAATCAAGTCCAATAAAGTTGCTAGTTGATTCAGGAGCGAGAACGTCGTTGGTTCAGAGAGGCATTTTTCATAGATCATCGGACCTTGAAAAGCCATTATTGCTTAAGTCAATAAACTCTAGCATTTCTATTTTAAGGAATTTAACAGACCTTCAACCAAGATCGAAATGCTGGAGACTGAACTAAACTGTGACTTCGATGGTATTCTTGGGTGTAATGTTCTAAAGCCATTACATGCCAAAATCGACCTTGAGAAATCGCAGTTAATAACGAATCAAGCTACTCTTCCCCTCATATTTAGCAACTCTGCTAGTAAATCGACGTCACAAAAAATTCATCCACTAATTAAAGATGAAATAGAAATCGATTTTAAAGAGCCAGATATAAACGAAATTATTAAGAAACTTAAAGTTGAGAACCTTAATTTGGAAGAAATTAAATCCTTATCTGACACTATTCGGAAGTTTAAGAAAGTCTTCTATCTCGAAGGTGACAAATTGTCGGCAGTCCCAAAATATTGCCATAAAATCCCTGCAAAACATGACATACCAGTATATTCCAAAACATACAGGTATCCAGAAGCACATAGAAATGAGGTCAACCAACAAATAGAGGAAATGCTTAGATCCGGAATCATCGTAAATACGACGAGTCCATATAATGCTCCGATTTGGGTAGTCCCGAAAAAAATCGATAATTCTGGGGAGCAAAAATGGAGAATTGTGGTTGATTACAGAAAGTTAAATGATGTAACAACAGACGATAGGTTTCCAATCCAAAATATTGAGGATATATTTTCCAAACTCGGTACTGCACAGTATTTTTCAACGCTCGACCTCGCTAAAGGATTCCATCAAATCCCCATTTGTCCCAAAGACAGACACAAAACTGCTTTTTCAACGGCGAACGGACACTATGAATTCATACGCATGCCGTTCGGGTTGAAAAACGCTCCAGCATCCTTTCAGCGAATAATAAACGAGGTCCTTTCTGACTATATTAATAAGATCTGCGTTGTATATTTGGATGATATCCTTATATTTTCTACGTCGCTTCAGGAACACATTGATTCCTTACAGAAAATTTTGAAAAGACTTCTAGAATATAATTTAAAGGTCCAAATAAATAAATGTAATTTCCTTAAACATGAAACAGAATATCTGGGGCACATTATTTCTCGGGATGGTATAAAGCCCAACCCAAAGAAGTTAGATGTTATTAAGCAAATAAAAATACCCCAAACACCGAAACAAATAAAATCCTTTCTAGGCATAACTGGATTTTACAGAAAGTTCATTAAGGACTATTCTCAAATAGCCCTTCCAATGACTAAATGTCTGAAAAAAGGAAGCAAGGTAAATATTAGCGATATGCAGTACATTGAGTCTTTTAACAAGTTAAAAGAACTTATATGTACTTGCCCAGTCTTAGCATATCCGAATTTTTAAAAAATAGTTACCCTTACCACCGATACTAGCAATGCAGCCTTAGGGGCGGTTCTTTCGCAGAATCACCATCCAATAGCATTCGCTTCAAGGACATTAAATCACCATGAAACTAACTATAGTGCGATAGAAAAGGAATTACTTTCTATAGTATGGGCCACTAAGTATTTTAGGCCATACTTGTTTGGTCGTAGATTCATAATACAGACCGATCATCGTCCGTTAGTCTGGCAAAACTCCTTGAAAGAGCCCAATGCTAAACTGCAGCGGTGGAAAATAAGATTAAACGAGTTTGACTTCCAAATAGAATATATTTAGGGTAAGGAAAATACGGTCGCTGATTTCTTGAGCCGGGTCGATATTAACTGTGTAGATAATGAAGATGTTAGATCTGACTTAGCTACAATTCACAGCGGCAAAGAAAACCTTAATGACCACATATATATAACCGAAACACCTGTTAATATTTATAAACATCAATTCTAGAAAGTAGGAAAAGTAACTCGCATACCACAAAGCTCTTATATAAAAAGAAAAGGAGAACAATTATTAGCCTAAGTAGTTACAATGAGGAGTTCGTTTTAAATATCCTAGAAGGTATTTTTCCACTTAAAGGTACAGTTGGCCTTTATTGTATGGACGATAATATTTTCGTTAATTTTCAAAAAACCATAGTTAAATACGAAACTTTAAAATACTTAGGTGTACAAAGTTTCTCAGTGACATTACTTGCAAGGAAAAACTTCTAGAACTCATAGAAAAAACTCACCTCGCAAAAAACCATAGAGGGATCGATGAATGTGTTTTAGAACTCAAAGATACATATTACTACCCAAATTTGAGACTTGAAGTACATAAATATGTCAATAACTGCATATTTTGTAATATGAGCAAGTACGATAGGAATCCTATTAAGCAAATGTTGATGATCTCAGAGACACCTGACAAACCCAATGAAATAGTACATACCGATATATGGTTTTTGAATAAACACAACATGTTCCTAACGTGCATTGACAAACTTACAAAACACGCATCCATTCATCCCATAACAGATAGGAATTCGATAACTATAGTAGATGTTCTTAAACACAGGTTTGCAACCTTAGGTAAACCAGTAAAAATTATAGCTGATAACGAATTTAACACAGCTTATATAAAAAACTTTTTAAATCATCAAAATATTGCATACCATTTTACCTCACCAAATACACATACAGGCAATTCAACTATAGAACGCTTCCATTCAACTCTTAACGAACATATTAGACTCTTTAAGCTTAACAAAGAAAATAAAGATACTGACGATAAAACTCTAGTTTTTAAAGCAGTCGAAATATACAATGACACCATTCATTCTTCAACAAGATATAAACCGAATGATCTTCTTCATTCGGCCTTGAATGAGGCAGAATGGGAAGAGCTTAAGCAAAGAATTTCTGAAGAGAAGAAAACAAGAATAGATAAATTGAATGCAACACGCATTGAACCTTCTGACTTTCAGAAACGAGAACTTGTCAAATACTTAGGTTTCTACAATCGAAAGCATTTACCTCGTTATATAATAAAAGAAGTAGGAGAAAGGGAAAGAACGTATTTTAAAGACAAAGATGGATACAAGCGCGATAGGCAAATAGTCAAAAGGAGGTATAAGTACCAAAAATCTATTAAAGACCTAAAATTTGATTCGAAAGTGACAGGAAGGGATTATACTAAAAGAACCAAAGCGATCAAGAGAAAAATAAATAATAAAAAACACAAAAACAAACCAAAAAAAAACTAAACTGACAGAATAAAGTATTTAAATTTTTACATTATACGAAAAGAATCTTAAATTTTCTGCTATTATTTAAGTAACATTAGTCTAGGTTTACAATAGAATAAAAATAAACATTCATGTAAGAGTACCTTTACAATAGATAGCTTTATGTAAGAAACTTAAAATATATAAAACAAAAAATACATATTATGTTATAAGATCATTCAACCAAAACTGTTTTATCTAAAATAATTGTATTACCTACGTATGACAATAATTAAGAAAAAAAAAAAAAAAAAACCTTCAGAGAATACCTACATAATTATGTAAGTCACATACTCTAACAAACAGTATAGTATTTAAGTAAATGTAAAAATACCATGTACTTTTATAATAACTTCAAAAAGAATCTAGTATTTAAAGAACCTCATAATTAACGAGCTTAATATATGTAGATACAATATCTTATCTTGCTAATATAAAACCTTCATAGATGAGAAACAACAAAAAAAAAAAAACAAATTTAGCATATTAAAGTCAAAGCTTGCAGAGAACATGAGTCCAGTGCGAAACCACCAAAATACCATATACATAGTCGAACATCACTGTACATCATGCTTGGTAAACATTCACGGTCATGCACGTTCTGTCCATACCAGGCCCGGAAAAGTTACATGTAACCATCTCTCTATGCTAGTAGACTGTACTGTCTAACGTACAGTTCGGTGAAAGCTGTCAAACTGACCAAGCTAGATCGCACATGTCGATCGGCGTCATGTTTACAACCCATCGTTATCAGCATAGAGAGAAAGCACAAACAAGCAGTTGCTAAGCTGCCAGTAATCCACGAAAACAAATGTGAGTCGAAAGAGAATTGAAATAATTGTTGGTGGGTGGACTCACAACTCTCATGCGATGTTTTGTATGTTCATTTTGTGTTTCTCATTCTTTATTGGATAATATGTGTTAAGCTAGGATTAAGAAAGGATAGATTAAGTTAAGAGGAAAAAAGGAAAACACTCTGTATTAAGAGCTCGTGCGGTGAACATTAAAATAAAAATTAAAGACAAAAAAAAGGAAAAAGTGTTTATTTATTAAAAAAAAAGGTACGCGATTCGGCCCATGACCATCACTCACGGAGGCCTACTTTGCAGACCTCGAGAAAACGTATTTTTCAAACGGGTTAAAGAAGTTGGAGCATCGCTGGGTCAAGTGTATCGAGCTAAAAGGAAACTATATTAAAAAATAAATCGCCATTTCTCCAAAATTTTTGTTTTTCTTTTGTAGGCCTTATCGGACCACCCTCGTACTTGTTCATAATGGCACCTCGGTCATTGACAGTACCTGGTCAGACCCTTTTAGGTAAAAACCCAAGAGTGATAGCGACTGTTAGGCCAAGCTCGTTTGTGTAAGAACAGCACTATACCACACTCAATCTGGAGTACAAGTTGTTGCAATATTCACCAACAGAGCAGGAAGGTTGTAGGTTGAATCCCAAGTCGGAATATAAGCATTCGTGTTGCTAATGCCTACTGGCTGTTCCACTCATCTTTCGACACAACGGATTAGTCGTGGTGCAATGGTAATCATCACCGACTGTTGAGTCGAAGGTCTCAAAAAATGTGATCAGAAAGTGCTGACGAAGGCATAACCCTCGCGGCATAAGATCACTTCAAAATTCATACTCTGTGTGTGCATTTAATATTCAATATAACACCTTTATGACATGGAAACAATAGAGTTGCTGTGAACTACAACCAACGCAAATTCAGTCGAATCTCTCAAATCCTATCTGGGACAACCACCCCCGGAGAGTAGTGCACGAACATCTTCGACATAAACCATCTGCACCCCGTCCAGGTTGTGTGACAAGCAGCACAAGAGCGTACACCCTTGAACCTACACGAATTATTAAAAAAAAAAACTGCTTTAATTTGTGTCAGACATACTACTCACATTTCCCTAGAAGAACGCAACTTACTTTGCCTTCAAAGGCAACGCCAGGCTCAGATTCGGTTTACCTTAACTTCTCAGGATGAATTTTCGTAAATCCTACTTCCGAGAACCACAACAAGTATTGTAGTTAGTTAGCTTGAATTCCTGCCACTCAGAGTCGTAGAGAATTTCCTTTGCAAGTTTATTTCCTCCTTTGATGTCGTTCAACTTTTCACTCTAACTGTCGAGCTGTATAATGATGTGGACGTAGTCCGGAAGACAAAAATCCATCGACTACATTGACTCGGTCACATCGAGCGCTTGGACGACCGCGCCCCAGCAAGGAGGGCATTCGAATCCCAGCCACCTGGTTCGAAAAGACAAGGGAGACCGAACCTGCGACTCAGAGACCCAGTGATCGCAGACATCAGGAAATTAGGACTCGCCAATTGGAAGCAACGTGCCCGGGACCGATATGAGTGCGGGCTCTAGTTCATGGTCAGACCCTCCAAGATGATAAGAAGAAGAAGTACTACCACTACCACGTAAAAACAAAGGATCGATGTCCGTCCTACCATGTATGTAAGTATGACAAAGAGCTATTTTAAATTCCTCTTCTCTAATCATTTTCTCTTCAATAAAGTTCTTCTCCTTATATTGTATGGGAGTGGGCAGCAAAATGTTTCCTTACAATAAGCCGAACAACGGGTGAAATAATAGCTGCTTGAAACTCCGTTAAAGATAAAGTCCACGCCAACGCTTCACCAAAGACTCAAGCAAGAAAATATCATGCCAAGGCATAATGAACACTTTAATCTAAACAATGGCTATTTTAGGCAAGGGCGAAGCTGACATTCTAAAAGAAACTAGGCAATTAGGTACTACAACTTTAACCAGAGAAGCCCTGAATTCCAAATTCGAGGAAAGATATCGGAAGAGACTCAAATAATGTTAACAACAGCTGGGTGGAGATTCACATATTCTGTAGCTTATCTAAGCAGTCCATAAGTTTCTATTCAACCAGCCTCTATTCGTGAGCTTCGAAATAATATAAATGATCTCCATGTAGTCTCAATGCTTTGTATTCAAAATCGAGGACCATTTCTCAAGTCCGGAAAACAGAATATTATACGACAATATTCCATTTTCCAAAATTATCCATTCAGACAATCAAGCGGAGACGGTAGAACCTTTGCTACCAATTACCAACTTGACTAGGTTGCTTATACCAATACTTAACCATGCTAAAGACATGAGAAAAAAAAATGAAGCTAGACCTCTTAGGAAACTACTGTTATTATTCTTTGACTTTACCGGCCGCCTACTCAAAACCAAGGTATAAGAGCGACGCGACGGTCTGAAGTTTTTGAGAAAAATAGTTAATCAATACAAAGCGTACCATTCCAGCAGTATAACCTAATTCCAAAAGAAATCACATTGTTATCTACTTCGACAGACGGGTCTTAAAGGTGGTTTGGCGCGCGTCAAACTTGTCGTTAAAACTGATCTATAAGGTGTCTGACATGAATTACTAATTCAATAGCTTAAAAAAAATATTGATATTTTAATATTTTTGATATGGCCACCTTTGACGCGAACAATTGAACCTCCTTGAGACGGCCAATAAATTTATGGCACGTTGCGTGTGTCTGTAGAATGCGTTTCTATTCCTAGAGGAATGCTAACTAGTGCAGGTCCGTTGTTAGTCTTAAGAATTCCCCAAACAGAAAAGTATAATGGATTCGCATCCGGGAAAATTCAAAAGCCATTGTGTCGAGGAGATTAAGTAAGGAACATTTTATCGCAGTCATTCTTGATTCTCTGACTTTAGGTCGGGCTTAAAGGTGCAGAGCTATATTGGAATATGCAGGGTCTTTAGCCGGAAAATGCATGCCCACCGCTTCAACACAGTTTCCAAAACAGTTTTAGGATCGCGTTTAATTAATGCCACTGTTCAAGAATACGATCATAGATCTACCATCGACAGTTCCTACATACCAAACCATCAAAAACGGTGGCTCTTCCTTGCTAGTGACCATTCTTCAGTCGAAGTTATTATGCCAACTCTCTGGCAAATGGACTCGGTCACTTTGCTGGTCGAAATGTTGCTCTATAAGAAATGGTGCCCCGTCAGGAAAGGCCATGTTCAGCAATTGACCAACTGCTTTGCTTCCTCCAGTCTGACTGTTTTTTAGCCACGTGTGCAAGCTCATTTTTCCGAATGTGTTCACTAAATGTACTTAGCTCAGAAACTACAGGGTGCGCCATCTCGTATGGGTCGATGTAAACTTTGAACAACTTCAACAATTGTCAACAGATTTTCATATGTCATAGCATTTTGGAAACGCCAATTCAGTACAATTTTAACCATGAATCGCCTCACACCAAAATAGCGCGCGGAAATAGTTTCAATGTTCGTTAAAAATGAACGCTCGATTGTGTTAACTCAACGTGCGAATCATGCAAAATATCGTGATCGTGTTGCGCCGAAAAACAATACAATTCGTCGTTGAGCCTCGATTTTTTTTCAATTTGGTTCTGTGGCAAGCCCTCGTGAGCAACCCAGGCCACGTCTGCGGCATTCAAACTCATCTATTCCGTCTGTGAAGGCCAGTGTTCAACAAGACCCAAGTTTGTCATATCTGCGCCGTTCGCAGCAGTTAGGCATCAGTGGGACCACTTTGCGGAGAATTTTAAAGGATGATCTTCACTCAAGTGCAGATAACTCAAAGAACTTTGCCACATGATTAGCCACCGCGCTTGGCATACGCACAAAATGTCGTTGCAATGATTAATGCTGAGCCGAAGTTCTGGCAGCAATTTTTGATGACCGATGAAACACATTTTACGCTCTCTGGCTCAGTTAATAAACCAAATTGTCGCTTTTGGGGTACCGAAAATCCTCACATTATTCACGAAGACCCGCTACATGATCAAAAAGTTACTGTTTGGGCCGGTGTATGCGCTAAAACCATCATTGGACCGTATTTCTTCAAAGTTGGCGATCGATAACGGTGGATGTTGGCCCATTATGTGGTCCCAGAAATGCGTAAAAAGGGCTTATTTCACTTTCGGTTTCAACAAGACGGCGCGACATGCCATACTGCGGACAAAACAATGAACCTTTTGCGTGAGAAGTTCCCTGGAAGATTGGTGTCAAAAAAGGGCGATATTGACTGGCCTCCGAGATCGCCGGATTTGACTCCTCCAGACTTTTTTCTTTGGGGATACTTGAAAGGCAAGGTGTGTGCTAACGGCCCGAAGACAATAAAACAGCTCAAATGAAACATTCGTGCGAAAATCGCAGAAATTTCGACCGAAAGGCTCGAAAATGTCATGGAGAATGCGCGAAAACGAGCCCATTTTTCATCGGCAATAAAGGTGGTCATTTAATTGATATTGTTTTCAGAAATTAATCAAAATAAATTGTAAAGGCCTATTTTGAATAAAAGTTTTTGAATTTCCAAAATCGGTTGAGAATTGATGAAGTTATTCGAAATTTACATCGACCCATATGAGATGGCGCACCCTGTATTTTTCTTCCGATAGAATCTAAATTAGACAGGCGATGAAAAAGATCCTTAAGCACGCTTCTCAATAATGAAAGAGATTAAGAACTGTCAGCGTAGTTTGGCGAAAACAGATGTTGGTGTCAGTTTGTGCCACCTGCAAGCTTATATAAAAAAAAAATATGTTAAATGGTCTACGAGAGTAAGATGAAACACCATCTCTGCCCGACACAGGTAAGTGAGAAGCTGAGGCCGTGAGTATATCCAAAGAATGAGTCTGAAACAACAGAGAATAAGGAATGCGAAAGCTCTGCGCGAGATAGATACCCCATTTGCTGAACGCCGATTTTCGCAACAATCTTTAGAACGATTCAATAGGAAACTGACCGATTTTATGCGGCGATTTGTCACCATGGATGAGACATGGGTCCACTACTGTGCGAAACAGCAGTCCAAGCAGTGGGTGAAAGCCGGTGGTTCAACGTCACAAAAAGCGTAGTTGATCGCATCTGCCGAAAAGGTCATGGCTAACGTGTGCTCGGATGCGAAAGGAATCTTGTTAATTGATTACCTGGCATAAGACAGGACAATTAAAGGCGAAAATTACTTCAACCTTTCTGAACTGAATGCCAAAAATCGCGAGAAGTGTGTTGACAAAACTGAGGGATTTGAGGTACGATTTGTCCAACCATTTCCCCTTTTCTCCTGATTTGGCAGCCTTAGACTTCTATCTGTTCCTAAACTCGAAGAAATTTCTCATGCCATAAAGAAGAGCCGTAGATGAATATTTTTACAGCCTTCCAGACGCTCACTTCCGTGAAGGAACACTGATGTTGGAAAAACACTGGACCAAATTTGTTGATTTTTAACCAAAATCGTAGTCTGTCACTGTCAAGCCGAGAACTTTTTACCTTTCCGTCGTATAAAAGCATTTTTTCAATAAGACACCTAGAGGTTGAAGACTCAAGTAATTTTGACGTCACATGTAGCATTTAAGCTAGTCCCCGTGAGTCTATAAGAATATAATGAACTCATGGATCTCGGTCAGAGCTTTTTATGTTACTTGTCAGAAATCGTAGTTTCTGTACCTCTTCCCTGATTCCTTGCAGTGCCCCTGGCAGCCGATAGCCCGACTGTTTAAGGCCTGCGCTTTAATAAAAGCCGTAACGATGGTAGGACATCATGGCCGAGAAAAAGCAAACCAAATCGATGTTTCAAATGCAAAAAGAATGTCAAGTGACACATCTCTCGCTGAATCCCGTCGAAATACTTAACTGAATTCGAGCAAAGAATCCCGACGAGTCTGGACTCATTCCCTAACTGGCTATATTCCAGTCGACTGGTATTCATTCATTCACCCACCCACCCTTGAAGCAAAAATATTTAATTCCACGGATTTGTCTCTCCTAGTCCAATGTAAATTGTTTAAAATAACAATCAGCAATCATCGGCAGTAGGTCGCGCCCGCTAGCACAGGGATATCCGGCATCATCCATTCGCGCGTACCTCGACCAGCATTGGCGATACCCAGTCAACCAACTGTGGAAAGGACAATTTGCATCTCTAATGACCAAACATCAATCAGGCGAACTGCGAGTAAATGGCATCGTTATCGCTGCCCGCGCTCATCGAGGAATATCATGTCCTTCCCAGCCGGGGTTTGGATCCACCTCATTCCACTATATATTTCACTCAGTTAATTGAGTACCAATTAAACACCTTGTCGTTGCGGTCTACTGAGTGCAACAGTCGTCGCCCTTCAATCAAATCCTGAACCACCCAACCCGGAAACCTCCCAGGCCAACCGGAACGGGTAATATTAATGCCATCCCTGGAACAAATTAAAAGCATCTGCTTTTTGCAAAACACACTCACAAAGTAACTATCTGGAAGTTACTTAAGTCTTTATTACCGCAACGCCACCATTGACTTGACTTGCACCACCTTCTCTCCTTCGTGCCAACATTTCCAACTTTTCCGTTCCTTCCCCTGTTTTCTATTCACTCGTCTAGCCCCATTCGGGGTAGGTGGTAGGTTAGCTTGTATGCGAGTTGTTAATGTCGTCTTCAACAGAATAATAACGCCACCCTCGTCCCTTCAATTTGAAAGTTAATTAAAATCAATTTATATGTCCGACCGTTTGCTCCTCTGGAATTATGACCGAACAGCACCTAGCTTTTCAATTAACATATATAAACCCCGAATCGGGTTGGGGAGGCGGGTGACATTGACCCAGACACCAGCGCGCGTCGGATGACTTGTCGCCTTACGGGCAATTTGTACGAGGAATGATATCTCCTATCAAGATCGAGGGACGAAACCGAGGGCTAGGGAAGGTTGACGAGTGCCGTAAAGGATTGGAAGGAAAAATGCATTCGGTTGAGTGTTGTGCAAACAGGATTGCAATGCAGTTACATTGTAATGGCACATAAATCGCAGTTGAAAGTCAACAGACTGCAGGAAATGGGGAAGTGGCAGGATTGGGGCGGAGGGTTATAAGTGCTTGAGGATTTAACCGGCAGAAGTGAAAGTGGCTACAACGGGAAGGTGGAAAACAACATGAGCGATTGGAAGATGTTTATTCGATAGAGGGTCACGTCAGCATGGAGGACGTCGAGAGCGTGAACCTTGAAATTGTTGCCTTCTCTGTGCACGAATAAGAGCTCTCTTGCTCGAGCAAGGATTTGCTATAGGGTTGCCATTGCTGTAGTTTGTAAGAATTGTAGGTTGAGGTTATAGCGAGGTAGCGAGAGCTTAAAACGCAACCAAGTCAAAGCCAAGTTTATTGACGAGCTAGACGAATACACCTACAAGTGATAATGCACCTACAAGACACCGCCAAGCCGGCACTTACCATGTCATCTCTTTGTTGTCTTTGTCTAATTAAAAATCCATTAAAAAGGTTAGGTAAAAACCGCTTTACACATTCACATTGTATCCCTACGTCGTCAATCCCCCTCGGTTGACCCTACCTCCTTTAGACCTAGCCTCCATTACTGCTTACTCCCTGGAATAAGCTTACAAACGAATCCCGCCCGTTTTCACATCCCAAAAAATGTCACAAGCAACCACTTACCAAACTTGAAACAAGGATCCATCGATTCGTTGCACATATCCTGTCCCGACTCCCAGCTGTACACACAGTTAGTTCCACTTATTGGATATAAATACAACGAATTCCAGATGATCACTTCGTACTTGAAATCCAATCCCCGTCCCAATCACTCACCATATCAATCGATTCGTTTCGTTCTTTTATCCCTCAAGTAGCAGACAAAACAATCAAATCCCTTAGCTCGTACTATCTAAGGCGATTTCAATTTTGACAACTTTACAGATTTATTTAACAAACTCCATTTTCATCGTAGTCGTCCGTAAAAATGCATCCGTTAAAGGACGTTTCGATTTGGATTTGGCTTTTTTTTTTTTTTTTTTGTTTTATTTTTCACAAATGCTAATGGACGATTGGGAAGTAGTTTGGGCTAGAAGACTTCAGTTTTGCTGTTGTTTCTTGGCATTAACTTTGATAAGGCGCTGGGGATTTGTATCCTCCTTTTACGCTTGATGGAATTGGATTTGGGCGTTTGAGTTTTTTTTTTGTAAGTGCTTGCCATTTAGTGATTTGGATGGAGATTTGAATTTTCAAGGGGATTATCCTGCATTGTGGGTCGGAATTAAATTTCACTGCTAAAAGGAGAACTGAGGGGATGCAAGCGATAAATATTTAATTGTTTTCTGAAGAAATATCCTGTTTTCTGGTCTAAACCGAAATATAATCCTCGAGAGTATCCTTTGATAATATGCGGCCACATTTTTGCACGTTCTTAACTGCTTTCACTTGCCATCTCCTCTAGGACCACTGAGCCACGGCTGTTATGTTATTTGCCAGAAAACAAATACTACCCAGACACTGTGTCCTAATCCTAAGCTAAGCCCCACATTTTTATAACGACTTCTACAATACTTTCAAAAAACCAAATATCAATCATCGTGGCTGGTGACCTTCTTCTTTATTTGCTATTATCTTTCGTTATGTTCGCTTCCGTTGTCCATTTTACAATAGTATAGCATGCAGCAAGAAACATTCAAAAGCCTTCCAGATTTCTCGATCCGGCGTTCTGCTCTTCCTCTCAGCCATGATATTCTTGTCGAGGACAAGCGGCGACGTAAAGGGTGATTTTGTTGCTTCTTGGTTTTTCAGTGTTCTATTTTTGACAGTTCGTGCGTCATTTATCATATATGTCAAAATCGACCACACTCATTTAATATTGCCATCTTATCATGGAAAGACTTATATTCAAACAATGCCCACAAATTATATATTTTATGATCGAAATTCCTGTTCTATAAAAAATGTTTTTTACGCACGTCGACCATATTAGACAGAAAAATATTGCTTAAATGAAGGCCATGGTTTATTCATTCCTCGCCATTTGCAGCATCTGAGATTGTGTTACTCGATTATGTGGAAGATTTTACGGACGAATCTTGGTCAAAAAAAGAGTTGGCGAAACCGAACGACCTGCCACAGTGTCCAATTTTTCACTGAGTGTGCCCTAAAAAGGTAGAAGAAAGTTTTTTTTTGAAAGATTATCTTCAGCGACGGAGAATGGATGAATGGGTATGTTAATAATCGCAACTTTCACATTTGGTCCGATGAGCCACCTCACTACTTCCGACAGCATGTGTAATGCTGCTAGACGGCATGGCGTAGATGAAGCACTGGTTTTATGGATCAAAGCAATGCTTGTGCACAAGACATTGATCGCTGATGCAGACCTCGAACAATGTGTCAAGTCTGGAGTAAACAGGGGCTGCCCGCAAGGTGGCGTCTTGTCTCCACTGTTATGGTGTATGGTGGTCGACTCTCTGCTCGATGCTCTGGGCCTCTATGCCCAGGTCGATGCGGATGATGTTCTCTCTGTCGGTTCATGTTTAGCGACTGTTTGTCTCAAAGCATAGGCGCTAAATGTGATGGAGGACTGGTGCACGAGTAATGGGCTGTCGGTTAATCCTCTTAAGACTGATGTCGTTCTCTTCACGAGAAGGAGGAAAAATACTGGCATTACTCAGCTGGTGCTAAAAGGCATTCCCATCCCTATATCCAAGGAAGCTTAGTATCTGGGAATCTAGTATGATCTAGTATGAATACTAGATAGCAAACTTCTTTGGTCAAAGCATGTTGAGTCCAAAACCACCAAAGCGCTGTCAGCTTTTTGGCAATGCAAAGGTGCCTTTGGCAAAACATGGGGCTTATCGCCAAAAAAGGTTCTTTGGATCTACACGGCAATGGTAAAACCGATAATCTCATATGCATCGGTTGTTTGGTGGAGCAGGCTAACACGCAAACACGCTGTGGCTTCACTCAACAAACTCCAAAGAGCGGTCTGTCTCAGCTGCACGGGGCCTTTCCCCAGCACACCGGGAGCTGCTCTAGATGCTATGATGAATCTTCCACCCCTTGACATATATATCAGAGGGTGTGCATTGAAAGCCATTTCTCGCCTAAAGAGAAATGGTCTTTGGTACAACTCGCATTGGAGTGAAAGTGTACTTGCGGGAGAAATATCCTACGCCCCCTGTCTCATGGATATGCCGTCTGACGCAATGACACCTGCCATTCTACTGCGCTGTAATTTCACATTCACATTTCCATGGCGTTAGGACTGGCTTTGGCCAGACACTGAATCTGGAATGGAATGTCTTCGCATTTTCACAGATGGCTCCAAGACTGGGCAAGGATACGGGACTGGAGTTTTCTTTGAGTGCGAAAACATTCGACTGCACTTCTCGTTAGGAAAATATGCGTCCGTCTTTCAATCGGAGATTTATGCAGTCCTAATGGCCATGCACTATGTTGTGAAACACAGGTGGAGGGCAAAAGGCATATGCGTCTGCAGTGATAGCCAAGCTGCACTCAAAGCTGTGTCCAACCCCCTATCCAACTCCAAATTAGTCATGAACTCAAGACCTTTTTGAACTAAGTCGGAAGACTAAATTCACTAAGGCTTGTATGGGTCCCAGGTCACTCTGGAATCCCAGGAACCGAGATCTCCGATGAACTCGCTAGAAGAGGCTCAGAGGAGAGTTTCTCAGAACCTGAACCCGCCTTAGGTCTACCTGCTTCCACGGTTAAATCTGACATCAATGACTGGGTCTTTAATGTACACAGTCGTAGATGGAGGGAATATCCAGGTTGCAGGATGACTAAGCGCGTACGCCCTGAAGTCTGCAAGAAGTCCGCAACATTTTTCTTATCCTTAAGGAGAAATTATGGCAGAAGGCTTACGGGCCATTACACTTTTGCCAAGCATCTCTACATGCTTGGCATCAGTGGGACGCCTATCTGTGCTGCATGTTGCGAGCAGGATGGCACAGCAGAATACTTTCTCTGCGACTGTCCCGCCTTCGCTCGCGCACGGTGGCGCACCCTTGGGGCCGACGTGGTGGGTGCCGAATCTCTTAGCACTACATCACTGAAGCCCCTCCTCACTTTTCTCCGGACAACGGGGAAAATACAATAAAGACAAGGTGTCTGGCTGGTAGTACAATGGACCAGTATTTGTGTCTGAGTGCTCCAACAGATAGTAGAAGCCAAAATAAAAGAGGTGCTTATACACCCGAAAAAGAATACTATTTGGTGCGGGAACATTGATCATTGATCCGTATTTTTTCAAAGATGGTCATGAGAACCACTTAACCATCAATGACACCTGCTTTCGTTCAATGATTTCCAACTTTTCTTTGCCCCAAATGCATGAGCTGAACCTGGTCGACATGTGGTTCCTACAAGACCAATGGGGTGGGGTTGTTATCTTAATACGAAAAGGATTGCGTCGTGTATAGAGGGCGGATACGAAGGTTTCAAGTGTTAAAAGCGTGCATTATCTCCATTCCTCTCTAAAGTAGGAGACGAATGTGTAAGCAGTAGCCGAGGCACCTCAGCCTATGCAGCTTATTACAGAGCTTGAAACACTTTTTCGGCAACTTCAATCTCCTGGGCGGGGATCTTAATACCAAACATATAACAGGGGTAAAAGACATCACTAAGGGCAATCTACGGTTCAACTGGTGGTGTCGACATACGATTGAAACTTCATGCTTTCCCAGACCCGGTTTTTTCTTGGACTAACAGACGCACGACTTGAATAACTGCAGTCTAAACTGTTTGCGAATAATCAAGTACGACCTTAATCAATAATACGAATACCCTAGGAACTTCCACAACTTTGATAGTACGAACCAGAATGCACCTTCAACTTTTAAAAGCTATGCTGGGCACTCTTCTCAAGATTTTTTGAGAAAAGAAAGTCGAAACTTGACAAACGCCGATATTGACCAACACTTACAACAAACGGATGTCGTCATACGAACAATGGACAAGACAACGCCTCAAATAGTTCAGACCAGCGATCAAACCGACAAATACAGAACAATAACAGTCGACCAACTCCACCAACTCCGGCTATATAGGGCATAAAAATCGGTAATCAAAAACCTCCAACGATTATTAGAAGAAATTACAGAAAAGCCATTAGCTGCACTATTACCCCAATTCGTTCTATAAAATCCAATAGTCCGTGCACAAATAAATAAAATATTCACTAGACAAAGTCATAACGACATTCCTTATGTTCGAGGTCCTCGGACGAAAAACAATAAGGCGCCAGTAGGGAGCGAGGCCAGAGAGTGTCGACCGGGGCGACGGTTTTTTTCTTGTCGAGAATACACAAGAGAAAGTCAATTCGATCGGCGCTTCTTTCGAATCTGTATGCACGGTGAACATTTTGGATACACTTGGAATAGACATAAAACGTACCTTGCTTATCTCCGATCAATTAGTTTGCTTCCAAATGTTAGGAAAGCTTTCGAAAAAGTAGTAAACAGAGCTCTGACCAAATGGGTTATTATTATTAGATGGCGTTAAAACCAGAGCCAAGCTTTTCTCATTCACTTAACATATGTTGTATGCGATTTATTTTTCACATAAGTGAACGGGACATATATTTTAATGTCGGTTCCGAACGGCGAGAGCCGAGAAACTTTTTCAAGGCAAGTGTATTGTGGGGGGTTTTGCCGGTGCCCCACCGAGGAGAGAAGCCGCGAAATAAACATTCGATGGCTTTTGTGTTATTGGGATCCGAACTCATTCATCGCGCGTCAGACGCCGACAGACGCTGAGAAAACCAAAGTAGTACTGGACAACTAGTTTGGTTTTATGGCGGGGCATGATACAATGCATAAGCGTCAAAACTGGTTTCCGACATTCAGTGGAAATGGGGGAAAAAACCAATGTATCAGTGCTTGTCTGGTCGACTGTAATAAGGCCTTAGACACAATATGGTTAGAAGATCTGTTCTTAAAGCTCACCAGGCTAGACATGCCAAATCACCTTCTGTACATGGTTTACCTACTAACTGCGGAATAGAAGTTGTTAAATTGTTAGTTGTTAAATATGACAAGGTTACTTTGAGCAGGATATTTTTTACAAAAAGGAGCGGTTGTTAAAAATTAACCTTGTATAAAGCCTAACGGGTACCAGAAAGAACTGGATCAATCATTGGGCAACATGGACAATCATTAGCGGTGAGAAACGCCGTTAGATATCTTGGTACCTGGTTTGACTGCATGTATATTTCAATAGACATATACGAGTAGATGCCTGTCTCGATGGAGGTAAGAAAGCCTTCGGTATGAAAAGAAGTCTGTTTCACAGTAGTCAACTTGACTTAATGCAAACCTTATAAAAAAAAAACCAATTAAATAACATATTAACTAGGTGAGTGAAAATGATTAAGGAGAGGGTGAAGGGTTGTGGTATAGAGGAATTTTAAGGCTGGACTTTTTGAGATGAAGGTCGAAAAGATTGGTGTTAGCTTTGCGTAGCATTCTGGACATTATAATAATAATGCGTCATATGTTAAACGATGCTCTCGATGAAAATGTTGGGTTTGCATGAGAGCCTGGCATTGGGGCGATAGTTGGGCACATGATTTTTCAGTCCTTTCTTGTGAACTGGAATGATATAAGCATATTTCCAAAGCTGAGGAAAGAGTCCTTGAGAAATAGACACCTGAAATAAGAGGTTCGCGCACTTTTTTAAAAATGTGGCAGGCAGACAGTCGGAACAGGGAGAGTAGTCGTCTTTTAGGTTGCGTAGTTTTTCGGTGATAAGGTCGGGAGTTATGTTCAGTGAGACAAGAGACGTCGAGGGCAGTGTTTCAAATATCGATAATAGTCGTGATCGCGTTGAAGATCCTGGTCGGTGAATGGCTGAAGAAATGAGCAAAGAAGTTGACGATTATTTCGGGTTCATTGGAAGAGTTTTAAGAAAATTAAATGTAGCGGGGTACTTATCTGTTTTTCTTTTTCTATTTGTAAGACAATTTTGCCTTCCAACAGAAGAAATTCACCCAGCAGCAATAAAACAAAAATGGTGTCTTCAGAATTGTTTATTGCATACAACTAATGCAGATGACTCGCTGGTGATTACTGCCTCTCACTGTCCAAGTCCAGCCTCCTTTTATATCTCCACGAGAGCTATGGTGAGTACCGCTGCATGTACGCTGCTGAATGACACGCCGCCTCTTGCACTGGTTCAGCCAATGACACGCTTGATGACCATCGGCCGATTTGCATGCCGTTCGACGATGTCATCTGATGATGGTCTGATGTGTAAGATGACCTGTGGTTCGAGTGGTGTGACATTGATGAACTGGTGTGAAGGATGGGTTAAAGTGGTGGTGTGAGGCGTGAGCCGGTCTGTTGTTGCAGTGGTATGATCGAAGTGGGTTTGCGTGGGATGACTGGCGAGTGCGTTGTTATCGAAAATGTTTACATATTAATGAAGTGGAAGAAACACTTGGGGTCAGAAATAAGGGATAATTGCATTCGGATCAGGTATTGGAGGTAGAGTGATTAACATCGCTATGCATGTAATTAGAAAGGTCAGATGCAGAGGAGGATCTAAGATAGCGTGCCAATTTTTTTTTCTTTTATTACGTGAAGAGCGTTGTTCCTTGATATACCAGGACGGAGATGAAGTGTAATTCTTTTTTTGATGAGTGTGGGACTAAAAGAAGGAAGTAGCTTAAGATTTTGTAGTAAAAAAGCGCAAGAGCTTCATTTAAATAAAAATAAAATATGCTAAGTGGCCCTAATAAGGCCCATCATCGTGTATGGTTGCCCGGTGTGGTTTGTCGTACCGTAGTCTTACATATATGGAAAAGGCTGTGCTGAACGGCTGAGTCCTAGTTCATTAAGGTCCTGTATAACGGGGTAGGCCAAAATAACCTGATCTCCGATACCACAAGAGGACATCCGTCCGGGCTTCGTTCCTCCAGAAGCTCTTCTCCATATTGATTCCGAAAGTGTAGTGCAAAATAGAGACGGCATCTCGGTAATTTACCACCACCGGGGCACCTGGGACAAACGACTTATCCGCGATGGGTACGTTGACGGCGTACATGAGCCCTTAATATTAAGATATTTTCCAGTTAGATTTAAACATTTTTGTCTTGTAAATAAGAACAATAAAAATGACTTCAAATCTAAAAAAAAGAATACACTGAGCCACAATTAATTGAGTTTATCCAGAGTGATTTCTAAGAACTAGCAGAGAAATGATTCCTCATCTGTATGCCCTGATTTGATGTAATACGGTGACCCTCTTCTGTTACCGAAGACACTCCCAACTCGTCATAACATAGGTTTTCGTCAGATTTCATTTCGGAGTTAATGAAACACAAAGAAAACGGGTATATGGTATGTCAACCTTGAATGTGTTGAATCTTTTCTCTTCTCCACGTCTTTAAGAAAAGAAGCTTGTATCTAATTTCCCTCTGGTTATCCGGCTTTTTCAACCGTCAGACAAATTTAGGCGACAAATATTTCCATCAGAAGGAGGATATGATTAAGCTCACTCTTCCACAGATTGGTCTTCTAAACAATGTGAAGGGTATTGAAAGGTTTAATAGCAATGTACCTGATAACTTGAGGCTAATATCATCGACGTGATCGCGCTTAAAGTCGAAGAACTCTTTCATTTATTTAATTAATAATAAATTAATCCAAATCTCAAGAAAGAAATGATCTTCTCGACATCGCCCCCGGTCCAACATTTATTACCGAGTATAGTCAGGTGCGAGTCGGTCAGTGAGCATATATTTGGTTTTGCCTTCATTTACTTCCTTTCCTGCCATTATTAGACTTTCTGTGTTTGTCTAAACTTTTCCCTCATATTTTTTTTTAAATGTCTATTTGGGCCCTTAGGTTTTTTTTCCATTACTTTTTGAAGATTATATCGATCAGGAGCACGTCACCATTGCTGAAAACCTTTTGGACTCCCTTTACGGCGTTTTTAAGGGCCTCGGCCAGAGCTTCGGGCGATAAGTTCTCGCACTCTTGTGTGGTCCGATAAATACCTAGCATCGCCGCCAGATGGCGCCAGTATCCCAAGAGCAACTTACTATCGTGTAGTACATTCTAGTAGACGGCTATTGTCGAAATTTCAGCTGGATCGGACTCGTAGTTTTGTTTTGACCGCGTGTGGAAGCGGGAGTGTCCGCGGATTTTAGAAAAATGAAAAAAGAGCAATATCAGTCGGTGATTCGATTCCTGTTTTTGGAAGGGAAATCGCGCAGCGAAATCAAAGAGCGTTTGGATGCTATGTACGGTGACTCTTCTCCTTCGATGGCGACCATCAAAAATTGGTTTAACGAGTTTCAACGTGGTCGCACGTCGGTTTTTCATGAGCCACGTCCAGGTGCCTCGAAAGCGGCTACCACGGAGGATAACGCGACCGCCGATTGAAGGTGCGCGAGATAGCTGAGACAGTAGGCATTTCAAAAGCTCGCATGGGTCATATCCTGCATGAAATTGTGGGCACGAGAAAGCTGTCGGCGCGATGGCTGCCGCCGGACAACAAGCGCAACCGTGAGGCCACTTCAGAGCAATGTTTGACGCTGTTTAAGCGCAATCCGAAGGAGTTTCTGCATCCTTTCGTGACAGTCGACGAAACATGGATCCACTGGTACACACCAGAGACCAAGGAACAGTCGAAACAGTTCACCCGGCGAAGGTGCACCGAAAAAGGCGAAGACCGACCCACCGCCGGAAAGGTGATGCCCACCGTTTTCTGGGATTCACAAGGTGTGATCCACATCGACTACCTGGAGAAGGGCAAAACGGTATGCCAAATTATTGGGCCGATTCAACGCCGAATTGAAGAAAAAACGGCCTCACTTGGTGAAGAAAAAAGTGCTCTTCCACCATGATAACGCACCGGCTCACACCACCACCCTCGCCACCGCCAAATTGGTCGAATTGGGCTACGTACTGCTGCACCATCCACCGTATTCTCTAGATTTGGCCCCGTGCGACTTCTTTTTGTTTCCAAACTTGAAAAAGTCACTCGCCGGGCAGAAATTTCAGTCGAATGAGGAGGTCATCGCCGCCACGGAGGCCTAGTTTGCAGACCTCGAGAAAACGTATTTTTCAGGCGGGTTAAAGAAGTTGGAGCATCGCTGGTTCAAGTGTATCGAACTAAAAGGAGACTATATTGAAAAATAAATCGCCGTTTCTCCAAAATTGTTGTTTTTCTTTTGTAGACTAAGTACTTATCTAACAACCCTCGTATCATATGGAGATGGATCTCCTCAGCCTCACTCATGATGATTTGTGACTGAAAATCGTCCACTTCGTCCTTGAAGTTCAGCGACGTGTGAAGGTAGTTTAGACGCAAGTCTTTGACCAAATTCCCCTCAGAAGCACATGTAATGACCAGTTGGGTGACACAATCAGTGATGCATTCTGGCCTAGATACCTTATGAGAAAATTGTTTGTCGTATCGACGCCGATATTAATCAAAAATCACACAAGTTCAAGGCGACATCTTGGTTTAAGTTCTGGCAAACAGATTCTGACGTAAATGGAAGATGAATTAATCAAAGTACAAGTCAGCAACTGGATTTAATCCTCAAACCTACTAAATTCGCTGTTTGAATCATTTTTCTGCTCCACCTATTGACCTTTTTATGAAGCCTGAAAGCTTAACAAAGTCACTAAAAATCCCCAAAAAAACAATAATTGAAAAAAACATCTATAAGTGTTATACAAACCTGCTATAAGAACTAAATATCCCAATATTCAGCGACCGTTAAAATTCAAATCAAGCTTCGAATGGCCAAACGTTAGGATCCACAAAATGAAATTGTTCAGAAAAGATAGGAATTGCTCCCATAATCGAGGAAAAATTGTCCTACTTCTTAAGCTCGTCAAAGAAGCTTCGAGCTTGTGTGATTCCAAAGCTCCACACTAGATGCACCTGTCAGCAGTGGTTCCCCCTTTTTATAGTACACCCCACCCAGTCATTCATTCGTGTGGAACGTATTCGCAAAATGAACCCGCAGGACATAGCGCATGTCCCAATACCAACCCAACAAATCTTACTCTCTTACTATCATTATCTCCATCGCACTCTACGCTACACCCATACATGTCCATGTTGAAGCTGCCGGGCGCTTCGCCTGTTCCTTTTTTTTTCTCTTCGTCCTCTTCTCGTTTTTTATTTCTTATTTCTCACCACTCGTCCTGCTACAAGGCACAATGGCTGAGGCTAGAGTAGTAGTAGCGGGAATAACCTTTTGTCAATGCTCGGGACAAAAGTTGTGTGAAGTAAAAACGACGCAAAAAAAAAAAAGGATAAACAGCATATGAGAGACGACGGGCGCGGGGAAAGGACAACGACGAACGAAGAAAAGCACTATAGAATATTATCAAGGCAAAACAAAACCTTTAAAGGCAAGCTCTTGATTCTTTGTAGCCCATTGCTCGGCTAGTAGACTGCTTGTTTGTATTTATGCTCGCATGTGTGCGTCGTCGTAGTCGGGGGCGCCTTCACTATATTGTATGTTAGGGGTAGATTACGAGGATATCGAACGCGGAGGTGTTTGCCGGGTGTAGGTGGCGCGCGTACACATATCAATTGTACCCAAGAATCGCACACACAAATCTACATACGACATTCATACATTCATAGGTTCTTAGACGCCTGTATACTCGGCATAGTAGGCCCTCGTATATTTTTGAAACAATCTGTCTAGACTCCCGGACTAATACGAGTACACCGATTGAGCGAAGGAGTCATGAGCTACCGGGCTGGGCTCATGGAACCCGCTCACAGAACGCCCGGCCGCTGGAGTTGTTTTCTCTGCCATTTCTGTTGATTCTTCGTTTTTTTCTTCCATTCCCTTTTCGTTTTTTCAACACTCGAAAACGATTATTTCAGTTTAACAGAAGAAAATGATGAAAAAGGATATTTCGTCCTGATGTGTTTCGATGGGCGATGGAAGACGATATGTATGCTTGGCAGCACGTCGAAAATGTTTATTTAATGGCAGGCAAGGTGGGTGGATTCGGGACGCTCTCGCGTTGTTTTGTTGCGAATTCTTTCGAGTCTACCACCTGGCATCCGATGAGACATGTGTAGCTGCGTGAGTGTGTGTGTGGGACTTAATAGCTTGGCGTAGGGCGTTGTTGGTTGGAAATATTAACTTGGAATATGATTAGGTAGTAGTTGCTGTTGTTGTTTGCTTTTTGTTGATCTTCTCTCCTGGATTTGGAGCGGATTTGGCTTTAAGGACTTGACATACACCCATACGTGCACGTGCCATTGATTACGGGGCGGATGGAGCTGTCTAGCTAATTTTTTTCCCCTTTGGCAGAATGTGCAGGGAAGGATAAGTAAATGGGTCTAGAGGGGTTTTGGAACCGTGAAACGCAGCAACAATAGCAAAGTAGGTGCGGTCGCTGTTGTGGGTTTTAGTCTTTTGGTAGCTGACAGCTTCTAAGCGACCTTAATCTGGTTTTTAGTTTTTGCTTTATATAGAATATTCCTTTTGTATATTTTTTGGATATACAGATCTGGAACTTAATAATGATGCTGAGTATCCTTTGAAGACTCTAGGCTTGGCATCCTATCATTTCCACTGTTCGAAGGAATATACATATCTGCTTCATCATGGGTCATTTCTTGGAGAATGAGAAATTTACAGCTTTGACAATCCTCGTAGGGAACCCCCAAACACGGTGGAATCACGGTCTTAAGCAGAACGAATCGCACTCCAACCACCCGATTTAGACGAGTTACAATCGCCGTTTTGAGATTGAAGACTAAAAGCTTGTAGATAAGCGCCGATGAGTTGCTTACTAACTTCTTCAAATATAGGGATAGAAACGATGACGGTCAATGAATTTAAATTGAATGCTATTATCAAATCACACATCACACAATCGACGACTTGGCCAGAACGTTAATCTAAAAGGTTTTTCAATAACGACGGGTAGATGTTGAAATGGAATAAAACAAGCTGTGTGTAAAGTATTAACAAAATTCATTTTTTATTTGAAAGGCCATGTATGCCATTGTGATATCGTTCAAATACCCCCCTCGGCTTCTTACGGTGACACGAATCCGAGTGATCCATTTTTCGATGACTCTTCTGCATAAATCCGGCTGAATTTGAGTGATGGCTTGCGTAATGTTCAAATTAAGTGCATCGGTCGATTTTAATTTAATCGAATAGACCTGCGACTTCAGGAAACCCCATAAGAAAACGTCTAGCGAGGTCAAATCGCATGACCTTGGTGGCCAATTCGCGTCATCACTTCGAGTGATAACCTTACCCTCAAATCGCTCATTCAGAATGTCAATGGTGGCGTCCGCTGTTTGGCTCGTAGCGCCGTTCTACTGCAACCGTATGTCGTCTTGGTCCATATGGTTGAGTTTGGGCCGTAAGAAAATGTTTATCATCGTTCTGTAGCTCTCGCCATTGACGATGACTGCCGTACCAACCTCGTTTTCGAAAAAGTATGGACCAATGACGCTGCCAGCCCTAAATCCACACCAAACGATAACTTTTTGAGGATACATTGTCTGGTGAACCTTGTGTGCGTTGGGTACCCATATACGGCAATTTTGCTTGTTGACGCAGCCATTCATCAAAAAATGCGCCTCGCCGCTAAAGATGATTTTTTGGCCTAAATTGGGGTGCTCTTCCAAATGCTCCGAAACCCAGTCAGCGAACAAACGGTGTTGTCTATGGTCATGAACTTTGAGTTCCTGTTTCCGTTGGATCTTCTTGGGTGGACGCCCAAGTTCTGATGCAAAATTCGCCAAGCTGAAATCTGTGAAAAGTTCTTGTGCACGGCAAGAAATCAGCTGCCTCGGGTTGAGCTGTACACTTTAACGGACCGCGGTGATGTTCTCGACCGATCTTGCGTTTCTTTGACATACGAATGTTGGCTTACTGATGACCGAACCGGTCAAACCGATCAAACTGGTCAAATTTGACCGCCAAACGTCAAAGAGTCGACTGTGAAGGGCCACCACGTCTACCATAAAATGGCTGACGATAATAAAGTTTCGTCATTTGGACGTGCTGTTCAATTGAACGACCCTTTAGTAAGATATAACGAGCGGTCCACCTTGACTCCCCGGTCGTAAGCAGCCACTGAATCACTCTGGCCAATGGCTGTTGGGCAGTTAAGTAGCAGTAGTAGTAGAAAACCAAGATGATTTTATTCGAGACATGTTCAAAAAGTAAGAGAAATCATGTATCTGCCTGGGCTATAAACGGTTATCCAACAAGTAGTGTCAATTTTATATTCACGGCTTTGTTGAACTGTCCGCATTCAAATATCATTGAATATAGGGAACATGAAATAATAAAAATGCATTGCAATAATAGTGAAAACGCAATGCATAAAGATCTTGGCTCACATAAGGTTAGGTTGAAACAAAAATCCGCGGAAATTTGTTTTGAATGATTAGGCTTATGAAGTGAGCTCTGAAAGTACAAGGAAAATAGTGAAACAACCTCTCCATCCAGAATGAATAATAATTTGATGCCGTTTGGTGAATTAACTACGTTATGGAGCGATGACAGCTCTTTTGTCTGGATTAGATGCTGTGGACGTGCACAACGTTTTCTTCGCCGGGATCATGAGCACGGTTAGAAATTTTGCTTTGAGGCTGTGTTGAAGCCAAAGTGTAAACAAATGCCCCACCAACGGTTCGAAACTAAAAGAAAATAGCCAAAATGCAACCCAAAAAAATTCATTAACAAAATGACTATTTGTAGGCAAAGTCGAGAAGAGCAGTTAACAGATATTGTATCCCATTACTAAGCCCAGATCTTGTACAGTAGAGTATGATAAAAAATATTATTACTTTCCATAAAAATGTTGCATTTCTCTAATAGTATAAAATGACACCACTTGTTGGATGTCCATATAGGCACATATGTATAACTCAACCAGGCTTAGAATCAGTCCCAATTCTTTGCACTCCAGAGAAACTGACAAATTGGGGAGTCTAGCAGAGCTCTTTCCCATAAAGCCAAGATGATCAAATTTATCTATAAAAATGAAAAAAGAAACAACCAGGCTTACTGCTCAAAATAAAATACGTCTAGGACTGGTATAAGTGTTTTTAAGCTGGCGACGAACTCTTTGAAGGTGAAAAGCGGCTTGAAAATGTGAATCAACTAGAGCACTTGCCTTAAGCCATATAACCGGCTTAGTATTTTAAGTTTCAAACGGATAACAGCTCGTTCGTTAATATTTAGCTAAAAATAGAACCGCGATCATGCCCCAGCCTCCATACTTGTGAGAAATAAATTTAATCGGCTTAGAGCCGTTATTTTGCCGAAGTCGATGAAATTGAAGGCGCATTGGGGAAAGATCTAAATACCTGGCCTAAATACCGAGTTGCAGCAACTTACCCTGGATTGTGAGTTTCCTTGGCATTATTATTATTATTATTGACGATAATTTGGATCTCGTCGGAAGGTCACATATCAGAGAGCAGTTCACAACAATCTTTGCCCTCTGCCAATAGACGAAGGAAGTGACGAAGAAATTTGCAAAAAGAAGCCTACTACCAACGCTTCTTCTAGTGCTGTGTGTTCTGCCTTCTTCAATGGCTCTTACCAACGAACAAATACAAATTACACCGCTTGATGATGCCGTGGGTATATATTTCGAAGAAATGGGACGATATTGTGTGAACACAAACCTTTCAGAAACCATCAAAAGACAGACTGAAATCTTTTCTCAAACCTAGTTGCTAACAGGTTAGTACCGCCACAAGCCATCACTAATCCTGATCCAACTTACATTGAGAATTCAGTCGAAAATCTTGTGAGAATTCTGAAAGCGGCTTTCAACAAATCCTGTCCTTTGCAACGTGCTCGCAAGAAGACCAGCGCAGTCTGGTGGACCGCAGAGCTAAAGCAACTCAGGGCCAGGACCCGAACTCTATTCAATAGAGCAAAGATCTCAAAAAGAACCGAAGACTGGAATAATTACAAATCCAGCTTCAACGAATACAAGAGCAAAACAAGAGCAGCAAAGTCTAAATCCTGGCAGGAGTTCTGCGAATCAATAGAGGATATCAACGAAGCTGCAAGGCTCTCCCCCCTACTGTGGCTTCTTACAGTTAACAAAATCCTCAAATTCTTTATGGAGAAAGACACAAAGATCATAGCGTACGCGGTTACCTGGTTATCTTGACAAAAGGTAAATTTCTACCAACTATCAGTGAACTATCAGTGATCTGGGTTGAGGGAACTCTCCTCGTGGGCAAGACAGAACGGTCTGAGAATAAACCTCCAGAAAACCGAGCTGGTCTTGTTCACCAGGAAAAGGAAAATTCCGATATTTGCTCCCCCAAAGATAGAGGACACTCCACTGAAACTCAAAGCGGAAGCCAAATATCTAGGCATCATTCTTGACTCCAAACTCTCCTGGAAAAGGAACCTGGAGGAAAGGATGAAAAAAGGATTGAACGCTTTCTATGCATGCAAAAAGACCTTCGGAAAAAGATCGGGCTTGCCTCATTCATTGCATGTATACAGCAATCATCAGACCCATTTAAACTTATGGGGCCCTAGTCTGGTGGACTGCTAGCAGCACGAAAAGCTATATGAACATGCTCAACAAAGTACAAAGGTCAGCCGCTGTTTGTACAACGGGAGCCATGAGAAGCACGTCGCAAGCAGGTAGATTCTCCCCCTGGATCTATTCATAAAAGGCTGCGCTGCAAAGAGCGCTCTCAGACTAAGAGTGTCCTATGGACATGCGGCCATACTCAGAATAATAGATGACCTGGGAAAGAAACATGGTTCTAATTCCCCCCAAAATGACTTCTCTCTCAATATACCTATCCTTTTCCCCGACAGAGAAGAGTGGCTATCAAACGCCGTAATCAACGACCATTAGATCACCCTCTTCACCAACGGATCGAAAATGGATACAGGCACTGGGGCCGAGTTTTACTCTGATACCCTACACAAACAGGAATCATTCAGACTCCCTGATCTGTGCAGCGTGTCCCAAGCAGAAATCCTGGCAATAGAGAAAACAGCCAAACACCTACAGGTAGCCGATATCCCACCATCTGATATCACCATCTTCGTAGACAGCCAGGCTGCACTGAAGTCAATAGAATCCTGTATAACGAGATCAAAGGCTGTCAAGAAATGTCGCGATTCACTGAAGTCCATCAGACACCATAAAGTTAAACTCTGCTGGGTCCCAGGCCACAGTTCAATCGCAGGGAAGGAAAGAGCAGACGAACTGGCCAGGCAAGGTTCTGAAATGGACATCAGCGAAGCGGACACGTCATTGCAACCACCGATCAGCGCACTATACCGGATCATAAACGACACAATCATCAAAGAGGCCAACTCGTCTTGGCTTACAAGAAACGACAGCTGCACGACAAGATCATCGTGGCCAGAGCTCAATGTCGGAAAAACAAAGAAGCTGCTGGCGCTGGACCGTAACTCGATCCGTATGCTCGTCGGAGTGATCACAGGACACTCTCCCATTGGAGCAATGGTCCGGAAATGGGACTCGGGATCCAGCGATCTCTGCCGAAGCTGCGGCGATGAGGAAGAAACTGAGACGATCCAAAATCTGCTTTGCCACTGTCTAGCTCTCCATAATCGACGCCTAGTGTCGCTAGGCCAAAGATTCTTTACAGAGATTGCGGACGTGGCTAATGCAGATATATCGGATCTTCTAAGATTCATCAAGAGCACGGGGTGGTTTCAGCCACCACGTGATAAGACAGGTTCATTTTATATGTACCCACACAAACGAAGGGAATCACAATGGGCCTATTGGCCTCCGAGTGGAAGTGATGTCCAACCATCACACTCCCCTTCTCTAACCTAACCTAACCTAACCTTGTGTGAACAATAAAAGGGTTTTG
This sequence comes from Merodon equestris, assembly GCA_958301585.1. NCBI lineage: Eukaryota > Metazoa > Arthropoda > Insecta > Diptera > Syrphidae > Merodon > Merodon equestris. The sequence goes on from OY284414.1 coordinate 18,511,987, forward strand.
AGGCATATACGAGTTCATATGTCTGCTACAATTTAACGACTTACTAGGAAGAATTGGCGTAAATAAAATGTAGCGATGTATAGGGCAATTAGCAGCTGAAGGATATTGCGCACCAATAATTGAGACAATTAAACACAGACTAAGAGCGAATGAAGAGAACAATCATCTCATTCATAGCTTTCACGCTTCAAGCCATAAAGGTAATAGAATTTCTAGATCACCACTTGACTTCATGGGAAGTTTGGCACACAGCTTATGCGGAATTCAGACATTCAGACATTCATCACAAATCGATACTGGGGGCCAAAATGAACAGCATCTGGCGAAACTCTTGCAAAATCAAGCCTCCATTGCCGATTCTATATTTAACATCCTAAGACGGAATACGCAGGAGAGAAATATACAATTCCGAGCCCTTAACCAGTACCTAGCAAAGACCGTAAACACTATCGATGAAAAACAGAAGGCTACTGATCTCAAACAAAACTTGGCAACTTTAATCTCCTATTTGATATTATTTATCACAAATTTCGAACGGATTCAAGACGGTTTACGTGATGTGATATTGAATCTAAGACATGCTAAAATAAGTCCGGAATTAATAACTACAGCTCAGCTATTCACACAAGTACCTTTTATACGATATAACCTGCCAACAACGCTTAGCTTACCAAATGGGTCAATCACTGATGTGTATAGAATGGCCTCAGAGAAGGGTGGAAGTCTTAACGAATCCATCGTATTCGAAGTTCTCCTACCATTGACTGACAGTCAGGATTTCCAACTATTTCATTTGATACTCCAAAAGGGCTCAAGCTACTTGGTCCAAACGTGGTCACCGTATTTGGCAGTCACAATTGCAGTCAAATATGAATTGTCATCTTGTAAGGCGCTGAGGCCTAAGAACTTCTTATGTGCTCAGGTCTTTTCAACGCGAATTCATCAGGCAACTTCAAATGCTTGTGAGATGGCACTACTGAACCATTTAGGAAAGTCATTAACCAATTGCACTCTGAAGCAGAAACCCGCTCAAGGTTAATGGGTGGGATTCAAGAATTCTAACAGTTGGATTTTTTCGGTGCTCACTAGAGTGACCGCTCATTTCATTTGCGAAGGAAATACCAACAGCAGAACACTCTTCGGAAATGGCATTTGGAATTCAGAAAGTTACCGAACCTGATCATCAATGGTCGGACCTCATACAACAACATGATCACGAACTCATTCATCCCGACTGCAAACATCAGCAAATGGATATTCGAGCGCGATGCAACGCTTTAATGACATTGACTTGGCTGAACTCACTGACCTTTAAATCAAGATCGATGAAATCATGCCGCAGACGAAATCTGATGACATCCGTTAGACGAATTTCCACGACTACCACCACTATGAGCTGGCTTATCTTCTATTGACATGGCATGATTGGGATCATCGTCTTATACTCCTGGCATCGGCGGACATTGAAGCCACGCAAATCTCGATTCGAGGTTGAAACCTAGGATTTTAATATTATCTTACTCCTTTTGTTTGATTTGTAGTTAACCTTCCTGAAGAATTAGAGAGTTAAGAACCCTCAAAAGGGGCTTACTTTCTCAGGTTTTAATTATTTGAATTCTCACGGCATATATTGTCGAATGTCGTGAGAATTCAAAATGAGTGATATACGAGGGTGGTCCGATAAGTACTTAGCTTACAAAAGAAAAACAAAAATTTTGGAGAAACGGCGATTTCTTTTTCAATATAGTCTCCTTTTAGCTCGATACACTTGACCCAGCGATGCTCAAACTTCTTTTATCCGTCTGAAAAATACGTTTTCTCGAAGTCTGCAAAGTAGGCCTCCGTGGCGGCGATGCCCTCATTCGACTGAAATTTCTGCCCGGCGAGTGACTTTTTCAAGTTTCTGGAGAATACGGTGGATGGGCAGCAGTTCGTGGCCCAATTTGACCAATTTAGCCGTGGCGAGAGCGGAGGTGTGAGCCGGTGCGTTATCATGGTGGAAGATCACTTTTTTCTTCGCCAAGTGGGACCGTTTTTTCTTCAATTCGGCGTCGAATCGTCCCAATAATTTGGCATAGTACAGCCCTGTGACCGTTTTGCCCTTCTCCAGGTAGTCGATGTGGATCACACCTTGTGAATCCCAGAAAACGGTGGCCATCACCTTTCCGGCCGATGGGACAGTCTTCGCCTTCTTCGGAGCACGTTCGCCGGGTGAAGTCCATTGTTTCGACTGTTCCTTGGTCTCTGGTGTGTACCAGTGGATCCATGTTTCGTCGACTGTCACGAAACGACGCAGAAACTCCTTCGGATTGCGCTTAAACAGCGTCAAACAATGCTCTGAAGTGGTCTCATGGTTGCGCTTTTTATTCGGAATGAGCAAACGCGGCACCCATCGCGCCGACAGCTTTCTCATGGCCAAAATTTCATGCAGGACCCAGGCGATCTTATGAAATGCCTACTGTCTCAGCTATCTCGCGCACCTTCAATCGGCGGTCTGCCAATACGAGATCGTGAATTTTTGTCACGTTATCCTCCGTGGTAGCCGTTTACGGGACACCTGGACGGGCCTCATCAAAAACCGACGTGCGACCACGTTGAAACTCGTTAAACCAATTTTTGATGGTCACCATCGTAGGAGAAGAGTCACCGTACATAGCATCCAAACGGTCTTTGATTTCGCTGCGGCGATTTCCCTTCCAAAAACAAGAATCGAATCACCGACTGATATTGCTCTTTTTCCATTTTTCTAAAATCCGCGGACACTCCCGCTTCCACGACAGTAGCCGTCCACTAGAATGTACTACACGATAGTAAGTTGCTCTTGCGATACTGGCGCCATCTGGCGGTGAGGCTTAGTACTTATCGGACCACCCTCGTATTGTCTAGTGTCGTGAGAATTCAAAATGAGTGATGTAGATAAGACCAAAGTGTATTGTGCATTTGGCACAAGTAGTCAATTTTTCGTACGCAAATTGACGCGAGTGTGGAAATCAAAATTTTCTTATAAGGCCAACTCAGGTGTCAAGGTGTGGCGTAGACATTTTCTGATTCCCACACTCAGGAACTGCAGGCCGATGTCTGGCCGGACCATTGTGATGTGTGAACTCGTAAAATTAAGACGTTTCGTTCCTTTGTTTGTTAAAAAAAGTTAAATTTAACATTTTTTACTGTGAACTCTTTACCAAGCCTCGCGGTCATGAGTGTGTTCCTTCCATGTCTCGCTGTTCTGTTCCTTCCCTTCTAGGGCCATCTCTATATTGTCTTCTCACCTACGGGCGGCCTTCCTAGGGGTCTATTCCTTATTCATTTCCACTCATTATTTTAAGTGTTCGTCCACTGTCCATTCGTTCTACATGTTCTACCCATCTTCGTCGTCGCGATTTTATTACTCAGACAATGCTTCTCCATTCACCTGTTCTCCATCTTAGATTCTCCTTAAGATCTTGTTTTCAAAGAGCCGCAATCTATTTTATTCCTTCTCAAGATCCATGTTGGTTGGTGATCATAATATTGTCTTTAGACTTTCTGCGTTTCTCATAACTGTTTCCTCATTATCTCGAGAATTTTCGAATCGTCAGCGTAAGCTAGAACGGCTACGGTTCCATTAGGGTTTATTTGCTTATCATTTTCCTAAAAGGTTTATCAATTGGTGCGGGTAGATCTTTGCGGCCTGTGGCGAGCTTGTTAATTTGATGACATCTGTCAAATCTGTTTTTTTTTATTATTTAATTACTGATGCCAAATCACTATGGCAAGTTACACGATTTTCGTTGGGTCTCTAAATTTTAAACGACTGGTTCGGTAATCAATCAACCAACATTCGTACGTCAAAGGAACACAAGATCGGCCGAGAACATCGCCGCGGTTCGTGAAAATGTACAGCAGAATTCGAGGCAGACGATTCCTCGCCGTGCGCAAGAACTCGGCCTTTCGCAAACTTTTTGCGTTGATACTTGGGCCCAAACCCATACAAGACCCAACTGACCAGGAGTTCAAAGTTCATGACCATATACAACGCCGTTTGTTCGCTGACCCGGCTTCGGAGCGAGAGGACTCCCATATTGACCGAAATATCATCTTTAGCGATTAGATGCATTTTCGGATGTAGGGCTGTGTTAGCAAGTAAAATGTTCGTATACGGGATGCTACCAACCCACACAAGGTTCACACGAGGTGAAAATGCATCCTCAAAAAATCGCCGTTTGATCTGGATTTTGGGCCGGCTGCGTCCTTTTTTGAAAATTACATTGGTGGGGTGATCACCGTCAATGGAACGATGATAACTAATTTCTTGTGGTCCAAATTGAACCATATAGACCTAGACGGCATGTGGTTCCAGCAGGACAGCGGTACGTGCCGTACAGCGGGCGCCACGATTGACAATCTGCTTGAACGGTTTGAGGGTAAGATTATCTCTCGCAAAGATAGGGTGAATTGGCCACCAAGGTCTAGCGATTTGACCCCGCTAGACTATTTTTATAGAGTTTCCTGAAGTCGCAGATCTAGGCGAAGAAACCACAATCGACCGATGTCCTTAAGGTGAACATAACACAGCCCATCGCTCGAATTCAGCCGGATCTATGGGGAAAAATAAGATACCAACGCGAACATCTGAACCGTATTTTTTCAAAGATTACCGTGAGAACAGATTTCCATCAATGACTCGCGCTATCGTTCAATGATTTCAAACAAATTTTTTACCCAAAATGGTCCACGTGTCGTTCCAGCAAGACGGTGCTACATGATACACAGCACCCAAATCCGTGGACCAATTGAGAAATGCACTCGGTGGGCAATTTATCTTTCTTTTTGGACCGGTAACGCCTTTAGACTATCTTTAATGGAAAAACGCAAAGTCTCTATGCCGTTAAACCAGTGTCAATCGAAGCCTTGGAAGATAAAAGTAGACGTGCTATTAGCGAGACCATTATCGGGACGGATTACCAGTCAATATTCTCGAAAAAAGTGACTTAAAATTAGACAAGCGGTACAGACCACTTAAAAGGTAGTTGCGGTAAATATCTACACGAAATTATATTAAAAGGATAAATGGCAAGCATTGATTTATCAACTTAAATATAATTTTTAAATACATTTACTCAATTTCTCTGTATGTTTTTGACGATCAAAAACCAAAGGCCTAAATGGATCACATATTATGTGCATATGGCTTATAATAGTCGGTAGGCAAACCTGAAATTTTTCAAAGACCTACCTTTGTAGAATCGAAAAAAATTATTTCAATGGGACAAGAGAAAGTTAAGTCCCACCGTCGTGCTATATCTAGCAGCCACTTCGCCCTTCCTTAATCGATTTGTGAATACGAAATGTCGACTTATTGCTCACAAACTCATTTTGTGCTGTTCTAAAAGTCCGTGCTCCATTGACCGCAACAATCAGAAGAGGACAAGTCTGATTAATAAGTTAGGTGGGGCAGATCGTTCAAGTTTTTTTACCCGGCATCGGTAGATAAGCATTGCCATAATGAAGAATAACTGATGCTTTGGTGTCTTCGGGCATATTCTGGTCATTTTTGCTTTATTGTTCGATTCAATTTTATCCGTCGTTGGAGTTAGTGATTTCCCAAAACCTTTTCACCAGGTTTTAGCAGTTCATAGAACACCATTACCTTCTGATCCCACATAACTTTTGTTCCGTGGATATTGCATCCTGATTTTGAGGTTTATGAGTGGCTGGGTTACTCATGGGTTTTTTTTTCTTTTCTTAAAGGGTTTATGTCCAAGATGTTGGTTCACTACTCTCCGGGGGTGGTTGTCCTAGATAGGATCCGAGAGATTCGACTGAATTTGTCACGTTGGTTCTAGTTCGCAGTAACTTATTTTTGTTTCCATGTCATTAACGTGTTATATTGGATATGCATACACAGAGTATGAATTTTGAAGTGATCTTATGCTGCGAGTGTTATGCCTTCGTCAGCACTTTCTGATTACCTCTCATTCATAACTGGTGTTGTTGCATAGTTCTTGCGTATAGGAATTGCTCTTGGCAATGGACCAACTTGAACTACAGACCTTCCGCTCAACAGTCGGTGATGATTACCAACGCACCACGACCATCTTTTTTTACGCTTGGCGTGGGAATAGATCCACTTTTTATCGATACCAAAAATCTATCCTTTAATGCCGATCAAGCGATATTTTTGAAATTATTTTTCGGCTTTCGGTGTCTCTTTCTTTCAATTGACATGGGACCCATTCGCCTTCTTTTTGGATCTAGCCCAGGGATTTTAAGCGTTTCGAAATGCACGAGTAGCTTTCTCCGTATGCTTCAGCGAGTGGTTCTCTACTTGAATCGTGTCTTGATTCAAAAATACTTGCAATTCTAAGTTTTTTTTGTCTTCCACTTTATTGTCAATGCCAAAATCACGTCTTTTGAGACGAACAAACGAATTAAATAAAACTGTCCGTAGGAGGTCATATTATGGCACAAAATTCAAGGCGACAATGAGGACCTACGACAAACAGGAATTTATTGACAGATGTTTACCCATCAAATACCATTGACCATATATGGTAGTTATGCCATACACATACCGCGTCTTCTAAGGGCAAACTAAGCCAATGATCCTCTACTTAAATCCACTAACGAACTTTCTAAAGTGCAATTGATTATACGTACGAAGAGCTTTATGCTCTCCGCAATAAACCTCAATGACTGAACGACGAAATTAAATCTAATCCAAAGGAGCTGCTCCTACGCTGTAGTCTAATCAAAGCAACAAGAGTAATCCAGAAAATATTGCCTTTCATTCCACTGTCCATAAGTTCAGTTCGCTTCCTTTCGTGTTATTCATCTCAAAAGCAACACGAAAGGACATCAACCATTTACTGCATATGACAAGTCCTCCATCATCGTTCCCATTTATTCCTCTACTCCATTGAAATTCAGTTCAGCTTTGTCCTCATTGTAATCACGTCATGAAGCGAGCAAAATTTGATTAAATCTCACCTAGTAAGCTAGACAGTCCTACTCAACTGGCGAACGCCTCAAGGATCACGCAACCCCCCTTCCTCCTAACCACTAAGTTAACGTCACAGCAACAGCTTGGAATACATTTTTATCTCGGTTTCTCTGTCATCTCGTCTACCATGGTACGATGAGGTTTCATCGCTTTCCACCCTATTGAGTCGCCAAATGGAAAATTTCCATCGTAAACGAATATCCTTGATAATTCTTATTAAGTGTCCCCTTTCTCTCTCGCCCTATCCCTTCTCTGTGATTTGAGTCCTTGCTGTATGCCTTTGTGCCATTGGCCTCTTGCACAGAGACACTGACAGAGTAGTCCTCAAAGGCATACTTAATAGAAATTCAATAGTTTGTTAGTTTGATGAGAAACTTTTCAATCGGACAGGAGGATGGGGAGAGAAATCCAAAAGGATAGGTCCTTAAATCCGATCCTTAAAGAAAATCAAAAACTGCAACTTGTCCCATTTTCTCCGACATAATCACTACCCGATAATTTTTTTTTACTCCTCGTCTTTGTTTTTCGGCTCCATATTACCCGTCTCTCTGTTGTCCTGCGGAACTACTACCACCACACTTGTCGTATGCAAATAGATTCCTGGTATTCGGCAACGTCAACGAATTCTCATGAATAAAGTAAGAAACTTTCTTTCCAATAACGTCTGATGTGTCGTTTGCATGTAAGAGTCCTTGTTTTCTTATATGAATATCCTGGGTTCTCGCTAACTCCTGCCCGTTCCACGTCATCCCCGATGCTTTACTATGCTGATGATATTGCTTCCACTGCTGTTTCCACTGCATTGTCTTAAAAGGACCGTATAATATTCCAATATCAAAATCATTCCATCATCGTCATCACCATCGTCATTGTGTCTCTCTAAGGATATACCACATTCGTACAGCACAGTAGTGTATAGTAGTGCAAGGCATTCGACGCATCCACGGGTGGTATGTGCTGTGCTCCAGCGCGTATGTACTCATCGAAATGACGACAAATGAAGAAACTCTATTGACTAGTGTGTGCATGGAGCTGAGCAAACAAAAGACGGAAACCCAAAGGAGACCCGGTATTCGGCTTCGTATGTTGCCACAAGAAAATGACAAGACGGAGCTACCAAGTAGAAGAAGCAACCCGAAGCAGTGGAAAAGGAAAGGAAGCGGAACCAGCACGAGTAATTGAAAAATTGTCCTTGCATATATTTGATTCAATTTACGCCACACAGATCCTGCCAAACCCTAGCATTATGCACAGAGGCACACACACACACGCATGCACAAACATAAATACAAGGAGCTTAAGAGCTATGGAGGTGAAGAGCAGCATCTCACTTTGGCACTATTTCACTGCTTCATACCATAAAGTGAAAATCCTTTAGCGCCAAATTGCCATTTGTATTCAGTCAGGACTCCTGGCAGCAGCTTTGACACCATAACAAAGCACGGATATAGCATGAGCAACACAAGGATATGTCCCTTCATCTTGGCAGCAATCTTGGGTATCTTTGCTAGAGATCCTCTGACACGCTGTTTGAATATTCATTTCCGGTGAGCACATACTCATACGTATAACCCGCACGAATGACAACCGGATATCCCGTAGTTAAACGTGCCAGTGGCAATCACCATCGAACTGAAAATTGCTTCTTGTCGCACTGTTGCATGTTTTTCCAAAGGTGATAGGGTTCAGCTGAGGGTACTTAACGCTGTTTTTCTTCTCCTGTTTGTTTTTGTCCCACTTTTTTATCCTTTGGGCTTGTACATTAATTTTCTTCCACCTGGACACCTCTAGTATTCTTGGGATTCCAACAAAAAAAAAATAAAGACGGTAAGGTAAAGGAGGTGAAGTCCAAGTCCAATTAATTGAATGGTAGACGAAGAGGGGGGGTTAAAAATTAACGACGCCGTAGTGACGGCATGAAGTGTTGGGCTCAAAGGAAATTAATTTTCTAATTGGACAGCTGTGACTGAACTACACGAGGAGCACTTCGCGAGGCAGTCTTGCGAAAAGGTTACTAAACCAAAATTCAAATCTTCTGATCTAACCTTAATTGGAATGCGGTTAGTGGGTGTTTATGAGTGATAGACGGTTCCGTTTTTCCCCCGGTGACAATGACAAGTATTGTTAGTGTCAGTTTTGAAACTGATTATTTGTAGTTGACAATCAACATGTCAAAGTTGTGGCAGGAAATGGATCCTATATCACAACTGTCAGCTTATAAATGTTTGAGAACTTTAATAATCGACTTAACCTTAAGTCAAAATTGGAGGAAAATCACACAGAATTGAATGAACTGTCAAATTGCTAGTATTCGGTTCACCTATATTTATTTCTCATTTGAATAGGACCTTTTTAAGTCCACTTAAGCTAACGAAAGTTCAGTGAAACCGGGCATAATCCCATTATGATCATACCATATTGCCTGCAGCTTTCTCTAAGCAGGCGCAAGTCCACCTAATTCTTTTACGATTGGGCCTTAAGGCTTGGAAATTCGTCATATTTTGGTTGCTGATTGGCTCGACTTACATTTGTAGTGCTCAGCAAAAATGTTGTTGGAAATAGAACAAGATGGGATCAGCTCGCCGGGAGCCAAGCTACAAATTCAGGCCTTTTACCTTAATTTCAGGAACCACAGTAGCTAGGGTTCTAAAACCGGTCGCATTGAGCTCAGAATCATGTACTCTATTATATAGGTACAGCTAAGTCTTAGACTCATAGCTAATCGGCAAGTTTGGTTTGTTATATGCGTACGGACGGACGGACAGACAGGAAACCTTTGCATAAGTCTCCCCCGACCCAGCTTTGCAAGGTAGAAGACTAAAAAGGGACAGATTTCTCTGAGTGTTTTACGTGGACACCTGCCTTGTCGGCTTAATTCCACGGCGGGCCTTCCCGCAAGGGGTTGATTTTATGGACGACAACCAACGTCCTTATTTGCATAGTTCATAAGTTCCAATTCGGAGCCATGCGTAGGGACATGGCTTCCCTCTTGGTAACGGGCGAGGCCTACCTAAAACTTCATACCGATCTAAGGGTCTCGGCGCCCTTCGAACAACTGAAGTAAAATATTACTGTTGTTCGTTATTGCATTCAATTCCCGTGATTTGGGATAACCACAGCCCCCACGATACTCCACGGGGCCTACCGCAAGACAGGCCGGGACTGTCATTCTGATATCTGACATTACTGTCATTTATCATGTCTGACATTACTGTCCCGAGGGCACCTGTCTCCCGTGGTTCCAGAATTAGGCTTCCGGTCGAGCCGTTATACCCAGTAGGGTTACCCTACACCCAACTGGGAGCCTTAGGAATGATAGGAACAAAAGGAAGGGAAATTAAGACTAGCTAAATAGCTATATGGCTAAATAGATAGCCACACAGCTAAAAAGCAATGTAGGATCCGCCACTTAGCCTTTTAATCTAGGCCTCTGGGTAAATGAATCGCATATTGAGAATGCGACCCGTAGTTACGTAGAGGGCGGAGCTAAAAAGGGACAGCTTAAAGGTAATTTTGGAAGACTTCATAGTAGACACTAGCCTAACGTCCTTCGCTCCGAAAATCATGAAAGGAAACCTTTGGTCGCCAGATCTTCTATTCACAGGTAAACATGGCCATCTCGAAGGTAAACCCATTGAGACAGCCCTAGCGTGGGCAGCTGGCGCAATCCTCTTCTATAAACTTTTCAATTCCTAGTGAAATTCGGTCGATAGTAGACAGCGCCATTAGAAGTTGGACCATTTCCATGCTACTCCAGACATTCGTAAGAGTAGCATTATTATGTAGGGGTTCATCTCTCTCGTTCCGCGGTTATTGGTGATAGACATTATTCTCAGTCGTTATTCTTAGCCATGATTTTAAGCCAAACCCTAGAGGACGCCCTATATAAGTTCTTCGCCGGCCACGATCATTGGTCTTTGGAGAGTGTTACCTCTGTGAGCAACGGCATGACACTTACATAGAAAGCTCTCGTATTCAAGAAGTAACTTACCCTATTCGTTTGTGTTGCTAATGTTTCACTCTGCATCATATCCATATAGGAGACAGTTTCTGAGGTAACAGGTCCTCAGATTTAGGTCATTGTCATAGGGTAGTACCTCCTACGGAGATGGAGGTCGCTAATGAAAGCTTGGTTCTTCGTGATTATCTCTAGAGTGGAGAGAAAATTGATATTCGGGTTGATCATACATGGTGATGATACAAATCACACATGGATTTGGCTCCATTAACTTAGATAACCTATTCTGGAGGTAACCTAATTGAGACCCTGCAATATTTTATCGCGATGGAATCGCAGACTACAGTTATCCGGGACACTTTAAGCGTGGGGCAGATAAACCTGCAGCGTCTTTAATTTCTTTTGGAGTCGCAGTTCCGAAAGGAGTGATCCTCTGATCTTGCTCTTATAACCGCTTGTCTTGCAGATAGGCGTTTAGCAGACGCAATCGGTAGACCTTTAGTCATAATCGACTCTGCCTTACCACCGAACTGACAGATTCTTCTTAGAAGGGTTCGACGGAAGTTTTGTCGTGGATTGTAATGAAGAGTTTCATGTCACCAAGCAGATATGCGATCCAGCAGCCGATCCAATAATCTGCCAGAACAAGGTGCGTTAGGATGCTTTGCTGACAGGGCATGGTAAGTCCAGCCACGCCGCTATTTTGATTATGAAAAGATCGACGAATGATGTGGGGAGATCTTGTGGGAGATCTAGACCACAATTGTTTTTCCTATCCAGTAACCATTGTCAGAGTCAGAACAAGTGAAATAAAGGCAACCTTTGAAATGGAACTCAGGAACTTCGCCCAAGAGCTCTATCGATGATCGGTAATTGCCATTTTGCCACATGCATACTATGGAGGTTTGCTTACATTCTTTGGAAGCGATACCAACCTTGACCTTGCCAGCGACACTGGCTCTGTCAGTCGGGACCTTATTTGCCCTGATTAAGCAGCCTCCGTGCATTTTTTGGCATATGCTGTTCTATCTTGATGTTAGGTGAGAGTAGGAGTGATATAGGTGTATAGGGAAGGAGTATGGTCGATTGCTTCTTGGCATCGGGTTCATCTGAAGAACTGATCTCCAAAATCTTTACTGGTACTAGGGCAAGTGAGGAATAAGTAAGATATCTGATTGATTAGACTTATGTAAGCCTTAACAAGGGAAAAAATAGCTTAAACAATCGAAACTTATAATTTAATTAACTCCATTAAAAATAAATCGAATAAGGAAAGGACTAAGACTAAGTTTGGTGAGGTGTTGATAGAAAAAAATGGAATTCACTTAACGCAGGTTAGACTCATTGTAGCCATAGTTCGTTCGATGGAAGTTGATGCGGAAGACGGGCACACTCTTTGAGGGTTGGTGTTAGGGGGAATCATAGACTCATCGCGGAGGATGACTCTAATTCTAGGCTTTTTCATCCTGACATTCTTAATGGACTAAACAGGCATGAAATCCTAAAAATACCCCATATAGACAATTGTCTTCCAAGGTATAACTTCAGCCAAAACTTTAAGGTCACAATTCCCTTTCCAGACACCTGGGAGCAAAACAGACCTTCCTTCGATCCTGAATCCTATGTATGTAGGATATGGGCCGAACACGCAGACAACACCCTAGACAAGCGGACAATCGGACGACAACCAGTCACGTACGCCCCAATATAGCAGGACGATCATCCGACGAACACGCCACACACGTAACACACACATAACACACACAGCGCACGATACCTACAAGTGGAGCGAAACGAAGCGGACAATCCGACGACAACCAGTCACGTACGCCACAATGTAGCAGGACTATCATCCGACGAACACGCCATACACGTAACACACACATAACACTCACAGCGCACAGCATGCACAAAACGGAACGAAACGAAACAGACGATGACGAACGAAAACACAACACAGGGCATTCGTTGAACAGCCGTCAAGCCGTCAAGTAGTGTAATAGTTAGATAAGTTATATAAAAGAAATGTTAATGTAATATTTCGTGAATTCGCAAATAAAATCCTACATGTATGGTACACAGATCGATCCAACAAACGAAGGTGTTGGGTCTGGTGTATATGGAGTTGACACTGGAACACACATCTATCACAGCATAGACAGATACAACACCGTATTTCAAGCAGAGATATTCGCAATTGAACTCTGCCTCAGAGAAAATATAAACAGAGCTATAACCAGTAGAAACATTTATATTCTCCACGACAGCAAGGGTGCATTTCTAGCCCTCAAAAGCTACGAAGTCACCTCTAAATTAGTATGGGACTGCCTACAATTATTACGCCAGCTGGCCAACACAAACCGATTTCACCTCATATGGATGCCTGGGTACAGTGGCCTTATAGGAAACGAAAAAGCAGACCTATTAGCAAGAAAAGGTTCTGCATCACCATTTCTGATGCCAAGACCATTCTGCGGCATACCTATCAGCACCATAAAATACAACCAAAAATTTTACAGAGAGGTGGAGGGAAGCGCTTACGGGAGTAAACTATTTGCTAACATTGAGCATACGAGTGAGAAGATTTTTTAACACTAAATAAAGAACCTTCATATATCGTATTGGAGGGAAAAGGAATCAACAGGGGAAGAGGTACTAGTAAGTAAGAGTTTTTCATATACGGAAAGACGATCGTTTATAATGATACTTGAATAATTAGTATAAATACCAGTGGACCGAGGTGGCAACCTTGAGGGACTCCATAGGTGGACGATCTACAATTTTATTCATAAGATAAAACTGTATAATTTGATGCGAATTTCGCTGAAGACATTGCTGAAGTTGGTAGCATCAACGTCTGATTCTTTGCCATCCTTGAATGCACACAGTGATTGTAAGACATATATTCCAGGAACCCATGTTGATTTGGGGATAATGTGAGTTTGCAGTGAAAGAAAAGTTTTGATATTGAATATGCGAGAAGTTTGACAATGGTGTGATAGTTGGACACTTCATTCTTTCGTCCTTTCGTAGCATGGGATGATGTTAGGTTTTTTTTTTCAAGGTTGAGGAAAGAGTCTCTGTGAAATGAAATTTTGAAGTTAGGCCATAAGGGCTAGGATGAACAGGCTCTTACATTTTTTAAAATTATGGCGGAGAGGGAGTCAGGAACAGATGAGTAGTTGTTCTTTAATAGTTGTCCGATGAAGAAGGCGAGAGTTAAATTCACTGACGCTGAAGACGTCTGGCAGCTTTTCTTATAACAAAAGTAGTCATGGTCGAGTTGTAAAACCTAGTCGGTGAACGATTGACTGAAGAAATGGGCAAAGAATTTGGCAACTATTTAAAGATCGTTTGAGAAAGTATTGAGAATATTATAAGTAGAGGGATAGTTATCAGAGAGGATTGCATTCGGTTAAGATATCGGAGGTAGAAAGAAGCAGAGTTGGACTTAAGGTCGGCCTGTAACCGTTTGTTTCTTTTGTACCAGGGTAGAGATGAGGTGCAATTCTTTTTTGTTAAATATGACTTGACTTTGGAGTAGAATAGGGCAAGAGTATCATCTAAGGACATGTGCGTGTTAGGTTTTAAGCGAAAATTCAAGTCAATATTGCTCAGGAGAATCTTTTGTTTCTCCACTTTTCGAGTGGCGAATTGTGAAGTGATTGTGTTTCCGATAAGGGTGGATGAAACGGATCCAAGGTAGCGAGGAGGTAATAGCGGTAGAAACGCAGTTCTCGGCATCAGATGGGAGGATCAGGTCAAACTCTGTATTCAACTTGTGGTGATGTTGCTGAGTTGGAAGAGACCAGAGTCAGAGAGAAGAGGATTTCCTTACCAGAAAAGGTGTTAGTCTCATTTTCAGGTCTAGCCCATTTCAAGTACGGAAGGCCAAGGATGATGATAATGCATTGGGGTCAGTAATATTAAACATGGAATCTATGAAGTCGATGGCAAGATGGAAACAATAAATGAGTTGTGAGGGGCGAATGTAACGGAAAAGTGATTAAGCCTTCGGTAAAGTTGAAATCAGCAAAGTTTGACGATTTGAAAGGTAAGGGATCGATGGAATCGTTGTTGCCACCAGCACGAAACAAAGTTAAATACGTCTTCAAATTTGAACACATACAAGACTCAATTAAGGCGGAAGTACTGTGAAAATGTTGGTGCGCAGCCATCTGAAATTCTGGTAATAGAGAGAAATGTATTTAGGTAAACTGTGGAAGTGGCTGAGCTACTTAGGTTAAGATGGACAATAGTTTCCGAATTTAGTTAGTTTTCAAATTTTCTGGGGGGCAAACGCCCCCATTTATTGGGCTTCATTCAAGCTATCTTAATCTAATCTCACTGAAAAGGTAATTGATTGGCATTTGGAAATATTAAGCTCTAAACAATTTTTGGAACACCAGATGGAAAAACTATTGAGATCAGATTGAATAAGGGAAGAGTCATGACTGGAGGAAATGGCCTTGAAGAACTTGGTGTCGTCGGCATATAATGAGATGTGGGAACGTTTGATCACCATTTCAAGATCGTTTATGGTAAGAACGAAAAGAAGTGGACCTAAGTGGCTGCCTTGGGGGACGCCGGAGGAAGCTAAAAAGGGGTTAGAAAAGGCAGATCGAAAACGAGCACTGTAATAGCGATTTTTCAGGTAAGAAGATATCCACTTCAAAGAAATAAGGTCGAAGCCAAGGGAGGACAATTTGAAAAGTATCAGTCTGTGGGAGATTTTATCGAAAGCTTTACTCAATTCGCTTGAGATAACGTCGACCTCTTTTCCGTTTTCTAAGGCTGATAGGGTAAAGGACACAAATCCAACAAGGTTAGTGGTTGTGGATCTGCATTTGAGGAAACCGTGTTGTCTAGGGGAGATTAAAGACTTGCAGCGAAAACTTAGAGTTTCGTAAAAAAAACTCTCGAAGAGTTTGGGTATACCTATGTGACAGTTTGGCAATGGGACGATAGTTGTTAACAACGTTCTTCGGACCTTTTTTGTGTATAGAGGTGATAAATGAGGTTTTCCATAAGCGGGGGAATTCACCTTGGGATAGGGATAGAGTGAAGATTTTCGAGAGAGGGAGAGAGATGGTTGAGGTTTTTAAGGCTAGCGAAATCAGCAGAAAGACCTTTCTGTTCGATTAATACCCTTACGCTTGTGTTAGTTTTCCCTTCGTAGCAAACCGAGTCTGACTTATCATGGAGATAAGCTAGGAAGAGACGGATGTTTTCGTATGTTTTTTTATCTCTTAACCGAGAGAGAGCATAACGACATTCGATGGGGTTAGCGGTTTGCTGGGTAAGTTTGACTATGGGGGGCAGAAGGGGGTCAATAACAGATTGAGAGGAGATAGAAGAAGGATTTGTTGTGTAAGGACCTGTTGATGTAGAGATAGGTGAGGAATTGGATGTGTTGTAGGAGATGGAATTTGATTTTGGGGGCAGAGGAGATGGAGGTGGGGTTGAGAATATGGGAACTGCGGGAATTTGGGTATTTTGCTCCTGATCTGAGGTCGAAATAGGGAAATGAATTAGGGAGGGGTATTTGATTCGGAGGCAAGGCAATGTTTGGGGTCGGGTTGAAGGAAACCATTTGACGTTATGGTTTGGGAGGAGCAAGATAAGAAGGTTGTACATTAGAAATGGAGGGGTGTGTGAAGTTAGGAAAGAGATTCGTCTTGAAGCTCCAGTTGTCGCCGGGATTAGAGGCAGGGTTGGGATGCTTAATTGGTTTCGAATGAGAATTTGTGGAATTCTGGCTTATGGAGGAAAGCGGAGTGCTGAAAAAGATGGGTTTGTTGCTGATATTATTAGTTGAGGAGTTTGGTTTATTATTAATATTATTTTTGAGCTTAGATTTAGGTACATTAATTCTATTGCTGTTATTGCTGCATCTGCTGGTGAGGTCCGGCTTTGGTGAAATCCACTTGGATATTTTTAGGTTTCCAATGGTAAGGACGTTATTGAAGGGGTTTGAGAAGAGCCACGCATATTTCGAGGGAACAACGAATTTAAACCGACTTGGGTTGTTGGGGTTGATTTGGTGAAGTTCAGCACACTGAAGGATTGTTATGGAGCAATGGTCGAGAAATTATTTCTTGAGCCAGAAAACGTTGGCGTGGGGAGGGGCTCCTTTCAGGTAGAACTCGGAGAGGTTCATATTATTGAACTTATCCAGACGGTGTGCCCATTCAGGCTCGGTCTACGAGGTTCCAAACTTTTGAATTATTTTTGGGGGGTCGATAGATGTTGACGGCTGCGCGTTAGTCTCGGTATCACAGTTATCAGTTTGGAAAGGCGTAGTTTTCTTTGAAGTCGGTGTTTTCTGCAGCTCATCGAATAGGGATATATTCAGAGGAGGCTGTGGTGATTTAGTGATGGAAGGAAGAGAATCGAGTTTAGTAGTCAGCGATGAGAGTTCGACGACTATATTGGCAATGGATAGACGGGTAGTTGAAAAGTCTTAAGCGATGACTTATTAAGTTTGGGTAGAAATTCATCGATTAAGAGGTAGCAGTCGATCTGAACATATTCAGGATTAATAGATGATTTTGACGAGGATTGTAGGAGGGTGTCGAGGTCGGAGCGGAAAGAGGTGACCATGTCATTCCGGTGTCTTCCGTGACGTAACGAGCAATCGGTTAATCTCAGACCCAAGTTTGTCGAGCCGGTTGAAGAACTCTTGAGCCAAGTTGGTATCCACGAGATTTTTGACCGAGCGTAAGATGTCGTCGGCCCCCAGAAAGAATTTTTTGGCAGACTCAGACGAGTTGTCCACGGCACTGGAGATATCTTCTAAGTTACTCGTTATTACATCGAGGTAATTTGTGATTTTTTTATTAGAATCGGCAACGTTGCTCAGGGCGGATGTCATAGTGTCGGTAACACACTCTATCGCTATTATGACGTGTGATAGGGAGATTTCTTTGCACTCCTCGCAAACGAAGTTGAAATTGTTGGCTAATTCCAGTATATACATATGTAGGTGAGGCATCTTTTAGATAAGCCAATGCATGTTAGGTGAAAGGCTTTGCCGCAGATACCAGAACATGTGAGCAACTCAGCGGATTTATTTCCGTAAGTACAGTTCACATTCCCGCAGCACTTTTCCATAATGGGCGATATAATTGGGGCACGAGGTACATAAGTGAGAAAAATCAATTAAATTCTCAACGCAGCGAAGGGGTAAGGGAAATTGAACGAGGTTATTGATTTTTGTTTTGGTTTTATATACATACATATATACATATACATATATATATATATTTTTTGTTGTTTGTTTGTTCGTTTGATTCCTCACGTCCCTGAACGTAGCACAACCGCAATCAAAAAAGAAACTGGGGGTAGCGAGGCAAAAGGCAGAAGGCACGACCGAGCGGCTTGGAAGTTGACTGTTAGCAAAGAACCCGTAGCAAATTATACCTCAATCGAGTTGAATATGAATTTGATTCAAGCAGGAAGTGGAGAAGTGATATGGTTATGGGGACAATGTTTCTGTAGTCCGTAAAAATAGCTCGAAGATTGACTCCGAAATTTGCGCAAGCAACTTCTCAAAAAATGTCGAATTCTATTAGCCTTCCAGTACGCTCTAGTGCTAGCCAATGTCGGATGGCAAATGCTTTTACGAGTACAAGGTGGCGCAAAATTAATCATCCTATCGGAAGATGTTATAATTTTTCAAACGGCGTCGTACGTCAATCATATTTGATATTTGCGAACTAGGCAGCTGCAGTATACAGACAGACAAGCAATGGTCCGCTATACTCCGCAAGAATGCGGAATAATTGTGACGATTTTTTTGACCAATAATCGGTCGGAGGTGTTAGCGCAGCGTGAATTTCGACGTCGATTTCCTAATCGCGTCAGGCCAAGTGGGCAAACATTCCGGCGCTTAGCTACTCAACTTGAACAGACTGGAACCACAGAAAACCATGCAGGGTGCGGCCGCAGCCGAGAATATCGCGGCTGTGGCTGCCGATGTCGCTGAGAACGAGGAAACATTAACCAGACGACGGGCCACGCAATTGGGTATCAACAGACGGACCCACAGTGAATTTTTGTGAAAGACTTACACAGGTTCCCGTACAAAGCGCAAACAGTGCATCAATTAATGCCTGCAGACCGTCAGTCGCGTGTGAATTACTGCCAAGCCGTCCTTAATCTCAACAACGAAGAGGACGATTTTCTGTGAAAATCATCATGAGCGAGGCGCATTTCCACTTACATAAGTCAATAAGCCTGGGCCTGTGGAAGGCACTCAATACAGGAAATAGGTCAACCGACCAATTACTTCGTAACCGCCGGGATAAACGGCATTCTCTTTTATAGCTGTTATGCTCCCCCGAGGCCCTTTGATAATGGTGTCTTTGAAGAGACCCTAAGAGGTGTGCGATGACCAGGAGGAAACCCAGCAAAAGGGGCTCCCCAACGAGGATATCCAGAGGCTAAGAGCAATTTGTCTTAGAGCTCGAAGGAAATCCCAACGATCCAGAAACAGACTGGACTTCCAAGAGCGGCTTCTCCAATTTAATCTAGCGAGAGGTGAGCTGGCGAAAGCTATAAAAGAAAGTAAAACAAGGTGTTTCAAAAAACTCTGCGAGGAGGCCGATATAGACCCCTGGGGTAGAGCATACAGAGTGGCTACCCAAAGGATGAGAAAAATAGGGATCCGCCGATAACAAACCCTGAAATGCTCACCCAAATAGTAGAACACCTCTTTCCACGGGATCAACCGTTTACTATCAGCACAGAGGAGATCCCTCTAATTACTCTAAAGGAGCTATACAAAGCTGTCTCTAAGGTGAGAAACAGAAGAACACCCGGACCTAATGGCATCCCAAATAAGGCCCTCAAAGCGGCGATTAAGGCCAGGCAGACGCTTTCCAGCACACTTTGGGGAAATGTCTACAAGAGGGAGTCTTTCCCTTGTCTACAAGAGGGTGGAAACTACAGCATTTGCTATCACTGCCTAAAAGTAAAAAGCCACCTGGAGAACCTTCCTCGTATCACCCAATTTTTCTATTAGACACACTAGGTAAGATACTGGAACGAAATTATATATGGTAGCTTACTGGCGGTAGCGGAAGCTAATAGTGCACTGTCAAACAACCAGTTCGGCTTCAGAAAAGGACGATCAACGGTCGACGCCATAGAATCCGTGGTAAACCATGCCATCCAAGGAAAGAGGTGGAGAGGGGGAGAAGAAATATTGTGCAGTAGTTACGCTGGACTTTAAAAATGCTTTTAACTCAGCGAACTGGACTGGACGCACATACAAATGTCCCTAATTGCCATGGGTACGCCTTCCTATTTGCTGAAGATAGTCATCGACTACTTCAACAACAGGAGGCTTAAATACCACACCGATGAGGGCGTCAAGCTCTAAAGCATAACGGAAGGAGTTCCGCAGGGATCAGTCCTTGGACCCCTACTGTGGAACATTATGTATGATGGCGTTCTACGACTAGCGCTTCCCGTTGGAGAACAAATCACCGGCTTTGCTGACGACATTGCCATTGTCACAGTGACGAAACATATAGAGGAAGTGGAGGTTGCCACGGACACAGCCATATTTAAGGCTGCCCGGGCTACCAGTATCTTGATCGAAGATTCCACATCTCTTGGCGCGAAATCATAAAAAAAAGTCAATAAGCAAAATCTTTGTTTCTCGGGCACTGAAAATCCGCGTTTGATACACTCAAAGCCACTGTGTAGTGCGGCGTTCACGCTAGATTAGTGATTGGGTCGTATTTTTTTGAAGACGCCATCGGCAATACGGTCAATATTACAGGGCCATGATAAACGACTTCTTACTGCCGGATTTGGATTTGGGATGGCTAGCAACATCGCCCGATTTAACCATCCCAGACTTCTTTCTTTGGGGCTACTTGACAGTCGCAGACCTTAAGGAGAATATTAGACAGGAATGCGAATAGTTTTCACCGGACATTTACGGAAAGTCATGGAAAATGCGATAAAACGGGCACAAAGGTGTGTAAGCAATGGCGGCAGCCACTTGACGGATATCATCTTTTCTATTTAACAGACAAAATTGTAAAAATCCAAATAAAGATTTCCATCACTCGAAATCATTGTTTTTTTCATTTATTGCGTACAGTAAAGTAAAAAAAGTACAGTAATTCAAAAACAAAATTGGATGATTAATTTTGCGCCACCTTGTATATAGACAGGTTAGGATCAGTTACGTGATACATTACGGGACATTACCAGAAACTCCCAACGTCCTCCATTTGTCGTAGATGTAAGAACAATTGCGCTCTAGCCATGTCAGCATCCAAATGGCGAGCAATATATGTGATAACCGGAATGGTCCCTACACAAAGTGTGTTCAAAAAGTAAAAGGAATTTCTTATTGAAAATAATTTTCACCCCATTGACCGCTTGACCTTATGGCAAGAATTCATGGTGTACTAACCTCTGTTGTTCCCAACAAAAACCATCTGACAATAAAGTCCGGGCCATATATTTTGCTTTTAGGACGAAAATATTTCAACCAAACTGTCGGGTCACCTATTCAAGTTTGTCATTGCATCAGGGCGTTGAATGGTATCGATGAAAAACCAAACAAAACCCAACACCATCACAGGAAACGAAAGGAGCACCAAAGCCAGGCTAAGACCGACGCAGCACGCTTCGTCAAATAAAATAAATGAAAGTCCGCCACGTGATTGGACTTTCTTTTGTCCTCTCTTCGAACTATTCGAACAACGACCAAGTTCCATATCACACCGCCCCCGTGCACGTCCTTCGATAATATCTATCCACATCAACAGTGAAACTAGAACGAATCGTATAATATTTCTTTTCCATTTTCTTCCCGTTTGTCGCCGGAAGCTCCTAAATCCCGGACGATGAAAGATTCCTTGAAGAGTAACAGATGCGATGGAATTAGAAGAATGAGTATGCCATATCGTAAGAAGGACGCGAACGAAATTAAAACGACATAATTGCCTTTTGTCCATCCCAGCAGGAGTACCCTGACGAGAGAAAAAAAAGTCTTAAAGCAAATAAAGAAGAAAGAAAGGACATCCGTCCAGTCAACCAGCTGCTACAGATGGCCAATTTCACCTCCAACCTCTCAGCTGGGAATACATTTTCGGACGAAATGCCCGAGAGGCCTCAACTGCCCAAAGCCGTGAGAACTTTTCATAACTACTTAACAGGAAAAAGGACGACTTAATGATGAAAAAAAAAAGAAATCAAGGCAAGGAGGGAAGCAAAACTTGTTACTCCTCAAAGGAAATCAAAAGTTCTTCACCTCCATCCAAAAACGTGATGCAATGCAATCGTTCTGCCTTCAGATCGACCAACTTGGTGGGAGGAGGCCGTTCGTTGATTTTGTGTGGATTCCACTTGCAAATGAAATTTCTCGAAAGTGTCGACACGAAGGTCAATGGGACTGTTATTGGTCGATTTTGCGGGCAATTACCATTCAGACTTTACTGACCCAGTGGTGAAGGAATGGAAAGGTTGAAAATGTGCTTTTGCCTGGATGTGAAGAGCTCTTGTTCGGTGAACAATGATGATGGGCTATGAAATCGTCCGGATCCTTCTCGTACTCCAGTTGGTGCCGGATTTAATGTTGATTTTAGCAGGATTAGACTAGGTCACCGATCCGGATCGGAAGCCATCGCCTCGAAAGCCAAATGTCATCAATGTTCATCGTCAGGCAATCTCCGTCCGCGACCTAATGAATAATTATATTCCCTAGCCTTTACTCGGGGTCGGGACCATGTATTGTATGGACACACACCTCCACCTGACCGACCATGCTGACATCATAGCCATCCCAATTACACGGTCACTTTACTCCTACAATGCGAGCAGTGAGAATGCATGCTCCACGTTTCAAAAAACCCCAAAAACGAGACCAAAACGCTTTCCAAATCTCTACTTCTTCCCCATCAACCGGATAGACATCTTCGATAGAAGGATACACAGAGCATGAACCCATCTCGAATCATCATCAACATCAACATGAGCATCATGGTGGGTGTGGGGAAAGGTGCGACAGGACCAGATAACAGACGCAAAAGTTTTCCACCTGTCACACGGATGAAAGGAGGAAAGGACAACAACAACAGCAACTACGACACGACACCGAGTAGGACGACCGGGCCGGATGTCCTTTGTGTCGTCTCCATCACCTAAAAACAAGGAAATTTATCGTCTGTTAAACACTGGTCCAACATCAGGGATTACTCCCTACGACAAGGACTTTAGCTACTTTGATGGGACTTTGATGTCATCCTGACTACAACCGGTGGCGATGGTACTCGTCTTCTTGTTGTTGCTCTGTGGGACTTTGTTGCATGTAAGATTTTTTTTTTTTTTGTTCCACTTCATACAAGATACATGTGTTCGTCCTGGGTTTTTGCTGATGCTTCGCTTGGTATGGTATCTGTTTTGGTTACATTTGTTTTTTCCTTCCGTCAGTTGATGAAGGGATTAGATGGGATTGATGGAAAGCAGAGTCATTATTTGCGGGGCAACAGCAAGGACTTCAATGAACTGCATGAAGATGGATTTGTCGTTTGATGAGCGTTGTATGCATGGATGAATGAAAGGATGATGAGCAAGTAGATAGTGGCCTGGACTGATGAGCTAGTAAGTGTGTGTCAGTAGTGGTTATTCGCATTAACTCACTGACATCAGTATAGAGGGAAAAGCGAGAATTGACAGAGATTAGTATGCCATTCAAGGGATTAGTGGAACAAACGCAATGTGGCATTCGCTGACGATGCGATGTCCATTCATAATTGCTTTGTTTCTCATTTGCAGAATAGGTCAGTTGGACGATATCAAATAACTAGCATTAGAGCTCTGAGTTTCATTACACCCTTCGGTAACTTTGAATTCAACACAGTAGATCAATCTTGCATTTCTTTAAAGCTGTGGAGCCCTGACGGTTTACGATAAACTCTCCTTACTAGAGCGCTGACGCTTAACCTGGACCTACCTATACCTTTTTTATTTAATTCGCTATAGAGCTATATATAGCTTCTAGAAAAAAGCAAAGAATGTGATAAGCGTGCGACCGGAATTGAAGGGCTGGTATTGAAGGAAGTTCATTTTACCAAACGGTTTCTTCACTGCCAAGCTTAGAAGCAATAAGATTTCGATAACTTGATTCTTAGGGGATTCGAGCCCTCTTTCATCGGCGTCAGAAGCCAACCCCCTTATCCCAGAAGGTGACCTTGATGAGGAACATTTCGCGTATGATCTTAGGTCCAGTGACCTTAACCAACTTGGGAAGACTGACCGATTGTAGCAAGAAAAGTCGAAGTATGTTAAAAAATCAAAACATGCCTGAAAAGATTATTTCTACGACGGCTTCATCTTCTGAGCTTACGAAAGGCGTAGTATTTCCTTTTCAGGGTAATTTACCGAAGGGTTTGATAGTCGGGAAATCTGTCAGCAAAAGCTTTGACGGAACTTTGATCGTTCGTGTGGCAAACTTGGCTGATTATCCCATTATACTACCTATTAATACTCGAATTACATCATTCGAAGAGGTCGAATGTCTAGATGTAGTACATTCCAAAGGTTGCATTTTACCGCATCACTTTGCTTTCCTTCTTTTACGGTCATAGGAATACCTCGAGCCACTCCAACAACAGGCTGCCGAGGCTCTTGAATAATCTTCTGCAGAAAAGCCTCTAGGCTTCGCAGGTTTCTCTATTTTCTTTTATAAAATTTAAACTGCTCATAAGTAATGTTGTAAGGCCAATTTGCGTCTCACATGGAATCTCTTCTACCGCTTCAAGATTTTATCTAGCATTGAAGAGATAACTCCATGGAGACGCTGCAATGTATATACGATATTGTATTGTATATTGAACATTGTAAATTTTATTGAGACAATAAACTCACTCACTCACTCACTTACTACTTCGGGAGTTCGTGAACATTATCTCCAGTGTAGCTGACGATTTTGGCAGAACCAAAGCGGTTCAACACACAATCGATGTTCTACCACAAGGCCAACCAAGCAACCCCTCCGCCCATTACCGCTCACCTAGCAGGAAGTATCCCGCAAAATAGTTGATGACATGCTACAATGTGACCTTATATGTTCCCGTTCCAACCCATGGGCGTCGCCAATCGTTATGGTCAAGAAGAAGGACAACAAGATTTTGTGTCGAATAGGCGACACACTAGATGCAGTGGCTGGTTGTATTTGGTTTAGCACCCTTGATTGCCAAGTGATAGAGAGAAGATTGCTGTCGTGACGAGGGATGGACTCTAGGAATTTAAAATAATGAGTTTTAGGCTGACCAACGTTCCAGCTACTTTAGAAAGCCTAGTGTCAAATGTTTTGAGATGACTGCCGATTTAAACCTATCTCGTGTCTTTATACGAAATTTTGGTTCATGGTAAGACCTAGGTAAAGTTTCTTGGACATATATTTCGTGCTGAAGGTATGTAGCCCGATCCATCAAAAAAAGATGTCATTCGTAACTGCCAACATTTTGTCATATTGTTGGCTTCGTTGGACGCCTACTGAGAAAAATACTTCTTTTGTATGGACCGATCAGTGTGCTAGAGGTTTTGATGATCTCAAAACTTGTCTACACAATCGACTTTGGCTTAGGAATCGTTCTTTCCCAGCCGATCATTAAGCAAAGCGGAGCGCAATTACTGTACTACTCGCGAGCAGCTAATGGGAATGATGTAAGCCATTGAACATCAGAACAACCGATAATGCCGCCTTAAACTGGTTACTCTCTTTGTAAAAACCCGGAAGGTCAACTCGCGCGTTGGTTGGAACGCCATCGATCAACATCGATCGGGGAAAATGCATTTAGACGCCGATGCACTATCTCGCCAACCATAACCATGTAATCACTGTGATTCTCGACAGGATGTAGAGAAACACTCTGTTAATGCAATCACGTTCTTAAGTAGCGACTTTGATATCGATAAGCTAAAGCAATCCCCAGAAAAAGATGTGATTCTATCTACAGTACTTAAGGGAGTAAAGGAAAGGGTCCGCACCAGTTGGCACTCTGTCTCGGGTGAATGTAGAACTTTAAAAGCTTATTGGGCTCAATTTGACGCTCTTGTGCTGGAAATGAGCTTTCAATTTTTCAACTTTTAATTTTAAATTCCTATTTATTCAATGCAAATGACCTTTTATGTAAAAAATGGACCCCAACCACACGTCGACTACCGGACCGCCTACTCCCCATCATCCCTCAAGCTCGAATTCATCAAAATGTACCATGACACACCCTTCGGTGGCCATTTCGAACAAGACATTTACGAAATAGCGATCACGAGCTTATTGGGTTGGGGCCAGGAAAGAAGTAGAGCGCTACTGTATCGAGTGTAATATTTGCATGGCGAAGCGTGGTCCTCAGAGCAGAACACAAGCAGTGTTGCAGGTTTATTTGGCAGGCCCTTTCAGCGAGTTGCAGTGGATCCCCTATTTTGAATTGAAGAGTATGGGGTGTGTCATTACAGGACACTTGCACTGCGACCATACAGATCTATTGTACCCCCTTCTTTGATCTAGGATTTTAGTGTTGCTTTCATGAATTTAACAACTTTCCTAGATGGGATATCCTGGAAGTCCTTCCCTGTTAGTTGTGTCTTTGTTGACATTTCGAGTCGCTCTTCAGTGAGTTCTGGGCATTTTGTGAGTATATGTTCCATTGTCTCTTTATCCTGCCCACATCGTCTGCAAGACTCAGTGCTGCTGAGACCCATTTTGAATAGGTGGTGATTGCAAGTACCGTGCCCAGTTAGAGCTTCACATAGCAGTTTTAGTTCGGCTTTATTTAGTTCTAGTGCCTCTTTTGCACGTTTTGGATTGTGATTCTGTTCCATAAAGATTTTAGAGTGTTTTAAGCCCTCTTGTCTGTTCCAGAATTGGTTCTTTTGTTTGATGACCCATTTGTTTAAAATTTTATTTGTGTCTGTGTTGTCAAATCCATAAAGGGGGAAGGGTCCAGTAAAAGGCATCTGGGCGCCTTTTTTGGCTTGTATGTCCGCCTTTTCGTTGCCTTTATGGTTTTCATGACCTGGCACCCAAATCAACTTTACTTTGTTGTTTATCGCCAGTTTATTTAAACGTTAGTGACATTCCCAGACAGCTCTAGAGTTAAATGTATAGCTTCTTAGAGCTTTGAGAACCGCTTGGCTGTCCGAGAATATGGATATCTTTAATCTATTGGGCTTTTGTTCACTAATGTAGTGTACCGCCGCATTTATTGCATACAGTTCAGCCTGAAAGATTGTTGACTCACCGCAGAGAGGGATGTGAAGGCTACATTTAGGTCCTATCACACCAGCCCCTACTTTATATCCGGATTTGGACCCATCTGTAAACCACTTTTGGGCACCATCCTTCAACCAAGGGGGATTGTTTTTCCATTCCTCCCTGTTTGGAATGAGTGTTTCGAAGTGTTTTTTAAAGTTCAGCTGAGGGGACATTAGGTCACTTACACGAGTTAGTTCCCAGACGTTGTCGACCTTTTCTAGAATCTCTAGATGTCCAGTCAGGTTCCCTTTTTTGTAGTTATAAGTTATTTGTATCTTTAGGGCTTGTTTGGCTGCTTCTGCCTGAACGGCAGTGTGTAACTGCGGAATGTTTAGGATTGCCTCCATTCCAGCGGTTGGAGTGGTTTTCATTGCTCCAGTTATACAAATACATGCTAGTCTTTGTATTTTGTTGAGTTTGCGTATTGTTCCTTTTTGTACGCATTTCCTCCACCATACCGCAGCGCCGTATAGTATGGTTGGTTTGATCATCTGATTGTATATCCATATACTCATTTTTGGGTTGAGTCCCCATGTTTTGCCCACCAGCTGTTTTAGGGACCATAAGGCCTTTACAGCCTTTGAGTATATGTTATCTAGGTGTGCATTCCATGAGAGTTTATGATCCAGTGTTATTCCTAGGAATTTTACCTCTTTCTTTATTGGGATGCAGGTGTCTTTTATTTTAAGGTTTGGTAGATCAATTGATCTTTTCCTGGTAAACCTAATTATTTGGGTTTTGCTGGAATTGATAGAGAGTTGTTCTTTATCGCACCAGTTCCATGTTATTTTTAGGGCGTTTTGCATAAGATTCCCTAGAATGTCTTCTTGTTTGCCTTTTATGAATATGGTGATGCCATCTGCATATCCAATGGCAGCCTTTGTTGTTAAGTTCCCAGAGAAGTTCATCTACCAGAATTGACCACAGAAGCGGGGATAGAACACCCCCTTGCGGGCAACCTCTAATAGTTTTGATAACTAGTTCTGAGGTACCTAACTTGGCTGTTATGCGTCTATCTTTTAGCATATTATTGATCCATCTAACTACTAGGGGGTCCACCCTTTTTGCATGTAATGCTTTAGTTAGTGATGAGTGATTTGCATTGTCAAATGCTCCATCTATGTCCATAAATGCTCCAATTGCTACTTCTTTTGAATTTAAGGCCTTTTCTATGATTTCCGTAACTTTGTGGAGTGCGGTTATCGTAGATTTGCCTTTTTGGTATGCAAATTGTAGTTTATGGAGTGGAGATATCTCCAGAGTTGTTCTTATAATTAGTTCAATCAGTTTTTCCGTTGTTTTTAGTAGGAACGAGGATAGACTGGTCTGTACGATTTAGGATTTTCTGGTGGTTTGTTACCCCCTTTAGGTATGAATATGACCCTAATCCTTCTCCATGTACGTGGTATGTAACTAGTGGCAAGGCTGGTTCGGATAATTTTTACCAACAGTGCCTTTAGTTTATTGTTCCCATGTATTAGTAAAGCTGGAAATATTCCGTCAGGTCCCGAAGCTTTAAATGGCTTGAAGCTGTTAATGGCCCAGTCTAGCTTCTCGTACGTTATATATTTCCTCACGCTGTTATATTTGATAATAGTTTGGTAAGTTATGGCTGAGATTACAGCTAGTTTCCATGGTACAGCCAGGAAAGTGAGTCTTTAGGAGTAATTCTAGGGTGTCCGTGAAGTTATTTGTCAGGTTTCCATCCAGGTCTTTGAGCAGACCTAAGGAATCATGGTTTCCCTTGGATAACGCTTTGTAAACTCTTGCTGTTTCTAATGAGTCTTTAAGGTTATCACAGTAGTTCATCCATGATTTCCTTTTGGATGCCCTGATACCTTTATTATAATTGGTGAGAGCTTCCTTATATGGCTGCCAGTTGCCCGTCTTTTTTGCCCTGTTGAACTCTTTTCTTGCAGACTTCCTAAGTTTGCTCAGTTTGGAGTTCCACCAGGGTACGGATACTTTGGACTTTTTTTCTTTTAGTGGGCAGCTTGCATGGTAGGAAAATAATATGGTGTCCGTGAGGAATTCGACTGAGTTGTCTAGTTCCTCTGGAGTGTTGGTGTTCAGATGAACCCCTGATAGTTTTTCATTTAGGAGGGATTTGTACATTTCCCAGTTTGTGGCTTTGGGAGATCTATATCTCACCAGGGTCTCAGCCTAAGTTCCCATGTTAAGTTTAAAAGTGATGTGGTTGTGGTCAGAAAAGGAGTTTTCTTTCGAGACCTGCCACTCTTTAATCAAGTTAGATATTTTGTTAGTAATTAGTGTGAGGTCTAGAACTTCTTTCCTTATTGCATTTTGGAAAGTTGGTTCTTTGCCTCTATTTGCTATATCTAGGTTAGTATCGACGAGAAATTCTAGGAGAGACTCACCTCTTGAATTTGTATCGCTACTGCCCCAGATAGTATTGTGAGCATTCGCGTCGCAGCCAATGACTAAGTGTTTCCTATTCTGTTTCTTACCAGTTTTTTGATGTTTTCTGGTGGTGCTTCCTCTTCTTCACCGGGAAAATAGGCTGAGGTGACGATTACCTCAGTTCCCATCATGTTGACTAGGATCGTCGCTGCGTCTCTATCGGTGAATTCTGAAATTTGTAGGAAGTTAATATCATTGTTAATAAGTATTGCGGCTCTCGGTGTATCAGCCGCTTTGTCGTAAACCAACTTACAGTGGACCCCCTATCACCTTCTAGCCGTGAAAATAGGCACGTGCTTGTGCTGATGGATTATTTTTTCCAAATGGGTGGAGGTTTTTGCATTCCCTGACCAAGCCGCCGATACTATCGCCAAAACGTTGATATATGAGGTGTTGGAGTACCAACGGAACTTTACTCAGATCAAGGTTGTAACTTTGAGTTGGAGATCTTCCAAAATGTTGTGAAGATTATGGGGATACGAAAATCCAGCACAACACCATTACACCTCCAGTCCGATAGCCTCGTAGAGCGCATGAATCGGATCATACAAGCAAGACGATTGGAATGATCACTTACTACTATTTGCAATGTCATATCGTTCTTCACACCAAGAATCCATCAAGGAGACACCTTATACGATGCTTTATGGACATGATAACCGACTCCCTCATGATCTTCTGCTTGGAAGACTGCTGACTGCTGTTTGTTGGGAAACGGATTTCTTTTCATACCGAAGGCTCTCTTAACTCCAGCAAGACAAGCGTCTATATGTACTGGTCAAGCCCGATACCAAGATATCTAACCGCGTTTCTCACAGTTAATTATTGTCCATGTTGCTCAATGGTCTTTTTGGTATCTCTTGAGGCCCTAAACAACATCGTTTCCGACTCCTGGAACCTAATTTTTAACTTTTACGTTTAACAATAAACTTGTTTTCCCATAATCATTAAGTAAATCATGTAGAGAAGGTGATTTAACATTCCTAGCCTGGTGAGCTTATAGAACAGACCCTCTAACCATATGGCTTTATCAAAGTCGACCAGACAAGCACCCGTACATTGTTTTTTTTTTTGCCTTATTCCACTGAGCTAGAATAGTATCATACCTCGCCTGATATTTTATTTACTTGCGGGAACATGCTCGGACTATTGGATTTTATAGGACAAACTTTATTTATGGAAATAAACGTTCCCCACGACCATAGCACTCATTTCGGGAAGAAAAAAAATAGTTATAGTTGCGACAGGTCTCCTCAAATTGTCAGCTTTCTTTTTGGCCTAAGCTTCGAGATTAGAGAAACTGGGTGCCCCGACAGAAGAGCTTACGTAAACTTCGATAACTTCAATAATTGTCAACCGATTTTCATATGTCATAGCATTTTGGAAACGTCAATTTAGTACAATTTTAACCATGAATCGCTTCATACCAAAAGAATGCGCGGAAATAGTTTCAATGTTCATTAAAAATGAACGCTCGATTGTGCTCACTCAACATGCGTATCGTGCAAAATATCATGATCGTATTGCGCCCAAAAAAGATACAATTTTTTCAATTTGGTTCTGTGGCAAGCTCACGGGAGCAACCTAGGCCACGTCCGCGGCGTTCAAATTTACGCACAAAGTGTCTTTGCAATGATTATTGCTGAGCCGGAGTTCTGGCAGCAAATTTTGATGACCGATGAGGCACATTTTACGCTCTCTGGCTCAGTTAATAAACAAAATTGTCGCTTCTGGGGCACCAAAAATTCCCACATTATTCACGAAGAACCGCTATATGATCAAAAAGATACTGTTTGAGCCCGTGTATGCACTAAAACCATCATTGGACCGTATTTCTTCAAAGTTGGCGATACAGTGGATCGACAGTGGCGATCGATATCGGTGGATGTTGGCCCATTATGTGGTCCCAGAAATGCGTAAAAAGGGCTTATTTCACTTTTGGTTTCAACAAGACGGCGCGACATGCCATACTGCGGACAAAACATGAACCTTTTTCGTAAGAAGTTCCCTGGAAGATTGGTGTCAAAAAAGGGCGATATTGACTGGCCTCAATCCTCGCCGGATTTGACTCCTCCAGACTTTTTTATTTGGGTATACTTGAAAGGCAAGGTATATGCTAACGGCCCGAAGACAATAAAACAGCTCAAATGAAACATTCGTGCGGAAATCGCAGAAATTTCGACCGAAATGCTCGAAAATGTCATGGAGAATGCGCGAAAACGAGCCCATTTTTGCATCGGCAATAAAGGTGGTCATTTAATTGATATTGTTTTCAAAAATTGTTTCTTTTTTAAGTTGGAGGTGGACGGGTGGTAGGCCCGTGATGACTTCTAGCGCTGCTGTTGATCTCATGGCTCCTGTAATACAGATACAAGCTAGTCTTTGTAGTTTTTTGAGCTTGGCTTGTACTGATGTTTGCTTTGTTTTGTGCTACCAGACGGGCGCAGCGTATGTGAGAATTGGTGTAGTAATGGCTGTGTATAGCCAGCGAGATATCTTGGGATTAATGCTCCAAGTTTTCCAGTAAGACTTTTGCTGGTCCATAGAGAGATCCTGCCTTTCTCAATGGTTTTTGTGATGTGAGAGTTCCAAATGAGCTTTTCGTCTAGTGTTACATCTAGATATTTGGCTTCGTTTGAGAACTCTATTGTTTCACCAAATAGAGTGGGTTTTTAAAGCTTATGCCTACTTCTTCTTTTGGTGAAAGCGACTATGGTGCTTGTTTTAGGGTGGACATTTAGTCCAACTTTTATGCACTAGTTCGCAACAAGGTTGAGTGCCGTTTGGAGGAGTTCCGAGATTGTGTCTTCGAATTGTCCTCTTATTAGGATCACAATGTCATGAGCATAGGCTTGGACATAGAAGCCATTATTGCTGAGTATGCTAATCAGCTCGTTGACAACGATGGACCATAGGAGAGGTGAGAGAGCCCCGCCTGGAGGGCAGTCTTTCGTGGTTTTTACACTGATTTTATCATTGCCTAGTGAGGTGTTTATTTTCCTTTTACTAAGCATGTGTTGAATCCTTCTGCATATGGTATTATCTACGACTGTGCTGAGGATACAGCGTTGTATTTGGGCGTGATCGGTATTATCGAAGGCACCCTCAATATCAAAAATAAGTCCCTTTGGCTCTTCTAATCTCTTGGTTGTAGTTAGTGAGTGAGGCGCGGTATGATGTCCAGTCTCCATTGAGCTTGGCTTTATTGAACAGTTTTCTGGTCAATGCTCTTAGCTTGGAGAATTTATGGTGATGGGGCAATGTGGTTGCCAAACTCAACTTTTTATGGGCAAGCGCTATGGTAGGCAGACATGATTGTAGCATTGGGGCTGTCACAGCTAAGTTCTAGACTGTCTAAGTATATGATGCTATTTGGACATTTTTAATGCGGCCGTACAAAAAGCGTTGCTGCTGAACGCTCTGGTATTTAGCGTTTCATATTTACCTATAACAATTCTATCGTCATCATTACCTAGTCCGTGAAGAACGAATCAGGAGGGCAAGGGGCCACCCGAAACCCACGAAGGCTACCCATCTTGATCTAGAAATAAAAAGATTATAATTAGGAAGTTAAGGATGGGCTAAACTGACAGAATAAGAAAAAAGGAAAAAAAGACCTTTTATAAGTTCTTTGCTAAAATTTTCTTAAAAATTCGAAATTTAGGCTAATAACATGGCTTAAGAGCCAGAGGTTAATAGGAGGTTGCCAGAGCCTACAGGGAGCAACTGAGCGAAAGACTCTACGGTATGCCTACGTCGAACACAAATGCCAACAGTATGTGGCTGCATTGCCGCTCAGCCAATCAGAAAGTAGCCGAGACCACTTTAGGCTACCTACCACCATCGACAAGAAACCCGATGGAGAGTGTGAGCAGAAAAAGGCAGCAACCGACGAGGCGTATCAAAGGGCGATACAGCGAAAAACCAGGCCAGCGCAAAAGGAGTACCGAGCTAGAAGAAGGGAGGAGAAAAAACTACTGCAACAAAAGAAAAGAATCTTCGCGGCCTCCCAAGGCCTCGCTCAAGGATACCGAGGAGTCTAGGGATAAGTACATTATAAGAAAGCCAAATGCTTCAAGAAAGGCACCCAGGCTCTTCGAAACTGCGAGGGTAATCTTGTCACCGACCCGCAGGTAATCCGTCAATTCCAGTTTTACGTGGACCCCTGCCTTGTCGGCTTAATTCCACGGCGGGCCTTCCGGCAAGGGGTTGATTTTTTGGACGACAACCAATGTCCTTATTCACAGACCTGTGTTAATAAGTACCAAATTGAATCTATGCATTGGGACATGGTTCCCCCTTGGTACGAGGCGAGGCCTACCTAAAACCTCTTACCGATATTAAGGGTACCGGCCACCCCCTGAACAACTAAGTAATAAATTACTTGTTGTTCATTAATGCGTTATTCCCGCGATTTTGGGATAACCACCGCCCCCACGATACTCCCACAAGGGGGCCTACCGCAAAGACAGGCCAGGACATTATTGTCCTGGGGGCTTCCTGTCCCCGTGGTCCCGGAATTAGGCCTCCGGTCGAGCCGTTACTCCCAGCAGGGTTACCCTATACCCTAACTGGGGGCCTTATGTTAGCCAAACAGCTGCATGGCAGACCACCATACAACTATTTGGCTATGTAGGCCATGCACCACTTGGCCCTATACTGTTGCCCCCCAGGTACGTGAGCCGCATATTGAGGATGCGACCCGGTGTAACCCATGGGGCGTACCCGCAGGTAATAGTGGATGTATATGAGCATTCCCAACAGCTGCTTAATGAACATGACCAAGAGACAGTGGTAGGAACCAAGGAAATCCCTACTCCAGCCGTTGAAGTAGTCCTCCTACCTAGCATCAAAAAAGTCGACACAGCTACTCACAAGCTGAGATCGACAAGGACGCAGGCTCAGATGGCTTGCCATCAGAGCTCTTCAAGGCTGGCGGCGATGTTCTGGTAGGGAGCACGCACCAGATCATCTGCAGAATTTGGGAAGATGAAAGTATGCCCGACGACTGGAATACCAGCTCTATTTGCCCCATCCACAAAAAAGGCGATCGCACCTCTAGCAAGAACTATAGAGGTAAATCCCTGCTTAATGTTGCATACAAGATTCTGTCCAGCGTATTGTGTGAACGTCTAAAGCCCTTTTTCACTGCACTAATCGGCAGCTTCCAGTGCGGCTTCCGCCCCGGTAAATCAACTATAGACCAAATTTTCACACTTCGACAAATCCTGGAAACACCAACGAGTTTCAAATCGATGCTCACCATCTCTTCATCGATTTCAAAGCTCATACGACAGCATTCATCGTAAAGGATTGTTTGATGCGATGGTTGAATCGATGCGATGGTTGGGATCCCGAGAAAACTGATCCGTTTGTGTAGCCCCACGTTAAAAAAACGCGATGCACCGTGCAGCTCGGTTCTAGGACCTCTGAACTGTTTGAAACATGCACCGGATTTCGGCAAGGAGATGCGCTGTCGTGTGACTTCTTCAACCTGGTGCTGGAGCATATAGTGCGAAGAGCAGGCATCAACAGGGAAGGCACCATCTTCTACAAGTCTGCCCAGCTGCTAGGATACGCGGATGATATTGACATCATCGCGCGGTCGCGCCGTGACGTAAAACGAGTTGGTCTTAAGGTCAATGAGGATAAAACAAAGTACATGCTGTCAAGCTAAAACCAATCCGTCGCTCACCACCAGGGACAAAACGTAACAATTGAAAACTACAATTTCGCGGTGGTTAAGGAGTTTGTCTACCTCGGGGCAAACGTAAATTTCACAAACGACACCACAGTGGGGATCCGGCATACAATCGCCCTTGGCAACCGCTGGTACTTCGGATTGTCCAAACAACTTGGGTCAAAACTCCTCACTCGAAGAACCAAAGTCATGCTTTACAAAACGCTTATACGGCCAGTCTTGCTGTACGGAACCGAAAGATGGACGATAAGCAGGGCAGCGGAGCTGACTTGTAGTTCTTTCGATAGAAAAATTCTGGGCCGGATATTTGGTCCTATCTCAGAGGAAGGTGAATAGAGGAGAAGACATAACCGCGAACTCTACGAGCTGTACAAAGATCCGTCGACTCCGTTCGGTCACATCGAGCGCATGAACACTAACGCCCCAGCTAAGACTGTCTTCGACTCCGAGCCTCCTGGTTCGAGAAGAAGTGGAAGACCGAACCTTCGGTATAAAGACCAAATAATCGCGGATATTAGACAACTTGGTCTTGACAACTGGAAGCAACGTACTGGGGACCGTCAAGGGCGGAGGGCAGCCATAGCCCAGGCTCAGATCCTCTATGGATCGCTGGCCTGTTAAGTAAGTAAGTGAAATTTCTTAAGCGTTTGGTTTTTAATTGCCAGAAAAAAGACTACAACAAAATACAAAGTGTATAAAATATTTATTTGAGTTGATGAATCAATGCTTGCCATTTTTCATTTAAGGATCTTTTTGTATAAATGTTAACTATGACTACGTTCTAAGTGGTCAATAGGAGGAGTCCAATTTTAAGTCACATTTGGAGCATTATGCCTAGTATTTCGATAACAATACGTGTTCCAAGGCTGCAATGTGGGGACCATGCTGGCTTATCAGCATAGACGAGAGACTTGACATAGCCCTACGAAAAATAATTTAAAGATGTTAAATCGCACGATCTAACCGCCCAATTCATCCATCCCAAACGGGCAATAAATCACTCACCGAACTCATTTGTCTTCTTGGCCCTGGCTAAGCCCTCCGTAATGCACTTACCTTGAAAAAGCTTCTCGGCTCTCGCCGTTCGTATCGGCACTAAGCTGTAGGTCCCGTTCACTTGTGTGAAAAAAAAACCAAATCGCACTCAACAAACACAAACATAAGTGAATGAGAGAAGCTTGGCTCTGTCTCTTCATGAGCTTGAACACCATCTAAGTTAAAACTCATTTCTCAATTGATCTTGGCGCCGTTTCCTGGAGCCACATGTCGACCAGGTTCAGGTCGTACATTTCGGGCAAAAAAATCATTGATTCAATCAGAAATGAGTTTCGCCGCTGAAGAAAAGTTTTTGACTAAATAGCGGATCTTCCTCTAGCTTTTTTATGGCCCACTTACCGAAAATTGGTTGCAGTGGCAGATAGTTCGGCTTCAGTTCTTGCACGAGATGTAGTTTGTAAGGCTTTAAACCAAGATCCAATGGCACAATTGCGATTGCGAACGACGGCGAATAGACAAGCCAGAGGCTCACAGCAATAATTTTGTCTATACGGGCCCTACCCTTACCGGTAGTTGCAAAATTCAGTAGCTATGGCTTGAATTGCTTGCTCAATAGGTGGAATATTGCGACCGTAAGATGGTCAAAGCGCGCAAAAAACATTCTTCACAGCGAATTTTGGTAATTAAATCCAATAATTTGCTGTCGCTTTTCGAGTATAAGTCTTTACGCGACGAAATGACAATGCTAACTGAACCTGCTTGATTTTGACACATGTTACGAGTCACGCATGAGCTCTCAAAAACAGAACACTAAAAGACCAAACAGCAAGAAAATCATCGTTTATCGACCTGGTTGTCAACTGCATCAGTTTGGTTTTCTTTGGTCTTACATTTAGGCCGCAGTCTGTGGTCCAATTTAGCCAAAACCACCTTCATGATTTAACGTATTACATGG
This sequence comes from Merodon equestris, assembly GCA_958301585.1. NCBI lineage: Eukaryota > Metazoa > Arthropoda > Insecta > Diptera > Syrphidae > Merodon > Merodon equestris. The sequence continues at coordinate 18,549,285 of OY284414.1, forward strand.
GGAACAATCCTCATACTAGCATAACCACGGCGTCCGACCACTTTTATTCCTACCAAATTTCGAATTAAACCTTCAACTCTTAAAACAGCTGAGGCTTGCTAAATATATTTATTGAACGTGCCTTCTATGACCATGAGTATACATTAGAGTATAAAGCCCCCTCCGTATGTTTACCCTTGGTGTAGGCGTGTTGTGGCTTTGAAAGAAAATTGATTCTAAGAAGCTCACAAATGTTCACGACGAGAGACACGCTCGAGTGTCTTAAGGCAAATGAATGTGATGGGGCGAAAATCCTTGGCTGATTCGTGGCCTCTTTTCCTTTCTTGGAATTGAACACAGGAAACCCATCTCCAGGACTTGTGTACGCAACTAAAGAGCAAACAGGTTCGACAATCACCATAAGGAGGGTACTACCTACTTCAAGTTGATTGCTTATTTAATTTCGCAACAGTTGAAGAGATACTATTCAGCTTGACACCTGACAACAAGCCTTCTGTTTCGGGTACTTTTGACTGTTATCCTGAAAAGACTGAATCACTTAACATAATGAACTCTGAAAACCACGACTTTTCTCGCATCCTCTTAAGATAATCCATTCAATATTACTCAGCCTAATGAACCTGCCACGATACACTTTGATCTTTTATTAACCATCGCAAAGAATCAAATTATTTATGGCATACTTGAAGAATTCACATCCATCATTCCAGCCGCCGGTGAATTTCTAACATAAGGCATACTCCCTCGTTATCCTTGGCATACCCACCTCCCACAACACAGCACCGTTTATACCCTTAAGTTTGCACTAAAAGTTGTATCGTTCGTCAGTTCCACCATGTCCTCGTCTGCTACCCAATTCAACTGCAAAACAAATCAAAATATATTCCACGGAATTCATCTTACAAATTGCGTTTCCTATCTACGAATGGAGCTGCAACAGGACTTGAAAGAAAATCTCAAGAAGAAACTACAAAACCAACCGACGGTGCATGGCGGTAGGATTGCACGTGCGGAGTATTCCAAGGAATAAGCTCAAAGGGAAGGAAGCAGACACAATGGCGATGGGCAGAACGCTACTATGGCGGTAGGAAACCAAATCGAAACGAAGCAGAACAAAAGATAAAATTCCATCTAAAAAGCAAACAAAGTATTAAATAAAGCAAGGAAGTAGAACCTTTAGATAAAGCTCTGCCAAAGCAGAGGACCGGATGTTTGCCCTGAAATACATTATACCAAGGACGCGGTTTTGAATTCTCACTTCCTCTATTTGATTCTGTTGCTCCTTCTCTCTCGGGTGATACGCATTCTCCAAACAGTGGTACCGCATCGTATTGGGGTATTACCAGGCGCCCATGAACCAGAACGTACTGGAAAACCACATGGCCTGCCGCAATTTAACACCATTCACCCTGCCATGTGTCCCAAAAGCAAAGAAGCGCAAAGGCAAGGCGAAGGACATTAAACATTAACTTTCATCTCCGGCTCCCCTACACTCTCCCTCTCTCTCTCTTGTTGCTCTTGTTCTTCGAAGGCTCCCCTAGTTGGTGTCCTATCACGCCTTATACTGTCTCGCAAACTCTATCTTTCTATCATCAGATGTGTATTACGTTACTACAACCGCCACAAAGTGAATCGAAACGCTCGTATAAGGATAAGCACTGAAACCTCACACAGGATATGCAATCACCTGGAAAAATGTCCTTTTTTTATTGCTTTTCCCTTTTCATTCTGTAGCAGAGGAAATTTATGAATTACATCCGTGTGGCTTTGCCAGTGATTACATCCTGTAATGTCATGAGTGGGAAGCCCGCCACCCTCAACCCCATTCCATTCATGCATCCGAAACACGCTCACATATGGTGTGTACGAGAGCAAGTCAGAATGCCGTGTGCATCCACTGCCTGAATCCTCGTATTCGTAGTAAAAGTGTTCGCGAGGAGAATTTATAGATTGCACGTTCGCAGCAGATGGGTGTTTGCGGAGACGAGAATTGTTTTTGTTTCATTTCATTTGCGGAATTGGTTTAGAGGAATGAATGGCGATCATGGATGCCAGTTGGGTAGGAGGCTATGAGGGGCAATAGGCTACGAGGGGCAATAGGGGGTATTGGCTCAAGTTGGGTTTAGTGAGATTTAACGTATTTCGGAATTATGTAGCCGTAAAAGATATACCCATGGGATGCATTTGGTGGATTTATTGTATAAGCGGTAATCAGTTGAGTCGTGACGTTAAGTCGGGATGTAAAAATACGAATGGGAGCGCTGCCTGTTTGAATTCATATGTGTGCTCCCGTGGGGCGATTTTATTTAATTAAATTGTCAGACCTTGCCAATCAGGATTCATGAACGGCCGGCGGACTGAAGGTATTTGTAAAGCGGTTGAAAGATATCCATCATAACTGGAATTAAAATATTAATAACCTTTCTGATTACCGGAAACTCCATGGTAAACACCTCTGCCTCAACGACATCGGCCTGGATTTAAGCAAGAATATTTACAATACATGAGCGAGAGTCTTCTTCTTCTTCTTCTTTTCCTTTTTTCCGGCGTCGTTATGGTCAGAAGTGTAGGACCATAACCTTCCCACTTAACTGCATTCCTACTGGTCCGCTTGTGGGGTCCGCCGGTTTGACCTCAGAAAGTAGCGGCAGGCTTCCCGGTTTGGGATTACTTCATCGCTGAGGCCAATCAAATGCTGGTGTTTTCGCATTTGTTGGCACCAATTGTTTTTCGGCCTGCCTTTTTTGCGTGTTGAAATTGGAACGTCGATTGATAACGCCTTTTGGACGGGGTTCAAAGGAGAGATCCTTGGCAATACCAACTGAGTCGGTCGCGTTCTATCTTTCTTGTGATGGTTTCTTTTACGTGGAGGCTTCCTCGGATCTTTGAACTTCTAATTCTATCACGCTTTGTTACTCCCGCTGTCATGCGAAGCAAATTCATCTCAGCTGCCGTTAATTTGCTCTCATATTTTTTGTGCATTGTCCAGCATTGTGAACCGTATGTGAGCGCCGGACGTACAACTGATGTGTAGAGCCTTCCTTTCAGCTTAGGGGGCATTTTTCGATCACAGAAGATGGCGGAGTTTTCCCGCCACTTCATCCACCCTACGCTTACGCGATGGTTGATGTCGTCATCACAGGTTGCTTCTTTATTAATCAAAGATCCCAGATATTTAAACTTTTCACACTTGGGAAGCACTCTTCCATTGAAGTAAATGTCTGGAATAGGCTGATGAGGGTCAGAGAACGGGCAGCACAGATACTCTGTCTTCTTTGAACTAATACGATACCCATGTCCCTCAAAAATGTCCACCCACACATCAAGTGCTCGTTGTAGGGACGCCTGATCATCACTTATAATGGTTCCATCGTCTGCAAAGAATAGCTGGTGCACATTGGGGTCCGTCACTTTTCCTTCAAGCAAGCAATCAAGGACTGCTATAAAGAGCAGTGGGCTGAGGACGCTCCCTTGGTGTACACCGACTTTGATTGCGAACTCTTCGGTGACTCCTGCGGTGCATCTTACTCTTGTCGTTGCTCTCTTGTACATGTCCATGATCACTCGCACGTAGGTTTCTGGAACTCCTTTTTGTCTTAGCGTTACCCATAAAAGATCTCTTGGTTGCCGGTCAAAGGCCTTCTCGAAATCAACCAACACCATATGCAAGTCCTTTGACGAATCACGATGCTTTTCCATCATGACCCTCATACTTTGGATTGCATCTGTCGTTGATTTACCCGAGACAAACCCGCACTGGCCATATAATACCCGTTCAACAATCTTCATGGTGTGCGACATCAGCTTGATAGAACGGTAGTTATCACAATTTCGCGTATCACCCTTTCCTTTGTGCAAAGGAAGAAGATAGCTTTCCCTCCATTGATTAGGCATAGTGTCGCCTCTCATAAGTTTGAAGATAAGAACCATGAGCCATCTAGACCCGATGTCTCCCTTCTTTTTCCAGAACTCAGAGGGTATCCCGTCCGGCCCAACAGCTTTTCTTTTCTTGGAGTTTTTAACCGCGTACCGAACTTCTTCGACTGTGATGTCGGGTATTTCGGCATGATTCGGGGCGGCTCTTGGAAAGTACACTCGGGGAAACTGTTCGTTCAGAAGTTCCTTGCAGTACTGTCGCCATCTGTGGAGAATTTTTTCGTCTTCCACAAGGAGTTGGCCTTCAGCATTGTTAATAAACTTTGGGAAACGAATCTCCTGAGCATTTCTTCTTCTCTGGGCGGCTATCTTAAAGATATTTGCTCCTTTGTTCAAATTGCTTTGTCGAAGCTCCTGGGTAGCCTGGTTCCTGTCAGACGCGGAAGACGATATTTCTTCCAACTCCTGATAGAGGCCTTCCATGCTTTTCGCTTTGAATTCGGCGCATTTTTTCTTGGCGATACCTTTGCAACATCTATATACCTTTTCACGGCGAGCTTTTTCCCCTCTATTAGTAGAAGAGCACTTTGACCAAGCTTTGAAAGCCATTTTCTTTTCGTGTATCACTGCTTTGGCTTCGTCTGTCCACCACCAGGTTTCTTTTGCGTGTTGGCAGGGGCCTTTAGATGTTCCGAGCAGTTATTGGCTTTCTCCAGGCCAGATTGTTGTAGGGAATCCCACATGTCTTGTGCTCTGCACTCCTCATTACCGACCTCATCGATAATGGAAGAGAGGTAGTTTTCCATGATGGTAATAAAAGCTTCGCCTTTTCCTTTATCCAGCTTATAGCACTTGATTCTCTCAGACACCTTCGTTTGCTGCTTTGACTTGTTACTCGCCTCCATAAAAAATTCAGTCAGGAGGAGACGGTGTTGAGGGGCGATCGCGTCTCCCAGGATCACTTTGCAATCTTTAGCTCGTGGCTTCATGAAACTGGATACCAAATGATAGTCTATTTGAGTTTCATTTCCGCCGCTGCTATAAGTGATCAGGTGCCGGCTTTGTTTGACGAACATGGTATTTAGTACTATAAGACCGTACGACTTGCACATGTTTAGGATATCTTCACCTGAAGAGTTCCTGGTGCCGTATCCCAGCCCTCCGTGGTAGTCTTCATAGTCTTCGCTTGTCTTCCCGACATGTCCGTTTAAATCTCCCCCAACAAACAAAAGCTCTTCCTTTGGGATGATTTTCGCATCCTACTTGAGGGGCATATGCGCTTACGATGTTCCACACCTCACCATGCATCACCAGTTTGAGAGCCATCAAACGGTCACTGGACTTTGAAATGGTTAAGACGTTGCCAACAAACTTTTAATAGTTCAAATAAAGTGTCTGTAATGATATCGTAGGATACATAAAATTGAACAATCTTTTTGCAAGCAAAGGTTGATTTATTATTATGTAATTCATACAAAAAAATGTGTTGAAAAGAACAGTCGAAAACTACTATTATGACGCACTTTTAATAATTGAGAAATAAACGTTGACTGAAGGTTGTAAGTAGAAGTTGTTAATTATAAAAAAAAAAATAATTAAATAAATTTAAAATTATATTAATAATAAATAATAATAAAAAAAAATTGTTCTTTCATTCTTCTCACTGGGAAGTTAGTCGTGTGGACCTTACGGTTCACACCTTGACCACTTTTTCCTTTTGGCATGCATTTATTGTTGGTGATTGTGCTGATCGCTTCCTGTTATGTGTTGTTTTAATACGAGTTCATGTCATCTATGACTTCAAACACTCGGGGGGGTTTCTCAGAGGACCCAAAAACGTTGCTAAATATTTTGTGTAAACAAAAGGAGGGTTTAAACAAATGCCATTTAAACGCACAGAGTATAAAAAACAAAATAGACCATTTACGCCTCCTGTTAGATGATAGCAAGGTAGATATTATGTGCTTATCGGAATCATGGCTGAAGCCGGAGATGTGCTCGGATCTCTTTTATGTTAATGGGTACAAATTGGTATGGGCAGACAGAGAGGGTAAAATCGGTGGAGGGGTTAGCATCTTTACAGGGTGTCCCACGAGTAGTGTGCCAAAAAGCTAGAGCGTGTAGGTCTGGCCAAGATAAGAAAAAAATCGTACGGGAGGGGGGGTCTATTCCCCCCCGTTTAGCCGGGAGGGACAATTTTCTAAAAAATTTACTTAATTTGGCAAAAAAATTATTAAAAATCAACAGTTACATCCACAATGCCGTAATATACTTTTTTGTAAAGCCAGAAACCTCTTCTTTCATCTTGTTTTTAAACGAAGCTGTTTTAAGGAATAGTTTTTGAGAAATTAATTTTCAAACTCAAAATTTTGAAAAAAAAAAATTCGAACTATTTTTTTTCAAAATTGTATGTAATTAAGTACTAATTTTTTTTCAAAAATTATTAGTTTTTAGTTAAAAACAGAAAACCGGATGCAAAAATATCTTGTAGTTTTTGAGAAATTAAGAAAAAAACCCGAACCATTTTTTTCTAAGAAAAACCTTTATTTTGGTTTTAACGCGGCTGGACTTGTAGGCAAATTAATGTATGAAACATTGAGCTCTTTCTTATTATTTTTAAAAAATTCGGAGTTTTATGAGGATACCATAAAGTGACTATTGGAATAACCCTGGATTAATCATTTTTTTCATTGATAATGCCTGAAAACTGACCTGGCAATTTCGTCTGGGTCCGCCCGCCGCCGATGGGTTCTACCCGCTAGGACCTTAAGACAATAAAACCGCAATTTTACTTTATTGAAAAACAAAATATTTGCAACCCAAATGTAAATAAAAGGCATCGCATTTTTAATACAAAAACATTTCCAAATTGGATGTTAACTCATCATCACATTACGATGTCGGACATGCACTTCTGCTAGGGTTTAGCTAATGGTCGAGATCGTGAAGCCGAAAGACTCTACGCTGAAAGATATCAGTTAACAACCAGCTCCGCGAAACGACCACCACACTCGTACGTGCAGGAATTCGCCTACGTTGCACCTGCATCATAATTCTGCACCAACAATCGCCGCCTGAACCAGCAATGTCACCTGACCCAGCAAGCGATAACAAGTGCAGCGAGCCGGAGGAATTCGTCGTCGGTCACCCGAGCACCCACCCACGCCACCAGGGAACGCCAGCAGAACATCGCTCATCAGGTTACAAGTGCCAGTAGTATTTAAGGTAGTTGTAAATCAATTGTAAGTAGACTTTAAGTTCAGACGTGTAAGGGTAAACACTGCCCGATTTTTGAGAGAAATAAAATTATATTTTTTTAAAGAAATAAAGTAGTATAAGTTTAAGTTATCCCAATCGGAGGTGTCCCAGTCGTAGCATATTTTCAAGAATCCACCGACGTCTGCGAGAGCACGGAGTGCTAGAGCCTCGAATCAGTTACAGATGGATCAGGAATCTTTTTTTTTTTTTTTTTTTTTTTTTTTGTTGGAGGCTTCTACTATCTGCTGGAGCACTCAGACACAAGTACTGGTCCATTGTACTACCAGACAGACACCTTGTCTTTATTGTATTTTCCCCGTTGTCCGGAGAAAAGTGAGGAGGGGCTTCAGTGATGTTGAGCTAAGAGATTCGGCATCCACCACGTCGGCCCCAAGGGTGCGCCACCGTGCACGAGCGAAGGCGGGACAGTCGCAGAGAAAGTGTTCCGCTGTGTCGTCCTCCTCGCAACAAGCAGCACAGGTAGGCGTCTCACTGATGCCAAGCACGTAAAGATGCCTGGCAAAAGTGTAATGGCCCGTAATGACGCCCGTTAGTCTTCTGCAGTCATTTCTTCTTAAGGATAAGAAGAATGTTGCGGACTTTTTACAGACGTCAGGGCGTACGCGCTTAGTCATCCTGCATCCTGGATATTCCTTCCATCTGCGACCGTGTACGTTAAAGACCCAGTCATTGATGTCAGATTTAACCGTTGAAGCTGGTAGACCTAAGGCGGGTTCAGGCCCTGAGAAACTCTCCTCTGAGCCTTTTCTAGCGAGTTCATCGGAGATCTCGTTTCCTGGGATTCCAGAGTGACCTGGAACCCATACAAGCCTAAGTGAATTAAGTCTTCCGACTTTGTTCAAGGAGGTCTTGAGTTCATGCACTAGTTTGGAGTCGGATAGAGGGTTGGACACAGCTTTGAGTGCAGCTTGGCTGTCACTGCAGACACATATGCTTTTTCCCCTCCACCTGTGTTTCACAACATAGTGCATGGCCATTAGGATTGCGAAAATCTCCGCCTGGAAGACAGACGCATATTTTTCTAACGAGAAGTGCAGTCGAATGTTTTCGCGCTCGAAGAAAGCTCCGGCGCCGGATCCCTGATCAGTCCTGGAGCCATCTGTGAAGATGCGAAGACATTCTATTCCAGGTTCAGTGTCTGGCCAAAGCCAGTCCTGACGCCAAGGAAATGTGACTGTGTAGTTACAGCGCAGTAGGATGGCAGGTGTCATTGCGTCAGAGGGCATATCCATGAGACAGTGATCGTAGGATATTTCTCTCTCAAGTACACTTTCACTCCACTGCGAGTTGTACCAAAGACCATTCCTCTTTAGGCGAGAAATAGTTTTCAGTGCACACCCTCTGATATATATGTCAAGGGGTGGAAGGTTCATCATAGCATCCAAAGCAGCTCCCGGTGTGCTGGGGAAAGCCCCCGTGCAACTGAGGCAGACCGCTCTTTGGAGTTTGGTGAGTGAAGCCACAACGTGTTTTCGTGTCAGCCTGCTCCACCAAACAACCGATGCATATGAGATTATCGGTCTTACCATTGCCGTGTAGATCCAAAGCACCTTTTTCGGCGATAAGCCCCATGTTTTGCCAAAGGCACCTTTGCATTGCCAGAAAGCTGACAGCGCTTTGGTGGTTTTGGACTCGTTTTTTTTTTTTTTTGGACATGTTTTGACCAGAGAAGTTTGTTATCTAGAATGACTCCCAGATACTTAGCTTCCTTGGATATAGGGATGGGAATGCCTTTTAGCACCAGCTGAGCAATGCCAGTTGTTTTCCTCCTTCTCGTGAAGAGAACGACATCGGTCTTAAGAGGATTAACCGACAGCCCATTTCTCGTGCACCAGTCATCGATCACGTTTAGCGCCGCCTGCGCTTTAAGACAGACATTCGCTAAACATGAGCCGACAGAGAGAACAGCAACATCATCCGCATAGGCCTGGGCATAGATTCCAGAGGCATTGAAAGCATCTAGCAGAGAGTCGACCACCATGCACCATAACAGCGGAGACAAGACGCCACCTTGCGGGCAGCCCCTGTTTACTCCAGACTTGACACAATGTTCGAGGCCTGCATCAGCGATCAGTGTCCTGTGCACGAGCATTGCTTTGATCCACAAAACCAGTGCTTCATCTACGCCATGCCGTCTAGCAGCATTACACATGCTGTCAAAAGTAGCGTTATCAAAAGCTCCCTCAATGTCGACAAAAATGCCTAGTACGTACTCTTTCCTTTCGAGAGCGCATTCAATTCTCCCAACTAGGTTTTGAAGCGCAGTCTCGCAGGATTTTCCGCGCTGATAAGCATGTTGCATGTCCGACAGAGGATGCATTCGAAGGGCAACTTTGCGCACGTGCAACTCTACTAGTCTTTCCATGCTTTTCAGCAGGAATGATGTTAGACTTATTGGTCTGAAACTCTTGGCTAGTGAGTAATCCTCTTTCCCTATTTTGGGAATAAAGACCACTTTCACCGCGCGCCAAGGGATAGGTATGTAGGCAAGTGCCAGGCTAGCAGTGAAAATTCTTTTCAGTGTAGGAAGCAGTCTTATACCTTTTTGCAGCATAACGGGGTATATCCCATCAGTGCCCGGCGACTTAAAGCCATCGAAGGATGCCACAGCAAATTCAATGGCCTCAGTTGCCTCAAGTTGCCACGCGTGACGCAACATACCAGCTACGCCGAGTTGTTTTCATCGCTACAGCCGCAGTATCCAATGAGGGAGTGTGCAACGAGCCGATGACAGTCTGATTTCCCGGAAAATGGGTCTGAAACAGTAAACTAAGAGTTTCTGCTTTAGACTCGGTAAAGGTACCATCAGACTTTCTGAGTACATCCAGCCTTGTCGATTTTCCTCGTTTGAGGACTTTAACCAACTTGCTGGTCGCGCTCAGGGATTTGATCTCTTCGCAGAAGGACTTATAGGAATCATTCTTCGATTTACGAATAAGCTTCTTATATTCCTTCTGCTTCGATCGATATTTATTCCAGTCATCTTCCGAGTTCGATTTAAGCGATCTGTTCAGAAGACTTCTGGCTTCCCTACCAAGCCGTTGGAGCTCAGCATTCCACCAGGGAACCGGCTTCCTGTTGGGAGGTTTTTGGACAGGACATACGAGTTCAAAACATTTGGTGATGGCGCTGTTCAGGTTATGAACTGCATCCTCCACCGATTGATTAGTTTTGAGTTTAGGCGGGGCTTGAGTGGATTTCTCAAGCTCCTCCCTAAATCGCACCCAGTCTGTTTTTCTCGGATTCCGCTTGGGCTGCGAGGGGGAGATCCCGCACTTCAATTGGAATTCGATGTATCTATGGTCTGACAGCGTAACATCTGGTGAGACTCTCCAGTTAGTGATGGCCTTCGCATGCCTGTTAGATAAGGTTAGGTCAATCACTTCCTGTCGTCTCGCCGTCACAAAGGTTGGTAGAGAGCCAACATTGTTGATCAGGAATCTTAGATGAAAGAATTTTGGATTTGGTCCGCCGTAATCCCTCCCTTAGTACAAAGAGGATAGCTATTATGCTTGGAGTGCCCAAATCTAGAGTATGGAGAGTGCTTCATACCGAAAACTTACACCCGTACCATTTTAGGCCAGTTCAAGAACTCACCTCAAACGACAAGTTTTTGAGAGCAGAATTTTGTCGATCATTACTGCTTCGAGATGAAACTGAACGAAACTATTTTGCAAGGATATTCTGGACGGATGAAGCACAGTTTACCAGAGATGGGGTTACTAACTTCCACAATTTGCATCATTGGAGTAGCACCAATCCACACAACAAAAAACAAAATAAATCACAACACCGCTTTAGCTGTAATGTTTGGCTTGGTATTGTTGGACAAACTGTAATCGGGCCCCGGTTTTTGAATGCCGTTATTAATGGAGAATCATACAGTTCCTACGAGACCTTTTGCCCGATTTGATGGACAACGTTCCTTTGGCCATAGCAGATAATTTAATCTACCAGCAAGATGGAGCACCAGCACACTACAGCTTACGGGTTAGAAACTGGCTAGATGATCATTTTAGTGACCGTTGGGTCGGAAGAAGGGGCCCCACGGAATGGCCACTTAGATCACCAGATTTAACCCCTCTAGATTTTTATGTGTGGGGATTCATGAAGAATTATGTTTACGAAGTGGAAATAGTATCTTTGGAACAACTGAAAGAACGGATTGAAGTCGCTGGAGTCAAATTGCAGGAAAATTTGTCAAGCATAGACTTACATATGTGCAGCCATTAGAAGGAGATATAGTCTTTGCCTTCTAAAAAATGGGGATCATATTGAAAATTTATTGTAATAAAACTCCCAATTTTTTAAAAAATAATAAAAAGGAGCTCAATGTTTCATACATTAATTTGCCTACAAGTCCAGCCGCGTTAAAACCAAAAAAAGGTTTTTCTTAGAAAAAAATGGTTCGGGTTTTTTTCTTAATTTCTCAAAAACTACAAGACATTTTTGCATCCGGTTTTCTAAAAACTAATAAGAGAATTGAATTTTTGAAAAAGAATTAGTACTTAATTACATACAATTTTGAAAAAAAATAGTTCGAAATTTTTTTTTTTTTCAAAATTTTGAGTTTGAAAATTAATTTCTCAAAAACTATTCCTTAAAACAGCTTCGTTTGAAAGCAAGATGAAAGAAGAGGTTTCTGGCTTTACAAAAAATTATATCACGGCATTGTGAATGTAACTGTTGATTTTTAATAATTTTTTTTCCAAATTAAGTCAATTTTTTAGAAAATTGCCCCTCCCGGCTAAACGGGGGGGAATAGACCCCCCTCCCTTACAATTTTTTTCTTGCCTTGACCAGACCTACACGCTCTAGCTTTTTGGCACACTGCTCGTGGGACACCCTGTATGTACAGATATGTACATATATTTGAATATTCTTTCATTGAAATTTTTCTATCTAGAAGAAAGCTACTGGTAGGTTGCATATACGTATGTATATGCCTCCAAGCGTTGCCAATTATTCCTTACTTAAAGAAATATTTGAAAGACTCGCCCCTATCTACACTGACATTGTTATCGTAGGCGACTTAAATCTGAATTTGTTGGACGCAAGAAATAGTAACTTCATTGAAATGGTAGAATCCCAGCATCTCAGATTTGTGAATTTACATCAGGCGACCCACTTTATGCCCAATCGAAGTGCTTCTCTTTTAGATGTTTGTCTGGTGTCAAAGCGAGCGCTTATCTCACTTTATGATCAAATATTCGCTCCCGCCTTCTCATATCATGACCTCCTATTCATATCACTCAACAACTTGTCACCTACTAACATAAATAACAACACTTCTTATTTTGATTTTTATAATATGAACATTACTTCACTCTTCTCGGGCTGCCTAAATCTGGACTGGTCATTGGTATACAATAACAACAATGTTGACATGCAAACAAATTGTTTGAATAATAACATCCATTTATTTTTCAATAAACATGTTCCAATCAAGGTTAGAAAGGACCGACAAAATTCTTAACCTCATCAAACGACGTGATATCCTTTTTCTAGATGGAGAAAATATACATAGATGTCCTGATTTACTGATCAGCTACAAAGCGGCACGAAATACCATAGCTTAACTTCTCTTATTCACAGAAACAAACGGCAATATTATTCAAGAAAGTTTTCCACCAACACTTCGAGCTCTACATTTCGGAATAATATTCGTCAAATGGGCATCTGTCCGAACAAACTTACTATCCCTTCAAATTTTGATCCCGAAGTACGTATGTAATAGAAATTTTATTCAGTCATCGTATGGAGAAAGTGATTTCACTCGTATTCCTTTTGATTCAGAGGGTGCTCAGAACTCCTTCTCCTTCGCATGTGTCGATGAAGTTTGTGTAGGACTCGCTATACTAAGGATTAAATCTAAAGCTGTAGGCTCGGACGATATACATCCTGTCTTGATCAAAACTCTTTTGCCCTGTATACTACACCAGCTCACGCATATTATGAATACTATTATAACCACCTCCACATTCCCACAGTGCTGGATAATCACCGATACCCAAATCATCTTCCCCCAATAGTACTGACTTTCGGCCAATTGCAATCCTTCCATTTCTAAGCAAAATGTTTGAAAGTATAGTCAACTTAAGTCCCATCTAGAAAATAATAAACTTACTACTGAATTTCAATCTGGCTTCCGCGCTAAGCACAATAATATTGTACCACGGCTCTGCTCAAAGTCTGCGAAGATATCCGTGTAGGAATGGATAAGGATATGGTTGTTGTATTAGCTTGCTTAGATTTTTCCAAAGCCTTTGATAGCGTAACTACCTGTTATTAGAAAAGTTAAAAAAGCAATTCCTTTGTGAGGGTTCTGCATGTCATCTTATGTCCTCTTATCTCTCAAATCGATTTCAATACGTTTTCTGTAATAATAAACGTTTTTCTATTCTATTCTTCGTGATGTTCCGCAAGGCTCAGTATTAGGTCCGCTTCTATTTTCTTGTTTTATAAATGTTTTTCTACCTCCAAATATCATATTTATGCTGATGTTCACCCCTCAGTCAGAAAAGTTTTAAGATAAACTCTCAAGTTGATTTTTTTGTTTGATCTTAATATATACATTTGCGATTGATTACTAGAATCATCTATCCATAAGCTTGCATGTGGCTAAAATAGTTAGATCAGTAAGGATGACTTTGGCCACTACAAGGCATGCCAAAGTCCAAATGCAACAAAGGAAATTGCTTACAAATCGTTCTTAATTCAAAAATTAAAATCCAAATTTAAATTGTAACTGAACGTTCCCTCCATCTATCAAAACAGCCGCTGTACAAACTGCACTTGTTGCTCTCCAACCTCTGACATTTTCCTGAATTCAACATGCATCTGGAATAAAATAGAAAACCGATGGCTTCTCTCCTCTCCCAACCATTTGCACACCATTGATATTTCTCTCATCATTCTGCCATCAAGAACCAACCATAAAACCGGCGTTTCTCATCCGCCATTGCACATTTCCATATACCAGAAATCCAACTGACAGCTGTTGTACATATCCACCCAAAATCGTACTGCTGTCAAAAATTTTCGTCATTTGACATCTCACACTGAAACAGACGGCAATTTCCTTCAATTGAAGTGGAAAAATTGATTTTTATCTATATTTCTTGTTTTTCGATTGCAAATTTATTGAAAATTCCAACAAGAAATCAGTGCCGAAGAAATACAAATCAAAATGGAAGCAGTTCCAAGGCTTCACATGCTGTGGTTTGCTTTGAAAACAAGCCCCGAAGGAACATCGTTTGCCAATTTGAAGAAGGTAAGATGAAAGTCTATTTTAGGGCATTTCTTTCTTCGATTTTTTAACAAAACTCAAAACTTCTTTGTTTGGGTGAAAACAGAACGAATTGCATTGATTAAATTATGAACTGTTTACTACGATGACCCGATGAGTCATCGCGCAGTCTGAAGTCGTGAAATCGTCTGACTTTTTTTTTCTTGCTTTCTCATTGCAGTACATTGCCGAGTGTTATCAAGAGGATCCGGAGGCATACTCGAAAGATGTTCATGCATTGGAGGTCCTCCGAAATTCGGCCATGCGTCCGGGGAAGGACATGCAGGGCTGTATTACGCTCAAGCGTTACTACTGTCAGCTGCATTCTCTGTCGAATCGATTTCCACAGATTTCCGAACGATCGGTATTCACATTCACTTGGAACAACTTGTACCAGAACAACGTCACCGAAGTGACAGACTTGAGGTTCGAAATGGCTGCGGTGTTGTTCAATATCGCGGCCTCGCACACCCAAGTAGGCGCATCGGTCTCTAGAGGCGATGAGGAAGGTATGAAACTGGCCTGCACGCATTTTCAATGTGCCGCTTGGGCATTCATTGAGCTAAAAGAGAAGTATGCCGGTGTGAACAGCAACAGTGACTTTATGACGCCCGAGTTGCTGTTGTTCATGCAGCAAGTGTCCCTTGCTCAAGCGCAGGAATGTATATTGGAAAAGTCATTGATTGACAACCGAAAACCGATGATTGTGGCGAAGGTGACTGCACAGATCGTGACATATTACGGTGCGGCTTTAGCTGCCTTGCTGACTGGTGGAAATGACGGGCCGATTGCTCAACTCGTGGACAGCAGTGCATACAAGCTGTGGAAGAAATACGTCAAATTCAAGATATCGTATTTGACTTGCATTCTATACCTCTACCAGGGTCAACAGGCTGAGGAACAACAGAAGATGGGCGAGCGCGTAACACTCTATCAGGTGAGTCATTAAGAGAAACACATAAAACTCCTAATCACCTGTTTCACTACTTAGGCGGCTTGGGACAAGCTCGACGAAGCTCGCAAGGAGAGTAAAGGGCTCCCGGATCAAAAGGAGATCGTCGAATCTCTGACATTCACCGCCGACGTCGTAGAAGGCAAACGAAAGAATGGCAAAAACGAAAATGAATTCATCTACCACGAACCTGTTCCCGAATTATCAGACATTACCGCTATACAAGGAGCGAACCTCGTCAACGGAATCAGCTTCAGTGTGACCGATCCCGACATCGCCGGCGAGGATATCTTCGGTCGTCTAGTGCCTATGAAAGCGCATGAAGCAAGTTCCATGTACAGTGAAGAAAAGGCAAAAATACTCCGCGAAATCGGAGCGAAAATCGAGAAATGCGATGTGGAAATTGCGTCCTACATGAGCTCTTTGAATTTAGAGAACATAAACATCAGCGAGGAAAAGGCTAACAAGATCCCGCAAGGGATAGTGGATCGCTGTGCATCATTGAATGCCAACAAAGCCGCTATTCCCGACTTAATCGCTTCGATGTCGCACTTGGCCGAGATATGCGCCGAAGTCGAGACGAATTTGAATGAAATCAAAGCCATCCTCAGCGAGGAAGAAACTAAAGAAAAACAATTCCAACAAACGTCTGGAGTCCATCGATCCAATGGTCATTTCACCGAATTGACACGTGAGTTTCAGAAATATTCGGAAGCCCACCATAAAGCCGGGGAAAGCAACGACACCCTCCGCAAAGCCATGGAACTACACGTGAACAATCTCAAAATCCTTTCGAAACCACTTCAGGAAATCCAAGCAGGCGTACCCAAGCTCACGGGCGAGTTTAATTCTTCCGATCTCTTCAAAGAGCTTAAATTGATCTTGAACAAGGTGAACGAGATGAAGGCACAACGGGCACAGTTCCATGCTGACCTACGCATCGCTGTGAATAACGACGACATCACTACAAAGGTGATAGCGCATGGCAGTAATGAGGGACTTCAAGCTCTCTTCCAAAAAGAGCTGCAAAAGCATGATAAACAAATCCAATTGATCGAAGCCAATCTTGCAGCACAAACCAACATCCTGTCTGCCCTCACAGAGGCATACGCCAAAGCGGCTCCTATCCTGAAGACTCTCTCCGATGTGAAGCATAAGAAAGACAACTTCTTCTCATCGCTAGCAGCTTCTTTCGATGTTTACGAAGATCTTCTTGGGAAAAGTGCCAAAGGTTTAGAATTTTACAAGAAACTCTCCGGGAATGTCCAGAAGCTCTTGGCCCGTGTTCGCGCTGCAAAGGACGTACAAGAAGAAGATCGTCAGCAAAGAATGAAGAGCGTTGCTCCACCAATAACAGCGGTATCTGCGTCCACTGTGCCTTCGTCGACTACAATCGCGGGTAAAACCAGCTCGACTCCGAAATTGAAAGACTACTTGAAGAGCAAAGGGAATTCCAACGATACGAGCTACATTCCATCGATTCGTCCGAACCCGCTTGGCTCGGAGAATCCTACAGCCGCCATATGTGGCACAGCACCCCCGGCAGCGAATCAATCGTATTCCCAAGCCGTTGGCCCTAATGAACCGCCACCACCCTACAGCTTGAATCAGTATTATGACCCAAGTGGTTATACTAATCCCATGTTCAATACGCCCGCTCCGCCGTACGAGGCGCAGGATTATTACCATCCAGGCTACACGAATTCAGTGATGAACTATGAGCAGCAACTTGCCAAGCAGGTGGAGAATATGTCTGTTCAACCCCAAGACTACAACTATGGATATCAACAGCAACAACAAGCACAGCTTTATCAACAGTACCCGGCTACATCGATTTCCCAGAGCAGTGCGTTCACAAATACACAGGGAACTGCTACGATGGCGTCTCAGGCGTATTCGCCGTATTCCGCTGTCTCATCTGGGACTACTCTAGCCACGCAATCGTATCCGCAGTACCCGACCGCTTCAACTCAGGTCACCCCCTACTCAAGTGCTCCAAATCCAGGCTTGACGACCCAGACGTATTCACAGTATCCAACGGCTTCAACTGGTAGTGTTTTGACTTCTCAGACATACGGCCCGTACCCGACGAGCTCTGTAGCTAGTCCGCTTACTTCTCAGTCGTATCAGCCATACCCCACGGCATCAACGCCTCAATCATATCAGCAAATGCCAACTCCCCAGTTGTATCAGCAAGCTCCAACTCCCCATTCAAACGTTTCAGTTGCTGCTACTCTCACTTCTCAATCGTATCCTTCGCCGTACACAAACCAGTCACAATTCTATCAACAATCAGCCGTCTCTCCGAATCCTACGGCAACCGTGTCCGTTCCCAGTCAACAGCCACCTCCATCGTCCTCATCTATCCCGCAGAATCCAATGCTGTATGCACCTTATCAACCACAGCAACCAATTTCATCTGCTGCACCTTCAGTCCCACAGAATCCCACACCCCATCCGTATCAGACACCTGTACCAGACGTAACTGATCCGATATTGTCCCAGTCGCAGTATTACCAACCGCCAGCTCCAACCTTATATCCATCCCAGTACAACGCAGATTCATTCCAAGCCCAACAGTATCCCCAAACTACACCAGTAGCGGCGCCAGACCCAACTCAAACACCTTACAATGGAGTAGTGGCCACTTCCCAAGCGAACAACCCAGGCCAATCGTATACCACACACCCGGGCTATAGTTTCAATCCGCAGTCAGGTTCCTACGAATACGGAAGTGGCTACCAAGTAATGCAGCAAACTGATTTCTACGGCCAATACACAAGCGCCATCGGGCAGACCGGGCAGGTGAACAGCACTACAACAGACTCGGAGAACGCAAACCGCGTTTGTATCCAAGACAAGGAGGTATGTACACACTCTTGCACCACCCAAGCAGGTTCACTGAATACCCCTTCCCTTAGGTTGCAGTTGTGTCGCACACCAAGCAACAGCAGGCTGCAGCCGCCCAGGAACCGGCCCCAGTTGATCCAAGCAATGTCAGCTACTACAACATTCCCTATGGCTATCAGTCTACCTACGCAGGCAATGCTAATCCAACACCCTATCCGCCTCCGCAAGTTGACTTTTCAGCACCTATGTACGCTCCAACCCAGAAGACTATTTACATGCAAAGCGGACAGATAGGCTCCACGCAGACGACTAAAAGCGAGGAATACGGTAAGTCCCTTTGGTGACTGAGGTGTCAATAAACAATCTGACTGACAGCTTCTGCTATAGCTGTGGGGGTCACACCACCACCACCGGCGGCAGCAACTCAACAACCTGTGCAAGCGAATCCCCAACCTACAGCTGCACCGCAACCACAACCGCGGCAGTCGAAGGCATCTGTTTCCAACATCGACCTCCTTACCGACATTGACTTTTCGATCGACGCTGCTCCCATGTTGCCGACACCAGCACTGCAGCCACAAATTACAACCCTAAAGCCCGACAGCCCGGTTGAGCCCATATCCCCAGTAAAACAACCGCCCATCCTACCTCCAAATCCCCCGTCGCCTGTAAACGTATCCGAGTCGCGCAAGATGAGCAGTGACAATCTATCCATTTGCTCGGATCTCAGCTCACTGGATCATAACTTCGATTGGGACGGCATCTCCATTCGAAGTGATGGCACCAAGCCACCCTCAACCGGTTTCTCTGGCGGCAATTTTCCACCAAAAACTACAACCGATCCGTTCTCGGATCCGAAAACGCTAAAATACTTCCACAAAGAAGTGGAGCGGTTCGAGAAAACCATTGAAACCCTTAATGTCCAAATGTTGAATGGCAGCACACCATTGAAAAGCAAGTGGAAGGAGCTGCACGACTTGCTGAACAAAGATGCCGTGAAGAGGACCACGACTATAGCGAAGCTATTCCCCGAAAAGAATCGCGCGAACGACTGTATTCCATACGATCACGCTCGAGTCGTGCTTGAAACCAGCACCGATGATTATATCAACGCAGCATATGTGAAGGTAAGTCGCTCGGTCATATTGCCTTCCTTGCTATATGCATGGTCTTTTGTGTTTCTAGGATCTAGGGCCGGGATGTCCGAACTTTATCATCGCGCAGACTCCGCAGCAGAACACATTGAACGATTTCTGGTCTATGATCTGGTCTCAGAAGGCTAGGACTGTGGTATGCTTGCATACACCGAATGAGGTAGGTGTGCCGAAGATTTGGTGTTTGCTTTATGATCATTCTGTGTCTCCTAGCTGCTCGATCCCTTCTGGCCACAAGATATCGATACCGAGATGCATTTCGATGATTTCTCCGTGAAACTGGTCAAGATCAACAGTCTATCCCATTGCCATGAGCTTAATTTGAAATTGTCCATGAATGGAGCCGATGCTATCCTTGACCTGTCGTTGCTTCATATAAAGGCGTGGACCAAGAGGTAAGTATGAATTCTGTCCACCGGAGAAGGTATTTCAATTTCCTGGTCATAGTTCACCGACACAAATCGTGGGAATCGCGCAGAACGTTCTCATGGGTCATCAGGAGCGGTGTCTGGAATTCAAGACCAACTCGCCGCTCATTATGAACTGCTTGACTGGATCGGAGCGCTCCGAACAAATTGCCATTGCCATATGCGCCATCTTAGCCACGCAAGCCAAGCGTCCGCTTCTGATCAGTAAGTTTGCATTAAATCTTCATTACAACGTGTCATGAATGAGTAATTTTCTTTATGACCGACAGATGTCGTTGATGTCTGGTACCGCATATGCAGTCAACGACAGAACGCCTTGAAAGATCCCTCGCAACTGGAACTCTCGATGCAAATCGTTCTCAGCCACGCTCATGACGTCCTCAACAAACGTAAGTTTCATTCTTAAACACTCCTGAATC
This sequence comes from Merodon equestris, assembly GCA_958301585.1. Taxonomy (NCBI): domain Eukaryota; kingdom Metazoa; phylum Arthropoda; class Insecta; order Diptera; family Syrphidae; genus Merodon; species Merodon equestris. Next base: position 18,569,531 of record OY284414.1, read on the forward strand.
AAACTCATACGAGATTCGTAACCGCAGGTGGTAGAATGACGTCTTATCAGATGAAGACGGCCCAGACAACCACATCCAAAGAGAAGGAGGAAGTGAAAGACCCGCTCAATGAGCTTGATCCGCTCTGGAAGCTCAAGCAAAAGTAGACTCGAATTGGATTGATTCTCATACAGAGCCGACGCGCGAAGGCGCGTCAAGGACGAAAGTTGTGTTTATCGATTGCTCGTTTTTCTACATTTAGTGATTTGATAATTTGTATTTTATTTTATTCATACGACACATGGTTACATATTTAGGATGGAAGTAGGCTTCTTTGTACTCACAAACGATGGTAATATCTTCAATAAATGTATTCACGATTCAGATATTTATGATAAAGCATTAAAATAAAAACACAAAATCGATTTGAATTCGGTGGTTTCATTTCGGAGCTTCCATTGGAGTGAAGAATCATTTCCAAATCGTCCGAAAAATGTTCATGGTATGAGCCAATTGATGTGTCAACATCTTTGGCACTTCTCTTATTGTGATCGTTCATATTCAATTTTATGTTGAGGTCCAGGGACGCTCATAACCCTGCCAATAAGGGGTAGCCTTAGCGATATAGAGCTAAGGTATTCGGTACACACCTCGTTAGCTCAAAAGGTACATCATATAGAGAACGCTCGGTGATGCCATCCTCCACATTACAGGTGCCCGTTTCACTGATGCCAAGTACTTTGACAACTTAACTCAACTTAACAAAAATGCAGGCATCTCTTCGACATTTGGATCTGCTTGGAGGTAACAGAGACGTCGCGGGGTTCATGCATAGGCTAATTGAATAGGAAACTGTTTTCGGTTGTAACTTGTTCCATGAACTTTAAAGTATACAGTACTCGGAGGAATAGGCAGTATATTGTCTGGATATAAATATTTGAGGACCGGAATAGTTGTGAAATTTCACCATTGCGCATATTGAGAGTTCTTCATTATATCTATTGTCCGCTGTCGGTTTGTAAATTATTGTATGTATATCTACAACAGTACCAAATGATCCATTGCACAAACCACCTGCTGTAATCAAATTTTGCCTTAATATTACTGGTTTACCGATGCACAGAAAAAGTCTTGGAGATAAGCCCTGCGCAGAGTCTGAAGAGATCGAATCAGCTCTGGGATCGTTATGGATTGCATTTATCATTGCGACAGGACGGTTTGTATTCTTTAAACTTTCGACATTAATCGGATTGATTTGTTTATTGTTGGGAGCTCATCATAGTTAAATTTGTTCTAATGTAATGAATTTTGCTGTCGATACTATGGTTTTGCTGTTAAAGAGGGCCGGAATGAACAACAATATACAAAGCTTCAATATTTTGAACTCGTGACTTCTTTATTAAAACACAGATGTTTTTTTTTGGCACACAAAAGATCGCTCGGTATTAGACTATATTAATGAAAACTCAATGGTTTTGCGGAGGCAGTTATCGTTATCCAAATCGAATAAAATTTTTCATGGGAAGGGGCAATTTTCGAAAAAATTGACTTAATTTGGAAAAAAAAAATATTAAAAATCAACAGTTACATCCACAATGCCGTGATATACTTTTTTGTAAAGCCAGAAACCTCTTCTTTCATCTTGATTTTAAACGAAACTGTTTTAAGGAATAGTTTTTGAGAAATTAATTTACAAACTCAAAATCTTGAAAAAAAAAATTTCGAACTATTTTTTTTCAAAATTGTATGTAATTAAGTACTGTAACAAATGAAACAATTTGTTATTTTAAAATATTTCCAATTTATTATTTCAAGTCCGACTCAACTTCTAAACCGATCTTCCCATGGCTACTGAATAAGGTAGGCGGTAGTGTACCTCCGTACCTCTGTAGCACTTCCGATCGATTCAGAAGTGAATCCAGAAGTCGCTTTACATCGATTGTGGCGTTGCTTATATACTCGTCAGGAGCTTTGTTAATACTTAGATTTACCGTTACAAATATGATCTTGGCTTAGAAAAGCTTTTTAGGAAAGTTTTATTAAAGCTTTCCTATTCACAGTGACTGACAAAATTTATTTTCTTTAAAGCCTTACAGTGACTACCAAAACTAATATTCTTTTCAATTTATTGATAAAATTAGAGGCCAAAACAATTCAAAATAAAAGAAAAATAAACCATAATTCAAAATAAGGTAAACAATTCAAAAATGATAAAAATGCAAATATGCAGTTGTTACAGTACTAATTTTTTTCAAAAATTAAATTCTCTTATTAGTTTTTAGTTAAAAACAGAATACCGGATGCAAAAATGTTTTGTAGTTTTTGAGAAATTAAAAAAAAAACCCGAACCATTTTCTTCTAAGAAAAACCTTTTTTATGGTTTTAACGCGGCTGGACTTGTTGACCGTGCAGGGACGGGTTAAGAATATCCCTGCAGCGATACCTATCGCTTGTCGTAAAAGGCGACTAAACAAAGGTAAACAAAACTCACATCTAGGCAATTTAGAAAACACCAAGGTGAGCCTAGGGACACATATACCACCATTAAACTGCCCCACAAGTGTGCATGCAAATCAGTGGGTTGACACGACTGGAGATCACCGGTGTTGTAAGAGTAAGATCAATCAAAAAAAAAATAATAAAAAATCTGGAGCATGCCCGTGTCAAAAAGGAAGGGAAGAAAGAAAACGGTCAAACCGTAGCATTATGGAAAAGAACGCTAAAAGGAAAAGCACTACCCCGCCAGGCACTACTAATGGTCGTGATCCTGGGACGAGCAGCAATGCTCGGGTCAGAGCTATAGGATTTCCGGGGGATAGCAAAGTAATGCAACGGCGTAAGCCACATTTAAGAGTCGCGAGTTGGAACGTTGGAAGCATGAGTGGGCGCAGCTATGAGCTTGAAGAAATGTTGGTTAGAAGGCGAGTAGACATCCTGTGCGTATAAGAGACGAAATGGCGAAACACCGGTAATCGGGCACGTTTCTTGGACGTTAAAACAAAAGCCTACAAGATGTTTTACTATGGATTGGAACAAGGTAAAAACGGAATCGCCATCATCCTTGCGGCAGAGTTACTTGGCAACGTCTTAACCATTTCAAAGTCCAGTGACCGTTTGATGGCTCTCAAATTGGTGATGCATGGTGAGGTGTGGAACATCGTAAGCGCATATGCCCCTCAAGTAGGATGCGAACAAAAAGAAAAAGATGCATTCTGGCTAGATTTCCACAACCGTGTCAAAATCATCCCAAAGAAGAGCTTTTGTTTGTTGGGGGAGATTTAAACGGACATGTCGGGAAGACAAGCGAAGACTATGAAGACTACCGCGGAGGGCTGGGATACGGCACCAGGAACTCTTCAGGTGAAGATATCCTAAACATGTGCAAGTCGTACGGTCTTATATTGCTAAATACCATGTTCGTCAAACAAAGCCGGCACCTGATCACTTATAGTAGCGGCGGAAATGAAACTCAAATAGACTATAATTTGGTATCCAGTTTCATGAAGCCACAAGTTAAAGATTGCAAAGTGATCCTGGGAGACGCGATCGCCCCTCAACACCGTCTCCTCCTGACTGATTTTTTTATGGAGGCGAATAAGAAGTCAAAGCAGCAAACGAAGGTGTCTGAGAGAATCAAGTGGTATAAGCTGGATAAAGGAAAAGGCGAAGCTTTTATTACCATCATGGAAAACTACCTCTCTTCCATTATCGATGACGTCGGTAATGAGGAGTGCAGAGCACAAGACATGTGGGATTCCCTACAACAATCTGGCCTGGAGAAAGCCAAATCACTGCTCGGAACATCTAAAGGCCCCTGCCAACACGCAAAAGAAACCTGGTGGTGGACAGACGAAGCCAAAGCAGTGATACACGAAAAGAAAATGGCTTTCCAAGCTTGGTCAAAGTGCTCTTCTACTAATAGAGAGGAAAAAGCTCGCCGTGAAAAGGTATATAGATGTTGCAAAGGTATCGCGAAGAAAAAGTGCGCCGAATTCAAAGCGAAAATCATGGAAGGCCTCTATCAGGAGTTGGAAGAAATATCGTCTTCCGCGTCTGACAGGAACCAGGCTACCCAGGAGCTTTGACAAAACAATTTGAACAAAGGAGCAAATATCTTTAAGATAGCCGCCCAGAGAAGAAGAAATGCTCAGGAGATTCGTTTCCCAAAGTTTATTGACAATGCTGAAGGCCAACTCCTTGTGGAAGACGAAAAAATTCTCCACAGATGGCGACAGTATTGCGAGGAACTTCTGAACGAACAGTTTCCCCGAGTGTACTTTCCAAGAGCCGCCCCGAATCATGCCGAAATATCCGACATCACAGTCGAAGAAGTTCGGTACGCGGTTAAAAACTCCAAGAAAAGAAAAGCTTTTGGGTCGGACGGGATACCCTCTGAGTTCTGGAAAAGGATGGGAGACATCGGGTCTAGATGGCTCATGGTTCTTATCTCCAAACTTATGAGAGGCGACACTATGCCTAATCAATGGAGGGAAAGCTATCTTCTTCCACTGCACAAAAGAAAGGGTGATACGCGAAATTGTGATAACTACCGTTCTGTCAAGCTGATGTCGCACACCATGAAGATCGTTGAACGGGTAATAGATACCCGACTGCGGAAAATAATTCGACTATCTGATGACCAGTGCGGGTTTGTCTCGGGTAAATCAACGACAGATGCAATCCAATGTATAAGGATCATGATGGAAAAGCATCGTGATTCTTCAAAGGACTTGCATATGGTGTTGGTTGATTTCGAGAAGGCCTCTGACCGGCAACCAAGAGATCTTTTATGAGTAGCGCTAAGACAAAAAGGAGTTCCAGAAACCTACGTGCGAGTGATCATGGACATGTACAAGAGAGGAACGACAAGATTAAGATGCACCGCAGGAGTCACCGAAGAGTTCGCAATCAAAGTCGGTGTACACCAAGGGAGCGTCCTCAGCCCACTGCTTTTTATAGCAGTCCTTGATTGCTTGCTTGAAGGAAAAGTGACGGACCCCAATGTGCACCAGCTATTCTTTGCTGACGATGGAGCCATTATAAGTGATGATCAGGCGTCCTTACAACGAGCACTTGATGTGTGGGTGGACATTTTTGAGGGACATGGGTATCGTATTAGTTCAAAGAAGACAGAGTATCTGTGCTGCCCGTTCTCTGACCCTCATCAGCCTATTCCAGACATTTACTTGAATGGAAGAGTGCTTCCCAAGTGTGAAAAGTTTAAATATCTGGGATCTATGATTAATAGAGAAGCAACTTGTGATGACGACATCAAACATCGCGTAAGCTTAGGGTGGATGAAGTGGCGGGAAAACTCCGCCATCTTCTGTGATCGAAAAATGCCCCCTTAGCTGAAAGGAAGGCTCTGCACTTCAGTTGTACGTCCGGCGCTCACATAAGGTTCACAATGCTGGACAATGCACAAAAAGTATGAGAGCAAATTAACGGCAGCTGAGATGAAGATGCTTCGCATGACAGCGGGAGTAACAAAGCGTGACAGAATTAGAAGTTCAAAGATCCGAGGAAGCCTCCACGTAAAAGAAACCATCACAAGAAATATAGAGCGCGACCGACTCAGTTGGTATTGCCATGTTCAAAGGAGAGATCATTTGAACCCCGTCCAAAAGGCGTTATCAATCGACGTTCCAATTTCAACACGCAAAAAAGGCAGGCCGAAAAACAATTGGTGCCAACAAATGCGAAAACACCAGCATTTGATTGGCCTCAGCGATGAAGTAATCCCAAACCGGGAAGCCTGCCGCTACTTTCTGAGGTCAAACCGGCGGACCCCACAAGCGGACCAGTAGGAAGGTTATGGTCCTACACTTCTGACCATAACGACGCCGGGATAAAAAGGAGAAGAAGAAGAAGAAAGAACGCGGCTGGACTTGTAGGCAAATTAATGTATGAAACATTGACCTCTTTTTTATTATTTTTAAAAAATTCGGGGTCTTATGAGGATACAATAAAGTCACACAGTATTGGAATAACCCTGGAAAAAATCCTTTTTTTTTCATTGATAGCGCCTGAAAACTGACCTGGCAATTTCGTCTGCGTCCGCCCGCCGCCGATGGCTTCTAACACAATAAAACCTTAAGACAATAAAACAGCAATTTTTCTTTATTGAAAAACAAAATATTTGCAACCCAAATGTAAATAAAAGGCATCGCATTTTTAATACAAAAACATTTCCAAATTGGATGTTAACTCATCAACACATTACGATGTCAAACTCATACTCTCGAGAAGAATTAACGGATATGCACTTCTGCTACGGTTTAGCTAATGGTCGAGATCGTGAAGCCGAAAGACTCTACGCTGACAGATATCCCAATCGGAGGTGACCCAGTCGTAGCATGTTTTCAAGAATCCACCGACGTCTGCGAAAGCACGGAGTGTTAGAGCATCCAAGAAGCGAAAGATCAGTTACAGATGGATCAGGAATCTTAGATGAAAGAATTTTGGATTTGGTCCGACGTAATCCCTCCCTTAGTACAAGGAGGATAGCTATTATGCTTGGAGTGCCCAAATCTAGAGTATGGAGAGTGCTTCATACCGAAAACTTACACCCGTATCATTTTAGGCCAGTTCAGGAACTCACCTCAAACGACAAGTTTTTGAGAGCAGAATTTTGTCGATCATTACTGCTTCGAGATGAAACTGAACGAAACTATTTTGCAAGGATATTCTGGACGGATGAAGCACAGTTTACCAGAGATGGGGTTAGTAACTTCCACAATTTGCATCATTGGAGTAGCACCAATCCACACAACAAAAAACAAAATAAATCACAACACCGCTTTAGCTGTAATGTTTGGCTTGGTATTGTTGGACAAACTGTAATCGGGCCCCGGTTTTTGAATGCCGTTATTAATGGAGAATCATACCTGCAGTTCCTACGAGACTCTTGGCCCGATTTGATGGACAACGTTCCTTTGGCCATAGCAGATAATTTAATCTACCAGCAAGATGGAGCACCAGCACACTACAGCTTACGGGTTAGAAACTGGCTGGATGATCATTTTAGTGACCGTTGGGTCAGAAGAAGGGGCCCCACGGAATGGCCACCTAGATCACCAGATTTAACTCCTCTAGATTTTTATGTGTGGGGATTCATGAAGAATTATGTTTACGAAGTGGAAATACAGTCAAACCTGCTAATCGGGACACTCTATAATCGGGACACCTGCTAATCGGACCATGGACCAGTACTATGCCATGCGTTGCTTAATGTATTTACCTGTCTAATTGGACCATGCATAGGAAAGAAAATGCGCAATATGTATGTATATTTCGTTTTTCTCTGTTCATTTTCTCAGAAATTGTTGTGTAATATCCTCTTCTTAAAGGATTCTCCGAATTATTGGCGTCAAATTTGAAATGTCGCTTCGTTTGTGCTTTATCTGGGGATTTCCCGGTGTGTGTATTAATTTTTAAGGGAACTGAGTCAAAAAAGTTGATTAAGTTTTTGAGTTTTAATTATGTGATAAGGATTTATGTATAAAAAAAGTAAAATGAGTAAACGGAATTACAGTGAGCTTGATCTCGAAAAAAAGGTTGAAGTTATAAAGTGTTTTGAAGAAGAACGTTTATCTCAGAGAGATCTTGCAAAGAAGTTTAACTGTAGCAAAAGTCAAATCCAAAGAATTTTGAGCACCAAGCAGGACATTAAATTGTCGTTTGAAAAATTTGTTGGCTTAAAAAGAAAACGCATTAAACCATTTTTATCTTTTGCCGAAATAGATGTTTTGACATTCAAGTGGTTTTGCTTAGCTAGAGAAAAGAATGTGCCAATATCGGGTACAATTCTCCAAGCAAAAACACTTACTATAGCAACAAATCTTCAGATTGAAATTTTACTGCTTCAAATGGATGGCTTGAAGCTTTCAAAGTGAGACACAATATTGTTTTTAAAATTCTGAGTGGAGAAGGCGCGGATGTCAATATTGATACATGCGGTGATTTCAAAAAAAAACTTTAAAAACCATCTGTAATGGTTATGACCCCAAGAACATTTCCAACCTCGATGAAACTGCGCTGTTTTTTAAAGCAACTTCTACATAGTCACTCCAGCTCAAAAATGAAAAATGCAGTGGTGGCAAACTTTCGAAGGAAAGATTGTATTTGTATTTGTATTTATTTATTTAAAACAACATTTACACAAAAAGATTAAAATCTTATAAATAGCGTAAGGCTTAAAGAAGATTTAAAACATATGTATACGCGATAATGCAAAAGGCAGATGTAAAGATACATATATATTTATACAAATGAATACTATATTCAGATATCTAAATTCAAAAGGCGATGTTCGGAGGGAGACTAGGGTGATGACAGGTATTTCAAGAGGGAGGTTTTAAAAGTGCGGTGATTTTCAATTCTTCTTATTTCGATTGGCAAAGAGTTCCACTGACGGGTGGTATAAACAAAGAAAGTGCGTTCTGAGGCAGTGCAGGAGTATCTTGGTTGAATAAGCGCATGGGATCGCTGTGAAACTGGAAAGTCCAATTTTCTATAAAGATAGTCTGGTTGGCCAGTTCGCATTACTTGATGAATGCAGCATAATGATTTGAATTTTAAATAGTTTACAAAAGAACAGCCAAAGATTTTTTTAGAATGCTGTGATACGTGGTCATAGCGTCGAAGGTTATAGATGTATCGAGTAATATTATTAAATATAACATTTAGTTTTCTTAAGGAGTTAGAGTCGGTGTTACAATATACTTCGCAGCAGTACAGCAGAGTAGGCAAAAGAAGAGTTTTAGCCAATAAGATTTTGGTTTTTATAGAGATGAAGTTTATCGAGGCCCATAGGACGCGAATGGCGGCATAAACTTTACCAGCGATAGTATTTACGTGGTCAGACCAAGTAAGTGTGTCATTGAAAACAAGTCCAAGGTTCTTTAATTTTTCAACGTAGGTGACCACGGACTCACCCAGCTTGATACACGGGAGTAGGGACTTATCTAATTTAGTTCTGTTGATGGCTATTACTTTACATTTGGTCGGATTGAGACTCAGATTGTTACTCTGTGCCCACCGCTGTATGCAACATAAATCTTCGTTCATTGCTTCTGATGCCTGAGAGAGTTTTTCAAGAGGGCTACTAATAAACACCTGAACATCGTCGGCAAACATTAAAACGTTGGAGTGTCTAACCGCTTGGGGGAGATCATTAATGTAGAGAACGAAGAAAAGAGGGCCCAAAATTGAGCCCTGTGGCACACCACTGCGTACAGGAAGTAGACATGAAGTTTTATCACCAACAACCACGCATTGATGCCTTCCTGTAAGATATGATTTAAAAAGCTTAGTTGCAGTTGAAGAGAAACGAAACAAACTTCTCAGTTTTGAGCATAAGATCGTATAATCGACTGAGTCGAAAGCCTTGGAGAAATCCAGAAGGGTAAGTAAACTTACCTCTTTTCTATCCATTGCTTTACGTAACTCATCAACAATATTTAGCAGTACGGTCTTGCAGCTTCGATTTGCTCTGAATCCGGATTGAGCACCATTAAGGAGATTATTTGCATCGAGAAACCTTTGTATCTGCCTAGAAATCGCTTTCTCAAAGACCTTGGACAAAAAGGGTAGGATAGAAATTGGTCTATAATCTACTGTACCGCTGCCCCCCTTCGGGACTGGGATAATTTTGGCTTTTTTCCAATCAACTGGGAACTCAGATGTTGTTAAGATGGAGTTGTATAAATGTCTGAGGTATGGCAAGATAAATGGTAAAAGTAGCTTAACGAATCTGGGGTCAATATTGTCCAAACCTATGGCATTTGATTTTACAGAGAGTAAGGCCGCAACAATGTCCTCATCATCAAGGCGAGTAGGGCTAAATGTGCTATTCACTTCCTCGGATGGATCAAGAAGCAAATTAGCAGGTAGATTTGAGCTGGTTTTGTTTGAATCTAGAAATTTAGTGTTCAGGAGATTACAATCGAGGTTGTCGGGGACCTTGGGGCTTTGTTTACCGATACCCAAATTACTTAAGGTCCTCCAGACATTTCTTCCAGTACCCGTCGGATTAAGGTGGTTTGCATAGTATTTTTGTTTAGCCAATCTAACTTTATACACAACTTTATTCCGAAGGGTGGAGTAGATTGCATGCAACTCGGGAATTCTGCACCGCTTCCATCTAGCGTAGGCTATATCTCTCTTTACAATCAGATCAGTGATATCGCGAGTCATCCATAAAGGAGCTCCGTACGTAATTTTCTTTCTGCGTAAAGGAACATGAGCATCGAACAATTTCTTAATATTTTCATTCAAAAACGATAGTTGATCGTTAACTGATGTGAATCTATAGATTCTGGCCCAGTCAATTTCACGAACGCCATTTAATAGACGACGTTGGTTAATCGATCTAAAGTCTCTATATTGGAGAAGTTTTACATTTGCCTGGAATTCAAAATCATAGATTAAGAAGATGAGTTCATGTTTAGAGAAACCTGGTGCAAGAAGTTGGCTATAAAGTAGTGCCTTTCCGGGATCATTAACAAAAAAGACATCGAGTAGGGTGCTAGAGCTGCTGGTGAAATGAGTTGGTGCAGAGAAGTTTACAGGAAATAAACTTAGAGAGTTCATAGAGCCGATTAATGGTGCAGAGGTGGTTTTATTCAGAAGATTGCAATTTAAATCGCCGCAGAGTATAACCTGAGAGGTAATACAGGAATATTGTTCCAAACTAACAAGCAGAGGAGTAAAGTCTATATTTTTATTGGGCCTGTAGGCCGTGCAGATTAGTAGCTGCGATGAACTGCACGTAATCTTCACAAAGAGATATTGCAGGGGGCAAAATGTCTGTCTTAATACTTAATGGAAATAAAATTCAAATTGATTTTCCGGAAATTTAGGTCAATACGCTGCACTGGTTGGTAATCCCTTTCATAGCCTAAAAAACACTCCAAACTGAAAGGTATGCATTTAAAAAACAAACCTTTGTGAGTGAACCGGTCCAATTAAAAAGGGACCTCCATAATCGAACCACCTCCTAATCGGACCACATTTCTTTGGTCGCAAGGGTGGTCCAATTTGACAGGTTTTACTGTAGTATCTTTGGAACATCTGAAAGAACGGATTGAAGTCGCTGGAGTCAAATTGCAGGAAAATTTGTCAAGCATAGAAGGAGATATAATCTTTGCCTTCTAAAAAATGGGGATCATATTGAAAAATTATTAATAAAACTCCGAATTTTTTAAAAATAATAAAAAGGAGCTCAATGTTTCATACATTAATTTGCCTACAAGTCCAGCCGCGTTAAAACTAAAAAAAAAAGGTTTTTCTTAGAAAAAAAATGGTTCGGGTTTTTTTTTAATTTCTCAAAATCTACACGACATTTTTGCATCCGGTTTTCTGTTTTTAACTAAAAACTAATAAGAGAATTGAATTTTTTGAAAAAAAAATTAGTACTTAAGGGGGAATATCGTGTAGACATTTAAAAAAATCGATTTTTTTTTTGCATAAATCGGTAGTACAACATGTGTGCAAAAGCGTTTTTTTGAATTTGATTTTTTTCCCGCTGAAATTGAGCTTCTTCGATTTGAATGTAGAGGTGCTGATATCTGCGTTCGCTTTGGAGGCTCTCGTAGCGACTGTTCGCAACATTCAAAGCTGGTTTTACATATCTAATATATATACATATGTAGTTTATGTTCGAGTATACTGGTCGTCGAAGCCTCGTGTACATCGATTGATATTGATATTACGTCAGATTTTTTCGCATTTTTTTCGCGTTTGGATCAATACGCAAATTTTGCGTTTTTCTCAAAACGGTTTTTTTTTTACACTCCGTGCACGATAACTCAACGAAATTTTGACGGATCGACCTGAATCTTTTTTTAAATTAAAGGTAAATAATTTAAAAAGATACAAGCCGATAAACATTTTTTTCCGCAAAAATTGAACTTTTTTTTTTAAATTGAGTTTAAATAAATTGAAAAAGCTAAAATCATTCGCTTTTTAGGTTCACATAGAAGCTATGGGTTAGAAGAAGACGAGATTTTCACCTGCTCCCGGTCGGACCATTCTACGAGGTGCTAGAGTGCACGGAGTTTGACAATTTTTTTTGAGACGCCTCCACGCTTATTTGATTATCTCCGTTAATTGTAATCGTAATCATCTGAAAAAAATTATGAATACTGTTCGATATGTATATAATATGCTCATGAAGTTTCATCAATAAAAGTTTTATAGTTTTCTGTAAAAAAATTCATGAAAATCGGCTTATTTTTGACGTGTTACACGATACTCCCCCCTTAATTACATATATTTTTGAAAAAAAATAGTTCGAAATTTTTTTTTTTCAAAATTTTCAGTTTGAAAATTAATTTCTCAAAAACTATTCCTTAAAACAGCTTCGTTTAGAAACAAGATGAAAGAAGAGGTTTCTGGCTTTACAAAAAAGTATATAGTATGTACATATGTTGATTTTTAATAATTTTTTTTCCAAATTAAGTCAATTTTTTTAGAAAATTGCCCGTCCCAGCTAAACGGGGGGTAATAGACCCCTCCCTCTTCCCATACGATTTTTTTCTTGTCTTGACCAGACCTACACGCTCTAGCTTTTTGGCACACGGCTCGTGGGACGCCCTGTATAACACTGATCTTAAATGTTACATACTGAGCTTGGTAGGAGAATAGGTCTATACCTTTTGAGTTTGTGGACAGGCTTCAGATTTGAGAAGCTTCCTCTAACCTCTAACCAAAAGGATAAGGAAAGGTTTTAGATAACGATGGACAGTACTTTTCAGAATAAAATTCAAAATTTTGGAAAAACAACGGCGGAGAGCTGATACATACCTGCCCTCCAGTATGGCCTTCCAATGTGTAAAACACAAGACATCATCCAGTGGACAAATAAAACGCATTCTTCTGATGGTTTGTTTCGAAAGTACAAAATAAAAAAATACTTTATTTCGTTTTGTTGTCTTCTTTTTCAGGTTTTCAAGATTTGTTTTCGATTTTTTTGCTGTTTTCTATGTTTTTTTTTCTGTTTTTCTTTTGTTATCGTTTTCTTTTCGTTTCGGAAGTTAGAAGTTAATACAAGTTTTACAATCAGTTTTTGGTTTTTTTTTTGATTTATGCATGAGAAAGATTTGCAATTGGACAATTTCTTTTACTTCATTCTTGGGCTCGAACAATGTCAAAGTGGTTTTCATATAATACAAAATTAAAATTGAAAATAAAATATGAAAAAAAAAGAGAAATTAAAATAAAATTGCTTTGTATTCCTGAAATTTAGCAAATCGTTTGTGGATTTTGTTTTTTTTTTTTTGTAGACTTTTTCTTATTGCTTAGATGCGATATTGAAATGCTTTGGAATTTAAGTTTGGAAACGCCCTCTGCCTGTTGGTGAGGCGGGTGTTTCAAGTCTGCCAAAGGTTTAAGCAGAGGGCGTTTCCAAGAGTGTTTAAAAGTTTGAGCGAAATGTTATGGGTAAATTCAGCGGAAATTAAAATTGAAATGGAATTTCCAAAAATAGTGAAATCGTTTTGTTCTTTTATTCTGTACTTTACATGTGAATTTTTGTTTTTTGTTTTTGTTTTATATTAAAGAATAGAGATTACTCGGATCACCTATTTGTGTTTTTGTTTAAAGCTTCCGTTGTTTGTCTTTTGTTTTTTTTGTTAACATTAACAAGCGATCCAATAGACGGTGGGGTTTGGCATATGTTTGAAGTGCATACAAAGGAGACATACGTTTGTCCAAGCACCAGTTCGTTGTAAGGCAATTCTCTCGGCGGAGAGATGTAAATATCTGGACGTGTATGATCTCTGGCTGAATTGGATGAATCAAATTCAGCGGCTTTATTTCAGTTGGTTTTAGTGGTTTTCTGATATTTCAAGTATTTTGAGACATTCGTTTAGTTGCTGAATTGGATAATAAGAAGTTTTGTGTCACTTAGCCACTTAAATTGTAAATTTGCTGAATAATAACATTAATCACAGTTGGATGTATCATATTTTAAGTGAGGTTTTATTTTTTGGCAAAATTCATGATTGAGAGCCGTTCGGAAAAGTGATGGTTGTCAAGAAAAAATCAATTCAGCGCCTATAGATTACTGGTAATTTTGACTGCAAGACACTCTTAAGTGATATTAATCAAAATTAAATGTATTCAGCTGCATTCAGCTTAAGTAAATTTGGCATTTTTCGTTTTTTTTTTCTACAAAGCATAACCTACGAGTATTTACAGAGAAATTGAATCACAATGGAAAACAGGCTTTATTGCGAATGCAGCTGGTCATTGTCGACATAATGGTTCATTGTTTTATTTCTCGTTTGGTTTCATATAAAAATATACAATTCAGCGCTGAATATATATATATATATATATGTATATGCTATGAAGTAATGAGGAAACAATACTTAAGTTCAATGCTTCACAATTGACTTATGGTCGTAGTCAAAGTCATCGTCGTCATCGTCATACCGTACGTACCGTGGTCGTCGTATAATTCAGCACTTTAACAGCTTACTCTAAAGTAGTAAAGTTAATATCTACATCACAGAGAAACCTCAGAGCAAATAAACATGTCCTTAATTAAATAGGAAAAAAAAAATAAACAAAATCAAAAACGAAAGTTTAATAAAAAAACAAAAATACGTTATTCAGCGCTAGTAACAAGTGAGCGTCGTCGATGTGTATCAGTCCGTTGTTGTCTTCACTATGGCACAGCCATGAGTGGGAACTATGGTCAAATGCACTGGTAAGGTAATCAGGTAGTTGTGGGGTATTGTCTTACCAGAGAGTGGCGCCGTCAAACATATCCCCATAGACCACGTGTATTGGATCGTCTTTTGTTCTTCGCTTTTCTTTCTCGTTACCGTTATTCTATATAAAAATAGTTTTGATACTTTGTTTTTGTATTTTCTTTGAGAAGTAAACAAAAATGCCTTCACAACCCCATTTCGAATGGCGTTTCATGTCTGTACAAAACCAAAACGAGGAGCAATTTAAAATGGAAAATCAAAAAAAAAAGTTTTTCTACAACATTTACACGTTTTTTTTTGGTTTTTTGCTAAATTCACATTTTTGCTTACTGATTTATGCCAAAACTCAGTTTTGAGACGAATTACAATTAATTTTTGCCAGGCTACGAAACATCCTCAAAATGGGATTATTGTTTTGAGGAAGCTTTTACATGAAACTAGGTGTCTATTGCTTGTTGTTGGTTTGATGATTTTTTCCAGGGGATGTGTTTCTGAGGGTTTGTTTGGAATTTGGTTTTCAAATTTATTTTTTTTTTGGTTTTTTTTTGTGTTTTATTGTAATGTTTTCATAATAAATCGTGGACCATGGTACGTTTGTCAGTGGTTGTCGTCGGGGCAGCAGTTATAATATTTTTTTTAGCAGAAGACGTTGGCGATGAAGTTCTTTGTAAACGAGAAATTGGTCCACGAGTCAAAGTTTGGATTGAATTTCATAATTTGATTTGATGCTGCTGTGGATGCTTTCGAATTAGTGTTGGCCGTCTGCTGTGGGGTGGCGGATCGGGGTTTGATCTTTTGTGATGTTGCTACTGTGGCGCTTGATAGGGATACCGATCGTGTTTTCTCGTTGGGGGATTGTTGCTGAGACGTGGGGGTAGTGGGAGATGACGGGGGTGGTGGTGTCAACGAGGTAAATCGTTGTTGCTGCTGTTGTTTCTCTTTAGCAGTTCGCAGCAATGGCTGTTTATTCTGGTTGCCAGCCGTAGTGGATGATGGCGTTGCTGAGGATTGTTGCAATTGTTGATTGTTGTTGCTGCTGGCACCCTGAGATTTAGTACGTTGTCGATTGTTCACCTTCTTTGGCTGCTTATCGCAACCAGCGTTATTATTGCTTGCAGCATTCTTGTTGTCTCTATCCTTCTCCTTCTGCTGCAGCTTCGGATCCTTGCGATTTGAGTCAAACGTAATCATTTGCTGCTTGCGATAGATCCAGTCCTCTGAGTATACGTTACTCATATTGCTCGTACCGCTCTGACTTTGACTATGAAACAGTTGTCGTTTCGGTGGAGCAGCCGACGACGTTGTTGACGATGTCGTTCCAGCCATTGCTGCATTGCATTGCTGTTGATGTTGTTGCACCTTATTGCTGTGCTTGTTGCCGCTGTTATTGCTAGCCTTTGTACCACCTTGGTTGGACTTACAATTATTACTATTTGTATTGGCGCTTATATTTAACTTAATACCATCAATATCACCCATCGATTTGTGGCGTTGTCTTTTGTTATTATTCCGGCCGTTGCCGTTGTTCTGATTGTTGCTGTTGTTGTTGTTGTTATTTAAATAGTTGCTCACAGATCCGTTTCCATTGTTTAAGGCAATATTCTCATTGTAAATTCGCATATTACTATCCATATCCTTTTTACAGCTGCTACTACTAATATTCGTTAGATTATTCTGTTTCACCATTAACATCGAGGTGGGAGATGAACCATTGCAAACGCCTCCTTCTCCCCCACCTCCTCCGGCTACACCACCTCCATCACCGGTTGGCGGCGATGTCGTTAAGGCTCCAAGTGCACCAACCATACCATACCCTACTACTCCCGATTGCGTTGCCACTGCCGCCGACGACGTTGCTGATGTTGTTGTACTATTACTATTTAAATTATTTGTGTTGGTGGGTGGGTATTTGCGACGTGTCTCGATACCGGATCGATTGTCGTTGACCCATTTTTTTAGGCGCTTCACAAATGGCATTATCATAAAGAAGGAGTTGGCATTTATGCCCAAATTATTTTTTGATATGGCATCGTTTTTATTAATTGGTAACGAATCGATTGGGAACCAATCACAGCATTTGATTTCATTGCGAGTACGAGGTGAGAAATGTGTTTGCAATGGAACATTGCGTACTATGTATAAGCGTATGTATTGATCATTGATAACCGCATCAATAAAATCACTTGGTACAATTAGTCCGGTTATATCGTAGCCAGTTTCCTCAAATACCTGAAATGAGACAAGGAATTTCATTACTACAATACATATACGAGTGGCAGTGAGCAAAAATATTTTTAAAACAACACTTGAGCCTGTCTGCCAGGCGGCAACTGCATTCAGTGCCCCTCGAGTGCATGGTTCTTCATCTGAATATCGGGTAGACCCTTTGGTAAATCGTTGGAGAGAGCAAACGAGAGAAAGACGAGCCTGAATTACCACTTGATGAACAACACATTTGGAGCTCAGTGAAGAGCGTCACAGACAGCACTCTTGGCTTGGCGGTAACAGAAACTGAGTCCTCCAGAGGCTCCATTTGGATGCACTAGGTTCCCGGAGGCTATGCTTCTTCAATAACAATTGTTAAAAAGTGGGCAGCTGAATTTGAACGTGGCCTCGAAGATGACCCACGTGAAGGACGACCAAAAACCGCAACCCCACCGGAACACAAGGGCGATTGGCGAGTGGAGGTGAATGAGATAACAGAGGTAGTGGTGATATCGGATAAAGGGTGCGAAACATCTTGCACAAAAAATTAGGGATGCAAATGTTTTGCGCAAGTCGGGTACCGCATTTGCTAAATGCCGATTTTCACAACAATCCTTGGACCGATTCAATGTCCTCTAAACAACATGGCTTCTTCAAATGCAGGTCTACAGCCACAAACCTTGTCGAATTTATGTCCTTCACACTCTCAGCATTAGCGAATGGAAATGAGGTTGACGTAATTTTATCTGATTTCAGTAAAGCCTTCGATAAAATCTCCCACAAACTAATACTCTGCAAACTGTCTTCCTTTGCCTTTGAACCCACTGCGTTGAAGTGGATATCTTTTTATTTTAAAAACCGCTACTACAGTGTTCGTTTCAGATCGGCCTTTTCCAACCCCTTCTTAGCTTCTTCCGGCATTCCCCAAGGCAACCACCTAGGTCCACTTCTTTTTATTCTTACCATAAACGACATTGAGTTTGTCATCAAACATTCTCACCTCTCACTGTACGCCGACGACACCAAGTTCCTCAAGACCATTTCCCCGCAACAAGATTCTTCCCTTATTCAACCGGATCTCACCAGACAGAAAGGTGTTCCAAAAATTGCTTGGAGCTTAATATTTCCAAACGGCTCCTCGTCTCTACTTCCTCAATAATGAGCCCATCTCCACCGTTCAGGTTATCCGCGATCTTGGCATACTATGTGACCAAGAGCTCAATTTTCGTGCACATATCGACGATATAATTCATAAAGCCAACTCTGCACTCGGTTTTGTGAAACGTTGGTCTAAAGAATTCTCATATCCCTACGTAACTCGATCCATCTATATTACATTTGTTCGCCCCCTTCTCGAATACGCATCTCAAATGTGGTCCCCTTATCAACAAACCTATCTAGAATCGACAGCATTCAACGTCGGTTCCTTCGTTTCGCTCTTCGAGGTCTGCCCTGGTACAAGCCTTTGTTCTTGCCGCCCCATTAAGACCGTCTTAAACTAATCAACTTGAGTACTTTGGAGGAAAGAAGAAGAGTATCTGACATTATCTTCATTCATAGACGACTTATAGGTACCATTGACTGCAGCACCCTTCATAACTCCATATCTCTTAACACTAACTTTCATAACACACGCAATCCTCGTCTCTTCTATTTATCCACCCCCCCCCCGCATCTCATACGGCTCCAATGAACCCATTCCCGTATGCTGGCAAGTGTTAATTCGAATATTAACTTCGATTTCAGCACTCAGCACTGCATGCCTAAAACTCTGTCTTCTCAATAGCCTTCCCTCCTTCCAGTCTTAGTTTCTAAGGATCGAGCCGCCCTCATCCGTTCTCATGAGTTATTAAGTAATACAAGGGTGGTCCGATAAGTAGCCAGATGGCGCCAGTATCGCAAGAGCAACTTACTATCGTGTAGTACATTCTAGTAGACGGCTACTGTCGAAATTTCAGCCGGATCGGACTCGTAGTTTTGTTTTGACCGCGTGTGGAAGCGGGAGTGTCCGCGGATTTTAGAAAAATGGAAAAAGAGCAATATCAGTCGGTGATTCGATTCTAGTTTTTGGAAGGGAAATCGCGCAGCGAAATCAAAGTGCGTTTGGATGCTGTGTACGGTGACTCTTCTCCTTCGATGGCGACCATCAAAAATTGGTTTAACGAGTTTCAACGTAGTCGCACGTCGGTTTTTGATTAGCCACGTCTAGGTGCCCCGAAAACGGCTACCACGGAGGATAACGTGACAAAAATCCACGATCTCGTATTGGCAGACGGGCGATTGAAGGTGCGTGAGATAGCTGAGACAGTAGGCATTTCAAAAGATCGCGTGGGTCATATCCTGCATTTTGGGCATGACAAAGCTGTTGGCGTGATGGGTGCCGCGTTCGGTCACTCCGGGCAACAAGCGCAACCGTGAGACCACTTCCGAGCAGTGTTTGACGCTGTTTAAGCGCAATCCGAAGGAGTTTCTGGGTCGTTTCGTGACAGTCGACGAAACATGGATTCACTGGTACACACCAGAGACCAAGGAAGTGTCGAGACAGTGGACTTCACCCGGCGAACGTGCTCCGAAAAAGGCAAAGACTGTCCCATCGGCCGGAAAGGTGATGGCCAAGGTGTGATCCACATCGACTACCTGGAGAAGGGCAAAACGGTCACAGGGCTGTACTATGCCAAATTATTGGACCGATTCGACGCCGAATTAAAGAGAAAACGGCCCCACTTGGCGAAGAAAAAAGTGCTCTTCCACCATGATAACGCACCAGTTACACCTCCGCCCTCGCCGGTCGAATTGGGCTACGAACTGCTGCCCCATCCACCGTATTCTCCCGATTTGGCCCCGTGCGACTTCTTTTTGTTTCCAAACTTGAAAAAGTCACTCGCCGGGCAGAAATTTCACTCGAATGAGGAGGTCATCGCCGCCACGGAGGCCTACTTTTCAGACCTCGAGAAAACGTATTTTTCAGACGGGTTAAAGAAGTTGGAGCATCGCTGGGTCAAGTGTATCGAGCTAAAAGGAGACTATATTAAAAAATAAATCGCCATTTCTCCAAAAATTTTGTTTTTCTTTTGTGGGCTAAGTACTTATCGGACCACCCTCGTATAAGTTTAGCTTGAATTAAGCTCAATAAATGGGCTGTTTGGCCCCACGAAATTATTGTTAATTGATTACCTTGCAAAAGGCAGAACAATTACAGCTGAATATACTGCAACCTTCTTGACCAATTGGATGCAACAAATCGCGAGAAGACCCATGGTACACAAGGAGCGTTGGCGGTAGAAATCTGCAGAATTTGTGATACGATTTGCTCGGCCTGACCCCTAGTCTCTTCATCTCCATCTGTTCCCCAAATTGAAGAAACTTGGTTCTGGGAAGCGCTCCAATGGAGTAGTTGAGAAGGCCGTCTCTCACCTCTGGGACGGAATACTAGTGTTGGAGAACGCTCGACCAAGTGTGTTGAAGTCGAGGGAGATTATGTAGAAAAATAAAATCATTTTCTAACTGAAAATCGAAGTCTTGCATGATCGGGCTGGGAATCTCTTACCCTAACCTCGTATATCAAGAGAACGAAAATACGAGGGTCGATCTTTAAGTACCTGTGTTTGAAACCAGTTGACGTTACTGAGGGAGAAGCATTACCACAACCCAAAAAGTGTAACGGGATGAACCAGTTAGACCAGATGGAAAAAAAAAACGTGTATTTGGATACGGATTTGTCATAAGAGACAGACATAGGCAAAAAGTCTTAAGTTCCGGGCAATGCCTCAAAACCATACGGCCATAGGAAATACGTTTAATAAGCCTTCATGTATTCACAGAAAACAAAGATGACCGTCTCAATGACCTAGGTAGAAAATAGGTTCAATGTCCCAGCTATTATACCAAAATCATTCTAATGGACCTAAAGGCGACGCTAGGATTCCCATATCTTAACATCCACAAGAGATTCTAGCCGCCTCTTGATCAATTAACAACCAACCAAATGCATCACATCGTGATCCATATTGGATATTCTTTTTTTTCGACTTTAGGAACTTCGCCACCGGATTGAATTTGCACAAAGTACGGAACAGCAATGGAACAAAGAAGCGCCATCAGGGATGCCGCCGCCGAAACGCTTAAGTTAAAGCTACTACCAACGCCATATCCCTGATTTGATAACGAGTGCAGAAGGGGGAAGCTTATAACGGTTCCAATTATAGGGAAATAAGTCTTCCTAGCATCGCGTGAAAAATCTTCTCCTCGGTGCTGAGAGAATACCTGAAACAATTTGCGAACAATTCGATAGGGTCCTATGAGTGTAGTCTCAATTCTGAAAGCTCCACAATAGAGCAAATATTCACTGCAAATCTTAGGCACATAACAGCCTTTGTGCTAGAACAACACTCAGAACGGTTGTCGCATTATCATATGATTGTGTCCACACCAACTTCGTGTTAGACTCACTGGCCAAGAGGTACGATTGTTAGGTTCAAACAATTGCTTGCGTTAGCAGATGAAATTAACATTATTAGACGGACACATTGTGATGACAAAGAAGCGCTTGAAAGCATTGAAATAAGCAAAACAGTCAAAACGGCGAATCAATTTGTATACCCACAACTGCCGACGCTACATCCACTTGAAGTCATATCATAATACGTTCAATTACTTGATTAGTTGAGATAGTCAGTGTCGAGAATGAGTAAATTGAAGACGATCAACGGACGTCTTTATACATTTTAACTATCAGTGAACTAATGAAATCTGCGTTGAGGGAACTCTCCTCGTGGACAAGACAGAACGGTCTGAGAATAAGCCCCCAGAAAACCGAGCTGATCTTGTTCACCAGGAAAAGGAAAATTCCGATATTTGCTCCCCGAAAGTTAGAGGGCACTCCACTCAAACTCAAAGCGGAAGCCAAATATCTAGGCATCATTCTTGACTCCGAACTCTCCTGGAAAAGGAACCTGGAGGAAAGGATGAAAAAAGGATTGAACGCTTTTTATGCATGCAAAAAGACCTTCGGAAAAAGATGGGGCTTGCAACCATACATCATTCATTGGATGTACACAGCAATCATCAGACTCATTTTAATTTATGGGGACCTAGTCTGATGGACTGCTAGCAGCACGAAAAGCTATTGGGAGTACAAATTAATTCGGTCCGTTTTTTTTGTGTTCAAAATTTTTTTTTTATTGAAAGAACGTAAAAAATACATCATTCAAAGTATTGTCCGTCGGAAGCGACTACTTTTTTCCTATCTCTCTGGTAATTTTGGAATACCATCTCTAAAAAATGAGTCCTCTCTGGCATCGATTCAATCATTGCGCCATTCTTCGATTTCTTCAAAAGACCCGAACCGGTGACCCCCAAATCGTTTTGCATACGTCAAAAAAGCCAGTAGTCGGAAGGAGCAAGGTCTGGAGAATACGGCGGGTGGGGTAAGACCTCCCATTTCAGCGTTTCCAGGTAGTTTTTGACCGCTACAGCCACGTGGGGCCGAGCGTTATCATGTTGCAAAATCACCTTGTCATGCCTTTCGGTCGTTTCTGGCCGTTTTTCACGCAATGCACGGCTCAAACGCATTAGTTGTAGTCGATAACGTTTCCCATCAACGTTTCGCCTGGTTTTAGCACCTCATAGTACACCACACCCGTCTGGTCCCACCATATGCAGAGCATGACCTTTGAACCGTGGATGTTTTTCTTTGACGTCGATGTAGACGATGATGGAACGGGTTCACCAAGCTTTGCATAGTATTCTTTCTTCTTGGGGTATATCCACTTTTCATCTCCAGTCACGATCCGGTGCAAAAATCCCTTCCTTTGATGTCTTTCAAGAAGCAGTTCCGAGGTGAAAAATCATCTTTCGACATCTCTCGGTTTCAACTCGTATGGCACCCAATTTCCTTGCTTTTGAATAAATCCAAATTTCTTTAACCGAACGGAAATTATTTGCTGAGTCACTCCCAACGATTCTGCGAGTTCACTTTGCGTTTGGCACGGATCTTGATCCAGTAAAGCCTCCAATTCCTCATCTTCAAACTTTTTGGGCTCTTTGTCTTCGATGCTAAAATCACCACTTTTGAAGCGTCGAAACCACTCTCTGCATGATTTATCGGTCGGAGCAGATTCACCATAAACTTCTACAAGCATTCGATGGGCTTCAGCTGCACTTTTCTTCCAATTAAAAAAGAAAATCAAAACTTCCCGCAAATGCTGTTTATTTAAGACAAATCCGGACGTTTTCGAAGAGGCAAAAAACTATGTTGTCAGAAACAGACGCTGATGCACACTAATTATTGTTGACAGATGTCACACCTTTCCAATGACGTAGGTAATCGCTTCCAAGATCAGCCACAACTTGCAGGTGGCGCCATCTTTTTAAAACGGACCGAATTAATTTGTACCCCCTATATATGAACATGCTCAACAAAGTACAAAGGTCAGCCGCTGTTTGTACAACGGGAGCCATAAGAAGCACGCCGCAAGCAGGGTTGGACTTGATACTTCATCTCCTCCCCCTGGATCTATTCATAAAAGGCTGCGCTGCAAAGAGCGCTCTCAGACTAAGAGAGTCCTCTCTGCAAGCCAACTATGGACATGCGGCCATACTTAGAATAATAGAAGACCTGGGAAAGAAACATGGTTTTAGTAGCCTCGCAGCTACGACCGATTATATTTCCCCCAAAATGAATTCTCTCTCAGAATACCAATCCTTTTCCCCGGACAGAGAAGAGTGGCTATCAAACGCTGTGATCAACGACCACGAGATCACTCTCTTCACCGACGGATCGAAAATGGACACAGGCACCGGCGCCGGGTTCTAGTCTGATACCCTCCACAAACAGGAATCATTCAGACTCCCTGATCTGTGCAGCGTTTTTTAAGCAGAAATCCTGGCAACAGAGAAAGCAGCTAAACACCTACAGGTAACCGATATCCCACCATCGGATATCACTATCTTCGTAGACAGCCAGGCTGCACTGAAGTCAATAGAATCCTGTATAACGAGATCAAAGGCTGTCATGGCGCGACTCACTGAAGTCCATCAGACACCACAAAGTCAAACTCTGCTGGGTCCCGGGCCACAGCTCAATCGCAGGGAACGAAAGAGCAGACGAATTGGCCAGGCAAGGGTCTGAACTGGACATCAGCGAAGCGGACATGTCATTGCAACCACCGATCAGCGCATTATACCGGATCATAAACGACACAATCATCAAAGAAGCCAACTCGTCTTGGCTTACAAGAAACGGAAAAACAAAGAAGCTCTTGGCGCTGGACCGAAACTCGATTCGTATGCTCATCGGAGTGATCACAGGACACTGTGCCATCGGAGCAATGCTCCGGAAATCTCTGCCGGAGCTGCGGCGATGAGAAAGAAACCGAGACGACTCTTCATCCACTGTCTGTCTACGTCTCCTGGGCATACTTGCATCAATCTTATCAACGTTTTCGGGATCCACAATCTCACAAGAACATGATATCATTACAATCTACGCCTATACGCCTTTTTGCAATGTACAAATAGCTGAAGGACCGGATAGATGAAATGGTGGAATTCCAATCTTAATAGAGAAAATCTGGCCTCTCCTTGATTGGTTCCTCTTCAAGCCACACTAGATTAGTCTCCGATCAGGTCCACAGTGTATGATCTCAGTCTTTAAGAGAATGTTTGACAAGATCTTGTAACAATTTGATAGCAGTGACCTAGCTATAAGCGAGTTTTCCTCCATATAGAGCTCATGTAACTTCTTTGTTAATTCATATCCAGCATGTTTTATTCATTTTGATGGTATTAGGTCGATTCCTGCGGCCTTGTTATGGATGAATTGCCTTTTTTCCTTCCTCGATGGTTAGGAAATGTGGAAAAGAAGAAGAAAGTAGCGAGGAAGATCATCCCATAATTCGAAATTGAAAACATTCAAAATGCTGTAGCGACGTCGACGAAGGATTAGAATAGTTCAGTGTTGAACAATGGATCTTGCGAATAAGTAGATGTCCAGAAAATCCTCTATTCCAAGCCTAAAATAAGCTAGCGCTAGAGTCCGAAAAGGTGGCTATGTCTAGAGTTAATTGAATGCGTTTTAAGTAAAGGGATTCGGCAAGTAGGACCATGAAAACATCTACAAAATATTTGAGAAGAACACTTAAATACTTTTGTGAGATGGAGGAAACGGCTAGTAGCGTCATAGAGAAAGTACATCCCTTTGCCATACCTCATAGCGGGTATCCAAATTGATGAATTGAGCAAGGGTATTCTATATCATGTGGAAACGTTGGAAGAGCTTAAACAAGGAATAGGTCCTCCGAGCGCATGAAAGCTGACCAATCCTTTCCCAAGAATGTCATTGAGCTGCGAAAAGAAGACGCAGGCCAATTTTCGTTTCAAACGCAACGAGTTCGGGCAGATTGCCAGGAATTGCTGGGAGAACAAGCCGACATCGAGCGTAAGGGTCAAAAAATGTATGGATCCCTACATAACTAGTCTGGTCAAGGTACAAGAGTTCCAAGCCCTTATTGACAGTAGTTTGGCTATCTAACGCTATTCAGAGACAGTCCTAGACAGAAGTGGGGTGTCAGTGTGTACCAGGAGCTGTCACCATTGCTTATGGCAGGGCGCTTCGAAAATCAACGTCGATATCTCAGGCAAGTACTATAGGTTTATTTGCCTTATTGTACAGAATGATCCGATTGAGGTCAGGTATGAGCCGTTTTGAAGGCAATTCCAGTATGCCTCTCTCATAGAACTCCTCCCAACTATTGGGCAAAAGACCGGGATAGTCGTCTATCACAAGCCTCACGAAAGGCGAGGTTTTCACGAAAAAAATCGTTCGCCACGAACAGGAATAGGTGATAATCTCTTGATGCCAGGTCCGGACTATAAGGTGGATGCGTAATAATCATAAAACTAAGCTTGCGGAGCTCCTGCCGGGTCAATATTGTTGTGCGTGGTCTGATGGAACACAATCCGCACCGTACTAGCCAAAGCTGGCCACTTCTAGGCAATTGCTTTCTTCAGACGGTTCAATTGTTGACGGCACACGTCGAATTAAGAATTTTGCCATAGGGGGTGGGGCTTATAGATGATTCCCTGCCAACCCCACAAACGCACATCGAAACCTTTCCCGACGTCAATCCTGGCTTGACTAACAATTAAGCCGGTTTACCACGATGCGACCTCGACCATTTTCACTTGAAGTTGTGTAGAACAATGTACGTCCGATAGGCAGGACCATGGACACTGTTGCTCTGGGCCAAAAAGTTTTCGATACTAATTTAGGGTGGCGCACACACAAGGAAAGAGGTCTCAATTACCTGGGCATGGGGTATTAAAGGGTTTTCCAATGGGGACTTGACAGCTTTGAATTTAATTTGTGAACGCATCCTTTCACTAATCATTGTCAATTTATTCAGTAAACTCAACATTTTCATCATGGTAAAGTACACGAACGAGCAACGTCTGCAAATTATAAAAATTTTCTACCGAAATTCCGAGTCGGTGACCGCAACTTTAAGAGCGTTAACTCCAATTTTCGGTCGTGATTCTCGCCCTAGTAGACAGACAATAACAAGCTTAGTGCAAAAATTTGAGTCTACATATTCGTTGTGTGATGTTGCCGTGTCAGTGAGACAACGGGTTGGTCGAAGTGTCGAAAATATCGCTGCCGTTCAGGCGTCCGTAGCAAACGATCCAAATCAGTCAATTCCACGGCGTTCTCAAGAATTGGGCATCGCTCAGACCACATTATGGCGTATTTTGCGTAAGGATCTTGGTTTACACCCATACAAGATCAAGCTGACTCAAGAATTGAAGCCGATGGACCATTTGAAGCGACGTACGTTCTCCGATTGGGCTCTGGAGAAGATGCGCCAAGATGATGAATTTCATCGCAAAATCATCTTCAGTGACGAAGCTCATTTTTGGCTCGATGGGTTCGTCAATAAGCAAAATATGCGTTACTGGTCGGGTGAAAATCCACATGTGCTTCATGAATCACCACTTCATCCACAAAAAATAACTGTTTGGTGCGGTTTGCATGCCGGCGGCGTTATTGGGCCATATTTTTTCGTCGACGATAACGATCGTCACGTTACTGTGAATGGCCAGCGTTATCGCGCCTCGATTACCGATTATTTTTGGCCCGAATTGGAAGATATGGACTTGGACGACATGTGGTTTCAACAGGCTGGTGCCACAAGACACACAGCACACGTTACAATCGATTTGTTGAAGAGTAAGTTTGATGAGCGTGTTATCTCAAGAAATGGGCCAGCCGATTGGCCGCCTCGTTCGTGCGATTTAACGCCTCTAGACTATTTTCTTTGGGGCTACGTTAAGTCATTGGTTTATGCCAACAAGCCGACGACGTTGGAAGAGCTCAGAGCCAACATTGAACGCGAAATGTGTGTGGCCGAATCATCGAAAATTGGGTCCAACGAATCGACCACT
The DNA here is from genome assembly GCA_958301585.1 of Merodon equestris. Classification (NCBI taxonomy): domain Eukaryota; kingdom Metazoa; phylum Arthropoda; class Insecta; order Diptera; family Syrphidae; genus Merodon; species Merodon equestris. The sequence continues at coordinate 18,596,875 of OY284414.1, forward strand.
GCAAACGTGCTCGCTGTGGCCATATGAACGAAGTCGAGTTCCATTCATAAATGTTTTGATTGTACTTCAAGCCGATAATAATGTTTTTGAAATATCTCAAATGGTTTGCGTTTTATTTAAAAAAAAAGTTGTCAAGTCCTTTTTGGAAAACCCTATATAATCAGCTGGTTAGTGATCGTATTGGCTGAAGAAGTCTGTAGGTTAAAGCCTAAAGTCTGGTTCACACCGAACTGTAGCGCTTTTGAAATGAGTAATTTCCTTTGAGATATGAACGCATTCATCCATTGAAATGGTAATTTATCTTCGAGGTCGTGGTGCAATGGGTAACCATCTTCGACTGTTGAGCCGGATATCTGTAGTTCAAGTTCGTCCATAGTCAAGAACAATTCCTATACGAAAAAACTGTGCAGCGATATCAGTTGTGGATGAGAGATGATAAAAAAAAAGGCTGATGAAGGCATAACACTTGCAGCATAAGATCACTTCAAAATTCATACTCTGTGTGTGCATTTCCAATTAATGACATGGAAACAAGGGTTTCTGTGAACTACAACCAACGCAAATTCAGTCGAATCTCTCAAACCCTATCCAGGACAACCACCCCCTGAGAGTAGTGAACGAACATCTTCGCCTCAAACCACCTGCACCCCGTCCAGGTTGTGTGACAAACACCATAAGAGCGTACACCTGCACGAATTATAGAGAAAACCAAAAAACAACTCATTTCAATATACCTCAGATATGGAAGTGTAATTGATAGCTCGTTCCTTAAAGCCCTCAGCTCTCGATAGATATTCGAAAAAAATTTGATTCAAGGGACAGACGATTGGAGATCTAGTTCCATAAACCACTTTGGCCCTTCCCTTATCACAAGCAGTCATTCAGGTACGTTGTGTGCATTTGGAAGACTTGTTCATCGATAGTTTGAAGAGAACAAGTCTTGTACAGGTTTCCAATTAGACATCCGCCAAAGATAATTTTCAAGTTTGCTTATCTGTTACGCAGTATCTACGGGAACAGAACAGGTTCCCCTCTAGTTTGATAATTGAACTTACCTCTCTTGTGGCACAATGTATTGGATCTTCGGTCTCATTAACTTTCCCTTTGGGAAAGCCCCATGAGCTCTTCGCAAAATAGGATTGCACAAGTAACACATAACTGAGATCTTCAGAAATCAAAATAGCTCCATAGGTAGGAACGGATAGTTTGTAATTCTTCCAGTCTTCTAAGATTTTGTCAACTGTCGACAAATTTTTCTGAAGGAATGGAATATGCTGTAACGACACAAAGACCAAACGCGGTTAAGTCAAGAGTATTGGGTCTATGAATGGCGTAGTTACCTGAAATAATTGCATAGCAAACTGCTTGATGCCGCATGGCTGCAGTTTCTTCTCCACAATTGCACAAAAGAAATCCAAATAGAACCAGTGTGCCAACTCGATTTGGAAACATATCCGAATCAAATTGTTTCGCTCGTCGTCGGGGACGTTTATGATAAAACGACTGGCTAAATCGTCAAGGATATCGGACGGAATTGCATAATTTTTCGAATTGGATGTTAATGTTGATGACGAGGATGGTGTTGACGTTGGCGCGAATGTCGCCGACGGCGTTGGTAATGACGACGACGACGACGATGATGTTGTTGTTGATGGTAATGTGGTTGTTGTTATATTCGAAACAGGAATTGCCTCCGCGCCACATGTAACAATTCCCGCTGTCATCGCTGACAATGCTAACAATGATGATGAAGATGATATCGCCGATGCCTGATTTGTTCTCTTATGACTGCCGACGCCTGCGGCTGTTTTAGTTCGTAAAGATGCAACAGTCGTTGCCGCCAGCGAGGACAACGATGCTGAATTAAACGTAAATATACGTCCATTCTTACCGCTACACGTCGTCGTCGGAGTACTATACCCTCCGCCAGTTGCTGCCGCAACTGCTGTTATTGTTGTTGACGGGGTAAATCCATTCATTCGTGCGACCGAATTTATTGCTACTTCCATCATCTTTCACAGCTTCTCCTTAAAATCTATTTCTTTACAAACTCTTTAATCAAAACTTATTTGTAGATATATTGATGTACGTATTTATACTTCACAAAATTAATTAATTAAAAAAAAATAAAAAAACAAAAATACGACCGTAAGAAAAATGCAGAACAAGGGAGAGAGAGTCGGGCTCCTCCCCGGGGGCTTTTGTTGTTTAGTGTTCTTGTGTCGAAAAGTTTATGAAAAACGATTGTTAATTGTAAACTATGGGCTTCTGAAGCGACGTGGAATTGAGTGTCTTTTTGATTCCATCAACGAGAATGTAACTGGGAAGTGGAGAAAAACTTTCGAGTGAGAAAAACATTTGTTTTTCTCCGGATTTTCACTGTTTTTTTTTGTTGGATTCTTTTTTCTTCCGCTGTCAGTTTTCTTTTTGTTTTTTTGCTTTACTACTTATCACTGTTTTTCGTCTTTTCACTCACACATTCACGTAAGACTTGTTGTTGTTTTGCTTGTGTTTCGTCACGTCTATCGCAGTGTGGCGCTCTGTGCGTTTTCTTCTGTCCTACTTCACTCCGTTTCACTTCATTTCCTCTTTCCTCTTTTCGTTTCTTCTTCTTCTTCTCCTTTTTTCTTTCTTCTTTGACGAAAGCAATTCGGATAGAAAAATATAGGTAAAAACTGCTTTTTTCTTGCTTTGCAAATTGTATATTATGTACACGAAATAAAAAAAAAAACAACACAAAGCGTTGGCGAGAAAAAAGTCAAATTGTCGTTTCACAGTAGCGAAGATGAAAAAAATTAATTAATATTTCGAAACAATGAAAATATTATCGTCGAGCAATGATGAACAAAACGCACAAAAAGACAATTGGAAAATGAAGTAAAAAAAAAATGAGTAAACTAATAAAAACGAAGGAAAACTAAAACGAAAATAATTGAAGAGAAAAATAAAAAGGGGAAAAAAACTATTTCATTTCATTCCACGGAAACTTCTGGGATTCTGAGAATTTATTTTTCGTTTTTCTGTTTTCTATTGTTATTTGCTGGCTTTTGCACTTTTCTTAGTTATTACACTTAAACTAAAGATAATTTGTTATGAATTTTTTACATTGGAGAGCTTTATGCGAACTGGTAAACTGTGGAAAAAATCTTCTCCGTCGCAGAATTTCGCCTCACACACTTTTCCTTCCATGAAAAATTATTTTACAAATATGGCTGACATGAATATTGTTGATCGGACATGTGTGCGTGTGTCAGAGTGTGCTTAATTGTTAGAACGACACTCGATGGAACGAGAGTCGAAACGAGTAGGGTGATTAGACTGAGTTTGTTCATTCACTGAGGCCATGGTTGGAATATTTTTTACTGTATTTTACTACACTTTTACCCGAAGGTCTTTCATATCATGCCGTCGCAACCATTACTATTTGTCTACACTAAACCTAAACCTTTTCCTTTGGTGTGCGAGAGTCCCAGAACGTGTCCTGCAAGCGAGGACTACACTCATTCCAAAAAGGCCCAACTCGACGGACCCGGCGATCTTCGCCCTGTCACAGTATCCTCGGTAATGCTCCGTCTGTACCACAAGGTTCTAGCCTCGAGACTGCTGAAGATCGCCAACCTTGATGAGAGGCAAAGAGTATTCCAAGTGTGCGAAGGCACCAATGAGAACATTTTTTTGTTGGATTTGGTGCTAAAATCAGTTCGGAGGGCTTTCAGATCACTGCATGTGGCATTGATGCATATCGCGAAAGCGTTTGACACGGTGTCACATCAAACGATCACGAAGGTCCTCCTTGCAAAGGGAACGCCACCCCACTTGGTCGAATACATTGCCTTCTCATACGAAAGCTCTAGCACTTACCTCCATTACAACAACCATGCTTCGGGGCACTTTACACCGTCTCGAGGAGTGAAGCAGGGTGACCGGCTATCACAGCGTCCCGAAGCAGAAGAAATCGGTGCTCCTTTCACAACCTTTCACAATTTTAGGACAGGCATTCTACAACTGTCCCGTGAAAGTGAGTTTAGGTATCTGGGGTGAGGTCGCGAGTCAGTGTCCTCAAACAACAACTTGACACTTTAACGAGAGCTGCCCTAAAACCTCAGCAGCGACTCTTTGGCCTGCGAACAACTGTCCTTCCAGGACTATACCACCAAGTCGTACTGGGAGAGACAAATATTGGTATACTGGACAAGATCACCAGGAATGCTGTTAGGAAGTGCTGCTTCCTCAGCAAAGACGTACCTAGTGTCACCGATGGCAGATTGGGCATACCGGCATTGAGATTCCAGATTCCCTACATGCGTCTTCGTAGACTGACAAACATGGGGATGCCTGACGAGCCGCAGAAGAGCACGGCAGGCCAATTTGTTGAGTACGAAAGGGCAAAGTGTCTGAGGAGACTGATGACCGCCGATCTCATACTCGACACCAAAGCGAAGCTCAGGAACTTCTGGAGATCCAAACTCTACAGTTCTGTAGATGGACCTTCCTTGAAGCAGTCCAGGGATGTCCCCAGTCAACACCGGTGACTGCAGGAACCAACAAGATTCTTGACAAGGCTGGACTTCGTTAAAATTAACAAAGTCCGTATTAACAACCTGCCAATACGATCTAGGACATCCCAGGGACGAGCCGAGCTGGATAGAAGGTGTCGAGCAGGGTGCCTGAATCCTGAGACTCTCAACCATATCCTGCAAATGTGCGAGAGGACTCATGGAATCAGGATGAGGTGCGACGAAAATGAATTCCAGGTTCTCGTCGAACCAGAATTCCGGACCCCCACGGAGAAGAGGTACCCTGACCATTCACCAAGGACGCCGTAACAACCCTTGTGGACGTCCAGATTGTCAACGACCAATGAGACCTGAGAGCTGAACACAGAAGGAAGGTCGCGTACTATCGAGATCATCCAGGTCTGGAAGATCTCATAAAGTCCAGGACGCTTTCGGGCGAAGTGCGATACACTTCGGCAACCCTGTCTTGGCGCGGCATCTGGTCCAAAGACTCCGTGAATGACTTGAAGCACTTCGCTATACTCACAACACCGGTAATCAAAGAAGTATCCACCAGAGTTCTCCTTGGAGGATACATGACATACGCAGTCTTCATGAAGTCTACGGCCAGGACAACAGCCCGTCAAAGGCGGGGAGAGCCTCGGAATAGATGCGTTGCCGCCTCATAAAGGCGTAATTCGTTGGGATTTAAGTGGGTATTACTAGAATAACTCAACTCGTTTGAGGAAATCTGCTCGAGTCCCACATAGCTCCCAGTATGTACATTGGCATCTTCCTCCACGTTCCATAATGCCCAAGTCCCTGAGCTACAGATAAAAGGATGATTAAGGTCCTGCAAACAGTTTCCTTGGTTTTTTGAGATAGGACTCTACTTCACTATCACGTCATGAGCCCAAAGAAGCAGCGATGCGCAAGAGTTATACTGCTCCTGATCTGAACGCTGGTATTTTGCCGCTTGTCACTAGTGAACCAAGGTAGACGAAAACTGCTTCAGAGTTATAGGCAAGACATCCATGTTGCTCGTGTTTGATTGGGTTGGTTTGGTAGGACATTTTAACAGCTCCCAAATGCTTCATGTACGACTCGCTCTATTGCGAATGCAAGCGATTACCCAGACTTGTACTAGATCATGCCTGTTTGGCCAGTGAGCTCATCATAAACTTTCCGGATTATGTTGAAGAAATCCCATAGGAATGCGCCGCCTTCTCTGAATCTTTTTTTATAGTAAGGTCTCGGGTAGGTTGTACTACCAGACAGACACCTTGTCTTTATTGTATTTTCCCCGTTGTCCGGAGAAAAGTGAAGAGAGGCTTCAGTGATGTAGAGCTAAGATATTCGGCACACACTACGTCGGCGGGACAGTCGCAGAGAAAGTGTTCTGATGTGTCATCCTCCTCTTGCAGACTTCTTGCGGAGATCAGGCCGTACGCACCTAGTCATCCTGCATCCTGCATGTTCCCTCCATCTGCGACTGTGTGCATTAACGACCCAGTCGTTGATGTCAGATTTGACCGTGGAAGCAGGTAGACCTAAGGCGGGTTCAGGTCCTGAGAAACTCTTCTCTTAGCCCCATCTATCGAGTTCACCGGAGATCTCGTTTCCTGGGATCCCAGAGTGACCTGGGACCCATACAACCCTAAGTGAATTTAGTCTTCCCACTTTGTTCAAAAAGGTCTTGAGTTCTGCACTAATTTGGAGTTGGATAGAGGGTTGGACATAGCTTTGAGTGCAGCTTGGCTGTCACTGCAGATGTTTGACAACATAGTGCATGGCTATTAGGGTTGCGTAAGTCTCCAATTGAAAGACAGGCGTATATTTTCCCAACGAGAAGTGCAGTCGAATGTTTTCGCATGTTTTTTGGAGAAAACTCCAGCGCCTGTGAAATTACAGCAGTAGGATGGCAGGTGTCATTGCGTCAGACGGCATATCCATGAGACAGGGGGCGTAGGATATTTCTCTCTCAAGTACACTTTCACTCCAATGCGAGTTGTACCAAAGACCATTTCTCTTTAGGCGAGACATGGCTTTCAGTGCGTATCCTCTGTTATATATGTGGCGGTGTGACGGCAGCTTTAGAGTAAGCAACAACTGACAGCTCCGGTCAGCCCATCGTCGACGCATCACGCCACCCAAAAAGCTCGATGAACCAGGGAAAGTTCCGTTGCATCGCCGCTGTGCTTTCTTTTACTCACTCATCGTCCGACATCCGTATCAAGCAGTCGAGTCCCTCCATCGCCTCCGTCGTTTTTGGGATTCCGCGTGCAGAGTTTTGTTCTTTTTTTGGGATAAGGAAATAAACTGCAAATTGAATTTTAGCCGTGGTTTTATTAACCTCCACAGTGGTGACCCCGACGTGATGAACGAAGAGAAGCAACCGAGTCCCATCGCAGGTTCAACTGCTCCAACAGCGACTAACAATAGCCAGCCCGAGGTCGCAGCAAGTTTTAAAGCCCGCCTTCAGATGCAACCATTTATGGAGTCAGATGTCGACAGCTGGCTCTACTTGGTTCTACCTCTTCCGGCCAGGATGGCCGGAAATTCGATACGGTCTGCTCACAGCTGCCAGCATCCCGCATAACCGAACTGAGGCCCATCATTGACGCTGCTCCACCCAGAGATAAGTATGATTATATTCAATCTCAGTTGGTCCACTATTTCGCAGACAGTCAACAAAGGCGAATTCGACGCATCATACACGAAATGCCCCTGGGTGACAGGAAGCCCAGTCAACTTTATTTCGAGATGGCCCGCGTTGCGAAAGGCGCACTAAGCGAAGAAGTCCTCCTCGACCTGTGGGCTGCCCGCCTCCCTCCACACGTGCAGGTCGTCGTCATAACGGAAAAGGGTAACGCAATCGACAAGGCCAGGATTGCAGAAACGGTGATGGAAAACGTTGAGCTTCGCCAACTGAGCGGTATAGCCCCACCGGCGCCGTCAAGCAACAGCAGCCGCCAAGGTGAAACGCACATCAGCGCCCCCCCCCCCAGCGACGGCCGATACCGCCCATCTAATCTCCGAGTTCTACAGGATACTGTTGCGACAAGCCCAACCGCGCCCAACACGAATGTGTTCCCGCACACCGCCCAGACCCGACCGTCCGGCGAACGTAGAAGAGAAAACTCCATCGAACAATTCGAGGACTGCTGGTTCCACCGAACTTTCGGCAACAGGGCACTCAACTGCTGCCCGCCATGCAAGTCTTCATCAACAGCCCAGGTACAATGTCGCCAGAAGCCCGAAAGCCCGGGGCGGACTTTCTGCAACACCATGACCTGATGATCGACGTCAAACGATCCCGCCTAATCGATCTCAGCCATGTACCGACCCCACAGCTCATCGACCGCAATGCACCTTTCGCAGACATCATTCTATCGTTCACGCGCCTCGCGCCTCCTGGGCGTCAACCAATTCGAACGCGTTACACTTCATTGAAACGAACGGACCACCGTGTACAGCGCGGGCCAGGCGGTTACCCCCCGATAGCAGGCAGCTAGACAAGAATTCGAATCATTAATGCGGGCCGGGATCTGTCGCCCATCGAAGTCTAACTGGTCAAGCCCTCTTCACATGGTTCAAAAAGCTGACAGTTCTTGGCGGCCATGCGGAGACTACAGAAACCTTAACGCACTCACTCTACCAGACCGTTACCCGCTCCCATACCTGCACGATTTCGCCAACATACTGCGGGGTAAGACTATATTTTCAAAAATCGATTTATAAAAAGCTTTTCATCAGGTGCCTATCAATCCGGACGACGTCCCCAAGACCGCCATCATTACACCTTTCGGGTTGTACGAGTTCACCCACATGACGTTTGGGCTTCGCAACGCGGCACAAACTCTCCAACGCTTGGTACACGAGGTCCTACGCGGGCTCGACTTTGTATTTTCATACATGGACGATATTTGCGTCGCTTCGGAGAACATCGACCAACACCGGCAACACCTGCGGGAAGTTTTTAAGCGACTGGCAAACCACAACCTGGCCATCAACGCCGCTAAATGCAGATTCGGCCAACCAGAACTCGAATTCTTAGGCCACCTCATCACTCGTCAGGGGATATCTCCTCTCCGTTCCCAATCCAGCAGATCAAGCGCCCCGAAACAATAAAGCAGTTAAAAGGGTTTATTGCGGCCATCAACTTCTACCGGAAATTCATTCCCCATGCAGCAGAAGTGCAAATCCCCTTGTTGAAGATGGCACCTGGCAATCGGAAGAACGACAAAACTCCGCTGTCTTGGACGGAGACAGCTAGCAAGGCCTTTTGTCGACTGTTGCCAACTCCTTGCTGAGGGCGGCGCAGCTCGCACATCCTACGCCGAGGGCAGAACTGTGCCTGGTAACCGACGCGTCGAATCTGGCCGCGTGAGCGGTCCTACATCAAATGATCGACAATGTAGCGGAACCGCTGGGATACTTTTCGAAAAAGTTGTCCACCACTCAGCAACGCTACTCAACATACGATCGCGAGCTCACCGCGATGTACATGGTCTTATTTAGTCTTACCCTCGTTAACGCTAAGACCCACTTTGGCCACTTCCGTCTTAGGAAGGCTTATGAATGCCTCATTGGCGTCTCGCTGCGATCTCCCGATTACGTCAATGTCATCTGCGTACGCAAGCAGTTGGGAGGACTTGAAATAAATCGTGCCTCTTGTGTTGGCCATTGAGTCTTGTACGATCTTCTCAAGTATGATGTTAAAGAAATTGCATGACAGTGCGTCGCCTTGTCTAAATCCTTTTTTAACACCAAAGGTCTGGGTTAGCTCATTACCGACCTTAACGGAGCAGCGAGAATTCTCCATGGTCGACCTGCACAATCGGACGAGTTTGGCAGTAATGTTAAAACTAGACATGGCACCGTATACCTCGTCTCTATGCACACTGTCATACGCAGCTTTAAAATCGATGAAAAGGTGGTGCGTATCGATTTGAAATTCTTGGGTCTTCTCCAAGATCTGCCGCAGTGAGAATATTTGGTCTATTGTGGATTTGCCTGGCCTGAAGCCACACTGATAAGAGCCGATCAGGTTATCCACAAAAGGCTTCAGGCGTTCACACAATACGGCAGAGAAGATCTTGTATACGACGTTGAGGAGACTTATGGAGGTCTCCTTTCTTGTGGACCGGGCAAACGATGCTGAGATTCCATTCGTCGGGCATGCTTTCCTCCGACCATATTTTACAGATAAGTTGGTGCAAGCACTCTACCAACTCATCTCCAGCCGCCTTGAAAAGCTCAGCAGACAAGCCGTCCGCGCCATCGGCTTTATTAGACTTAAGTCTCGATATCGCTATTTCGACTTCGTCTATGTCGGGTGGACGGGATTCTCTTACCTCATCGTCCGCGGCGAATGGATCATTCTGCCTGACAGCGGTATCTTGTATATCATCGCCGTTATACAGTCTGCAGAAGTGGTCCTGCCATATTCTCAGCATCGACTGTGATTCTACTATTAGATCGCCGTTTTCATCCCGGCAGGCTTCTGCTCTGCCTTTGTAGCCCTGACATGTTCGTTTTACTTTTTGGTAAAACTTTCGAGCTTCATTCCTGTTAAGACATCTCTCCATTTCCTCGATCTCACGCTTTTCGTGCTCCTTTTTTTTCTTTCTGAAAAGCGCATGTTCTTCCCTTTTTTTCTGCTTGTAGAGCTCGCAAGCAGCTCTCGTCAGTCTATGCGGCATGGCTTTGTATGCGTCTTGCTTTGCTGCATGGGCTCGTTTGCATTGCAGGTCAAACCAGGGGTTTCTAGGCGGTCTCGATTTGAAACCCAGCACATCAGAGGCAACGTCTCTGATTGCGTTCTGGCAATGCTCCCACTGCTGGTCTGTGGATAGTGTCGTCGTTGTTGGGGTTTGAGTGAGCTTGAGGGATCGCGATCGGCAAAGATTCTAGCGGTCTCTTGCGATTGTAGCTTTCCGACGTCAAACTCGCCTTGTCCTATTCGACTCCGTAGCATTCTCGATATCCTCATTCGTACCCTGGCTACAACAAGGTAGTGATCTGAGTCGATGTTGGCTTCTCGGAAAGTTCGCACATCGAGAATGCTGAAGGAGTGTCTGGCGTCGATCGCAATACGATCAATCTGGTTGGTAGTCGCCAGGTTCCCTTGTGAGATGTGGGAATGGTATACTTGCTTCAATGAGATTATGCCCTGCTAGAAAATCAATTAGCTTGAGTCCATTATCGGACGTGGTGCTCTGTAGGCTATGCTTTCCTATGATTGACTCAAAGATGTCCTCTTTGCTCAGTTTCGCGTTAAAATCTCCTAGTACGATTTTGGTGTCGTAACTGGGGCATTGTGCGTATGTTCTAGGAGGTCGTAGAAATCATCTTTGAGTCGATCATCTTTTTCTTCCGTAGGGGCATGAACGCATATGAGGCTAATGTTGTTGAAAGTGCCTTTGATGTGGATTGTTATGAGGCGTACGCACGTTTGCATTACCAAAAAGCTGACAACGCTTTGGTGGTTTTGGACTCAACATGCTTTGACCAAAGAAGCTTGCTATCTAAGATGACTCCCAGGTACTTAGCTTCCTTGGATATCGGGATGGGAATGGGAATGCCTCATCAAACCAGGGTAATGTTGTACATAGGTGGTGGCTTAAAACTGAACGTCGGTGTCCCTGAGGGCGTTTTGACATCATCTCCATTGCTGTTCCAAACTTTAAGGTCGGATCTTAAAAAAGTTTGAGGAAGGCACGATCGGCGAAGGTCCTGACAGTCACTTGCAAATGCAGATTTCAACGCTGCTTATTCCATACAATCTGAATCAATACATTAGCTGCAATGAGGTAATAATCCGAGTGGCTCCTCAGAAAGTTCGGACATCTAGGGTGCTGGAGGAGCTCACGATGTGATCAGTTTAATTTGTTTTCAGTTGATAAGGAAACTGTCAGATTCACTTATGGATGCTAAAATTTAGGAATCATATGCAGGATAGTGAGAGATTACCAATTTCTTGCCGTTTTCTAACGCGGACTTGTGTAGGCTATGAAGCTATGTGCTCCTGCGAGTCATTCAAATATGCCTTTACCCAACCTCGTGTTAAAATCTCCTAGAATAATTTTAGTGTCGAAGTTGGAGCATTGAGCGTATGTTCTATCTAGGATATCATATAAATCATCCTTTAATTAGTCGTCTTTCTTTTCTGTGAAGGCCAGAACGCATTTAAGCTTATGTTCGCAAGAGTAGCCTTGATATGGACTATTATGAGGCAATTGGTTACATACCGGTAGCTTAAGTCTTTAAGCCTAAGTCTGACATAGAGACGACATAATTTTCGTTCGCTTTTTACCCGCCTTTTACTCATCGTACTTAATCTTAGCAGTTTAACGTTTTTTTTCCCCCAAATTGGAACCCAATATCCCAGCTACTGATTTTACGCGGTTGCCTGCTCATAATCGAGGCCGTTTGTTGTCTCCAGATAAAGTTTTCCATGTGGATGCTACCAATTAAAACAGTCCCATAGCCAGGTTATTATTCGACTCTAGAAAATGGGGTTATATTGTGACGCCGTAAATCTTACTGAAATTATATGATTTTTTAAACGCTTGGTTTTTAATTCTCAAAACTAAATACAGAAAAATTAGTAAAGTGTTAACATTTTTATTTAGGTTGATAAACTAATACTTGCCATTTGCTTTTGAAAATTATTCTGTGTGAATATTGTCCATAAATATTTTTTAAGTGGTCTACACCAAAAGTCTGATTTTCAGTAACTCTTAAGAACATATTGATTGATAATTTCCAAGCCAACGACTAAGTGGATTTATCGACGTGGACGGGTGGTTTGACGTATCCATAAAACGATGACGTACGACGACAAAATAGTATAAAGGCGTTAAATCGCAAAGGCAACGAATAGCTGACCTTCACCGGACCAAAACGAAAGATAAATTGCTCAGCGAACACATTTCTTAATTGATTCATTTGGAACCACAGGTCGACCAAATTCAGCCCGTGAAATTTGACCAGAAATTTGAGCTGAAAAAAAATTCATAATCATCGGACGATAGAGGGCGCCATTGAAGTAATGCTGTTCTCGCGATCATCTCTGAAAAATATGGGTCAATGGCTCCGCCGGATCATAAACCTCACTAAACAGTACCTTTTTCTGGGCGTATAGGGAGCTTCTACATTCCCATTCGATTAGAAAAAAGAGCTTCCTTACTGAAGACAATTTTTCGATGAAAAATTTGTTCTAAGGCCCACTTTAAAGGCACAATCCCTATTGCTGTGAATAGCGATGAATGGACACGGACGATATCACGGCCTTAATTTCCTGTGCACTCTACACATAAGTAGCAATAGGACCAATATTGTGCCATTTGGTCACTATGGCTTGAATTGCTTGCCCGGTAGGTCGATTATGACGACCGTAAAATGGCCGAAATGTGTTGAAAACATTTTTCATAGGTCACGGGTTTTGATAATAAAATTCAATAATTTGTTAGCCTTATTTAGGTATTAGTCTTTCAGAAGTAATGGCAATGCCAAGTAAGTATGTTGTACTTTAACATACGTCACAAATCATACGTGAGCTGTCAAAACAAGAACACTGAAAAACCAAGCAGTAAATTAACCACCCTTTAGTAGCCTGAATGTTCACCAACTAAATATTCCTTCTTGTTGAAGTTGATGCCGGCGTGAGCTCTACCTTGGTAATTCTTTCGCACCCGTTACGAGGAAAGACCCTAACCTTATTAATGGCATAAGCAAACAACCATACAAAGAGTCTGAGCGACCTACACTTGGGGTATTAGGCACCCAGTAGCCACCGCGTAGGGATGAGAGTTAAAGATGATAAACAGAAGTTAACCCGTCGACGCTTGTGTCTTAATACACCACTCCAGAAACTAGTCACACACTTTTCTACGATTATAACAACGCTTCGCTAAGTGGGCCTGCGATCGACTTACAGAGATGCCGATTTTGCCAAAAAAATCATCTTTTCAGATGAAGCTCATTTTGATCTTGGCGGGTATGTAAAGAAGCAAAATTGTCGCATTTGGGGCACAGAAAACCCGCACGCATACATTGAAAAGCCGGTGCACCCAAAACGAGCCACTGTTTGGTGCGGATTTTGGTCCAGAGGCATAATTGGGCCATTTTTCTTCGAAAATGAGCAAGGAGTGGCCGTTACAGTCAATGGCGATCGTTATCGGGCCATGTTGAACGAATTTTTGTTCACAAAAATTGAAGAGGAGGATATTGGCAACATTTGGTTTCAACAGGACGGCGCTACGTGCCACACAGCCGAAGCTACACTCGATCTTTTGCGCCCTGTTTTTGAAGATCGCATTATCAGCCGCAGAGCTGATGTCGTTTGGCCACCTCGGAGCTGCGATTTGACACCGTTGGACTATTATTTGTGGGGTGCCGTCAAAGATAAGTGTTACGCCGACAAGCCGGAGACAATTGACGCTTTAAAGGACAATATTCGTGAAGCCATTGGTGAAATACAGCTGCACACAATCGATAATGTGCTTAAAAATTGGACCGATCGTATAGGCTACTGCATGGCCAGCCGAGGCAGCCATTTGAATGAAATTATTTTCCATTATTAACCGGAAGGATTGTACTTTCAAATAAAAAAAGAAATTTGAGAAAATATTCAGTAGTTTTTTTATAGCATTTTCAAAAAAAAAAAAAAAGTTATTTGGCGGACCCTATATATGGGGTTCCTGAGCTTTATTAACATAATTGTTGAGATGAAATTGATTTTTAAAACATTAAATCGGCGTCAATTTCTCGCATAAGGCCCAAGTAAAGAATCGGTAACGAAACAGGTAGTCACTTTTTAACCTTATAAGCCTTAAAACCTGTGAAGGAAAATTTTTTGAACGGGTCTTAATCCATAAGGGCAGTGTAGTGCTACGCCGACACAACTAGTGATTCGACGAGTACCACGATAATAAATTTATTTGACGGACCTTGACTCGGAAAGTATACTCCGGCCCAGAAAGTTACATTGGCGCCCGAGCAGAGACCGTCGACGCCGGCTTAGTGATAAGGACCAGCTGAAGGATTTCTCAGTTCCAGTTCAAACGTAAGCCGATTTTGAAGATTATTTAAGCCCGGAGTCCCGAGCCTCAGCGAGCTAAGTCATAAGCCCGGTCAGCTACCGAGTGGTGGTTGACCAAGTCCGCAAATGGGCCCTGAATTTTTTAATTTTAATTTTCGTGGGGGCAAACACCCCCATTTATTAAGCTTAATTCAAACACATGATACTTAATCTAACTTAACCTAACTTAAACTAGCTTAGAAGCTAAGGGGTAGGGGAGAGGGGGGGCATGAAAAAGAAGGGTTTTTAAGCATGGAGTGCTAAGGTTGAGGTCGAAGAAGGGATTCGCGTTGACTCTTCCGAGCATACGAAAGATGGGTTCGTTAGAGCCATAAGCGGTACGGGTGGTGGGTACATAGAAGATACGGGGGTTTCGTACATTGCGAGGGTTAGTGTTGAGAGAGACAGAGTTATAGGGGGTAGCGCAGTCAATGGAGCCTGAAAGGAGTCGATGGATGAAGAGGATGTCAGATACAGTTCTTCTTTCCTCCAAGGTGTTCATGTTAATTAGTTTAAGGCGGTCGTTAAGATGGTAAGAGCAAAAGATTGTTCCAGGGGAGACCTCGCAAGGCAAAACGTAAGAACCGGCTTTGGATGCTCTCGATATTTCTAGAATCTAGAAATGTGGATTTGCTGGTAAGGATACCACATTTGAGAGGCGTATTCAAGGAGGGGCCGGACAAAGGTTGTGTAGAGAGATCGGGTAACGTAAGGGTTAGAAAATTCTTTAGACCATCGCTTCACGAACCCGAGTGCTGAATTAGCTTTAAGGATTATCTCGTCTATATGTGCGCGAAAATTTAGCTGTTGGTCACATAATTTACCAAGATCGCGGATAGTTTGAACGGTGGAGATGGGCTGATTATTGAGGAAGTAGAGACGGGGATGAGGTTTAATACGTTTACGTGAAAAAGTGATTGATTGGCATTTGCTAATGTTAAGCTCCAAGCAATTTTTGGAACACCACATGGAAAAACTATTGAGATCGGATTGAATAAGGGAAGAGTCGTGATTGGAGGAAATAGACTTGTAGAACTTGGTGTCGTCGGCATATAGTGAGATGTGGGAATTTTTAATCACTATTTCAATATCGTTAATGGTAAGGACAAAAAGAAGTGGACCTAAGTGGCTACCTTGGGGGACGCCGGAGGAAGCTAAGAAAGGATTGGAAAAGGCAGATCTGAAGCGAACACTATAATACCGATTTTCCAAGTAAGAAGATATCCACTTCAATAAAATGGGTTCAAAGCCAAGAGAAGACAATTTGAAGAGTATTAGATTGTGGGAGATTTTATCAAAAGCCTTACTGAAATCGGTTGAAACCATGTCGACATCTTTGCCATTCTCCAAAGCCGAGAGGGTAAAAGACACAAATTCAACAAGGTTTGTGGTTGTAGATCGGCTCTTGAGGAATCCGTGTTGTCTGGGGGAGATTAAAGACTTGCAGCGAAAACTTAAGATTTCGTACAAAATGCTCTCGAAGATTGTGGGTATATGTGACAGTTTGGCAATGGGACGATAATTGTTAATAACGTTCTTCGGACTTTTCTTGTGTATAGAGGTTATAAATGAGGTTTTCCATAACTGGGGGAATTCACCAAAAGATAGGGATAAACTGAAGATCTTTGAGAGAGGGAGAGAGAGGGTTGATGAGCATTTTTTCAGGAATATGGCAGGGAGACCGTCTGGTCCAGGAGTGAATTCATCATTAAGTTGATTTAGTTTGCTTTCGATGACATCGGGATCAACTGTATGAGGAAGAAAGGGTCCAAAGGAAAATTTCGGTAAATAATCGAATCCTTCGGTCTGGAACGAAGGAGTCGTCGGCGAATGATTGTTTAAAATAGGCGGCAAATAAGTTGGCGATAGTGTTAGGGTCATTAGAGGTTTGATCATTCAAGGAGAGAGAGGTAGGGTAACCATCAGATTTTCTTTTGTAGTTAACAAATTTAAAGAAGGACTTAGGATCACTTATAAGACTGGCTTGCGTTTCAGCGAAATAGCGTTGATAGAGGGAGTTGTGAAGGGCGGTAAAGTTAAGATAGCTGCCCATGTAGTTAGAAAAGTCATTAGGGGATTGAGTACGAAGGAAGATTGTCCACTGTTTATTTCTTTTGTTTCTTAGGGTGCGAAGTCTACGATTATACCAGGGTGGGGAGGTGGACAAAATTTTACGTTGGGAAATTGGTACGTAAAGAGAGAAGGAATTAAATATTTCCCTATAGAATATGGATATTGCACCATTTATAATTAGATTATTAAAATTGAAAGGGGCTTTTTTAAGGTATTCATTGATTTGGTGGAAATTTGCTTTGTGGAAATCGTGAGGGGGCAAAGCTGTGGAAGGGGTGTTATGTAAAGGGGAATCGTGAAAAAAGGAAAGAAGGAGGGGGGGATGGAAGTTATCGATGGTTGAAAGGGAGAGGGGACAGAGTGAGACAGACGAGTTGAAGGGATCAGTTGTAAATATGAGGTCTAGTTGTCTATCCATATAGTTTAAGACGCCACTAACTTGACTAAGATTTGAATCCGCAAGGCGATCCAAGAAGAGGCATTCTTTGGCAGTAGTGGGATTGGTGGCAATATAATACGATTCATCGTCTGATTGAGCCCATTTAAAATGAGGAAGGTTGAAGTCCCCGAAGAGAAGGATTTCATCCTGGGGGTCTCTTTGTATAGGCTCGGTAGTTAGCTGGGTAAGTTTAACTGTAGGGGGCAGAAGAGGATCAACGAAAGATTGGGGGGTGACAGAGGGGTGGGGAAGTGGGGCAGAGGTAGTTGCTGTGGGGAGAGATGGGGAGTTGGGCGACGGAATGGGATTTGGGGTGTGGGTGGAGGGTTTGGATGGGTTAAGGATGAACTACAATGGTGGTAAAGAACCAGTCGTATTCCTGGAAAGGGTGGAAGAGCTGGCTGAAGGATACGAACGCCTCTGGACCTCAAACCATGAGCTATGCCTAAACTTCTTACTGAACGAGGACTCATGTGGTATTGAAATAACAATCGGAAATAGTCCAAATGTTCAGCTTTCAGGACGGAAATCGTGCGTTTCATACATAATATCTAGAAGACAACGTCCGGCGGAGAAGCCAGCGTCCGAGGGGACCCTTCAAAGACTACGTCCTGGTTATGTAGACTATCATATGACAGGCGGGCTACACTCTGGAACAACAGTTGACCCGAATATACAAGAATACCTAGACAGATTGTCTACTATACATCCGCCCAGTGGGCAAACGTTGGACGAACTGGTAATATACGCCGAGAACTTTGAGAGGATCCAACGAGAACGTGATCCCCCAGCAAGGCCACCATCTCACCGAGTACCCTACGAGCAACATAACATGGTCGCAAACGGGGAGAGCCCCATCAACCAGTAGAAAGTATGCCGAAGATGTGGCCAAGACGACCACACACGGACCATACGCTGAAACCCTCAGATTCTCTTCTGCTGTGAGTGCGGACGATGGAGCAGATGAACCATCCTATAGTGTCGACCACAGACGGGAAAAGGATAGAGGCCTCACTCGAATCGCGGGACCGTGAAGCCAGGACCAGCACTTATTACCCGCAAAAAGGAAACCTGGAGGTCAATCACATAACCGCTGTCATCCACTTAGGTCAACAACAATGGCCATGAGGAGCTTCGTAAATCAAACTGTCGCAATGGACTTCTACAAAGAGGGGACGATTGTTCAATCTGACACCGATGTAAAGATGACCGACGGTTCCACTAGGCACATCGATAGAACGCCGAAGGTACATCCTACTGTGGACGTCCGAGAGCCGGATTAAGCTCCTAATCCTCCCAGAAGCTATCGATCTCCTAGTCCTGGTCACCGCCAGATGGCGCCAGTATCGCAAGAGCAACTTACTATCGTGTAATGCATTCTAGTAGACGGCTACTGTCGAAATTTCAGCCGGATCGGACTCATAGTTTTGTTTTGACCGCGTGTGGAAGCGGGAGTGTCCGTGGATTTTAGAAAAATGGAAAAAGAGCAATATCGGTCGGTGATTCGATTCTTGTTTTTGGAAGAGAAATCGCGCAGCGAAATCAAAGAGCGTTTGGATGCTGTGTACGGTGACTCTTCTCCTTCGATGGCGACCATCAAAAATTGGTTTAACGAGTTTTAACGTGGTCGCACGTCGGTTTTTGGTGAGCCACGTCCAGTTGCCCCGAAAACGGCTACCACGGAGGATAACGTGACCGCCGATTGAAGGTGCGCGAGATAGCTGAGACAGTAGGCATTACAAAAGATCGCGTGGGTCCTATCCTGCATGAAATTTTGGGCATGAGAACGCTGTCGGCGCGATGGGTGCCGCGTTTGCTCACTCCGGGCAACAAGCGCAACCGTGAGCAGTGGTTGACGCTGTTTAAGCGCAATCCGAAGGAGTTTCTGCGTCGTTTCGTGACAGTCGACGAAACGTGGATCCACTGGTACACACCAGAGACCAAGGAACAGTCGAAACAGTGGACTTCAACCGGTGAACGTGCTCCGAAGAAGCCGAAGACTGTCCCATCGGCCGGAAAGGTGATGGCCACCGTTTTCTAGGATTCACAAGGTGTCATCCACATCGACTACCTAGAGAAGGGCAAAACAGTCACAGGCTTTACGATGCCAAATTATTAGGCCGATTCGACGCCGAATTGAAGAAAAAACGGCCCCACTTGGCGAAGAAAAAAGTGATCTTCCACCATGATAATGCACCGGCTCACACCTCCGCCCTCGCCACGGCCAAATTGGTCGAATTGGGTTACGAACTGCTGCCCCATCCACCGTATTCTACAGATTTGGCCCCGTGCGACTTCTTTTTGTTTCCAAACTTGAAAAAGTCACTCGCCGGGCAGAAATTTCAGTCGAATGAGGAGGTTATCGCCGCCACGGAGGTCTACTTTGCAGACCTCGAGAAAACGTATTTTTCAGACGGGTTAAAGAAGTTGGAGCATCGCTGGGTCAAGTGTATCGAGCTAAAAGGAGACTATATTGAAAAAAAAATCGCCATTTCTCCAAAATTTTTGTGTTTCTTTTGTAGGCTTTGGACCACCCTCGTAGGTCGGAACCACCATCGAATGCGGCAGTGAGTCCATCACCCTCCGCATTGAAAACGATTATGAGCCTCAAGTGGGCGACTCATCAAACAACCCGCCGAACGCAAGGCTGCACCGTTCTTAGTACCACGGGACGAAACAGGTGAGCCACAACAGCGAGAAACAAGAGAGGCGCACAGGAAAATTCCACAAAAAACTCGTTACAAACCCTGGGCCTTATAAATGAAAAAACCTTGGTCGTTATGCAGAATTCTCCTCAGACTCATGTGGCCAATTCATTGCTAAAATCTGTGGCGGGTTTTTAAATTCACCTTTAGCCTAAATTATTTTATGATTAGCATGCCCATGTCATGAAATTTGGCCAGTAAAGGCAGATGATGCTCTATTTTGGCCGAAATTTCTTTTCAAAATTGGCATTGTTTCTAACCCATAATATTTATATTTCCTCCCTCACGGTTGCGCTTGTTGTCCGGAGTGACCAATCGCGGCACCCATCGCGCCGACAGCATTCTCATGCCCAACATTTCATGCAGGATAGGACCCACGCGATCTTTTGAAATGCCTACTGTCTCAGCTATCTCGCGCACCTTCAATCGGCGGTCACGTTATCCTCCGTGGTAGCCGTTATCGGGGCACCTGGACGTGGCTCATCAAAAACCGATATGCGACCACGTTGAAACTCGTTAAACCAATTTTTGATGGTCGCCATCGAAGGAGAAGAGTCACCGCACACGATTTGCTGCGCGATTTCCCTTCCAAAATCAAGAATCGAATCACCGACTAATTTTGCTCTTTTACCATTTTTCTAAAATCCGCGGACATGGTCTGGCTGATCAGCAGTTCCATTCACACGAAGACATCTCAAAATGGCTTGATTCGTGGATAACCTCAAAAATTTCATAAGAGACGAACCCTTCTACCGTGATGGTATGCGAGCTCTGCCAGAAAGATGGGAAAAAGTTATAGCTAGCGATGGCCAATACTTTGAATGATTCATTTGTAACTGTTTTTTACATAATAAAATTGCATTTTCATCAAACAAACAGCGAGAACTTAGTTGCGCTCCTAATAGATCAATTCATTCTTGGGCACGATTACGATTTCCGTGGCGCCGGCTTTTGAGATAATGAGGCTTAAAGTTGATTAATTTTCAGGTTTTTTCACTGGAATTTTAATAGAATTATTATGAAATTTTGTTATGTTGCATACTTTTCAATTCAGAAGAAAAACATGTTATAATTTTTGCATAATTTTTGGCTTACCTTGTTATTTTTAAACGCCTAAGGGGGGGCATGCTGCGCCCCTGCAACCCCCCCTGCTTGACAACATAGAGGATTTGGGGTAGGTACAAGTTGGGTGTATTCAATATTTTTCTATATGCAACTTTCGTATCGTGTAAAGAAACTATATACATAAGCCAAAAAGTATGCAAACTTTTTCACAAAATACTACAAAAATTCTGTCAAAATTCCAATGAAAAAACCTGAAAATTAATCAACTTTAAGCCTCATTATCTCGAAAGCTAAGCAAAATATCAAAAAAAATTACTTATTATTTTTTGTTTATCTCACCGAGTTCTATAGGAAAACACCTTCAAAAGTCGGTGCCACGGAAATCGTAATATCTCCCATTCTTGAATCAGTGAATCAGTGCAGCCAATTTTCAAATAACATATGTATAATTCAGAAAGTAACCAGCGCATGGCACATCCTTTTTTATACACATCATTCGAAATGTATTATTTTAAAATATGATAAAAAAACTATATTGCCTCTCGAATTGCAGTGTAAGTCCCCCATTTCACCCACCGCCCACTTTCCTCGAATTGTCAAACTTAAAGTTCGCCTACAGCTGTCACCCAGTGCAAAAGGGAAAATCGCTCGCTTGCGTACTATTCCGGAAAATAACTGTGAAAGTCAAGCGACGGAAAATTATCAGTAAAAAAAAAATTGCTGAAAAAAAAACCTAAAAAAACCAAATCCACATTAATTCAATGAATTAGCGTAACCCCCATCAGCCCCACACACGATAATAACCAGTGACACGTTTCCAAAACTATCCATCATAAATGGAAAGAGGAAAAGCAAGTTAATTCCACATTTATTTGATTTCCCAACTAACGAATCCGTGCATCAACAACATATTTTACCAGCCCGTAAGGTAAGAGAGAGAAAAAAATCGACATACTCGATCGAGAAATCAATAATATCGCGAGCGTGCCACTAAAGAGACCTCATATTGCAAAGGCCAAGGGTAGCGAGGAAAAAAACAACACAAACAAAAGAAAAACAAACTGTGCATTTGGTTAGCGTACCTGAGACCATTATATTTTTACTTGTTTTTGAAAAGAAAACTTAAAAAAAGACGAGCCATGTCTATCAGTCCAGTGATCTTAGAAGCCACGGCTAAACATACATCCACGGTAAGTGTTTGTGTTTTGTTAATTACGAGTTGTTGCTATTTATTTTGCATTACATTGTCGTGTTCTAATGTAATTTTTGTTTAATTTTAGCTGATATTCCTGCATGGGCTTGGTGACACTGGGTAAGTGCTTTTCTAATTGGACAATTCTACCAACAACTTGTTAATATTGTCGTAATGACTTTAACCTTATACCATAACGCACCGGAATCGTTATGTAATGCATTCGACTAACAAGAGTGCGAGTGGCACGATGAGATTATGTACAGATAACGACTTGAGTCAACAGATCTTGCAGTTTGTCAACAAATCGTCGCCCCCCTTTTTGAAGTATACACTCGAACACGATGGATGGGGTGGCGTTTAGTCCTGTAATCCGAAATGAGATGAGAGGAACCTGTCATTTAGAAGATGGCTGGTTTAATTGAGCTTATCATGTTCATTAATAATTGCCACAGAAGGTAGGGGGAAAGGAATAGTGATTGCTTGGAGGGGGATTTAAATCTTGCGGCACTTTATGTGCTTTTTGAAGTGCTTGTGGAATTAATCAATACATAAGCGCACAGGGAAATGGCTTAGGGAATTCCTATTCCGTCAAGGAGAGTAATGTGACGTCTGGTTTTATGCTAATGTGTAGGTATACCTTCGATGGTGTGGGCATAATGTGACCTACGTACTCTGTCCCGAGCCGCACTTAATAATTTCGACGAGTTACAGTGATGGAATGATGTTGGTCCTTGGCACTTGTTAATTGCTTTTTGTTTTATTCATGTAGTCGAGCACGATGAGGGGTGTTTAATAATAAAGGGAATTACGGAACAATTGTATGATTGAACGTTGATCCCTTAATGTATATTCCTTGCATTCTCTAATTTGCTTTATTCTTTCATTCCAGTCATGGATGGTCATCAGCTCTTGCGTCCATACGTCCATCACATATGAAGGTCGTCTGTCCGACAGCACCCACTATGCCAGTCACTCTAAACTTGGGCTTTCAAATGCCCTCTTGGTTCGATTTGAAAACGTTAGACGTTGGCGGTCCCGAAGACGACGAGGGCATCAAACGAGCCTCACTGAACATTCACTCAATGATTCAGAGTGAATTGCAAGCTGGTGTGCCAGCAAATCGTATCGTAGTGGGGGGTTTCTCGCAGGGCGGCGCATTGGCATTGTATTCAGCATTAACCTTCGCACAAAAACTCGGTGGAATAATCGGACTATCATGCTGGCTGCCGTTGCATAAGCAATTTCCTGGTCTTAAAACCTGTCCCGATGATGTGCCGGTAAGTTGAATTTCTCACCCTTACCCTCTCATTTCATTTCCTTTCCGTTTTAGGTTTTCCAGGCACATGGCGACTTCGATCCCGTGGTTCCTTACAAATTTGGACAGCTAACTGCTAGTTTATTGAAATCATTTATGAGCAATGCTACATTTAAGACATACAATGGCCTATCGCACGCCTCGTCCGATGATGAGATGAACGATGTCAGGGTAAGTCGCTCCAACACGCATTTATTCGCTTCATTTCATCTTCCTCTCCTTTCCAGAGCGTCCTCGCAAAATGGGTGAACTAATTCAGTTGAATTACAGATTAAAACTAAATCAATCCTCTTAAATAATTAGCCGTAAAGCGTAGATAAAATAACTATAACGACAAACAACTTTAGGAACATCTTCTCTTCACCAAAAATAAAAAAAAATAATATTTTTCTCCAACGTAGTGAAAATAAAGAAACAAGAAGGGAACGAGCTGTGCATTAACAAAGCAGATAACTACAAAAGACTCAAGGATTGTATAATTGCTTACGTCGTTCATTTTGTTTTCTTACATTCTGGCGTCTTAAACCTGATCGGGTTGGACGCCTTTAGCTAGTATTTGATTTGATTTTGATTACGTTGTATATTCATTTCATGCCGTAGATCATTTACAGAGTGAAAATGTGAAATATTCACAGAAAGTGATTTAACTGAAAATAGTAGTCGAAGAAATGTTACTAATTTCACACACAGTTTGTCGGATTATTGGTTTTAATTTCTTTCTTTTTCTGATTCTTTTTTAAAAACTGGTTTTTGGAAATTGTAAGAAATATGAATTAGTTCTCAGATCAATAAATGAAAGAAATATGAAAACATATTCGCATTTGTGTCACACCGTTGAGGTACTATCACAATAAAATCAGCGTTCTGCAACATCATTGGAGTCCCATTACACCATCGTGTTCCTATACCCAAATCCTTAACAACACTAAAGTGGAATTTAATGCTTCCAAAACACAATGCTGTCTACTGTCATTCAAGCTAACCATCAATAATCAGCCATTATTCTTGAATGGTGCTTGTGTCGATGAAACCGAAAGACTTTCCATCTGTGATGTGTGTTTGAATGACCACATATTCGAGATCGCCAAGAACTTTGCGAAATGTCTAGGTTTCATCAAACCATGCAAAAAATAGTTCACCCCCTCTGAGTTGACTTAAATTTACAAGGCCTACATCCGCTCCAAGCTTGAGTACAATGCTCATCTCTAGCCTGGTGCGACTGGTAGAGGCTCGTTTTTTAGTCGAACCACACGAATGTGGAATGCTCCTCCCAGCTCAACTTTTCTCACTCATTCCAATCCACAAACGTTTAAAACTAATGTGCACCGGTACCTCCCTTCCCTCACTCCCTCTTTACCTTTGGCCCGTGCTCCTATAACAACATCAACATCATCGAGGTCCAACAACAGCATCCGAGATTCTAGAACATCACTATTGCCGTCGCCGAGGTCCTATAACAGAGTTTGAACGCCATCGAGGTCCTATAGCAACGCCATCAAGGTCTTATAACAACACTATCAAGGACCTATAAGAACGCCATCTGGGTCCTATAATAACACTATCAAGGTCCTATAAAAATGCCATCGAGGTCTTATAGGAACGCCATCGAGGTCCTATAGCAACACTGCCAAGGAGCTATAACAACGCCATCTAGTTCCTATAATAACACTAACAAGGTCCTATAATAACACTATCAATGTCCTATAATAACACTATTAATGTCCTATAATAACACTATCAAGGTCCTATAAGAACGCAATCGAGGTCCTATAACAACGCCATCTAGTTCCTATAATAACACTATCAATGTCCTATAATAACACTATTAAGGTCCTATAATAACACTATCAAGGTCCTATAACAACACTATCAAGGTCCTATAACGCCATCTAGTTCCTATAATAACACTAACAAGGTCCTATAATAACACTATCAAGGCCTATAACAACGCCATCTAGTTCCTATAATAACACTAACAAGGTCCTATAATAACACTATCAAGGTCCTATGGTAACACTATTAATGTCCTATAATAACACTATCAAGGTCCTATAAGAACGCAATTGAGGTCCTATAACAACCCTATCAAGGTCCTATAAGAACGACATCGAGGTCCTATAACAACGCCATCTAGTTCCTATAATAACACTATCAATGTCCTATAATAACACTATTAAGGTCCTATAATAACACTATCAAGGTCCTATAACAACCCTATCAAGGTCCTAAAAGAACGCAATCGTCCTATAACAGCACCAGCGAGGTATTATCACCACACCGTCGTAGTCATATGACATCATCGAGTTCCTATAACAACACCATTGAGGGCCTGCAATGACACCATCGACGTCCTACGACAATACTGCTGAGGTCCAATTATATTGCGAAATCCTAAAACATATTGATCAGGCTTCGAAGCCTTACAAGAAACCATAAAACATCATCCACATCAAAGGCTTTTAACGATTTATAACAAAAAAATGTATTTTCTTGTTACACGCCACAGTTAACCTTAAAACTAGCGAATCGATAGTGCCTGCTCCTTGTTCCACGGACCAGCACCAGTTTCTCGGACCCTTTTGACCGTTTCCAGACGCCAATCAACTTCTGTAGCCCGGGTACGGTCACATAACCTACAGCAGCTACTGTTGCTTCGACGTAACTGAATTCACATCGCGTCACGTAGCCGAAGACCTCGCGAGAGCACTGATTCCGCAGGCCACCGTCGTTGGAGTTCTCCGGCAGCCAGAGTTCGCACATTTTCTTGAACTGATCCATGACTAGGGTGGCCGTATTCGCCGGACGTATGGTCACTTTGGTCTCACTGGTTTCCTAATAACAGAATCGTCAGTTACTGTGTCGAATAGTTTGATGTGATCTTACCTGCTTCCGTCTCTTCTCCCTGACGCGACGTCCTCGCAAGCGCTTGAGTAGTTTTCTGTGTTCCAGACGAAGTTTTTTTCGTTCCACCTCGTTGTCGTCTTTCTGTAGGGGCTCCGAGTAGATTGGATCGTTCTTTTCCAGTTTGATTCGCTTCAGGTTCCTCTTAAGATCACTCTTTGTGGGCAGACAGATGATGGAAAATTCTCCAGGATTACCGCGAGTTTTCATTCGCAGATTGATCTGGATAAGGCACGAGGGAGGTAGCGTCGGCAATGGCTTCTTCTGATTGAGTGAAATTTGTAGTTTCTTTAGGAGATCCTTGTCGCGGAGGATGAAGAAGTTACTATCGGCAGTCGACCATTCATGTACTAACTGCGACCATGGCGCCTTGAATGGACTACGTATTGAGAGCTTCTGATAGTTGCATCGTTTGTTTGGCGGTTTTCGAAAGTACTTCAGTCGGAGCTCGAGGTGTCGTTCGGCAGATTCCTTAATCCCCGGCACGGAATCTGGAAGAAACTGGTCTGTGCCCAGTTCTCGATGAACCGACTCGAATTCTCGCAACCCACCCGGCTTGGCACCCCACATTATCAGCGACAACCACACGCATAATCCATAACCAGAAGGGACTATGACATCCCATCCACAGCCGTAACTTAGGCGCTTGTAACTAGGATCCTGCGAACCAGGTCTTTGAGTTAAGAGCAGAGGAATTGGTTGCATTTTAGCCTCGAATTCGCAAGACTCCCCTGGGACAAATAAGTCCCTCCCACGCTGGCTGCAATAGTCATGGGTTGACATCATACTCTTGCTAATCGTATTCCTGAGCTCGAAATCCCATATGAGGCTATGCTGTAGAGCTTGATCCATACCTAAGAGGACGTCGAGATTTGGCTGGAATGACTCGGGTTGGGCTTTTGTACGTTTCTCTGGCCGATGGATGCGCGGATCTTCGACGTTCAAGCCGAGAACCATGTTAGACAGTAGCTCTCCCGGTGAATGAACGCCTTGACAGTTCTTCCAGAAGTCTTGCTGGGCCAAGTGGGCTTTTTTGTTGATTTTCTTTTCCATTGCCGATTTGAACCAGTTGGTTGGTTCTGAGTCCGCAATCGATTTCACCCGCAAAGCTCGGGTGAGAACAGCTTGGGATAGGGGTCCAGTAAGGCGGAAACGGTTCATGGTATCCTTTAGTTCGACTAATGTGATTCCCGTCGCCTTATTTTGGTATTTCGGAGCCCGTTGGTATGCGAAGGATTTTGTTGCCAGCTGCAGCTGCAAGGTAGCCTTCTCCGACTTTTTCTTGGGTGCCCCATTTGCTTCCGCAGGAATTGTTTCCACTTTCTCAAGCTTTTTCACTTGGAATAGATCAATTATTTCTTGTAGAATCTCCCTGTACGCTGAAGGGTGTATAAAGATCCAAAGAGTTCTGTCGCCCTGTGTACTATCGCCAGGTGGTCTCCAGAGAAAGTTAACTTTTCCCAGAGACCCACTGGGGTACTGCCCCGATTTGAATATTTCAACAATGCCCTCTCTCCGCCCGGAGGTGTAGGTTTTCGCCCCAAATCCCAGGCCACACTGGGTGCTTGTCATTTGAGAAAGCCCCTTCACGATTGTCTCTTGTTCTCCACGCACTTCCACGCAGGCATAGAACGATATGTCCTGCAGGAGGCAGTGCTTTGCTGTTGCTCTGTAGCACGCACGATACATCTTATCACAGGACGAATATGGAAGTTTGTAGCCCCATTTGGAAACCATGTGAAACCGTTTCGCATGCCAGATGTGTGTCTCCAGCCATACGTGAGTCTTCTGCCTTCGGATGTACTCCTTCAAGAGATTACTCGGCTTGCGGCGGTACTTCCTCGACGGTCGCTTGGTTGTTTCAGGTGGTTTTCCAGCTTTGGACATTTGTGAGTTGTGAATGTTGCGATATTTGCGTGGAAGGCGTTTCGGATGATGGGACATGGCACGTCGTCGCATATGCTTCGGGAGGGTTTGGAACACCAGCTTGGTGCTGGTGGGATTCTGGATTTCATTGAGAAGTTCTTTGAGTTCATTGATGTGCTCGGCAGCGTAGCGGTATGTTTGGATGTGTGTGGGAAGATCTGCAGGCCTGTTGAAGATTCCCTCGAGGTCTGATAGGTCGCACGACATTTTTGTTCATGGATTTCTCTGGATTTAATAGAAAAATCGAAATAAAACTGAAAAAGGCGAGTTCGACCGACCGGTACACTAGACAACAAATAAATGTCAAATTTAAAATGTCAGTTTCGTACACGTGCGATGGTTTTGATTTCTGCTAACTGACAGTACGCGGCGCTGTTGCCTCACAGGGTGCCCAGAAATCTTACAAATTAGGTTAAGAAGTTATTGAAATGTTTTAAAGTGAAATTTTAATTTTTATATTTCTTAATTCACGAGAATGACAGAAATATAAATGTCAGCGGGGTAAATATATGAAATCAATATTCGAAGTTCGATCTTGGCAGTCTGGTAAGCCTATCAGCACTTTAGCTAATAGCGAAATACGAGGGTGGTCCGATAAGTACTTAGCCGAAAAAAAATAAAACAAAAATTTATCGATACACTTGATCCAGCGATGCTCCAACAATACTGAAAAATACGTTTTCTCGAGGTCTGCAAAGTAGGCCTCCATGGCGGCGATGACCTCCTCATTCCACTGAAATTCCTGCCCGGCGAATGACTTTTTCAAGTTTGGAAACAAAAAGAAGTCGCACGGGGCCAAATCTGTAGAATACGGTGTATGGGGCAGCAGTTCGTAACCCAATTCGACCAATTTGGCCGTGGCGAGGGCGGAGGTGTGAGCCGGTGCATTATCATGGTGGAAGATCACTTTTTCTTCGCCAAGTGGGGCCGTTTTTTTTTCAATTCGGCGTCGAATCGGCCCAATAATGCCCAAAATTTCAAGAAGGATATGACCCACGCGATCTTTTGAAATGCCTACTGTCTCAGCTCTCTCGCGCACCTTCAATCGCCGGTCTGCCAATACGAGATCGTCGATTTTTGTCACGTTATCCTCCGTGGTAGCCGTTTTCGGGGCACCTGGACGTGGCTCATCAAAAACCGATATGCGACCACGTTGAAACTCGTTCAACCAATTTTTGATGGTCGCCATCGAAGGAGAAGAGTCACCGTACACAGCATCCAAACGCTCTTTGATTTCGCTTCCATTTCCCTTCCAAAAACAAGAATCGAATCATCGACCGATATTGCTCTTTTTCCATTTTTTTTTAAATCCGGGGACACTCCCGCTTCCACACGCGGTCAAAACAAAACTACAAGTCCGATCCGGCTGAAATTTCGACAGTAGCCGTCTACTAGAATGTACGATAGTAAGTTGCTCTTGCAATACTGGCGCCATCTGGCGGCGAGGCTAAGTACTTATCGGATCACCCTCGTAATGTGCTCATATCTAAGACAACCGAGTGAGTTCGTCGAGGTTAAGGTTGAATTCTTATAAATATGCTACTTGAAAGGTTTACCTACAGGACAAAAAAAAAACAATAACTTGAGAACAGGGGACATGTATCAGCTCATTTGGTACCAGTGGAAAGAGACCTCTTAAAATTCGTCAGCAACGTTTTGGATATATAGTACTTTGGTTTTAGGTCGGGAACGTCCAACATTAGTCAAAGTTCCTAATTGAGAATCTAGGATTGAGATATAAAAAAGTCGTGTCTGGTTCTAATATTCCAAAGCCAACGAAGCTCTTGATGAAAAAAAGATTTGAGACTGTCATGCGAAAATGTCCTTAGTAGGTCGGCGTTTCTAAACAAGCTCAACTGCTCTTGTACCAATATTAAAATGGACGAACGGGCAAGTATATGCTGTGAGCATGGCGGAAGAACAAATGTACGCCTTTGGCAAACAATTTTAGGTGGTCCCCTGAAAATCTTCAAAGGTCTTAGATAGGGCGGGTTGGCTCGAAGATGGAATAGGGTATCAACGCTGGTATTTTTGGCCGTAATTGTAAAGTTCTACGGAATAAATGCACTATACGGCAGCACTTAAAGCTCTGCTCCCATACGGCATGAACGACCAGCCAAGAAAAAATAAAGTCAAATCTCTGGTGGTTACCGGGGTGCAGTGCAGAGGCATCAAAATCGCAGACTTATTACCACCGAAGACTGTCTTGAGGATGACGAAACTGCAGAACACTTACTACTTAACAATGTTGCCACCTTCTACCTTAAGAAGTGTATTTTCCGTGGAAATCGCGGCTCCTGAGGAAGCTGCCTACTTTCCTGGGGGGCCAGTCCTAAGCTTTTCTATGAGCTTGAGGATGTTCACACCCAATTGGCTTATTTAGCACAATAGGTTGCAGAGACTTCATCCTAGGGAAGCAGAAACTGCTCCTTGTTGGCAAGAAGGAGAAGGAGACTGAATCTCCAGTCACGAGCTATACAAGCTGAACAACGATAAAGACCTTATTAAGCGTCTTAAGCCTTATTAAATAGCTTACAAATCGTTGTGCGTATGGACAATATTGCTCGAGTCTGACTCTATCCTCGAGCTATCCACTAAGAGGTGTCATTTTAATTAATAAAAAAATCCAACTTTTTGCAAACAGTCATTATATTTTTATTTAAGTCTAAAGAACAAGTTCTAAGGTTAGAATATCTGTGAAATATCTACCTCGTTTCCACCTACAAATATTAATTTTTTTGATGGAATTCTTTCATCATGTTTTCGTATAGGTGGGCCTGTATTTGGCAGATAATAGCTCTGATATTTTTCTTTAAGTTCATGAATTATTGGTGGAGCACTGGCGGAAACTTTATCTTTAACATTACCCTTGGAGGAAGAAAGTCGAATGGTATTCAATCGGACGATTTCGACGGCTAATTGGAGTGCCCATTTCTACAAATCATACGTCCAGGAAATTAGTCATACAATAGAGTCCTTGCCTCACCAGACGTGTAGCATATGTGTCCGACCTGCTAGATATGAACGCTGTCGTCGTCTATAGTACCCATCTCAGGCACTTCGTAGCGCAATCGATCCACTGAATGGATGGATATAGTTGAATTTTTATGCCAACTACGTACGTAGGCTAAGACCATATATAAAGCCTAATTTAATGAGATCGCCTTGAAATGGACATACCTCATTTTTTTTATTTTATTTTTTTTTTTTTTTTTTATTTATTCGTATTGGTGACATTCGATATTTTTTACAATGTAAATCAATAGTGTTGAATGCCCCTTCATTGGAACAATACAATAGGTGGGGTGGGGTATTACAAAGAAGTTTTTAATTAATTGATATATTCGGCACATTGTATTTCATTTGGGATAATTCAATTCAAATGGATTAATAAACAACATACTCAAAATTAATTTGGAATAGAGCTAATATCAAAATATTATATCAAAATGTTAGAAATGAGAGCGTCCAGGCTATTATAGTCATAGTGTAACAGCCAACTTTTTAAGCGCTTTAAGAATATTTTGAGCGTGTGAGTTTTTCTGATTTCTTCTGGGAGTAAATTAAATAAACGATAACACATTATGGAGTAAAAGTCTCTATAGGCAGTGGTACGGAAAATAGGTACATGAAACGTATTAAGGGAGTTTGTACGCAGGCTGTAGGTGGAAATGATTCGGAAATTTCGGTTGCCAGACTTCATAAAGAACGCTTTTAAAACCTTGAAACAGTATAAGTGACGGACAGGAAGAATTTTTAAATCACAAAATAAAGGATAACTCGGATGTCTACTAGGTTTACGACAGATTTTACGGATAACATTTTTTTGCAAAACTAGCAATGGTTGAATTTTGTTTTGATAGCCACCTGCCCAGCAGTTTATACCGTATTGAAGCCTAGAATGGAAAAGACCATAGTAAATTGTTTTTAGTAGCTTAATTGAGCAAATATTACGCAGGTAATAGAGGTGCCTGAGCGTAGAAATAAAATACTTCTTCAAAGCATTAGTATGAGAAGTAAATTTCATATTTGAGTCCAGTAAGAGTCCTAGATATTTAAATTCGTCCACATTTTCTATCAAAAAACAATCGTTAGTACAACTTTCGTCATTAAAAAATGTTTGCCCAAACACACTACTTGCACACATACAGAGATCTAATTTAAATTTTTTACAATTTGGTGCGTGAAAACATATATCCGGTTTTGGGTTGGGAGAGCTCGATAGATTAAAAAACATAAGTTTAGTCTTGCAACTTATTATAAGTTTGTGTTTAGCGAACCATTGTCTTACTATATGTATATCGTAATTTATGTCAGAAGTAAGATCTAGGGGACTATCTAGGCCATACGTTAATCCAACATCGTCAGCAAAAGCAGTAGGATAGCCTTTAAGGTTGAGATGGAAAAATGAGTTTATATAGACTAGGAATAGGATGGGACCCAAAACAGAACCTTGTGGTACCCCAAGGCTACTTAATTGTGCTACGCTTCTCATCTCATTCAACTTTACTTTCTGCGATCTATTTTTCAGATACGATCTAAACCATTTAAGCATGAACCCACGCACGCCTGCATTTTCCAATTTTTTTAACAGAATTTCATGGTCGACCATGTCGAAGGCCTTGGTTATGTCAATAAAAAGAGCAGCTGTACATTTTCTTTTGTCAAGGCTGTGCATAATCTGAGTGCAAAATACTAAAAGTGCATCCTCGGTTGATTTTTCTTTTTGAAAACCGTATTGAGTGTGATGAAAGAACCTTGTCTTGTCTAAAAAATTCACTAACCTTGTTTTGATAAGTTTTTCGAAGACTTTACTAATGCTTGTCAGTAGGGATATGGGCCTATAGTTTCCAATTTCAGTTACGGACCCTTTTTTGAACAAAGGAATAACATCGGCATGTTTCAGGTCATCAGGAAAAATTCCAGAAAGAATGCTGCGATTAAATATTTCAGCTAATACATCCACAATGAAACATGCAATATTTTTAAGGACAACATTAGAGATACCATCGACACCACATGAATTTGCATTTTTTAAGCTTCCGATCATTCTTAAAATCTCCAAGGGGGTTATAGGGTCAAAAAAGAAACTATTACTGTTCACAGAATTCACATCAACATCAACAGATAAACATTGAGAGCACAGATCATGAGTTTGATTAGTACGCAACTTATGTCCAATGGTTGAGAAATGTCTGTTAAAAGCGTCAGCGATTTCACGTTTATTAGTTATTTCTTTGTTATCAGTATGAAGAACAGTAATTTTTTGAATGGATATCTTTTTGTTAAGAATGGTGTTCACAACTTTCCATTCCTTTTTGAGATTGCCTCTAGCAGAATAAAATTGAGCGCGATAATAGGAATCGCGGCACACCCGTATTTCCTTTTTCAACTCGCTTTGTAACCTTTTATATTTCATTTTAAGCAATAGGTTATTAGGGAATCGTTTGCATTTGACTCTTAGTTTATTTTTTGCCCTTACTTTATTTAATAGATAATTAGACAACCAGGGTTTAAGTTTTCTTAAACATTTCCTATTGGTTAGAGAACTACACTTCGCTATATGGTTCTTAAGAATATATATGAAATTATGATAGGCATAAGATATATCACTACAATTGTAAACATCATCCCAAGACTCAAGACACAATTTATTTCGAAGCATGGGAAAGTTTATTTTGGGCCGGCTTTGAAGACAATTCAAAGTTGGACTGTAATTTGTAGGTTTTATGTTAAATAAGACGCCAGTCATGCAATGGTCCGTAATCATAAAATCAAAAACACAATATTCACATTCTTTACGTACAACGTTACGAAAGCGGCCACATATATGGTCTATACAAGTACCTGATGCAGGTCTAGTGGGCACATTTATGAAGTTGGTCAAACCGTTTAAGGCTAACAAAGAAAGGTAATTTGATACCGCAGGACAATCATTTAAACAATCAACATTGAAATCACCTACAATTATTAAATTTTTCGATTTCTCCCTATCTAAAACACCAGAAAAATGGTCAATAAACATCGTGACGTTAAACATTTGTAATCTATAAACACATAAGAAATCAAACATTTCATTGTTTAGATCTATGGACACTTTCAAAATGTCAGCACTTGGACAATCAACTGGGAAAACATTAACTACCTTATAAGCGTTCTTTATGAAACAACCAACGCCACCTGCTGCATAATTCTCATTTGTTTTAGCATAGAAACTATACCCAGGCAGGAAGTAATCGTTCACTTCAACATCATATATCCAAATCTCAGACACGAACACAATATCCGGGACACACGCAAAGGAGTCAATATGAGTAACCAGAGCAGAAAAGTTCTCTCTTAGACTTCTAACATTTTGATGTACAATGAAAAACTTTTCATTACAATATAATTTATCCGTTAAAACAGTATCATTATGAGGTTTATATTGGACAAGGTTTGAATAGCTATCAATCAAATCATTATTTGTGTTCATAGTATACTAAAAGAGAAAAAAAAAAAAAAATATGTATATGTCGGTTACGCTATGAGTTAAGATAGCAATATTTTGATTTGACCTTGCTAGACGTTTTGCGAGTATGTATTTAGCCTTTAGAATGACACCTCTCGTTAGTGACCCTTTATATTTACAGGTATATCTATTTAGGACCTAGATTTGTCCATTAAGCAAATGTAGTCACTTTTGGTGTCTTAGCTCTTAGTTTCAACTGATACCTCTCATCACCAAGAACAAGATGTCGCCATTCAAATGTTCACGGCTAAACAACCAGAAACTATTCTTAAACTCCGGGCCTCAATACGATGTAATTCGAAGCCTGAAGCTTATCTGAAAGTCCAGCAAAGAAAATGGGGTTAGAAAAGCTGCCCGTCCTGCCTCAAAATGTTTGGTGAAAAGTGAGGCCTAAGTTGCCTCTCTGGGTGTATACTGCCCTTGCCTGCCCTATTGCTCGATGTAAAATAAGTTTATAACACAAACGAACTAAAAAGGCTTAACGATCGGCAGGAATTGGCACCTCGGCAATTTGTTGGTGAATCACCGAACCACTTTAACATATACATCAAATTCATGGTTACCTGTGCCGCCAGCAGACTTGAGGAGCTCTGTTACCCGTGAAACTGACGTCGGATTCAGACTACTACACCTAACTGCAACAGACTACATTACACCGACCATTGATTTCAGTAGTACGGCGCTGGTCTCCATCGAAAAAGGATTTGAAGGCTCGCAAACTAAACTACACTGATACAGTAGTTCCATGGTAGAACTCGGAGTAGAAGCAATTGAATATTTCCGATTCGAATCGCCAAAGTGTTCACTCAAGCATCTTTCAAGCAGAAGTATACTCAATACAACCTACCTTTACAGTGACAGGGAAGTCACCATCAGCACCTACTCCAGGAGGAGATCACAATAACATAAATGAGATGGCAGACGAGCTAATCAGGCTCCGAGAGGCTTCCAATACCCACCTCCATATCTCCAAATCTTCTTAATCAAAACTCAAGACATTTTAAGCAGACGTTCTGATATGCCCGAATCGTGGCAGTCCTTGACTTGACATATCGTGTAACAGGCGTTACCGCAGCTGCTATTCAGAGGAATGCCCAAACATTTAGTAAACACTCACCTTCAGCTTGGTCAATATAATAAAATTTTTCATTACTGCAAGCTGGATTAGAAACACCACAAAATTTCTACCCAGATCAGACTAAAAATTAAAAAGCGCCTTATCGCCAGACAGCCACCGTTACCCGCAAGCTTAGTGGAACGATCCCGATAGTTTGATTCGTTGGCGGTTTTTTGGCTAGGTGGTGTCAGTGGGCCGTACTTTTTCGAAAATGCTGCCGTTTCACTGAAACAAGGCTCAATTGTGTGATAAATTTATTTTAATTTTGGTGGAGGCAATACCCTTATTTACTAAGCTTAATCCAAGCTAGTATTCAAATTTAAGCCGGAGCGTTGTTCCGATGGGATAGTGTCCTGTGATCACTTCGACGAGCATACGGATCGTCCGGTCCAGCGCCAAGAGCTTCTTTGTTTTTCCGATATTGAGCTCTGGCAACAATGATTTTGTCGTGTGGCTGTCGTTTCTTGTAAGCCAAGACGAGTTGGCTTCTTTTATAATTGTTTCATTTATGATCCGGTATAATGCACTGATCGGTGGTTGAAGTGACGTTTC
This sequence comes from Merodon equestris, assembly GCA_958301585.1. NCBI lineage: Eukaryota > Metazoa > Arthropoda > Insecta > Diptera > Syrphidae > Merodon > Merodon equestris. Next base: position 18,633,257 of record OY284414.1, read on the forward strand.
CGCTTCGCTGATGTCCATTTCAGACCCTTGCCTGGCCAATTCGTCCGCTCTTTCGTTCCCTGCGATTAAGCTGTGGCCCAGGACCCATCCGAGTTTGACCTTGTGATGTCTGTTGGACTTCAGCGACATTTCATGACAGCCTTTGATCTCGTTTTACAGGATCCTATTGACTTCAGTGTAGCCTGGCTGTCTACAACGATGTTGATATCCGATGGTGGGACATCGGTTACTTGTAAGTGTTTGGCTGCTTTCTCTATTGCCACGATCCCTGCTTGGAAGACGCTGCATAAATCAGGAGCATAAATGTTTCCTGTTTATACAGGGAATCAGAGTAGAACCCGGCCCCAGTGTCCGTTTTCGATCCGTCGGTGAAGAGGGCAATGTCGTGGTCGTTAATCACGGCGTTTGATAGCCACTCGTCTTTGTCGGGAAAAAGGATTGGTATTCCGAAAGAGAAGTCATTTTTGGGGGAAATATAGTCGGTCGTAGCTGCGAGGCTACTAGAACCATGTTTCTTTCCCAGGTCATCTATTATTCTGAGTATGGCCGCATGTCCATAGTTGGCATGTCCATAGTTTATGGAAGCAATTCCATAAAGAGGACTCTCTTAGTCTGAGAGCGCTCTTTGCATCGCAGCCTTTTATTAATAGATCCATGGGAAGGAGATGAAGTATTGTTGAGCATGCTCATATAGCTTTTCTTGCTACTGGCAGTCCACCAGACTAGGGCCCTATTAGTTAAAATAGGTCTGATGATTGCTGTGTACATCCAATGAATGATGTACGGTTGCAAGCCCCATATTTGCCGAAAAAGGTGATGATGCTGGCAGACAGACTCTGATCGCAGAAGGCGAAGCGGTCTTGGATCATAACAACCCTCAGGCTGGCAAAGCTGTTCGAAAGCGGCGTCGGAAGGGAGCAGGAGCTCAAACCGAAAAAGGTAAGAGCACTTGCAAACGGAAGATTGCCGCCGGGGACAATCTTGCTGGGGAGAGAGAACGCGATGTCTCCTCCTCTGATATGGCGGCGGGAAATCGAAGTCCAAAGGCAGATGCGGCGATCAATAAAGATCAAAGCAAAAACCTGAAGACGGAGAGGACCAAAGGCTGCTCATCGGAGGCGGGCACTTCACACAAAAAAACCCCTTCCTCTGGAAAGGCAACACAAATGACCGTAAAGAGTCGAGACAAGCACCTCTCCTACAAAGAGGCAGCCATCTCCTCCGAAAAGGTCAGGATAGGGAAGGCTGGCAGTGACAGCAGAATGACCAGCGGAGATTGCCAACACTGCGAGGATCATCTACTGGAGCTAGCTTCAGCAACAGGCTTCTGTATTCAAGCGGAGAGGTCTGCTTTGATGAATGGTACCTTCGTGGTGAGTTGTTCCTCTCAGCAGACATCTGCCTGGATCAGGAGCATGGTGCCCAAAATCCCCCCCTGGGAACTAGTACTTATCAAGTAGTTAGTCTCCCGAAACTGACGCGCACCATCTGCTGGATTCCGGGAAAACCCGGAAACAAGCTGAAAGTGCTGACGCGACTACGTGCGCAGTACCCGGGACTCGACACGAGGGCCTGGACTGTCTATTCCTACAAGGAGAAAAATAACTCTCTGAAAAAAGAGGGCTTCACTCTGGTAGTGGGAATGGACAATGGCTCTGTTGAGGCCCTGAAAACCGCGTACGACTCACGTCCCTACTTCGGCCTTGGTAGGATTGTATTCCATTTTGATGTCAAGTAGTCGAAGGATGGAACGTGTTCCCCAGTATGAATCCATGATTTTTACTCAGATCAACCTACAGCATTGCAAGGCTGCTACCGCTCTTCTAAGTAGCAGAATTGCATGCAGTAGTACAAATCATCACATTGTATCCATTCAAGAACCATGGGTGTGGAACAAACGCCTGTGTGGTCTTGGTGGCATACGTGATGCTACAATCCTTTATGATGAGCGATCCGAAAGGCCCAGGGTCTGCCTCATCATATCGAATACGCTATCGGCAACCAAACTTGGTCAATTCTGTGGTCAAGATCTGGTAGCTGCGAAAGTGAGCTACAAGGCGCACGGAGAAATTGAACACTTCGTCGTGGCGTCTGCTTACTTCCCCTACGACTCGGTACTACCCCCGCCACCTAAGGCGGTTTCCGAACTCGTAGAGTACTGTGAAGCCAGAAGGATTGGACTCATCATCTGTTGCGATGCTAACGCTCAAAACACATTTTGGGGCAGCAGCAAATGCAACCGGAGAGGAGACCATCTTTTAAACTTCATTCTTTCGTCTGACCTTTTCATCAACAATGTTGGCTCTCTACCAACTTTTGTGACGGCGAGACGACAGGAAGTGATTGACCTAACCTTATCTAACAGGCATGCGAAGGCCATCACTAACTGGAGAGTCTCACCAGATGTTACGCTGTCAGACCATAGATACATCGAATTCCAATTGAAGTGCGGGATTACCCCCTCGCAGCCCAAGCGGAATCCGAGAAAAACAGACTGGGCGCGATTTAGGGAGGAGCTTGAGAAATCCACTCAAGCCCCGCCTAAACTCAAAACTAATCAATCGGTGGAGGATGCAGTTCATAACCTGAACAGCGCCATCACCAAATGTTTTGAACTCGCATGTCCTGTCAAAAAACCTCCCAACAGGAAGCCGGTTCCCTGGTGGAATGCTGAGCTCCAACGGCTTCGTAGGGAAGCCAGAAGTCTTCTGAACAGATCGCTTAAATCGAACTCGGAAGATGACTGGAATAAATATCGATCGAAGCAGAAGGAATATAAGAAGCTTATTCGAAAATCGAAGAATGATTCCTATAAGTCCTTCTGCGAAGAGATCAAATCCCTGAGCGCGACCAGCAAGTTGGTTAAAGTCCTCAAACGAGGAAAATCGACAAGGCTGGAGGTACTCAGAAAATCTGATGGTACCTTTACCGAGTCTAAAGCAGAAACTCTTAGTTTACTGTTTCAGACCCATTTTCCGGGAAATCAGACTGTCATCGGCTCGTTGCACACTCCCTCATTGGATACTGCGGCTGTAGCGATGAAAACAACTCGGCGTAGCTGGTATGTTGCGTCACGCGTGGCAACTACTGAGGCCATTGAATTTGCTGTGGCATCCTTCGATGGCTTTAAGTCGCCGGGCACTGATGGGATATACCCCGTTATGCTGCAAAAAGGTATAAGACAGCTGCTTCCTACACTGAAAAGAATTTTCACTGCTAGCCTGGCACTTGCCTACATACCTATCCCTTGGCGCGCGGTGAAAGTGGTCTTTATTCCCAAAATAGGGAAAGAGGATTACTCACTAGCCAAGAGTTTCAGACCAATAAGTCTAACATCATTCCTGCTGAAAAGCATGGAAAGACTAGTAGAGTTGCACGTGCGCAAAGTTGCCCTTCGAATGCATCCTCTGTCGGACATGCAACATGCTTATCAGCGCGGAAAATCCTGCGAGACTGCGCTTCAAAACCTAGTTGGGAGAATTGAATGCGCTCTCGAAAGGAAAGAGTACGTACTAGGCATTTTCGTCGACATTGAGGGAGCTTTTGATAACGCTACCTTCGACAGCATGTGTAACGCTGCTAGACGGCATGGCGTAGATGAAGCACTGGTTTTGTGGATCAAAGCAATGCTTGTGCACAGGACATTGATCGCTGATGCAGACCTCGAACAATGTGTCAAGTCTGGAGTAAACAGGGGCTGCCCGCAAGGTGGCGTCTTGTCTCCGCTGTTATGGTGCATGGTGGTCGACTCTCTGCTAGATGCTCTCAATGCCTCTGGAATCTATGCCCAGGCCTATGCGGATGATGTTGCTGTTCTCTCTGTCGGTTCATGTTTAGCTAATGTCTGTCTCAAAGCGCAGGCGACGCTAAACGTGATCGATGACTGGTGCACGAGAAATGGGCTGTCGGTTAATCCTCTTAAGACCGATGTCGTTCTCTTCACGAGAAGGAGGAAAACAACTGGCATTGCTCAGCTGGTGCTAAAAGGCATTCCCATCCCTATATCCAAGAAAGCTAAGTATCTGGGAGTCATTCTAGATAACAAACTTCTCTGGTCAAAACATGTTGAGTCCAAAACCACCAAAGCGCTGTCAGCTTTCTGGCAATGCAAAGGTGCCTTTGGCAAAACATGGGGCTTATCGCCGAAAAAGGTCCTTTGGATCTACATCATATCTCATATGCATCGATTGTTTGGTGGAGCAGGCTGACACGAAAACACGTTGTGGCTTCACTCACCAAACTCCAAAGAGCGGTCTGCCTCAGTTGCACGGGGGCTTTCCCCAGCACACCGGGAGCTGCTTTGGATGCTATGATGAAACTTTAACCCCTTGACATATATATCAGAGGGTGTGCACTGAAAACTATTTCTCGCCTAAAGAGGAATGGTCTTTGGTACAACTCGCAGTGGAGTGAAAGTGTACTTGAGAGAGAAATATCCTACGATCACTGTCTCATGGATATGCCCTCTGACGCAATGACACCTGCCATCCTACTGCGCTCTAACTTCACAGTCACATTTCCTTAGCGTCAGGACTGGCTTTGGCCAGACACTGAACCTGGAATAGAATGTCTTCGCATCTTCACAGATGGCTCCAGGACTGATCAGGGATCCGGCGCCGGAGTTTTCTTCGAGCGCGAAAACATTCGACTGCACTTCTCGTTAGGAAAATATGCGTCTGTCTTCCAGGCGGAGATTTACGCAATCCTAATGGCCATGCACTATGTTGTGAAACACAGATGGAGGGGAAAGAGCATATGTGTCTGCAGTGCTGCACTCAAAGCTGTATCCAATCCTCTGTACAACTCCAAACTAGTGCATGAACTCAAGACCTTCTTGAACAAAGTCGGAAGACTTAATTCACTTAGGCTTGTATGGGTTCCAGGTCACTCTGGAATCCCAGGAAACGAGATCTCCGATGTACTCGCTAGAAAAGGCTCAGAGGAGAGTTTCTCAGGCCCTGAACCCGCCTTAGGTCTACAAGCTTCAACGGTTAAATCTGACATCAATGACTGGGTCTTTAACGTACACAGTCGCAGATGGAGGGAGTATCCAGGATGCAGGATGACTAAGCGCGTACGCCCTGACGTCTGTAAAAAGTCCGCAACATTCTTCTTATCCTTAAGAAGAAATGACTGCAGAAGGCTAACGGGCGTCATTACGGGCCATTACACTTTTGCCAGGTATCTTTACGTGCTTGGCATCAGTGAGACGCCTACCTGTGCTGCTTGTTGCGAGGAGGACGACACAGCGGAACACTTTCTCTGCGACTGTCCCGCCTTCGCTCGTGCACGGTGGCGCACCCTTGGGGCCGACATCACTGAAGCCCCTCCTCACTTTTCTCCGGACAACGGGGAAAATACAATAAAGACAAGGTGTCTGTCTGGTAGTACAATGGACCAGTACTTGTGTCTGAGTGCTCCAGCAGATAGTAGAAGCCTCCAACAAAAAAAAAAAAAAAAAAAAAACATAGAGGGTATGAGAAGGGCGACGAGTTAACCGAGCCTGATTAGCCACTTCAATACCCACATATGGGACACCCGCTGATACACCTCAAATCAAACATTCTTCAACACTTCTAAACCAACCATAAGTGGACCTAATCAACCAGATTCAGAGCACCTAAGAAATCTTGGCTTACTTATAAGGAAGGATGGTAGAAAACAATTCTTTTTAAACAGACGTAGTTGACCACCAGTACATGTCACTAGTCTGTAAACAGTCCCGTCACAAGGCTTGACCTACCATGCAGCAGTCATGTTGTTGGAAATGACGTGCCATATGCTTCACCTAGTTTTAATTCCATTAGTTAGAACATGACTCCCATGCATGTTAAGCTACATATGATTCACTGCATCCAATAACCACCTATGTAGTATGTATGTACATCTTCCTACACTCTTTCCCATATTCCCACATTGCAAGTCCGTCTCCATAATCGATTAATTACCGCTGACATCGAACGCCGTCTACACAGCTATTCCGAGCACATCTATCATAGAACCGATCTATTGCAATTTATTTTATTTACATAACACCGAGTGTCTAGCGACACTATTCCTTCCTTGTTGATGCTGGCTCTACCATTATCGCTGGCCGTGACATTAGAATCGATTTCCTCATAAACATCCAAGCCAGGTTCAAGTTGAATGAATCCATTTCTCATTTACGTTAAGTTTGCCAAAACGAACCTAATGGATTGGTATTTCGCTTAATACCTAACAGCACAATGGAATCGTCGTGATAAGAAAAGTCGCTCATAGTGTAACCGCGTGACAGATATCTATAAGTACACATGCGACTTGTATGTAACCAAGCCTGAGCACATATTGAGCTTGGATTTTGTGTTTTCGTAAACAAACATGCGATAAAAACCGAATTGTAGATGCGACCTTTGAACCAATGTTTTGCTCGCAACAAAGGATGTTTGATGTTGATCCACTTATGTAGTATGTGCTCGTTGCTGATGAATCACAAAGAGCTTTGAGTGTGAGGTGGAGATCGAAGTCCGAGTCTTTGTCGTGGTTTTGATTTGCGTTGCAAAAGAGGAACTTGGGTGTTATCTGAGAGGAAAACAAATGGTTTCTTGCATCACGACAGACGTTTAAAGGCGGACTTTAATCGGAAAGCTTGGGTGGGTGATTACTGGAACTTTTCTGGCATTTAGCTGAATTCTCAAGGCTTGCTAAAAATAGACTAGTAATTTCGTTGCGTGTGACACTATCAAACCTATCTTAGAAGGCAGTCTTCTGATAGAACTTTGTGTGACCATACCGAACAAAGAATGGTACCGAGGCGATGACCTCTTCGGCTACCCCACTTACAGCGATTATACAAACATAACACGTTGGCGGGGAGAATTATACATGCAGCTGGGCAGGTTAGCAATAGAAAGAAAGCTCCATTCAAATCGGCACGTGACATTAAACACCAAAAACCGTGACGTGACCCACTTGGAGGTGCTCGGGCTCAAGGTTGCACTGGTAATCAACTATGAGCTTAAGCACGGTCAATGATTTCTATTGACTTTGCTGAACGGCAACTACCGAGCGATTAGGTTTCCATATTAATCCAGACAACGCCATTAGCCTTGTCACTCTATTGCCCAAGGCAATTACTCTGCGTCTACTGATTTACTGGGTCACATGTAAACCTATAAGATAGATGGCAATAACACGACCCTTTCGCACTTCCAGCAGCTTAATGAGCAGCCTCTCATGAATATAGAAGACGCGGCGAGTCGGAAGAAGAAAGAAAAAACCGGAACCAGTTTTAAGAATCTCGCGCTTATTCACCGATCAAGTCGCACACGAAGCACGCAAGTGACAAGTCACGCAACACCATATCTAGATAGTACTCGTATGTACGGATGAGCATGTGGGCATTGAGAGATTTTCCATAGCAAGCCTGCTTAGGTGTAATTACACGCTTGTACGAGTATCTAAAGCAAGTTCAAGGCCCAACTTAGCCGCTCGCATTTGCATCTTGTTCTTATTGTTCAGCTATGTTAATTTACGTAATTTCATACCAAAAGTAGGAATTGGTGTGGTTATTATTGTAGATACTTTGTAGTATCGTGGTGAAACAGGTTTGAGCCAGCGGCACGTTCTCAGAACATCGGAAAAGAGTAAGTAAATGCGGAAGACTTGAATGTGGTTAAAATCATTTTTTTTTTAGAACGGGTTTTGTAGTAAACACGTTTTCGGCAACTTGTTGGGAACATGCGGATTGTAAGTTTAATTCGTTTAGCAGAATATACTAAGGCAGGGTAGGGATTGCATAATTTTCCACGACCTGATAAGCATTTCCGTGACTGATTAGAATGTTACTTTGTTGGACTTTGACCGAGGTTAGAAGCTTGGATGCCGTCAGCTTATTATGAGTCTTAGCCCTTTAAGTTGGGCGTGGGAAAAGACAGATTTCGGTAGGAAGGTTAGCTTCAGAGTGGCCTTGGGGAAAATGTTTGTTACGGCTTTGAATATGAATGGAGTGACGGTATTCCGTAGAGGGTGCCACTCAACGATGATGAATGACGAATAAATGACTCAAAGGGTGCGAAGGTCGAACCATGTGTTTGACCTTAGAACGTGAATAATATTTGTTTGCATAAATCTCAATATAAGTAGGTGACCAAGAAAGACACTGGCGCCACCCAACGTGTTCAAAAAGTAAAAGTATCAGGTTTCGGCCTGATTTTCATTTTCAGGCTAACATGGGTCTTGGTGATCGGTGGTTTAGTTTATGCTAGAGAAGCAAGGAAGGCTGAGAATTGATCCTGCAGAATCAGGAGGGACATGAGGAAAGTAAAGTTCTTAAAATGGCCGACCACAACACATGAAGCGTCACGGTAGGTGGCTGAAAGGCTGTTGGGTTTTAATATTTTTTAGAGTTTGTCCAAGACTTGCAGGGTTTGTTTAAAATTTATTTTATTGTAGTATCAGCGTATTATGGTAGTCCTTGAGTACTCGCTTGTCGTAAAAGGCGACTAAACAAAGGTAAACAAAAATCACATCTAGGCAATTTAGAAAACACCAAGGTGAGCCTAGGGACACATATACCACCATTAAACTGCCCCACAAGTGTGCATGCAAATCAGTGGGTTGACACGACTGGAGATCACCGGTGTTGTAAGAGTAAGATCAATCAAAAAAAAATAAAAAAACCTGGAGCATGCCCGTGTCAAAAAGGAAGGGAAGAAAGAAAACGGTCAAACCGTAGCATTATGGAAAAGAACGCTAAAAGTAAAAGCACTACCCCGCCAGACACTACTAATGGTCGTGATCCTGGGACGAGCAGCAATACTATAGTAATGCAACGGCGTAAGCCACACTTAAGAGTCGCGAGTTGGAACGTTGGAAGCATGAGTGGTCGCAGCTATGAGCTTGAAGAAATGATGGTTAGAAGGTGAGTAGACATCCTGTGCGTACAAGAGACGAAATGGCGGAACACCGGTAATCGGGCACGTTTCTTGGACGTTAAAACAAAAGCCTACAAAAGTTTTACTATGGATTGGAACAAGGAAAAAACGGAATCGCCATCCTCCTTGCGGCAGAGCTACTTGGCAACGTCTTAACCATTTCAAAGTCCAGTGACCGTTTGATGGCTCTCAAATTGGTGATGCATGGTGAGGTGTGGAACATCGTAAGCGCATATGCCCCTCAAGTAGGATGCGAACAAAAAGAAAAAGATGCATTCTGGCTAGATCTCCACAACCTTGTCAAAATCATCCCAAAGGAAGAGCTTTTGTTGGTTGGGGGAGATTTAAACGGACATGTCGGGAAGACAAGCGAAGACTATGAAGACTACCACGGAGGGCTGGGATACGGCACCAGGAACTCTTCAGGTGAAGATATCCTAAACATGTGCAAGTCGTACGGTCTTATAGTGCTAAATACCATGTTCGTCAAACGAAGCCGTCACTTATAGCAGCGGCGGAAATGAAACTCAAATAGACTATCATTTGGTATCCAGTTTCATGAAGCCACGAGTTAAAGATTGCAAAGTGATCCTGGGAGACGCGATCGCCCCTCAACACCGTCTCCTCCTGACTGAATTTTTTATGGAGGCGAGTAAGAAGTCAAAGCAGCAAACGAAGGTGTCTGAGAGAATCAAGTGGTATAAGCTGGATAAAAGAAAAGGAGAAGCTTTTATTACCAACATGAAGTTGACTATGTATTTATATGTATTTATGAATTCTCTTCAGTGGTGGATAAGTTAACAGATGCAAGCTGTGAGTATGAGAATCCATCTCCAGGTTATTGTTATTTAATTTTTTTATTTTTTTTTTATAATTCGTGCAAGTTCAAGAGTGTACGTTTTTATGGTGTTTGTCACACAACCTGGACGGGGTGCAGATGGTTTGTGTCGAAGATGTTCGTTCACTACTCTTCGGGGGTGGTTGTCCTAGATATGATTTGAGAGATTCTACTGAATTTGGGTTTGTTGTAGTTCACAGTAACTCTTTTATTTCCATGTCATTAAAGTGTTATATTTAGAGCTTGTAAGTTCAGAGCCTCCTTGACAACCCATCGACAAAGCATCAATCCGTATAATATGAATTACTCAGAATTGGTACTAGACTTTACTAGTGTATTCCAGAAGAGGCCTAACGAAGGAAGTGTATTAAGATTTTGACATAAAGATTCGAGAACTGCTTGGGCCAACGTTTCACAAGGCCGAGTGTGGAATTTACACGTTTATAATGTTGTCGATGGCGAAAGTTAAATTCTCGTTCACAGATAACACCTAAGTCAACCCAAAAGTCAACAGGGGGAACAACTTTAAGGCAGATAACGTAGGTTCTGGGAGGTGGAGGAAAGCGCTTACGATAGTAAATGAAAGCCTGATGTTTGCTTATAGCATACCTGCTTAGGGTTAGGGAATAAAAGGTGCTGATGACATCATTAATGATTAGGATAAAAATCAGTGGGCCGAGGTGACTACCTTGAGATGTGACGTTAATTGGATTAGAAATACAAGATTTGAAAAAAAAAATTAGACCGATGGTCTTACATGTCGGACTTGGTATATAGGTTTGATGCGAGATTTTGTCGAAGGCATTGCGGATCCTCAAGTGCGCACAAGGATTGTGAGACAAATTCAATTAAGTCTGTGGTTGAATGACTTTCACTAAGAGTGTGGTAAAGCAAGAGAGTTTAGCAGGAGACGGTAGCAGGACATCTGAATCCATGTCCCTTTTAGTCTCCTACCTTGCAAAGCTGTGGTAAGGAAGACTTATGCAAAGGCTTTCCTGTCTGTCCCTCCGTCCGTCCGTAGATAGCAAACCAAACTTGCCGAGTAGCTATGAGTCTGAAACTTGGTTATAGAGTACATAATTCTGAGATCCAGGTTAAAATTTGCAAAATTCAAGATAGAAGACCTGTCATTGCAGCTTGGCTCCCGGCGAGCTGATCCCATTTTGTTTGTGGATTAGGATGATGTAAGCATTTTTCCAAAGCTGAGGAAAAAGTCCCTGTGAAATGGCGCATTTTTTTTTGAGCTATGGCGGAGGGCATTCACGACCGGATGATTAGTTACGTATTTTCTCGATAAGTAGGGCAAAAGTAGTCATGATCGGGTTGAGTAAGGTGAAAAAATGGGCTAACAAGTTGACAACTATTGGGATCTTTGAGAGAAGTATTGAGAAAATAAAAGTAGAGAGATCAGCTTTTGTTAAGAGGTAGGAACGCTTGGGTTCGGAGATAAGAGAAGATTGCATTCCGTTCAGCTATCGGAAGTAGAAAGATGCGCATAATTGTGAAAATTTCGTATAAGACTGCAGGTAATTAGAAAAATCGAAAGCAGAACAGGATTTAAAATAGGGCTACCACCATTTGTTTCCTTTGTGACGCAGTAGGTCCTTAGTTTAGGGTTTAGGTGGTGTGAAGTTTTTTTTTTTTTTGTGAATATGGGACGTATAACCTAAAGCAACTGATGACTTTGGATGCGAATAAGGTAAGACGTGTGCATGTTAAAGCTTAGGAGAAAAAAAAAGAACTAAATATTTTTGAACAGGTTTGCGAAGTCTACTTTTCCGAAAGCAATTTTCGTGGAGAATGGTGAAGGGATTTTCGAGTGCAAGTATAACCTACTCGTATTTCAAGTATGGAAGGTTAAAATTGACAAATACGACAATCATGTCTTTGTTCACGATATAACATATGGAATCTATAAAGTCAATGGAAAGTTGATAACAAGAAGTGGGTTGTGTGGCACGAATGTAACACAGGCAAGGTAGAGCTTCCGTTTCGGCGCTTGTTAAGTTGAAATCAGCAAAGGGTAAGGGCTGCGGCTGTGAAACCTGCTATCCGGATAGGCAATAATATCGTGGCCATCAGCACGAAACAGAGTAAAATTTAGAGTGAATAATTCACAGTCTATGATACTGAGGATAATTCCACAATAAATTATTTTTAAGACCTCGTTTTCGAACACCCGAAATCTCATTTTCCTCTTTCTTAGTCAGAGATAAAGTTTCACATTCGTAAAATGTGACTGGCATATTGATGGTTTTATAAACATGGATTTTGACATTACGGGACAAAAGAGTTGTTTTTAATAGTCCCTTTATTGTCGCGGTGCACGCGCAACCCATATTCACTTTTTTATTTATTTAAATCTTTATGTAATTTTTGGTAGTCAATAGGGTTTCCAGATATTTTTTTAAAATGTGTATCGCCAGGTGTGAGGCTTATATTGAGGTGTCTCCTAGAAGGTTCAGATCTAATGTGATTTAGCCAATGTGATTCCATCAAGGTTCAGTCCCCCTCAGGGGATCTCATTCAGTATTCCAACAGCAAATTGAACAGCAGAGTTGACGAGGCGTTTCGTACTTTAATTTTGTTTTCTTTAGGCACGTTCGTAACAGTTTTATCAACTTTTCGGAAATCTCAACTTTGCAAAGACATGATACATTTTCGATAGGCTTACAAGGTGATGCGCCTTTTTAAGATCTACTAATAGATGTTGGGCCTTGTCGTGGAACTCCAAAGCCCTAGTAGTCCCTGACTATTTCCTTAGTCTATGATTTTTTTAAAAAAGAATATTTAACGTCTTGTAATAACTTGATAGTACAATAGTAACATTCCTCGGTAATTGTTGCATTGTATTTGGTCAACCTTTTAAATAGTGGAATGTTGACCGATTATTTCTGTTCATCGGGTATAGTTCCATTGTTCCATATACTTTCATTCAGCTCTATATAAGTTATGCCGAATGTAAACTTTACCTAGCTTATCACAAGTGGCTGATCCATGATCAGGTCATGTAAACTTGGAAAATTTTAAAGTAATCAAAGTCCTCTACATCAAATGCATTCACTGTTCAAAGAGCTAAATTGAGGGTGAGTTTCCTAGGTAGAAGGAGATAAGGTGCATGAGGCAAGTACCTATTCTTCTAAGAGGGCCGGCAACAAAAATCATATCAACCTTTTTCTAACTCAGACTTTGACAACAAAAATTATCACATACTAAATCGCCGTATCATCAAAACGTGTAAGCATAAAAACGTGTAAGCACGATGCACTTCGAAAAGTCATACAAATATCAGGGTGCGACGGAAAACCTTATCTACTGCCTCGGGCAACTAATTAGTTATGGGAATGTTATCTCGAATTGAACAACACTTGCTGACAAATTTGAAAATTATTTCATAAACAACGCCCGCCCTTTGATTTAATGTAATTTATTAGTCTTATTTATAGATGCAGTCATTCGGCATCTACTCGTGCACGACTTGGTGGAAAGTGGTAGCCTTGAAAATAGTCATTTATGTTCTATGGGTTGTATAAGTGATATGAGACTTGTAGGAGGGGATCTAAAAGACTTCTTAGATCTGACCTATATTACGTTATGAGGTGTTTGCCTTAATCAAAATTACCTTGAACAAGAAACTCACAATCCCGATAAGCGTTATCTTTTCCTTTTGTATTGTAGTAGGGTTCATGGTAAGCGATTACGCCTGATTCGTATATGGTCTACTAAGAAGACCTCTATCGTAGCCCTAGATCTATGGATGACCTTCATCTCATAGAGAAAGTTACTTACTTTTCAGGCCAGCATCCCATGAAGGGTCTGGGCCTGAGTTAATACAGCCTTCCATACTTGGCACGATGCTTCCAGTCGGAGAGATCAAGTTGTCTTGCGTTCGCGATCACTTGGTCTTTATACCGGAGGTTCAGTCTTCCCCCTCTTCTCGAACTTGGAGGCTCGGATTCGAAGATCATCTTAGCTGGAGCGCTGGATCCATGCGCTGGATGTGGCCGAGCTTTGTACAGCTCATAGAGTTCGCGGTTATGTCTTCTCGTTCATTCGTCTTCCTCGCAGAATTCTTCTTTCGAAAGAAGAAAAAGTCTAGCTTTCGGCTCCACATAGCAGGACAGACAGGATTAGAGTTTTGTAGGGCATAACCTTGGTTCTTCGGGACAGGAGATTGGACCCTAGCTGTTTTGACAAGCCGAAGTAGCAGCGGCTGCCGAGGGTGATTCTGCGCCGCATCTCCACTATGATGTCATTCGTGGAGTTTATGTTTGCCCCGAGGTATGTGAACTCCTTCGCCACCTCGCTGTCGATCGTTATATTTTACCCTAGGTGATGGGTGACGGACCGCTTCTTTGTTGACAGCATATATAGGGTCCGCCAAATAATTTTTTTTTTTTTGAAAATGCTATAAAAAAAACTACTGAATATTTTCTCAAATTTCTTTTTTTATTTGAAAGTACAATTCTTCCGGTTAATAATGGAAAATAATTTCATTCAAATGGCTGCCTCGGCTGGCCATGCAGTAGCCTACACGATCGGTCCAATTTTTAAGCACATTATCGATTGTGTGCAGCTGTATTTCACCAATGGCTTCACGAATATTGTCCTTTAAAGCGTCAATTGTCTCTGGCTTGTCGGCGTAACACTTATCTTTGACGGCACCCCACAAATAATAGTCCAACGGTGTCAAATCGCAGCTCCGAGGTGGCCAAACGACATCAGCTCTGCAGCTGATAATGCGATCTTCAAAAAGAGGGCGCAAAAGATCGAGTGTAGCCTCGGCTGTGTGGCACGTAGCGCCGTCCTGTTGCCAATATCCTCCTCTTCAATTTTTGTGAACAAAAATTCGTTCAACATGGCCCGATAACGATCGCCATTGACTGTAACGGCCACTCCTTGCTCATTTTCGAAGAAAAATGGCCCAATTATGCCTCTGGACCAAAATCCGCACCAAACAGTGGCTCGTTTTGAGTGCACCGGCTTTTCAATGTATGCGTGCGGGTTTTCTGTGCCCCAAATGCGACAATTTTGCTTGTTTACATACCCGCCAAGATCAAAATGAGCTTCATCTGAAAAGATGATTTTTTTGGCAAAATCGGCATCTTCTGTAAGTCGATCGCAGGCCCACTTAGCGAAGCGTTGTTCAAGCGTATACACAACCATATTCGTTCAGCGGAAGGATAAAACTAATTATCTGTCAAATCAGACATGAGCTAAGTGTTACCATTCACGAAATAAGCACTACTTGAAAAAAAAACGTTAGATGGCGGACCCTTTATTTCGGCTTCCCCTCATTGATGTGAAGACCAGCTTGTTTCGCCTAATCTTCAATCGTCGTGTGCGTTCCACAATGGTGCGCTCGTAACCTGCAACAATATCAATATCGTCTGCATAGCCCAGCTAGTGGACTGATTTGTGGAAGATAGTGCCTTCCTTTTGACGTTAGCCTGCTGCACTACTTTTTCAACACGAGATTGAAGAAGTCGCTTGACAGCGCGTCTCCTTGCCGAACTCCGGTGCACGTTTCAAAAGGCTTAGAGGATCTGGAGCCGAACTGCACGGTGCATCGAGTGTTTATTAGCGTGGTTCAACACATCTAGATCGGTCTGCCCGGGATCTTGAATTCGGCCATCGCTTTAGATAAGACTTTGAGATGAATGCTGTCATATGCGGCTTTAAAATCAATAAAGAGGTGGTGGGTATCGATTTCAAATTCGCTGGAGGATTTGTCGCAGCGTGATGATAGTCGATGGTCTATAGTCGATTTGCCGGGCCAAGAGTCGCACTGGTATGTGCCATGGTTGTTCTCGCAATTTCGAAGAGCCTGAGTGCCGTGTTAAAAGCCCTCTGCGAGGCTTTTAGTTTTTTTGTAAAAGGCTCGTATCATGTTTTTGTCCCTTGACTCTTCGATGTCCTTGAGCTGGGAGGCTGGGTCCCGGATCACAGCTCAATCGCAGGGAACGAAAGAGCGGACAAATTGGCCAGGTAAGGATCTGAAATGGACATCAGCGAAGCGGAAACGTCATTGCAACCATCGGGCCATTTGGCCTCCGAGTGTAAGTGATGCTCAACCATTACACTCCCCTTCTGCGGGAGGCTGCGAAAATTCTATTCTTTTACGCAGCGTTTTTTTTTCTTCCCTCCTTCTGGTTCGATATTCCTCGCGCATTGCTCGTGTTCTCCTTTGCAGCACTTTTTGATACGCCTCATCGGTCGCTTGCTATTTCTACTCACACTCGCCATTGTACCAAGGGTTTCTTGTCGGTGGTGGCGCGTAGCCTATTGTAGTTTCAGCAGCTTCCTTGATGGCTGAGCGGCAATGGATCCACATATTGTTGGCGTTTGTGTCCGACCTAAGCATACTTGTCAGTCGTTAGCAGTCCCTGACGTTCTCTGAGGTGCTCAGGCTTCCCATATTGAATCTCCTTTTAGTGGGCTGATGCAGCTTTCTAATATGGGTAAGTCGGGCTCTGAGTCTTGCTGACTCTAGGAAATGATAAGAGCCGACGTTTACCCCCTCTGAAAGTTGTAACATCCTGGATGTTTGACGCATGTCATGCGTCCATGAGCAGACGGTCGATTTGGTTGGCAGTTTGACAATTTGGAGACCGCCAGGTTGCTGCGTGGATCTCTTGCGAGGATATATTATGCTACTTATTACCGTATTAACTCGGAAGCCGTTGTCTGTTGTCGTATCGACTACTCCGCCAAAGATGTTCTCCTTACCGATTTTGGCATTGAAGTCTCCGAGTACGATTTTGATGTCGTACCCTGGACAAGCTCCGTAGGTGTCGTCCAAGAGGTCGTAGAAATCCTCTTTGATGGGTTCTTCAACCTCGTCGGTAGCGGCGTGTGCACAATTTTTTCATTTTTTTTTTTTTATAGGGTTCGTGCAGGTTCATGAGTGTACGCTCTTATGGTGTTTGTCATACAACTTGAGCAGGGTGCAGATGGTTTGTGTCGAAGATATTCGTTCACTACTCGCCAGGGGTGGTTGTCCTAGATAGGATTCGAGAGATTTGACTGAATTTGTCGCGTTGGTTGTAGTTCACAGTAACTTATTTTGTTTCCATATCATTAAGGTGTTATATTGGAAAATGCACACACAGAGTATGAATTTTGAAGGGATCTTATGGTGCGAGTGTTATGCCTTCATCAGCATTTTTTGATCATCTCTCATTGACAGACTTGAACTACAGACCTTCCGCTCAACAGTCGCTGATGATTACCCTTGCACTACGAACATCCCCATGATGAGGTTGATGTTATAGAATTAGCCTTGGATGTGGATGTACCTTCGCTCTTAACCGTTCCAATAAATGCAGCCTTTTGTGGCAACAGTAATAAACTTTGCACTCCTTCTTCTTTAAAATTCCCTGCCCTATCCAGCGTATGTCCTGCTTGCCTTATGCAGCTGGAGATCCATAAATTGCCTCCCAAGACGTGCAGTTTTTTCACCACGGAATTCGTATGCTGCCAGAAAGGTGAACAGAAGTTGTAGCTAACGTCGGACAGTATTTCCTTAATTTGACGTTGATGTTTCAAAGGAAATACCGCAATGACCTGGCCATTGCGCGATTTGAACCCTGTGCCAACGTAGCCAAAAGCCAACACATTAGCCCCCAAGTCACATTGGTTTCTATATAGGCATCTTGATGTACCATTGTTAGAAATGCGAAGGTCGTATGTGTGTCATCTATACAGTGGTCAACGACCGAAAATGCTTCTTGAACACACCTTGTTCATCAATTTGTTTCCCAGCATATCACCCGCAGTGTGAATAATCCAGTTTACTAGAATCATGCTGCCTTGAAACCATGAAAATAATCCATCACGACTGACTGACTTCCCTCTCACTAAAGCAAAAGCCTCTTTTTCAAGCATCACCGACAATCAATTCAGGGCCATCTGGCGCATCATACAATGGCAACACTACCCCAAGCATTCCACAACTCTACCCAACTCCTTTAATCATCCGCATCAAGTGGATCCATGGTCCATCACATTCACATAGTCGCACTCCGCCTAGAAACAACTCGTGACTTTCATGCAACCACACACTCATCGGACTTTGTATCTCACATTGTCTCACATTATTTGGTTTCCCCCGACGAGACTTGGGGTTAGGTTGCAACTTTTAGTCATCCTCTCTGGGACCAAGCTCGTTCGGGTCAGTCTAACTCGAGCTCGCCAACCGTTCGCCTCGTATAACGATTTACAAGAATTTACTTGAAGATCTAATCAATCGGCCGGTTATTGCGTGTATTTCTATCGGCCTGTGTGGTTGTCCCGCCTTTCTTCAATCAGTCACAATTCACGAACGCATTAAGGAGTAGTTACGCGGGCTTTTGTCTTTAATTGAATTATTTCATGCTCACCCCGCATAGATTTAATGCAATCTATTAGAACGCACTGCTGCGGCTAGAGAATTAGTGTGAAAGCGAGATCAACTGCATCGGATTCGTACATCTGAAGTGATATACATCCGAAAGGCGTTAGACGTGGTTCTGGTGAACAGGAAGTGAGGTGTTTTACAGAAATTTTCTGAACGTAGAAGCACAAGCAGAAAGTCAGTATTTTCCGGTCGGGAAGTGATCGATCAAGGTAAGTTGCTTGTGGTGAGATAATTGTTACAGTAATGGTTTCAGGGAATTAACGGTGATACGCGGTTTTGGTGTATTATTGCTATGTAAGTCGCATTTTCTTATATTTGGTGACTTCAAACATTTTCTCCGCGAATTTCGAAAACATCTTTTAAAATGGGTTATCCTACTGGTAGGGGAGCAACATCTTAGACTTTTTGGGCTGTCGAAGTGGCCACTTAGAAAGCCTTTTAAGTTCTCTTTTGGTGCTCCTTCTGCTCTTGGCATAAGGTTTTTTTAATTATTTTATACAAAACGTTCATCACAGCCAGTTTTTTTTTTTTTATAATTCGTGCAGGTTCAAGAGTGTACGCTCTTATGGTGGTTGTCACACAACCTGGACGGGGTGCAGATGGTTTGTGTCGAAGATGTTCGTTCACTACTCTCCGGGGGTGGTTGTCCTAGATAGGATTTGAGAGATTCGACTGAAATTGGGGTGGTTGTAGTTCACAGTAACTCTTTTTGTTTCCATGTCATTAAGTTGTTATATTGGGAATGTATACACAGAGTATGAATTTTGAAGTGATCTTATGCTTGATCATCTCTCATTCACAACTGATGTTGTTGCACAATTTTTTCTTATAGGAATTGTTCTAGACTATGGGCGGACTTGAACTACAGACCTGCGGCTCAACAGTCGGTGATGATTACCATTGCACCAGAACCATCTCCCAGTACGGTCTCAAGTCCTCGGAGGCCTTCTGTCAATCGTGTAATAAGGTGGTCAAGTAGTTAGTGTTTTATGATGGTGGTGTTTGTAGTCGCAATGTAGACAGAGATCAATGGTATAGGGTGGGCCAAAAAATCACTCACCCAATGTGCTTTTTTTACAAGTTTATCTGGAGCCTTAGGTTTTTTCCATTCCATTAGTGGACGTGGCTATGGTTGATGACCACTTGGACGCTTTTGCCGTTTTTTCAATTGTTTCGAAGAGAATTTCGGGCAATTAATTCTCACATTATTGGCTTTCAAAGTCTGTGCTTTGCTCTGATAGACTCAAAAAAGCCGAAGGAAGAAAAACAGAAAAAAAGCCAATCGCCAAAGCGAGACATTAGACGACCTCGATCTTCTGAAGTCTAATGCCATGGACTTAGAAAAAATTCCCAGAATACATCACCACTTTAGACATTGTTCGAATAGAGTTCGTTGGCAGTTGATATTCAAAAGTGAAATCAATTACCTTGAGGCGCATCTGTAGATGTTGTTTTCCTTATCTCTACTGACGCGAGCTCTTTTTTCAAAACATTCATGCCTTTCGGGCGAGGGTCAAGACTATTGGTGATTATTGCGTTGGTCATGTTTTTCGCATACTCTTGGTTGTCCACGGTGTACCTTGCTTCAACGACGCCTATTCTTAATCATTCAGGGACTTGAACCGGTCATAATGTTATTTTAAAACCACTTCCCGTTCAACGCATCTGCTCATCACTCCAGAATCTGACGTAGTAGTTGGTGGTGTTTGAACCGGAGACACAAATATTGTGTACAATTGACGCACTATACGCAATAATCAAGGTTTTTTTTTCATTGCTTTTATCAATGATTAATCAGTAAGAATTGATAAGGCGCCGTATAGTAAACAAAGCGGTTGTAATTATAATAAAAAAAAAAGTTAGATTGTGAGCGCATGGTTAATCAATTAAGGCTCAGACAGATGGATTGCTTCGATGGAAAAGTTCGTAAAGAATTGCCTTGACGGAAGGTGACTTTTAAAAACTTTTCGGAAAAGTATTTGTTTACAGAAACATGAGTCAATAATAATCACACGGGTCACAAGCCAGTACTGACTGATGTTAGTGTTCAATCGAGAGAATAGATTTTGCAAATAATTTTGAATCGCAATTTTTGGCATATGCCGACTGTGGCTGGATCTGATGAATTTCCGGGAGACAATGATATGTGCTCAATGTTGATGCGTCCATTGTTGTTGGTTTATCAGCATACACTTGTGACTTTAGGCATCCCGAAAAAATATAATCAAGAGATCTTGGATACTAATTTAAAGGTTCGTTATGCGAAATCATGCTTTCATCGAATGTTTCCTTCAATAAGTTGATCGTTTCGTTTGCTGACGCATTGCCATCTTGCTGAAACCACATCTCTTTTATATTCATATCATTCAATCGGGGAACGAAAAAGTCGTTAACCCCGGTCCTATAGTGAATACCGCTGGTCAAATACGCTCAATAGCCTCATTTTTGAATAATAATGAATTTGAATTCAATAATCGGTTATTAATATAACACAGAGTCGCAATTTTTCTATAAAACAGCGGATCCAATGCCAACTAATTTTGGGCCTATTCACCGACTCAACGATAGTCATTCGGCTTCAATTCTTGCACGACCTGTATTTTGTAAGCCTTCAAACCAAGATCTGAGGTGAACGGACAAAGATCAATTTGTTGTGAGCGACGTGGAATCGGTAAATTTGGATCTATTTCAACACATTTCTGATCGGAGATATTGGAACGGCACTCTTCTTATGCATCTCGGTGCCTCTGTGCCTCTGTGCCTCGAAAATGGTCAACTATACGACGAATAGTGGTCTCAGATGGTCGATTATATCGGGGTGGTATGGTACAAGTGGTGCAAGATGTGGCGACACATCATTTTGGAACAAATTTTCGAAAATTTGGAAACGTTACTGAAGCGTGTCATTTTAAAGTTAAAAAGCTTAATGCAATAAATAAAAGAGACACTGGTTGGAAAGATGCAACTCCCTGAAGTTTGCTATGGCTTAAGAAAAAAAAAAAAAAACTCTATTTGAGATTCATTCAAAAAATAAGGTGACTTTACATTTTTTCTCGAAAAATTTTATTTAGTCATCATTATCCATGCTGTGGCTTTCAAATAATTTCCCTCATTCATTTGTGTCAAGCTATACCAAGAGCTCTTCCAGCGGCGCAATCTTCATCTCCTCAATCGTGTCAAATCTCCGTCTTTTCGTAAGTCTTTTCAGTCATGGGAAGAGAAGGAGGCCAAGCCTAGTGAATACGGTGGCTAAGGCAAGACTATTGTTTTGTTTTGGCCGAAAAAGTTACGTACAAGATGCAACAGATATGATTTTCTTTTCTTACAAAATCGCTTATTTTCTTTATATTGCTTCACGTAAACGATGCATAACTTCAAGGAAATAATCCTTATTGACGTTAAGAGCTTTTGGCAAGAACTGATGATAAACCACATCACATGAAAGAGTGAGCAAAATTTTACATTTATTCTTTTCTTCCTTTGGAAATACTGCGCTTTGGTTTCGACGACATAGCCAAATACCCATGCTTCGTCGTGATTATCCTCTCCAGATCGCCATTCACGTCAGTCAACAGCTTCTGAGCGATACTCATGAGACGGTTTTTTGGTCAAAATTTAGCAATTTCGGAACAAACTTCACTGACACACGTTTCATGCCCAAAATATCTGAAAGAAAAGTCATAGCTTGAGCCAACCGATATGCCAATATCCTCAGCAACTCCTCTGCTAATGATTTGACGATTTTTTGCGACTATTTTTAACATGGCTTCAACGTTTTCATGCGTTTCTGACTTGCTGGCGAGGCCAGGGCGGGCATCGTCATTAACACCTTCTCGGCCTTCCTTAAAGAGCTTCTACAACTTACAAATATTTTTCCTTTGCTCAGAACCTAAGGCAGGTAGACCAATCCATACTGCCGCAAAGGACTATAGGCTAATTAGTCTCTCTTCTCAGAGGACTCATCAACTCACACAACTTATGCAACGCTCAATACGCATACCTTAAAGGCATATCAGTGGAAAGTGCTCTGCATAGTGTTTTCCGTGAAATTGAGAGCTCATTGAATTTAAAAGAATTTACAATGACAGCCTTCCTCTATACAGAGGGAGCCTTCAACAAACACAGAGGCCCTTATAACAGCTCCAGAGCACATAAGAGTAGACAAATTGTAACCTGGTTTGGAAATATGTTAAATAGAAGAGTGGCTATCAAACGCTGTGATCAACGACCACGAGATTACCGGGTTCTACTCTGACACCCTGCACAAACATGAATCATTTAGACTCCCTGATTTGTGCAGCGTCTTTCAAGCAGAAATCCGATATCCCACCATCGGATATCACTATCTTTGTAGGCTGCACTGACATCAATAGGATCCTGTACAAAGAGATCAAAGGCTGTCATGAAATGTCGCGACTCACTGAAGTCCATCAGACACCAAAAGTCAAACTCTGCTGGGTCCCAGGCCACAGCTCGGTCTGAAATGGACATCAGCGAAGCGGAAACGTCACTTCAACCACCGATCAGTGGATTATACCGGATCATAAATGACACAATTATAAAAGAAGCCAACTCGCCTTGGCTTACAAGAAACGACAGCCACACGACAAGATCATCGTGGTTAGAGCTCAATATCGGAAAAATAAAGAAGCTCTTGGCGCTGGACCGAAACTCGATCCGTATGCTCGTCGGAGTGATCACAGGACACTGTCCCATCGGAGCAAGAGCAACATCTGCTCTGCCACTGCCCAGCTGTCGGCGCCTAGTTTCGCTGTGCCAAACTTTGTTTACAGAGATTGCGAACGTAGCAAATGTAAATATATCGGATCTTCTAAGATTCATAAAGAGCACGGAGTGGTTTCAACTACCACGTGATATGACAGGTTAATTGTATGTGTACTCCACAAATGAAGGGAAACACAATGGGCCATTTGGTTTCCGAGTCGAAGTGGTGCTCAACTATCACACTCCCCTTCTTTAACCTAACCTAACCTTGCTCAGAACAGACACGCCAAATGCCACAGTCAACTTTTCAAGTATATTAGATCTTCATAATTTTGAGATTCATTGATCCACTTTTTTTCTGAAGAGCAAACCGCGTCTAACCTTTATATGTTTGGAAAACTTCGGAAGTTTCGGAAATAGAAATAGGACCATGATCCTAGATAGTAAGGAAACTTCTCGGGGTTCTTCTGGAGCTCGCTCAGTTTGCTCTTGTACCAGCTACACTGCGCTGTCGTCGTCTCCAACCGAGCAAGGGTCTCCTGAGGCTGTCATGATAGCGCGTCTGCCAACACGTTCCACTTCCCTTTTCGGTATTGGACGTCGAATTTGTGTTGCTGGAGTTCCAGAGCCCACCTTGCAATCCTTCCTGAAGGGCTCTTGATGGAGTTGAGCCATTTCAACGATGAACAGTGACCATCGTATTCCCCATACAATGGCCAAGCACTCCTTTTCCGTGGGGGAGTAGTTCGTCTCCGCTTTGTTGAGTAGTCGGCTGGCGTAGGCGATTACTCTTTCGGCGCCGTCCAAGTGTTGGGTTTGCACCGCTCCCAGCCCGTAATCGCTGGCGTCCGTTTGAAGAGTGAACCGTAGGGTGAAGTCCGGGCAAGCTAAAATCGGGGCCTCTGCGAGCTTCCGTTTGATGGCCTCCAAAGCTTCCTGTTAGTCCTTTCCCCACTTTCAATGCTTCCCTTTCTTCAAGAGTTTCGTAAGAGGCAATACCAGTTTTGCGAAGTCTGGTACGAATCTTCTTACCTGCCGTACGTTTGTTGGAGGTTCCAGGTCTCTGACTGCTGCCACCTTGTCGGGGTCGGTGTGTATCCCATCGAGGCTCACGACATGTCCAAGGTAATTTAGGTCTTGTTTAAAGAATTCGCATTTTTCTCGGTTGATTTTCAGCTTCGTAGCCCTCAACTGCCTAAAAACCTCTCGCAAGTTCGTCTTGTGTTTCTCCAATGTCTTTCCAGTCAGGATGATGTCGTCCAGGTAGGCGAATGCATGTGGTTCCATCTCGGGGCCTATTTTCTGATCTAGCGCGAGCTAGAACGTGGCTGGTGCTGAATGCAGGCCGAATGGCATGACTCGCCACTGGAAGAGGCCTCTTCCCGGTACCGTGAATGCGGTGTACTTCTTGCTGTCCTCTTCCATGTAGATGTGGCTGTGTGATGGTTCTATGCAGCCATTCTCCAAAAGTTCGTCGATCTCCTTGTTGATGATCGCTTGCATTGCCTGATTCTTCGGGTAGCACCGTTGCTTTATCAGCCGATCATCCTTCATGTTGATCTTGTGGGACGTGATGTTTGATATCCCCTGGATCTGGTCGAATTTCCGAAGCTCGTCCTCCAGGAGTGCTGCGACGCCTTTTGCGTCCTCCTCGTTAGCCTCTCCGTATGGTGTCTTGAGAGTTTTCCTCCCCGGCTTCCGTTGCACGCTGCTGTGTTGACTCATCTGTGCAACGCTGTGATTCCTCGAGTAATGCAGCCTTGCGTTCAGTCGTCGGTTGCTCGATGAGTCGTTTCGTAGAGTGTCCTGGTGCTTCGAAGTCGTGGATGCTTTCGTTGATTTGTTTGTCGCATGCTCTCTGTGAGGTTTCTCCGCGGTCCTTGGTGGTATGTCTCGGTGGTGACTCATCTGTACCGCCCCGTGGTCGGGAGATGGTGTAGCCTTGCGCCCGGCGGGTTGTTCGATGAGTCGCCCCATGGATGTTCTTGAGCTTCTATTGTTGTCGTTTTCCTTCCGGAGGCTGATGGACTCGAAATGTACCTGAAAATATCTTGTTTACTCGATCAAACTTCTTAGTAAAAGACTCGCTCACAAGGATGGATTTCTGAGAAAACGTATTATTCTGGTGCAAAATTCAAGAGCTATTCTGCCAAAATGCCGGCCTTTTTCGACGATTATTCTCTCTCAAACGCTTCATAGCGTTTGAACAATATAAACTGAGTGGTTTTAATTCTTTTCGGTGGCACCATTCGATGCCTTTTGGCTTCTTTACATGTCTTAAGTCTCATCAACTGATACGTTTCATGACTATGGAGTCCGAACAAGCTCCTTTTAATATATCTGCAGCAATTCTTTAGTGATGATAAGTTTGAAAAAATTCACCTCTTTAGGAATGAGCCATATTTCAACATGTCTCATGCACAAGTCATCACCTATATTGTGATGAACTGATTCGTGAGTGTTGGACCCCTTTCCCGCTGAAGAGAAACACTGCGAAATACGATGTCGATGACATGGCTGTTGCGGCATTTGAACTCGGTGTCATCAACGACAGAAGCCAACACATTAACGAATCAACCTTGATGCTCTTCTAGGAAGGAAAAGATTTTCATCTTAAAATTCTAATTCTAGTTGCTTTCGTAATGTGTTTTTCATTGCGAATACATCAGATAGCATCGGAGTCATCTCCGATAGTCAGAGCGCGATATGTCTCACGTCTAGTACAGGTGGTACACTAAATCATTTATGCTTGATTGCAGATCCCATAAAGGTCTGCTAGGTAACGATGATGTGGAAGAAATCAGCAGACACGACTCGGGACTTTTAATGTGACAAGCTCAAAACCACAGTCTCTACTATCAAAACACGTATTCTTGATTCCTGAGGCATTTAGACATTCCCAGGAAATGTAAATATATACTCGTAGGAACCTACTTATAGAATTAATTTAGACTCGATCGTTTCGTTATATCGATGCACTGATATACATACGTTGAGTATGGGAGTCTCCCATGATTAAGCAAACACCTTTTCATGCAATTCGCGAATTATTCTTCGACGACTTGTTAAATACCTAAACTCAGTTTGATGGATTTACACTTTCTCATTATCTGCTGTACTTTCTTGTAGCCTCCAAGGGCCGCACCAATACTTATTAAAAATTATTCAAAGTTCTGAAACCTAACCGCCCGCAGAACATGCAGCGCATGGCTCGTAATGCTACAACTTGCTTCGTGTCTAAAAACTCGTTCAGTTTATGGGTGTTATTCACCAGCCTCATTTGCGTTGTCTATTACTCGGCGAAGCTCACTACAGTTTTTCCCCTACATTTGTTTGCCTGACGAATTATTATTTTCTACTGTTTCAGTTCCCCGCAGTTCAGCTTGCACGTTTTTGACTAATGCGCAGATATTCATTTAGTATTCCTTCGATTCCACTATTCACCTAATTAGCGATGCCATTCCGAGAAGCGTCTACAGTCGAGTATTGCGTGACTCAGCTTGTTGTTAAGCATGGTTCCTTATGGCTATTGATATACAATATTTCCTGGCGTTTCTGCTTGTAATAAAAATGGTCTCTGTTTCGTGGTCGACCGGGTCAATGCCTGAAGATTGCTGTTGAGTCTACTACATGAGTGCGCTTTGTAGTGATACCGAGAGTAAAGTCAACTTTCTATGGCAGCCTTAGACGAAGACCTCTGTCGTATATTGGGTTCCAAAAAATGGGACCTAGTATGGGTCCCTGAGACGTAGCTACTTGTTCGTAGTAATTCGCAACGTAGTTAAAAATTATGCTTATCAGACCTCCCGATTCAGGGCTCGTCGCCGTCGGCCAAATTCAATGCGATTTTAAGTTCTAGTGCTACTACTGTCAGTATTTTTTGGTTTCCCATTCAACAGTTAGCTTCTGTGACTTTCTTATAGCAGGTGGTTAGATGAGGCACTCTTTTTCCTTTGCTACAATGAGCTACATATATTCACCCTAGAATCTTCGCATGGCTCTCCGGGTGATTTACTTCTTTTCCCTAGAAGTACTAGGGTTTGCAGTTTGCTCGTTTTCGTGCCTAGAGTTGCAATGAACAAGTCGGGATTGTGATGGGCAGCGATCTTTAAAACTCAATTCTAAAGGGTTTTCCAATGGGGACTTGACAGCTTTGAATTTAATTTGTGAACGCACCCTTTCACTAATCATCAAACTGTCATTGTCAATTTATTCAGTAAGCTCAACATTTTCATCATGGTAAAGTACACGAACGAGCAACGTCTGCAAATTATAAAAATTTCCTACCGAAATTCGGAGTTGGTGACCGCAACTTTAAGAGCGTTAACTCCAATTTTCGGTCGTAATTCTCGCCCTAGTAGGCAGGCAATAACAAGCTTAGTGTAAAAATTTGAGTCTACGTATTCGTTGTGAGACAACGGGTTGGTCGAAGTGTCGAAAATATCGCTGCCGTTCAGGCGTCCGTAGCAAACGATCCAAATTAGTCAATTCCACAGCGTTCTCATGAATTGGGCATCGCTCAGACCACATTATGGCGTATTTTGCGTAAGGATCTTGGTTTAGACCCATAGAAGATCAAGCTGACTCAAGAATTGAAGCCGATGGACCATTTGAAGCGACGTACGTTCCCCGTTTGGGCTCTGGAGAAGATGCGCCAAGATGATGAATTTCATCGCAAAATCATCTTCAGTGACGAAGCAAAATATGCGTTATTGGTCGGGTGAAAATCCACATGTGCTTCATGAATCACCACTTCATCCACAAAAAATAACTGTTTGGTGCGGCTTGCATGCTGGCGGCGTTATTGGGCCATATTTTTTCGTCGACGATAACGATCGTCACGTTACTGTGAATGGCCAGCGTTATCGCGCCGTGATTATCGATTATTTTTGACCCGAATTGGAAGATATGGACTTGGACGACATGTGGTTTCAACAGGATGGTGCCATAAGCCACACAACACACGTTACAATCGATTAATTGAAGAGTAAGTTTGATGAGCGTGTTATCTCAAGAAATGGGCCTGTCGATTGGCCGCCTCGTTCGTGCGATTTAACGCCTCTAAACTATTTTCTTTGGGACTACGTTAAGTCATTGGTTTATGCCAACAAGCCGACGACGTTGGAAGAGCTCGGAGCTAACATTGAACGCGAAATAGCGGCCGTTTCGGCTGAAATATGTGGCCGAATCATCGAAAATTGGGTGCAACGTATCGACCACTGCAAACGTGCTCGCGGTGGCCATATGAACGAAGTCGAATTCCGTTCATAAATGTTTTGATTGTACTTCAAGCCGATAATAAAGTTATTGAAATGTCTCAAATGGTTTGCGTTTTATTTAAAAAAAAAGTTGTCAAGTCCTTCTTGGAAAACCCTATACATTCTATCGCGTTTTGGGGGCTTTTTACTGTAACGTGAAGGCTGGGATATTCCCTCAATTTATTTTTCGAAGTATTGTGGAAACTTTATCGAAAACCTGAGTTTTTTTCTTATTCTAAGGCTTAGCCTACCCTAAGCTACTTAATTCTAGTCTTAAATATAATTAGGTTGGCTGGTGCTCTCGTCTTTCGTGAGTGATCCCCCTTCTGATTTCGTCTTTCATAGACTGGGCTTCGCCATCTCGCTTACTCTTCATACCCGAGACCAGGCAAACAGACCTCAGTCTGTTTCCAGGTTCATCTAAGCAAGATGATGCACCCTGTCTTCAAAAGATCCCCTAGCTAACTCTTATCTAATTTACGAATTAAGGAGTGAGGATGATCTCATCGGAGTAACGCACCGTTCTGGGAAGTGTCTTTATCTGATAATCACCAAATTCGGTGTGCTGTTTCGGCGAGATCCCAGTCCGTCATTGCGGTCATATGATCTCATAAGCACTGTCAACGTACCCATCCTCGCAACATGCAGCACAGGTGACGTCTCACTGATGCCCAGCACGTAGAGATGCTTGGCAAAAGTGTAATGGTCCGTAATGACGCCCGCAAGTCATCGCGCTTAGTCATCCTGCATCCTGGATATTCCCTCCACCTACGACTGTGTGCATTAAGGCCCAGTCGTTGATGTCGGATTTGACCGTGAAAGCAGGTAGACCTAGGTCTTGAGTTCATGCACTAATTTGGAGTTGAATAGAGGGTTGGACACAGCTTTGACTTCAGCTTGGCTGTCACTGCAGACGCATATGCTTTTTCTTTCCAACTGTGCTTCACAACATAGTGCATGGCTATTAGGATTGCGTAAATCTCCGATTGAAAGACAGACGCATATATTCCTAACGAGAAGTGCAGTCGAATGTTTTCGCACTCAAAGAAAACTCCAGCGCCACATCCCTGCCCAGTCCTAGCCGTCTGTGGAAATGCGAAGACAGTCCATTCCAGGTTCAGTGTCTGGCCAAAGCCAGTCTTGACGCCATGGAAATGTGACTATGGAATTACAGCGCAGTAGGATGGCAGGTGTCATTGCGGCAGAAGGCATATCCATGAGACAGGGGTCGTAGGATATTTCTCGCGCAAGTACACTTTCACTCCAATGCGAATTGTACCAAAGGCCATTTCTCTTTAGGCGAGATATGGCTTTCAGTGCGTATCGTCTGTTATACATATATGTCAAGGGGTGGAAGATTCATCATAGCATCTAGAGCAGCTCCCAGTGTGCTGGGGAAGGCCCCCGTGCAGCTGAGACAGACCGCTCTTTGGAGTTTGGTGAGTGAAGCCACAGAGTGTTTGCGCGTTAGCCTGCTCCACCAAACAACCGATGCATATGAGATTATAGGTCTGATCATTGCCGTGTAGATCCAAAGGACCTTTTTCGGCCACCTTTTTAAGCCACATGTTTTGCCAGAAGCACCATTGCATTGCCAAAAAGCTGAAGGCGCTTTGGTGGTTTTCGACTCAATATGCTTTGACCAAAGAAGCTTGCTATTTAGGATGACTACCAGGTACTTAGCTTCCTTGGATATCGGGATGGGAATGCCTTTTAGCACCACCTGAGTAATGCCAGTATTTTTCCTCCTTCTCGTCAAGAGAACGACATTAGTCTTCTAGCGCCGCCTGCCTTTGAGACAGATAGTCGCTAAACATAAGCCGACAGAGAGAACAGCAACATCATCCGCATAGGCCTGGGCATAGATTCCAGAGGCATTAAGAGCATCGAGCAGAGAGTCGGCCACCATGCACCATAACAACGGAGACAAGACACCACCCTGCGGGCAGCCCCTGTTTACTCCAGACTTGACACATTGTTCGAGGTCTGTATCATCGATCAATGTCCTGTGCACAAGCATTGCTTTGATCCACAAAACCAGTGCTTCATCTACGCCATGCCGTCTAGCAGCGTTACACATGCTGTCGAAAGTAGCGTTATCAAAAGCTCCCTCAATGTCGACGAAAATGCCTAGTACGTACTATTTCCTTTCGAGAGCGCATTCAATTTTCCCAACTAGGTTTTGAAGGCGCTGATAGGCATGTTGCATGTCCGAGAGAGAATGCATTCGAAGGGGAACTTTGCGCATGTGCAAATCTACTAATTGGGGTAGTAAGCCCCCAGATCAGGTTGTTGCCTTTAGTCATAGCCTTTGCGATGTGCCTTCGGGTCATTTTAACAATAAAATTTTCAATTTTGTACACGTATGACCTTATTAATGAACTGGAACTATGACGTTCTCTACGTGGTGGTCGTGGTGTAATACTAATCATCATCGACTGTTGAGCAAAAGATCTATAGTTCAAGTCTGTCCATAGCCCATAGGAATTGTTATTCCTATACGGAAAAATTGTGCAACATCAGTTGTGAATGAGAAATGATCAAAAAAATGCTGACGAAGGCATAACACTCGCAGCATAAGATCACTTCAAAATTCATATTCTGACATTGAAAACAAAAAGAGTTACTGTGAACTGCAACCAACGCCGTAAATTCACTTGAATCTCTCAAAAATCCTATCTAGGACAGCCACCCCCGGAGAGTAGTAAACGCACATCTTCGACACAAACCATCTGCACCCCATCCAGGTTGTGTGACAAACACCATAAGAATGTACACTTTTGAACCTGCATGAACCCTATAAAAAAAAAACATTCTAAGACAGGGTCCAAGGCACTGGCTCCCGAACTACATATATTAAACCACACCAAACAACCATACGCGATAATAAGCCTTATTAGGGTCACGTAGCTTATGATTTTTACCTTGCGGTCAAGTTAAAAAGTGAAACAGATTTCTTGTCATACCTAAAGCTTTCTTAGTTCCACCAAGACTCCACCCAGACTAACTAGAATAACTACGCATATCGTACCGACCGTTAACAACTCCATTCAATTTTGATTTAACGCGCAAACATAATTTACTTGGAAAATTCCCGGCATCGCGAGGTAATCGTCAGCAAGGAAGAGCAATTCCAGGAGAAACTAGCCAATGGAAACAAAATAAAGGAAACATATTGACGACTCTACGGGAAACTCGTCTCGAATTTGAGAGTTGAACACCTGGAACGATTTTCGGCGTTCGTCCAAAGGGACAATGTGACCTTTAACAAGGACGTGCTACTGAAGGTATTCCGAGAGGGCCTGCTCGAGGATATTCTATCTTCGATGGAGAAAAGCTGGGAAGGCTGCAAGATCGGCATGCATATCACGGTACTGAGTATGCTTAAGACAAATTCGAGGCGAGTCAGGAGGCACGTTGGCGACCGATGGGTAAATCCGTACAAGAACAAATGTTGCCCATACGTCTGCCATGCCTTGAAGCGCAACGGAGGTACTTGAACCGGCAACTGGACTACCAAGGAGAGAAGCTAACTGAACTCCTGAGCCATAACCAAGGTTACAACAACGAAATCGAGCAAGTCAAGCATCAACGAAGTTTCATCAGATATCAAATGCAACGCGGGTGTGTTGAAAATCTAGACAATCTGAAGACTGACTACAAAGAGATGATTAGGCAAATGGGCTACAGGGACTAAAACTACTTATAGTGTTGATCTATATTAAGTAGGTTTAAGCTAGGTTAAGGCACTCCTTGGATGGCCAAGCTGTCCAATGAAATAAAAAGCGTCTACTCGTATATGCTTATTGAAAAATAGATATTGGTCAAGCCTGATACCAAGATATCTAACAGTGTTTTTCACCGCTAATGGTTATCAATGTTGCCCAATGATCGCAAATTTCCTCCAGCTCTTTTTGGTATCCCTTGAGGCCATCGGAGTCCTAAACAGTTTCATTCCCGACTTTTGGAAGATATTATTTAACAGACATGCACTCGCACGTTGGCTCCATGACTTGCCCTAAAACCAAATTGGTTATCCGCTACTCTTGCTTGCTTACTTTGATCGCCTTTGGTAAGTCCAGTCTCGCCTGACTACAGGTCTACAGATGTTGCTAGACATCGACTCCCCCTCTGGAACTAGTAGCATGCAATGCCTCTTCGGATTGCTTTTCTAGGCATTGCCTCATCAGAGATCGCAACGTTATTTTGTATGAGTTAACGCAACGAGGTTAGTGTCCAACAGACTTTCTTGGATAGTGCAACCGTTAAGGTATGGGGTTCTATTCCCAACAGTACGAGTAGCTAAGCGGTTGATATTATATTTTTTTATATTTCTCTTCTCTTCTCTCTACTCTCTTCGTGGTACATTTGAAATCCCTGAAGCATACTTGCCCTGCAAAAAGGTTTTCAAATTAGGTCTTCTGTTGGCGCATAGATGAGTATGCAGGGTTTGTTCAAGAACTAAGGTGACTTTTTGATTTTGGCGAGCTGAGTACATACGATTTGTTCTTTTTTTTTTATGTCGATACACATGTCTACTTACATATCATATATACATTGCACAGATATAATGGTTAGACCTATTTTGGTAGTTGGGAAAGGAATGGATCAATGAAAAATAAAATCAAGCGCTCTTCTTGAAATGTTGACTGCCGCATTTGGCGAGTATACTATGAGCAAAAAAAAACTGTTTATGAGTGGTACAAGCACTTAACAGAAGGCGGAACAAAATGTTAATGACAATGCCCGCCCTGAACACGCAAGGACGCCAACAACGGATGAAAACGGTGAAGCAGTGCAGAAGGCAAGTTCGATTACTGTTTTCTCCGACTACAAAGTTGTGTTAATCATAGGTTCTTAATGGAGAGTCAATGAGGAATATTACCTCTCCAAACATATAGAAGGGCTTTGGTTTTGTGAGAATAACATGTATGGCTGTTGCATCACGATCATGCAGGGAGTAGGTACTCATAAGGCCATAGTCATGCCTTAGTCACCATATTTACTGCACTTGGCCCTTTGTGACTTTTTTCTCTTCCCAAAACTGAAAAGATAAATGAAAGGACGTCGATTTGTCACGGACCGCATCGCTGGACGAGCTCGAAGTTTCCGGAAAGTGTACATCAGAAGTGCATTGAGAATTGCAAAAAGAGTTGGCGTAAGTGGGGGATTAGTTTGAAGGAAAAAATAAAATGTCACTTTATTTCTTGAACAAACCTCGTACATTATTTGCAGAGCAACTTCTTGTTACTACGTATCTCCCACCATCTCTATCTAAGGTCCTTAATCTCTTTAGGTTATTTTTTGAGAGTTGACTCAATACCTTAAACATTTGTATATTTCACGGAACAGCTTTTCAAAACAGGGTAAAACTAGGCTAAGGCCTCCTTTAGCCTTTGGGAGACTTGTAATGGATGTGACACTGTTAAAGGATTTGCTTTCCGACAACTTTGTGTTTCTCGCAGGTCGCTTTATTAAACCCATAGTGCCTTAGCTGATCTAATGTGTGGTATCAAATGTCAAAAGTGGCCAAGTTTCGTCCGGTGAAACTTTAGTTACTACGACGTCAACGACCACATTAAGTTGAGTGAAAAAATAATGACAACGTTCACTCCTCAATCACTACATTACAGAGTGATCATCAACAAAATATATCATTAGCCAAGCTAATTGCCTAAATAGTTGAACTCATCCGTCAACATCAGTCGTTCATCCGGTAACATTTAAGTAACCGCTGTTTCAGTGTGTGATTACAAATTAGTACATTACGCCCGGAACAGCTTTGGTGGCTTGTCGACCTTTGCTGTTTGACAATTTCGGTATTTAGCGCTTAGTCAAAAAATCTTTAGAAAAACACTTAAGCCAAGCAAATGTGACAGAACCTTGTCCCATGTCGTGACTTTTTTTTATTGTTCTAGAACGACCTTGGGTGCTGCCCTATTCGCATTGTTTCCCGAAGTCTTTTAATAGCAAAAGAAGATACATTCCTATCGAATATAGTTCTGTAGGTTCTACTAATTAGCATCTATTTAAATTCCTTCACTAAATCAAAGAAAAAATAAGAATAGAACGCCTCGTACGAGTATATCGAAAACATGCTAATTCTGTTTATCCGAGTAATTTGCATTGGTATCCCACTAGGCAGGAGTACAGTGTCTTCTGTGAGTGCGGATGCGAGTTGGGGAAACCTGAGTCACAACGTTTTTCTCGGCTCTTGTGTTTCGCAGTCGTGCCTTTTTACAGAGACCTATGATGTCCGATTGAACAATCTCATGGAAAAAGGGGCAATGGACGTTGCATAACTCCTCGTCTCGCATCATATATGCGAGTGGAACTCGACGTCAACATGGTATGGTCAAGCAGCAAATCTGAGGCGGATGGAGGTCGAAAAACATTGCAATATCATGAGTGGCAAGTAATGGATTCGTTAATGAATTCAGGTTCTAGCGGCAAGAGGTTGGCGGCGAGGTCTTACCATTAGACGGCGCATAAAACCAACTGGAGCGTGTGTTTTTGTTTTGACGTAAACGAGGTTTTAATTAAACCACGGCGAGGAGAGTAATTACTTCGCATTGGGTAAGACGGATTTTGCAAAACGTTAATTGCGCCAGCGTGGCTTGCCTGATCATTTCATCATACGCGCACATAAACCACAAAATTCATGAATCGACGTCAGTACTATTCTAACCAGTGTTAGGCAGCAACCTTGAACTTCGAATTACCCATCAAATCTCATATTCAAATGATCAAAAAAGCTAAGCAAAGATCAGACGATGTGATCTTGTAAATTAATCCGCTAATCAATGATACATATGGCAAACTTGACTTGGCTGAGATACCTACACAAAAACAAGTCTTTTTCGTTCGAATGCCATTCGTTCGCCATTTCTCTTTCAATTTTTCCAATTACTTCTTTCGGTTGGTTGTTTCCTTTATTTTTCTTCTTCCCCTTTTGTTTTGGTATGGATAAGAGGCTTAACCATCAAAACCGGAATTGCGGTCAACGTCTGGTTTTTATTTACCAAAAATGACTAAGGCTTGCTTGGAGCTGTAGCACATACTACCTATAGTAGGTATGTTGGTGGGTATAGTGCAACAACCGCGGACGTGTTGCAATCTATTGGAAAGTGATGCCATTACTTCAGGACACATTTGGAGAGAGAAGTGTTTTGAGGAACTTTTTAGTTGCGCCGTGGAAAAGAAGCGTATTGATATGTAGTTGATTCAAAGACAAGGTCGTCAGTTGACAGTTGATTCTAGCAATTGTCGTAATGACAGTGATATCGTTTCATATGCACACGAAATCTTCTAACATTTTGGTGTGACTATGCCCGAATTTCGAGCTTTAGAACCTATCTGAACCATTTTACAAAGCTTCAGCTACAAGCTTTTATCTTGGTGCTGCCTTCACACTCTTTAAACCAACATTTTCTCTACATTAGAGGTGAGAGGCGGCCTCGCCACATGTTTGTTTGAGCGAAATCATTGTCATTAATGAAGCGAGTTTTTGCGTGGAATGAGTCATGGTCGATTTATTGATAGAAAGCGTGCCCTGCTGCAAAAGTGATTGATGTTAGTGCCCGGAGGAGGAATCAATTCTTTTTTAATCAATCTGTTTGGCCTTCTTAAGTCAGTGGTAGAAATCAATGTATCAAGCGAATGTTAATTTTATTTTTATAGGGTTTGCGTAGGTTCAAGAGTTACCCTCTCGTGGTGTTTTGTCGTACAACCTGGATCGGGTGTAGATGGTTTGTGTCAAAGATGTTCGTTCACTACTCTTCGGGGGTGGTTGCCCTAGATAGGATTTGAAAGATTCGACTGAATTTTGTCGCATTGGTTTAGTTCACAGTAACTTATTTTGTTTCCACGTCATTACGGTGTACGCTATCTAATTGTGATAATGTATTTACCAATAGCAATTACTGCAACAACAAACTTTTAGTGGTTCACCTGGTCACATATTGGGCGATTTTAATTTAAACCTACTAGAAAACAGTGATATTGTATCCAACTATCTTACCCTTTTGGCATCGCATGGGCTCATCTCTTTTATAAATGAACCTACGAGGGAGGTTTCGGGTAGATTCTTAGACCATATATATGGACGGTTTTCGAATTTCTCCTTAAGCTCCTTTGAGAAGGGCATATTCGATTTAAAAATTTCAGATCACTCAATGACAGGTTTGTTGGTAAATTCTAACCGTTTAATAAAGTTGAAAATGCATCCAAAAAAGTCACGAAAATAAATCTTACCAAGCTTAGAAACCTTCTTTGCCTTGAGTTCTGGGATGATGTATACTCGGAAAGTAATCCATCCATTTCCTATTCACTGTTTTTAGATCGGCTCTTTAAACATATTATTAACAGCACTTCCATCATGTCCTTGGCAAAAACTCCTAAAAGACTTAAACCTTGGATATCCACAAGATTAGGTACAAAAATAAGCTTAGAATTAAGTGCTGAAAGCATCCCAATAATCTCAGGTTGCGTAATAAATACAAGAAATTATGCTCCCAACTCAAAAAAGAGATTCCCATTTGCCGCGACAATTATTTTCGTAATCAATTTCGTCTTGCTAAAGGTAATATTAAAAGTGAATGGCAGGTAGTCAATAACATCTTAAACCAATCATACCCTTTTAAAGAACCCTCCAATATTCGTGTAAATGATTGTGTAATTGCTAATAAATTTGACATCGGTAATGCATTTAATAACTATTTTACTTCATTGACGGGGAATCTATCAGTTCGTGGTGTCCAACAAGGTTGTAATTTGTGCTCGTCTTCTTGTAGCTTATATGAACCGTTGCAAAGAAATAGTTTTGTCTTCGAGCCTATAACTGCTCTTGAGCTTTTACAGACAATTGGTACTCTAAAGAACTCTAGGTCTTGCGGTTGTGATGGGATCTCTGACGTTGTTTTAAAACGTATCGGTTGCTTTATAGTTGATGTTTTAGCTGTTATTTTCAATCGCAGCATATTTCTGGGAGTTTTTCCTGAAGACCTCAAATGTGCCGATGTAGTTCCTCTTTTTAAAAAAGGTTCTGCAGAGGAGGTGAGCTACAGACCGATATCACTTCTTCCTGTTGTTAGCAAAATTTTTGAAAAATACTGTTAAAGTGAGGATTGTTTCTTTTCTAAACAAGTCCAAGTTTTTTAGCTCGGTGCAATTTGGCTTTCAACAGGGGAAATCAACTGAAGACGCGCTTTTATATTTTTGCTCTAATATTCTTTCGAGTCTTGACTCTAAAAAACACACTGCAGGACTTTGTGTAGATATTACAAAAGCCTTCGACATGGTTAACCACTCGATCTTATTGGACAAACTAGAAAAAGCTGGATTTCGGGGCTTCATGCTATCCTGGTTTAGGTCTTACCTATCCAATCGATCCCAAAGAGTGAAGATTGGTGAGATTAGGAGTAACTCCCAGTTTATTAATTTGGGAGTTCCGCAGGGTTCCGTGTTAGGACCTATTGTGTTCCTTATATATATAAATTCTCTGTTTGGTCTAAACTTTAAAGCTAAACTAACTGCCTTTGCGGATGATATGGGTTGTTCCTATAGTTCAGATAGCTTATTAAACCTAGTTTCGGATATCAACTGGGACCTTCTTTTACTAAGGATCTGGTTCTCGGAAAATAAATTGAGCATCAGCCCTAAAACAAAAATGATGTTCTGATGTTCCCCCAGACCTACATATATCAGTGCAGAAGTTTACTTTCACGCACCAGAATGCCAAAAATTTAAATTGACTTATAATCCCTGTGCCTCGCATCGTTTCCTTCCATCGTTTTGTAGTACAATCGATTGCAGTGATAAGTGTTTCTTGATTGAGAATGTGGAGGAGTTTAAGTATTTGGGGCTGACGATTGATTCGAGGATGAGCTTTTCTAACCATACAGAATCTTTAAGGAAATATTTTCGTTATACACTTCGGCAATATTTTTATCTGAAAAATACTAATATTACGGTATATATTACGGTATTTTCAACTCGAAACTACAGTATGGTATTACATGTTGGGGTGGAACGCAGCTAAATAAAATCAAACCACTTCCTGCAAAAAAGCTTCTTAAGAATGTTATGCCGAAAACACCGTCGATGTCCTAGCTTTCCATTGTTTCGTGCCACGAAAATTCTCCCAGTACGTCATCTCTATTGCTTCAAATTGTTGAAAACGTTCTTTATGAGATCGGGAAATCGTAATTGCAGAATAATTTTTGACTACAACCTACGAAGAAACATTTCAAATGTAGTGTCTGTACCGTTTTATCGCAGCACCGCCTTTCGTAATTTTTATCTGGTTACATCATGCCATCTATTCAACAAGCTACCACTATCCTTAAGAACATTAATGGTATCTGGATTGACTAGACTATCATTGTTTTGAATCCATTTTTTTGACTCCTCCTGGTGTATACATATGTACATTTTTGGTTTTTTGCTCCTGTGTGTCTTATTTCTTCATTATCACTACCTTTGTTTTTCTACCCTTTTTCATTTTTAGTTTTTTTTTTTTTTTTTTTTTGTAAGGGTCACCCCACCCACCTTTTGAATTAATTTTACACTATAAACCCCATTGAAGTGGATTATAAACTATTTCAATACTTAATGTATATGCAAATAAAAAATGTCAATATATGTATTATTTCTTGAACCGAACCTACTGTTACTACTTAACTGTTATATGTATATTGAAAATGCACACACAGAGTATGAATTTTAGAAGTGATATTATAATGCAAGTGTTATGCCTTCTTCAGCATTTTTTTCGATCATCTCTCATTCACAACTGATGTTGCACAGTATTTCTTTATAGGAATTGTCCTCGGCTATGGACTCAAGACCTTCCGCTCAACAGTAGGTGATTCGCATTACGACCATCTCCAAAGCAAAGCCAAGTGTCTCTAGTATATGAGGTGTGTTCAAAAAGTGACGGGAATTTTGTTGTTTTACGGAATTAGTTTGATTCGCGCGAGTTTTAACTTCCCACTTCTACCTAGTCCTGCCATAAGTTCTATTACAAATATAAAACGCTATAAAAAAAAGCAATAAACATATTGTATTCAAAATTTCATTTATTAGAATACAATATTGGTTATTAAAAAACGTTGGGTTCGTTCGGAATGACCGCCTTTTTGCTTTAATTGCGTTGATTCAGATCTGGACTCCCCAATGGCCAATCTTCTGCTGCTATAAAGCCAGGAATATTGACTCTGAGCCACTCCTGCGTGGTTTTGGCTTTGTGCGCTGGAGCAGAGTCCTGTTGGAAGATCCATCTGTGTCCATTGAAAAGGGTATTGGTGAAACCCTTCACAACACCCTCTAGCACATCTTCTTGGTAGACCTTTGCACCAGTTTTTACGCCCATTTCACAGAAATGGATGGATGTGACACCATGGTGAGATTACGGAAACAAGATGATGGCCACGTTGAACCCTTGGAACAATTTTTTTCGCTTCCTTGGATGAAGTGGCATAAATCTTGTCGTTTTGTTTGTTGAAAACTTCTTCCACGGTAAAAATTTTCTCGTCCGTAAACAGAATGTTTTCATGGCCATAGTCGGCATGCCACTGCAAAAGTCGCTTGCATCTTTCCAGCCTAATTTTTTTTAATTGAGGAGTTAGAAGATGACCCGTGGACCGACGATATGCTTTCATATGCAGATCATCCCAAATCAGCCTAGACGTGGATCTGGTTGATATATCCAATTCTTTGGAAATGATCTGCTTCCTAAGGGGATTTCTCCGAATTCGTTAACGTAATGTCTTTACTACCGCACTCGTACGAACGACGCGCGGGCGACCACTTCTTGGCCTGTCCTCTACTCCAGATAATTCACCGAAGCGAGTTATAACCCGATAAACGAATATTCTTGATATTGCGAGTGGTTTTAGCAACTCGAAAATTTGGCCAGCACTCTTTCCGCACTTATGAAACGCTATTACTGCGACTCGATTCACTTTTACGCCCCACTCCATGTTAATAGTTCAAAAACTGAAACCAAACTGACTAGTATTCTTCACTGATCAGTGCATGTGTTCTGGAAAAAAAGTTAACGGTTCTATTCCCGGAAAAAGTTTTGAACGATAAGCGCTGAAAATTGTGTAACAGAACTTATGGCAGGACTAGGTACATCTTTAAAGGTCTCTAAAAGAGGAATCGGTCATTTTCACAGAAATGAGTGAGTGAGCGAGTGTCCGTAAATTTTTAAGCTTTTTAACGCCTCGTATATTTCGAGAACAAATAATAATATCAACTCCGGACCAATTTGATTCCACGCATAAATGCATTGTGAGCACCTAATAATAATTGTTATTATTATTACCCATTTGGAGCTCGGTAGTTCAAAGCCTCATTGACAACCATTTGCCAAGCCTCTCTGTCATGAGTGTGTCCCTTCCATGTTTAGCTATTCTGGTCCATCCCTATATTATCTTTCGACCTAGGGCACAGTCTTTCTGGCGTTCTTTTTTCCCACTCATTCTCTCCACTATTTGTCCACTGTCCATTCGTTCTACTTGTCCTGCCAATTTTAATCTTTGCGATTCGCGATCCTCGAGCTCTTGCTTGTGTACATAGTTTCCTCAATTCGCTTGTTTCTTCGTCTTGTTTTCTACCATCGATTTTCCTTAAAAAAATGCTTAGTCAAGTTTCACATCCTTAGTGTCACTGGCAATCTTGTGGTTTCATAAAAAACGGATTTTGATATCGCGGCACAAAGTTGTTTTGAATAGCTTATTCATCGCCAAGAAGCACGCGTTGCCCATATCCACCGTTTTTAGATAAGGCGGTTCCTACTTTAACTCAGGCTTTGTTTCCTTTTAGTATTTAGTCCTACTTATTTTCGGGAATCCAAGCCTCACAAGGGCATGATATATTCTCAGTCAATTTAGAGTTATGTATGTGATCGTTCCTTGGAACTTCCATTTCTTTTCTAAAAGTTGCCGTATAGTGAAAATCTGGTTCTCCTCGATTATTACTTTAGCGTATGATGTCGGTCTCTTTAAGATAATATTTGACAGCACCGTGTAACCACTTGGTAGAAGAGATATTCCTTGGTTCACTGTGTGCGGTCATCTTTTTCAAATGAATTGAAGACCAAGTTTTTCCATTCCTCGGAAGTACTTTCGTTATTCCATAGAGTTCAGATGGGCTCATGTAACTTCGCTGTTAATTCTTCTCTTATTAATTTCGATGGTATTAGGTCGCCTCCTTCCGTCATATTCTTAAGTACAATAGATGGATTGCTTCTCTTACTTCCTCAATAGTTGGCGGTTTCACCTGAATTTCTGCTGCGTGGATTAAATCGTTTTCCAATGAGGCTTGCTCTCCATGTAATATCACCTTCACTAGGCTGTAACACTTTCGTTGTCCAAAACAAGTTCCCGATTATCGCGGCGCATAAATCCTATTCTGGCCTGGTATCCTTTTTGTACAGCGTTTATCCCTGCATACATTGCTCTTGCCTTTTAAGCCGTACATCTTCCGGGATTCAAGTAAACTTTTTCATATGCCATTGTCGTTTTTTATCCCGAAGGAGATGACTAAGTTTCGTAGGGTCTCATACCTTCAGTATAGCTTGAATTCTTAGAACTTTTCCCTCGTATTCTTCGTCGAAACAAGGCTTGCTTTGGGAGCTTTGCAGCAGCCTTTATTTTCCGTTGCTTCCTTTACAACATTTTTTATTGTTTACCACATTGATTCTGCTGTTAGTTGCCATGCCATCTAGTAGGACAAGTTTATCATTATTTTAATCCTGGCACTGGCGCTGTACACGAGTGCTTGTAACTTTTTAACATTGAGTTTTTTTCATAGATTCATGTGTTCCGCTTCTATGAGTTTGGATTCGGCTTCTCATTTTGGCGATGATTAAGATGTACATAATACCTTCCTCTGTATGCCTTGAAAATTGTCAGTTTGGTTGCGCGTTCCTTCATGCGGTGATATCCAGTTGCCTTGTTCTCTTGCGTTTCTTTGCCGTGATTTGCACGATCATATCTTTTGAGCTGGCGAAACTTATTGTGCTAAGACCAGAGACTTTCTCCTCCTATTGCTGGGGTACGATTTTCACATAGAAGGAAGACCTCGTTTATCTCTTCTTCTTTCGAATGATAACGTGCGTGCAAAAGTACAGGAGCCTTTTTTGTCGAGTATTGTTTAGAAGGCAGACCGGGTGCTTATTCGGGAAACTTACTTCTTTACCTCCAGAATATTTTATCCAAGAAAGACCAGCCAAAGCTAACACCAAGGTGTGTCAATTATTTTTGAACCTTTTTTAAGTGTGGTACTGTAAATGTTGAAAGTGAGTGTGCTAGTATAGAGTCATAAGCTCTGGGCCTACCTATGTATGCCTTTTTTTTCATAAGGCAGAGATCCATTAGGAATTTAGTCGCCTAAATATTCCGTGTCATGGATATATGTTAACCCTGTTCCCGCAGGAAGGTAATCTGGCATATAGACAACATAATTAAATTGCATTGTACGATTGAGGATAGGCATCTAAGTATATGGTAAGTGCTTGCTGTCCTATCTGCTCCTGCGCTGTATACTGCAGTTAACCAAAGACTAGAGCAATTAGTGAAGGAATACTTTCGCTAGTACGGGTTAGTTCAGTGAGCGGCAGAGATCATGAAGTTTGAGAGCTGAATTTACGCCTTGGCCTAGCCTCTGAGACTATTTTATACCATTCCTGATGCATGAGGTTCTATAATTCACTTAAATAGGGCCATGACACACCACCTAATAATGGTCTATACATTTTCAATTGGGCTCGTTCTGGATTCTGAGGATGCCAACATTTGGTCTTTTTCAAACTTCTATTTAATATGTCTGTCCTTCTGACAAGGCCCATTGTTCTGCTGGAAAACAACTTGCCTCTACAAGGAAAGTGGTAAATCCTCCAGGTCTTCCGACAAAATATTCTTGTATTCTTGACTTTTATACAGACTAGAGAGCCAACACTATGGACGATAAAACAAGCCCATATCATTATGATGCCTCCATCAAACCTCATCGTGTGGTGTACCATAAATCAAGGTGTTTGTTTGGTGGGCGTCGTATAAAACTTGGTTGATGGTTAAGAATCAAGATGGAGTATTGGGAATTTAATTCTTTTCTTTCCATTACTATCTGTTACCTTTGGTTTCTTAAGGCTCTGGCATCCTCGATGGTTGTTTACCAACATGACGTTAACACCATATTCTTCCTCCATGCGAGCTCTAGTTTCGAAGGAAGTGGTGAAAGAGGCTTTAACAGCAAATCTATTGTTTTCAAGAGATGGCTCTGGCTGTTATAAATGTTTCATAGCTACAGCCGATCTCGGTGGTTTCAGAGAGGTTAGACATCTGTCAATAGCATTTAGTTTAAAAGTCTTTTTTTTTGTGAAGCTGAAGAAGAATGGTTTCAACGTTTTAAGAATAGTGATTTCAGCGTTGAAGACAAGCCTCGCTTTGGACAACCAAAAAAACCGAAGCCAAAGAATTGGAGGCATTATTCGATGACCATTCTTTATGTAGCATTTTATGGTGCTAATAGGTATGCCGTAGAATGGTCTTGGCATCATGAATGGTGATGCAGAGCCTTTTCTTGCTAATTGATCCGCTTTTTCGTTTTCCATATAGCCACTGTGCCCAGGTATCCACATGAGGTGAACTCTGTTTGTATAAGCGAGCTGGTAAGCAGTCCCATACCAATTCAGAGGTGACTTCGTAGCTTTTGAGGGCTAGAAGTGCAGCCTTGCTGTCGTGGAGAATATA
The DNA here is from genome assembly GCA_958301585.1 of Merodon equestris. Taxonomy (NCBI): domain Eukaryota; kingdom Metazoa; phylum Arthropoda; class Insecta; order Diptera; family Syrphidae; genus Merodon; species Merodon equestris. Next base: position 18,677,149 of record OY284414.1, read on the forward strand.
AATGTTTCTATTGGTTATATGGTAGCTCTGTTTATATTTTCTCTGAGGCAGAGTTCAATTGCGAATATCTCTGTTTGAAATACGGTGGTGTATCTGTCTATGCTGTGATAGATGTGTGTTCCAGTGTAAGCTCCCTATATTTCAGCCCCAACACCTTCGTTCGTTTTGGATCTATCTGTGTACCATACATAGGATTCAGGATCGAAGGAAGGTCTGTTTTGCACCCAGGTGTGTCGAGAGGAAATTGTGACCTTAAAGTTTTGGCTGAAGTTATACCTTGGAAGACAATTGTCTATAATTAGTATTTTTAGGATTTCATGCCTGTTGAGTTCATTAAGAATGCCAGGATGAAAAAGCCTGGAATTAGAGTCATCCTCCACGGTGAGTCTATATGCAAATGTGATTGTTTCTTTTTTAAGTTAGAGGTGTACGGGTAGTAGGCCCGTGATGATTTCTAGCGCTGCTGTGGGGGTTGTTCTCATAGCTCCTGTAATACAGACACAAGCTAGTCTTTATAGTTTGTTGAGCTTGGTTTGCACTGATGTTTGTTTTGTTTTGTGCCACCAGGCGGGTATGTGAGAATTGGTCTGGTAATGGCTGTATATAGTCAGCGAGATATCTTGGGATTAATGCACCAAGTTTTTCCAGTGAGACTTTTGCTGGCCCTGCCTTTCTCAATGGCCTTAGTGATGTGAGAGTTCCAAATGAGCTTTTCGTCTAGTGTTACACCTAGATATTTGGCTTCGTTTGAGAACTCTATTGCTTCACCAAATAGAGTGGGTTTTTAAAGCTTATGCCTACTTCTTCTTTTGGTGAAAGCGACTATGGTGCTTTTTGTTGGGTTGATATTGAGTCCAACTTTTAAGCCGCTACGAGTTTGAGTGCCCTTTGGAGGAGTTCTGAGATTGTGTCTTCGAATTTTCTTTAATTAGAATCACACTGACATCAGCATAGCCTTGGGCATAGAAGCAATTGTTGCTGAGTATGCTAATCAGCTCGGTGACTAAGATGGAACATATTAGGGGTGAGACAACCCCGCCTTGAGGGCAGCTTTTCGTGGTTTTTACACTGATTTTATCATTGCCTAGTGAGGCAGTCCATCTGCATGTGGTATTATCTATCCCTGTGCTGAGGACACAGCGTTGTATTTGGGCGTGATCGGTATTATCGAAGGCACCCTCAATATCAAGAATGCAGCATATCGCAATTTCTTTGTCGCTTAGGGATTGATTGATCCGAGCTGTTAGTTCCTAAAGAGCATACCCAGGCTGGTAGGCATATTGTTCGTTGTGAAGCGGTGATCTTTTGAGAGGACCGTCTCGTATATGTCTATCCAGTATTTTTTCCATTGTTCTTAGGAAAAAAGGCCGTAGGTCTGCGGCCTGCTTTGGGGCTAAATTTTACCATTACCACGTTCCAGCTTGTCGGTATATACCCCTATGCATAGCTGGTTGTGAAGATGTTAATTAGTATGGGGGTGATTTGCGCACTTCCTTTCTGAAGGAGAGCTGGGGATATATTAGCTTTTCCAGGAGATTTGTATGGGTCAAATGAGTTTATGGCCCATTTTATATTTTATACTTCCCTTGATCTCTTCCAGTCCTCCCTGTTGGGTCTGGTTGCTTCTTTTAGCTCTTCTAATCTCTTGGTTGTAGCTGGTGAGTGAGGCGCGGTATGATGTCCAGTCTCCATTGAGCTTGACTTTATTGAACAGTTTTCTGATCACTACTCTTAGCTTGGAGAGTTTATTATTCCACCATAGGGTGGTGCGGTTGCCTACCTCAACTTTTTCTGGGCAGGCATTGCGGGAGGCAGATATGATTGTAGCATTGAGGCTGTCACAGCTAAGTTCTAGACTGTCTAGGTCTCTGATGCTATTTGTGTCCCAATCTATCGCACTCGGTTGTCTGTATGTTTTGAGTGTTTTGGCTTTTGTCAACACGAATCTGTCGATGATGCGACATCGATGTTTCTGCCGAGACATGCCAGTTCTGAATGGAATTGCATATGAATGGGGTGGTTAGGGTGAGATCTAAGACTTCTTCCCTGATTTTGTTCATGAAGGTAGGGTTATTTCCATGGTTTAGAATTTTTAGATTATTTTTGAAAATTAATTCTAAAAGGTACTCAAAGGGGCGTTGGCGTCACAGCATATGATGATTTGTCGACCTCTTCTTCCACAGTAGTCGAGGTGTCCCTGCAGTGGTGAGAAATCGAGGCCAGTGGAGTCACCCACGAGGTAGGCTGAGCAAATTACCTGTCTTCCTCAGTGGATAGCTGTATGACGGCAGCTGCCATGTCCTTCTCTGTGCATTCTGGAATAGGAATGGTTTTAATAGTTTTGTTCATTATTATGCAGGCTCTAGGTCTTCCTTCATAGAACCGCTCACCTGATAAGCCTTTTTACTGGTCCTTTATTGTGTATGGCTTCTGGATAAAGGCTACATCTAGGTGCTCCTTGCTAAATCTATGTCTTAGTACCGCCGAGGTGGCCTTCGCATGCTGTAGATTTATCTGGATGCACCTTAATCCCATCATCATTGTGTCTGATGGGTAGGGGCAGAATTGCCAGTGTCAGCGTTCGGTACCGCCATGGGGTACCCCTGAAGTCTTAGTTGTCTAAGACATGTCATCAGATAACTTTATCTTTTGGGGTTCCTTGGTTGCTTCTATGGTAGACTTACTAGCTTCAGAAGCAATCTGACTGGGTGTCTGCCCGCTTATGTCCTTAATCTTCTTTTTGGGGATGGTGTGTCCGATTGGGGCACCGCTCTCGGATTTTGATTTTGGTGTCCACGGTTGAACTCGCTTGCCTAGAAATTCCCTTGATTCTAATCAGAATCTGAGAGAAGTTGAGAAATAGTTTGCATCTATGCCTTAAGATGACGTCTTTAGATGCTTCATCTATGGCAAAGGTGACTTGGTCCCCGCCGCTTTTTTCCTTTGTGATCCTGAGGACTCTCCAACTTTTAGTACTAACACCAACATTTTGTTTGGTGATTCGCATAAGGAAGGCGTCCTTGGTCAAGTCGACCCGTCGGCTTCAGGGACGAATGTAACACAGGTGTATAGCTTGGGTGTATCATTGCCCTGAGTTATAAGTAGATCTGCGTTTTCCCACTGCTTTATCTTACTTATCGTTGACATGAGCCGGTTTTTGGTGTCTGTGTCATGACAAGTAATTGATAGCCATCCATCTCTGGCAGAGGTGGCCACGAATCTAAGGGCAGGACTGTTTTTGTCTGTTTTCTCCATTTCCTCTAGTAGGCACTTTCTTACCAATTTTGTCTCCATATTGGTGAGGGTTTTCTGTGGGTAGTTGGGTTCATCATGAACCGAAACCGAGGGATGTTTAAACCTGATTTTTCACTTGCGAGCAGCTGATTCGAATGCAGAAAGAAAGGGTTTTTTACAACTTGGCTTGGGAGATGAATATTCTACGATAAGGGTGTTGTGTACTACGAGCTGCTAGAGAAAGCCATCAATAAAAATTCTCGGATTCAATAAATCGCTAATTTTTTATTCGTAAATATGTGGCATGAACAACATTGAATTATTTCTCAGTCTACCAATTCGGCAAATAAAGAGAGATTTAAAGCGCAATGTGGAGAGATCTATCTGACCATTTTGAAGAGGTTAACACTGATGTCAACGAATGACTAAAGTCTTTTCTAAATCTTAAAAATATCAAATCTCTAAACACGCCTCGAATACCATATATCATCATCTAAACAGTGAACCAGAACGACACCCACCTGCGTTAATTGCAGCCTTGATAATGACAACTAATGAGTAGGTTGAGGTATACGATTAACGATATGTTAATTCTTATTGAATACAACTGCAAAAGGTTCCAATTCTATAATTCATCGGCAGGGCTGTTGAAGTGGCTTTTGAACTGGCTGCTAATTAAATTAAAGCCTCCTCGCATGCGACTAGATAATATTTTCCAACTTTAATTGATCACTTAAGTATAAATGCATAACGACCATTTCACATTCACATTATTGATTTTATGATTTTATGGTTAACTTGGCTTTTCTATCACTTTTAAAGCTTTATCTGACAGGTACTTAAGATGTTGTTTATAACTATTTAATGCAGTTAGAAAAATTGATTTGTTAAGGGCAATCCAAGGTCGACGCAAGCCCTTTGAGGAATTCAATTTGGCTCAGATCAAAAAATTTGACTTCGACCTTGCCCAATTGAATGGCGCATTTAAGGTTTTATTGTACTGGGTCAATACTACCCTATGTCAGAAACCGCGACTACCTTCCACTACATCGTTATATAAAACATATAAAACTCTGTCAGTTTACTTTCAACTTAACCTTAAAATCTTGACATCTGCCATATCTGTGATACAAAGTGCTAGACAATTTAAAAATAATCACCTGTTCCGCCTCGAACCACGTGATTAATGAGAAACGTTCAAATTTCCCTCACTCTCTGCTGACCCCAAAACCATTAGTTCCATAGAAAGTACGCAAAACTGACGTATATGGTTTCTCTGGGTTTGTTATTTCCCATAACTGTCAAACTACTGACTTTTCAACTTGAACTGCACGTGGCGGACAAAGTCTATATTTTATAGCAGCCAATTAATCTACCATTAAAGAGAATATGTCATCTCTACGAATAGACGTCGGATATTAAACAACAAATTATAGTGAATCCGGATATTATTGAATTAAAGCGAATATTGATGAAAATGTCGTAAACTATGGCATGTTACCCCGTAAAGGGTTGGCCGATCTGACACGAGGAATACCTTGGTATACCTTCTCATCGGTATTGGAACTATGTACAAAAACGATTATTCGAAAATTGTTTTATTGAAATCGTATAGTTGAGTTACGTCAAGTGGTTTTAGTGATATAAGTTTTATGATCTAGCTCTGGAACGTAATTATAGGTCTGACTTCATTTTTATTCTATCGGAGAATGGGAATGTTGCTTAATTGTGATTGCTTTTGAGATGAATCGTGAACAAGTGAGATCTTGGAATGCTGTAGTTTGCGTGTCGTTAATATTCCTTAGACCATAAAAACAACGAGTAATCTAGAGGTATCACTTAAATGCATACTTATAGGATATTGACGAGCTCTTTCTAGATATCATACGGAATTAACAAAGTCGAGTAAGATCACCGACATTTTACATCGCTGTAGTCGAAAGAGACTGCTATAACATTGGCCAATCATGTCTCTCTCATGCTTTCTCAAGACCAGTCTGCACAAACAACCTGGACGGGGTACAGATGGTTTGTGTCGAAGATGTTCGTGCACTACTCTCCAGGGGTGGTTGTCTTAGATATGATTCGCGAAATTCGACTGAATTTGTCACGTTGGTTGTAGTTCACAGTAACTTTTTTTTTCATGTCATTAAGGTGTTATTTGGAAATGCACACACAGAGTATGGATTTTGAAGTGATCTTATATAGCGGGTGTTGTCTTCGTTTTTTTTATTGTCTCTCATTCACAACTGATGTTGTTGTACAGTTTTCCGTATAGGAATTGTTCTTGGCTATGGAAAGACTATAGACAGATTTCCGCTCAACAGTCGGTGATGATTACTATTGCACCACGACCACCATGGCCACGCTACATCGACGGACTGAGATGGAAAATAAGGAGCAGGAGAATAGAGGTGATGTAGAATTGACATTAAAAACTTTATCAAAAAGTAAATCGAACATGTCAGGGCTATATAGAGCGATAGCATGCAGGGATGCATACGGAGAACTTGTAGTAGAGACTCAGTCGATGCTGAGAATGTGGAAAGACCATTTCTGCAAACTGTATAACGATGATATAACGCTGTCAGGCAGAACGATCCATTCACACTGAACGAAGGTGAGAGAGAGTTCCATCCTTAATATAGTGAAATTGAATTTGAAGTTTAATGGAAACTACCGGCGTAAGCGTACCATGGTTGGAGAAAAGCATGTCCGTTGAATGGAACCTCTGCATGTTTTGCCTGATTTAAAGAAAGAAAGGATTCCGATAGCTATGCCAGTGATATGGATATACATAAGTCTCCTTGGCATCGATTGTAAGATGTTCTCTGCCGTGCTGTGTGAATATCTGAAACAGTTCGTGCTGGGTTTCCATCAGTACGGTTTCATGCCTGGGAAATCCATGATAGACCAGATAATCCCACTACGGCAGATCTTGGAGAAACTATTGATTCCAGGTCGACAAACACCACCTTTACGTGTACTGCCAAGCTACATATGGCTGTTTATAAAGACGAGCTGTACAGACCATGTTTTTATATTCTTGCCAAACTCCTCCAATAAGGCTTATAATCAATTAACATTTCGAAAGAGGATTCAGACAGGATAACGCATTATCATGATTTTTTCAACATGGACTTTGCCTATCTTGACAAGCGCCAAAGACCCGACGCTGAGATCATGCGCAGAATTTGGACAAAAATTATTCAGAAGCAGGTCCTTCGAAAACCAATATCACTTCTTTATCACTCCTGTATCACCCGGTCTCCCTACCCCGCCAATGACTTAAAATGGGGCTGACTTCCTATAGAAAGACCCAAGTTAACCCCGAACTGTAATACCGTCTAAGTAAGAATATTGGGTCGTCGCTGGTATATCAGATGTGTTCAAAAAAATTTTATTTTACTTTTTATTTTTCTCGAAAAATATTTTTTTATTTATCAATATCTACGAGGGTGGTCCGATAAGTACTTAGCCTACAAAAGAAAAACAAAAATTTTGGGGAAATGGCGATTTATTTTTCAATATAGTCTCCTTTTAGCTCGATACACTCCAACTCCTTTAACCCGTCTGAAAAATACGTTTTCTCGAGGTCTGCAAAGTAGGTCTCCGTGGCGGCGATGACCTCCTCATTCGACTGAAATTTCTGCCCGGCGAGTGACTTTTTCAAGTTTGGAAACAAAATGAAGTCGCACGGGGCTAAATGTGGAGAATACGATAGATGGGGCAGCAGTTCGGAGCCCAATTCGACCAATTTGGCCGTGGCGAGGGTGGAGGTGTGAGCCGGTGCGTTATCATGTTGGAAGAGCACTTTTTTCTTCAATTCGGCGTCGAATCGGCCCAATAATTTGGCATAGTACAGCCCTGTGATCGTTTTGCCCTTCTCCAGGTGATCCACACCTTGTGAATCCCAGAAAACGGTGGCCATCACCTTTCCGGCCGATGGGACAGTCTTCGCCTTCTTCGGAGCACGTTCGCCGGGTGAAGTCCACTGTTTCGAGTGTTCCTTGGTCTCTGGTGTGTACCAGTGGATCTATGTTTCGTCGACTGTCACGAAACGACGCAGAAACTCCTTCGGATTGCGCTTAAACAGCGTCAAAGACTGCTCTGAAGTGGTCTCACGGTTGCGCTTTTTATCCGGAATGAGCAAACGCGGCACGCATCGCGCCGACAGTATTCTCATGCCCAAAATTTCATACAGGATATGACCCACGCGATCTTTTGAAATGCCTACTGTCTCAGCTATTTCGCGCACCTTCAATCGGCGGTCTGCCAAAACGAGATTGTGGATTTTTGTCACGTTATTCTCCGTGGTAGCCGTTTTCGGGGCACCTAGACGTAGCTCATCGAAAACCGACGTGCGACCACGTTGAAACTCGTTAAACCAATTTTTTATGGTCGCCATGGAAGGAGAAGAGTCACCGTACACAGCATCCGAACGCTCTTGGATTTCACTGCGCGATTTCCCTTTCAAAAACAAGAATCGAATCACCGACCGATATTGCTTTTTTTTCCATTTTTCTAAAATCCGTGGACACTCCCGCATCCACTACTGGCGCCATCTGGCGGTGATGCTAAACACTTATCGGACCACCCTCGTATTTTGTCCCCTTCCCCCTCAGATATGATTTTCCCAATTCTCAAAACACTTCTGATATGCGCTTTTTGGTATAGGCCTGAGCTCTTTCAGCAATGCGGTCTCTATCTCCTCAATCGTGACAAATATTCATGGGTCTTTTGGAAAGAGAAAAAATTCGCATATGGTGGTTGAGGCATGATTGCGGTTTTGTTTTAGTCAAAAAATTGCGTGCGAGCTAGTTTGACCAATTTTGGTGTCATTTTTGTGGTCCTGGATCCCTAGTCTCATCCATTGGTATGACTGGACTTTATTTTCAATGTCATAACCATGTTCCCATATTGCATCACCTGTGATAACCCTTTTCAGAAAGTCGGGATCGTCATTCACGTCTTTCAAAAGCTTTTAAGTGATGATCATGCGACGGTCAAAATTTACCAATTTCTGAACAAACTTCGTTGACACACGTTTCATGCCCAAAATATCTGAAAAAAAATTCTTGCCATAACCCAACCAAAATGCAAAGAGCCCCAACAACTTTTCTGATAAAAATTTGACGATTCTCTATAGCAATATTTCCCTTTCTTATCTCCCAAGATGGCGCAATTAAAAGCACAAATTATGTTCAAGAAGTAGCGGGAATTATTTGGTTTTACCGATCATATCAGCATGAATCTCAATATGTTTCGGTTGTTGTGTTGCTATAACTTTTCAGAATATCAGTCAAACTTATTATCAGTTGCTAAAATGCTTACAGGTGTTTGGGTATCATACGATCGACGATATCTATTGGCAAAATGGCTCAGAGTTCTTGCATTAAATGTCGCAATTATTTCACTGTACTGCTAAATATATCATTTGGTGGATCTATTTTTTTTTTTGGATGTGCAAAACGAATGTGAATGAGAGATGATCAAAAAGTGCTGACGTAGGCATAACTCTCTAAGATCACTTCAAAATTCATACTCTGTGTGTGCGTTTCCAATATAACACCTTAATTTCATAGAAATAAAAGAGTTACTGTGAACTACAATCAACGCGACAAATTCAGTTGAATCTCTCGAATCCTATCCAGGACAACCACCCCCGAAGAGTAGGGAACGAACATCTTCGACACAAACCATCTGCACCCCGTCCAGGTTGTGTGACAAACACCATAAGAGCGTACACTCTTGAACCTGTACGAATTATAGAAAAAAAATATAAAAAGTAGATGGTATGCACGATTCAGAGACCCTACCCAGTTGCTTCGAAGTCTGCACCTACGTACCTAACCACACCCTGCACTCTTCTGCCACTCTCCCTGCGAGACTGCCGCTAGGTATTACTTCGCGGGGCTGGCAAGCAATTCATACTCCTGTGCTTGTATGTTTCCTCCTGCTTCTACTGCTCTTGTTGCCTTTGCTGCTTTTCTTGCAGCTTCTACTCTCCTCAGCTCTGTCTGTATTCAACCAGTATTCCTCCCACTCCGCCATTCGTTGAATTATATTTTCTGGTCCTGGTAGAGTACCACTCCAATCTGCGAAGCGTCTACATTCGAAGATCACGTGCCTCACGTCTTCTTTTTGGTTTGCACAGTCTGGACAAAGAGAAGAAGTATCGTGTCCGATTCGATATAGGTATTTACGGTAGCCACCGTGGCCAGAGAGGAACTGCGTGAGATGGTAGTTGCAGTTTCCTTGTGTTCGATTTAACCATATATCGATTGATGGAATCAGGGTATGAGTTCATCTTCCCTTTATGGTGTTATCCCATCGAGATTGCCATTGGGCCATCGAGCGCGACCTTTCTTCTTCTTTGATTTTCCTTACCTCCCCGGCTTCGGTTAGCCTTGACGGTTTTCTCCGATAGATTATTTTCATCTCCTCGGCGAGAATGTCAATGGGGATCATCCCATAACAAATGCGACTGGTGAAGCATAACACATGACTGAGCTCACCACTCTACTCAGTAGAATCCTCTTTGCATGCCCCAGCCCAATAACGTTTGGCAGTATTCTGGAGAGTGGCATTCAAGCACCACTCCTAGGTATTTAACCGCTTCCTTGGATCGGATATTCTGGTTGCCAACTCGAATATCGATTCATTCCTGCTTGTTATAAGGACGGCGTCCGTCTTACGGTCTGCCAATTCAAGGCCTGCAGATTCAAGCCACTGCTTCATCTGTGTGACTGCAGTGTTTATGGCTGACTCAACTTCGTGTGTATGCTTTGCAACAACCACAGTAGCTATGTCATCTGCAATTCCGATGTTAGTTCCTTGGGAAAATCTTAGTCGCAAAACTCCGTCATACATTAAGTTCCAAAGGAGGGGGCCTAGCACCGATCCCTGAGGAACCCCAACGGAGATGTATTTTATCTTTTCTTCCGTGATATACCCCAATTTTCTATTTTTAAGGTAATGGGACACTATTCTTGGCAGGTAGTAAGGTGTTTCCATTCTTGCTAGCGACCTTGTTATCAGGGTACAGTCGGCAGAATTAAACGCGTTTTTGACGTGTCACCACTGCTCAGTATTTCTTTGACCCTCGTCTCTGCGAGTGTCCTACTATGGCTTCAGATGCAATATTGACTACTTTTTGAATTGCATCTTCAGTAGAGCGTGCCTGGTGGATTGAGACTCAATAGCCTCTCGTAATCCGCTCCATAATATTTCCTATTGAATCTAGAAGACAATATCGGGCGGCATGACGATAGTTCTCCGGGTAGTTTCTGTCCCTTGGGTAGCAATAATAGGTGCTCCCATGGTTTTGGAAACACTCCTTCATCTAAGCATTTCTGCATAACTACTATGAACATCTCAGGTCTTGTTGGGATAGCAGCCTTCAATGCTTTGTTCGGAATTCGGTCGGATCCAGGCGCCTTTTTGTCTCCTACTCTATCGAGGGCTTTTTGAAGTTGGTTCAGTGTGATGGTTGGAATATTGCCAACATCTATTTCCCGAACGATTATGGGCATGGTATCGCTCACTCTGGTTAAATGACACAGTGCCACATGGGCCCTAGTAACAAAGTCAAACTACCAATACAAAATATGTATAGTGCCTCAGCCTCTGGTGTAGTGTGATATTACCTTTCAATTCGTACACTACAAGCTGTTTTCGATGGATTGAAGTTACTATATAAACGTTGGTAATCCTCAGGGCTCCGTATTGTCACCGCCACTCTTTCCCCTTTTTTATAAATAATCCTTGTCTGTAACATGTAATTCAATTTATTGCTTCGCTAACGACGATACTCTAAGATTTACATAATCGTTCGAGACGTGACATGACATATGACATAAGAATTACGACATTTTCCCTAAGGAGGCCAACCATAAGCTGTGCAATAGCAAATACTTCAAATAGAGACGGAGCTCTCTCGGATGCGTCTGACCGTCTCGAAAGCCTCTGTTGGGAAAAAAAGTTCTCGGTTCAATTCACTCTTGTTTTCATGAACCCAGCAAGCGATATAAGCGCTTGGTCTACCACACGATACTTAATTCGTTGAATTGTACAAAACAGCAATAAATCTCATTTGCCGCTCGTCTCACACGATAGTCCGAACTTTAATTACTTTTTGAACAAAGGGCTCTTAAATGAACGTTCACGAATCAGGTCGTCGCGATTTTCTCCCATTGAAATGGTATTTCATACGAATACGTACTCGTTGTGAACCTTGAACGAATGTACTCGATTCGGTTGCTCATTGATTGGACATGCTTAACAGGAAAAAAAACATCAAAAAGTAATTAACCGAGTCGTAACCGTGCCTAAAAAGAAGGCAATTTCCATAAAAGCTAATTGCACAGCCTACGTACGAGTAAGTATATTTCAGGCCGTTGTCAACTGTAAGACAGTTAAAACGGTAATTTATATATTCAAACACAGGTATTCAAGCAATTTTAAGCTTTTATAGCTCGACAAGTTTTTCAACTTTTTGCCAAGTTTAAGAATAATTAATGTTTAAAAGTCTGGAAAATGCTTTAAATCAAAGCTAAGCTCGAAAAGTCAATGAGAGGTGGTACGGGAGACGAGTATTCGTTGACCTACAGACAATTTAATTAATTAGACTGGACAGGACCCGGTTGAAATTCAAATTTTTCGTCGATTTCGAATTACTTGAAGGCCATTAAGTCTAATTGTTGAAAAATGGGTCCCGGCGTTATGCAAAAATCGCGGATGTAGACTTTTTAATTCCATTTTATTAGAAGAAAATCATCATAAAATATTAGGCTCGATCTTTTGCATAGTGAAACCTGTTTAAGGAGACACGCACGTATGGACTCATGTAGTTGAAATGCCACAAGACCTTAGTAAAAGTCTTATGCACACAAATAATATAAGGGAAACCGCTATTTTCTTTTCAAAATTTGGAACTTTATTTTGGAAAAGAGGTTACCAATTTAGTCTTCACAGTATAGCCTATCGCTAGCTAGACTATATGCCCATATTTTTTGACTCTTTTGTGACATTCCACGAACCGGTCCAATTTTTGAATTCTTTGAAAGATCGGATGGTCAGTCAAACCATGTGTCATCCATCGGAACAGTCACAAACGGCAAAGACTTAAGAATTCGGCTGATGTGATAGGTTGTCCCAAATCAGTTTCTTCAAGTAGGTTTCCAGCACATGAGCACTATGTGGCCGAACGATGTCGTGATGCAAAATGATTTTGCCGTGTTTTTCCTCGTATTGGGTCAGTCTGTCCTTCAAAGCGTGACTCAAATGTATGGTCGGTAGTAAGCTTCTGTGATGGTTTCATCCGGTTTTTGTTTTTATTTGGGGGTTAGTGATAGCATTGAGTACTGCAACCAGTGCTCTATTGTGCGTGTTAGCCAGTTAGACGAGGAGTTCCTCTACTTTCTTAATAAAGCTGAGGATGTCCCTTGTAGGAGCTGAGCTGATCCCCTTAGGAGAGGATACGCTCCCTAAGATGGCAGAGAGCAGCACACTCGCATAGTATGTATGTGTTCTGCGGTTTTTTCGTCCTCTAGACAGAGTCGACACTCGGTTTCAGACGAGAAGCTTTTTTTTGTTAAGATGATATCTTAGACCTCAGTCTCCCGAATGGTAGCTGACCAGTCTTCTGATATCGACTGTATTATAATTGAGAATATTGATAGAGTTCAGGGTTGTTCAGGGGCCTCATGAATCTATTTGATTGTCGGAGTCCCGAAACGCTGTTCCAAAAGCGCTGGTATTGTGATTTTTTCCCACTTATCTTTGACTTGGAATTCCGCTGGAAGGTTCGGCACCTAAGTACCTTTCGCTGGAACCTTTCCTAGCGAGTTGGTCGGCGATGTCGTTGCTTTTTATGTCCCTGTGACCTGGTACCCACCAGAATTTATATTTTTCCTTATTTCTTTCGCCTAGGTTCTGCAGGGCATCGTGGCATTCCTTGGCGGATTTTGAGTTCGCAATATACGAGCCCAACGCTTTGAGCGCTGCTTGACTGTCTGAGAATATGCTGATGGCTATAACTCTTATGCCAGCCTAAGGTTGGCGCATGTTGGGATGGCGAATATTCGGTTTGGAAGACACTAGGACTAGTTCCCAGGGCCTTCAATATCTTTCATGCCAGCGCCAACCCCGGAATCCATCTTGGATTCATCTGTGCACTACCTGAGGCCTTTGGCATTTAGCAATGGATCGCCGCTTTCCCTGTGGCGGGTTGGGATCAGCATCTCAAATCTTTTGTCAAAGGGGAGCGGGTGTGGCAATGTGTCCGAAACTGTAGTAATTATATCCAGCACAGACCCAATGGTCTGCATGACCGGTCCGTTTCCCGGTGGAGAAGTCTGATTGTACTACGTCTAGCAACTTTTTTGATAAAATTAATTCCGATCAGTGCCTCTTGGGCTGCCGTTGAACAATTTGGCAGTTCGCCTGTAGCGTCGAGACATGCTAGCTGCTGAAGGCGTTGAAGTTCTCCTATTGTAGTTTTCTGTTAAACTTTTGTCCACCATAATTGGTGATAGGTTTTACTATCACCTTGGATTACCTTCGATTTCAATCCCCAGGTCTTACCGTAGGTACGTCGACAGGCCCACTGTGCCTTAGTCACCTTTGTAAGTTTGCTTCATCCGGTTACAAGGACCGATAATATATCACACCCAGTTCGACCAAATACACAGCAAGAGCTTCCATCCATATATTTTTGGCTTATCATTCATGTTGATGCCTGGCCGGAGTGGTTCAATGCAGAACACTATTTCTTTGTTTCCGCTGCACTAATACGAGGTTTGTTCAAGAAATAAGGTGACGTTGTAAACTTCGAGATTTTCGTTATTCCCAGTGGCTACTTGAAAGGTTGACCGTGATATTTGGCGAGCCTTCCCTGAGCAAAAGAAAAGCTTATAAGTGGTACGAGCTCTTCACGGAAGGCCAAGAGGATGGTAATGACTGCCCTTTATGCCCCAACGACGGAAGAAAACATCAAATCCCTATCAAAGAAGTCATACTGGCATTGGCATACTGGTTGGCTTATGTAAAATTTTTTTAAAATATTTTAGGCATGAAACGTGTGTATGTGAAAGCCCAATCATTCTAATATAACCGATCCGAAAAGACAAACCAAAAAAAGCACGAAAGTTCCGTCAAATATGAAAGTTTAGCTCACTGTTTCGTGACTTGTGGAATATGTGAAAAAACAAATCATGGCTGTTGCATCACATAATGCAATTCTTCTTCTTCTTCTTAGATGGCGCTACAGTCCAGTGTGAACCTGGGCCTCAACCAACAATTGTCTCTAGCTGGCACGATCTTTTAGCAGTTGTTTCCAGTGTCGCACTTCCAGTTGGTTAAGGACTTCTTCCACCTGTGTGCGCCATCTTGATTCGGCCGTCCTCTGCTGCGGCGTCCCTCAGGGTTGGATTGCACGACTCTTTGGGCCGGAGCTGTGTTGTCCTATCGCTCTACATGTCGCCATCTTAGACGATGGATTCGGAGACGTCGTACTAGGCCGATGTCTCTGTAGAGCTCGTACTGGTCTTCGTTGGATGTTCTCCTCCAAACTCCCTTTATATATTAAACCGGACCATAAATTAAATGCAGAATTTCCTTCTCGAAATGACCATCCGCTTTCATTGAAGTCCAGGCCTTTGCGCCACAGTGGAGGACCGGGATGATTAAGTTTTGTATAGCGCAACCTTGGTCTTTCGAGAGGGCTCTACTTTTCAATTGCCTCTTGAGTCCAAAGAAGCAGCGGTTGGCAAGAGTAATTCTGCGTTTGATCTCAGCGCTGATGTTGTTGTCGCTGGTCACTAGTGAGCCAAGGTAATCGAAGTCCTTGACTACTTCGAAATTATAGCTGCAAAGAGTAAAGTCTTGGCCAAGAAGTCGGTGTTGCGCGTCTTTTTTTAATGATAGGATATATTTGGATTCACCCTCACTGACTATAAGACCCAGGCAAGGATGTTAAAACTAGGCGTGGCTCGGTATAGCTCGTCTCTATGCACACTGTTATATGCGGCTTTAAAATCGACAAAAATGTGTGATGTGTGTTAATTTGAAATTGTTGGGTCTTTTTCAAGATCTGCCGCAAGGTGAAAATTTGGTCTTTTGTGGCCCGAAACCACACTTATAGAAGCCTATGAGAGTATTAAGGTTTTCAGGCGTGTTCACACAGTACGGCAGAGAAGATCTTGTACGCGATGTTAAGGAGACTTATTCCTCTATAGTGGGCGCAGTTATAGGGTCTCCTTGGTGCATGCGCCCTACCAGCTCAACTTCAGCCGCTCTAAATAGATCAGCAGATGCCTGCGCTCGCGGCTTTGTTAGTTGTAAGCTTCGAAATAACAATCTTAATTTCATATAGGTGTCCGTCTTTATCCCTACAGGCTTCTGCTCTGGTTTTATAGCCCTTCATGTTTGTTTTACTTTTTGGTAAATCTTGCGAGCGTCATTCGGCGGTAGCATCTCTCCATCTCCTCGATCTCACGCTGTTCGTGTTCTCTATTTTTCTTCCTTAAAAGCGTGTGTTCCTTTCTCCTTTTAGCGATTCTCGTAAGTCTATGTAGCATGGCTTTGTAGGCGGTTTGCTTTGCTACATGGCTTGTTTGCATTGCTCATCAAAACAGGGGTTTCTAGCTGGCGGCGGTTTGAAACCCAGCACATAAGAGGTAGCGTCTATGATGGTCCGCAGGCAATGCTCCTACTGTTGTTCTGTGGATTGTGCCAATGTCATCGGACTTTTCGAAAGGTTGAGACAGACTTGATCGGCGAAGATCTTAGTGGTCTCCTGCGATTGTAGCTTTCCGAAATCAAACTCACAACAAGTATTGCTCGATTCCGTAGTATCCTTGATATCCTCATTCGTATCTTGGCTACAACAAGGTAGTGAATCGACGTTGGCTCCTCGGAAGGTTCGAACCTCTAGGATGCTGTAGGAGTGTCTGGCGTGATCAATCTAGTTGATGGTCGACTGATCTGGTGACCATAGGGTTCCTTTATGAAATTTGAGATTTGGGAATCGTGTGCTTTCTACAAGGAGATTACGCTATTGCTTGTGCATTACCATAATTATGCCTCAGCCACCGTATTTACCGGACATGGCCCGCAGTGGCTTTTTTCTCTTCCCAAAACTGAAAAGACCCATGAAAAGACGGATATTCGCCTCACGGTTGACGAGATAAGGATCACATCACTGGAAGAACTCAAACCTATATCAGAAAAGCTTCAAGGATTGGATAAAC
The DNA here is from genome assembly GCA_958301585.1 of Merodon equestris. Classification (NCBI taxonomy): domain Eukaryota; kingdom Metazoa; phylum Arthropoda; class Insecta; order Diptera; family Syrphidae; genus Merodon; species Merodon equestris. The sequence continues at coordinate 18,693,636 of OY284414.1, forward strand.
TTGATATTGATGAAGAAATAATTTTTTTTCGGGAAAAGTCACCTTATTTTTTGAAAGAACCTCATATGTGATTTTTCAAGAGTTTGATTTTAAATTTTCAAAAAATGCTCAGAAAAATTGCAAAAGTTTAACATTTTTTTCTTTACGTTGATAAACTAATCCCTGCCATTTTTTTTTCAATGATTATTTTGTCTAATTGTTGACCAGGACTACGTTTTAAGAAGGCCATAGAGAAAGTCTAATTTTGAGCCATTTATTAGAACATATTGACTGGCATTTCTCTAATATCTCGGATAATGTTTTCTTCCAAGGCTGCAGTTGAAGCTGGTTCTTCGGATAGACGTGTAATTTGTCTCCATAAAAATAGTATAGTAGCGTCAAATTACACATTCCGACCGGCAAATTCACTCCTTCAATACGACAGAAAAATTGTTCATTTCTCAATTAGTTTATCGTGTGCTATATGGCAGGTAGCACCGTCTTGTTAAAAAAATCTTGGTAAAAAAAATCTAAATCATTGAACGATAGCAGGCGTCATTGAGGCTAATATTGTTCTTACGATCATTTTTGAAAATACAGTGCGATGTTTCCGCCGGACCAGAAACTACACCAAACACTGCATTTTTCGGGGTGCATAGGCAGCTCCTGTATTGCCTGAGGTTGCTCATCGGGCCTAATATGCCAGCTTTGTACCCGTTCGACCAGAAAAGAGCTTCCTATTGTCCTGAAAACGATAAAAAAAAAGTTTTTTTAAGGCCGAGTCTGTCGATCTATAGCAGCTCGTTCAGCTTCAACTCTTGCATGAGCCGTATTTTGTAAGGTTTTAGACCTTGATCCTTGTGTAAAATCTTTCACTGATACTGCAGCAACACTTTTTTCTAGTAGGTGATAGCCTGAATTTGGTCACTATTGCCTGTATTGCCTGCTCAGTCGATGACGGTAAAGGGTTGAAATGGGCGAATAAATAAGCATGAATTTGGATACTAAAATTATCTAATTTGTAAGTATTGTTCGGAAACAAGTCTTTTTATAACGAAATGGCAATACAAAGTGAGCATGTTTGACTTCAAAAGATGTTACGAGCCATGCGTAAACAGTCGCAAAATAGAATAGTGAAAAATCAAACAGCAAAAAAATCATTAGTTCCAAAACAAAGTTTTTCGACTCGGCTTCTTGCTTTTGCGAAATTCCAAATGCCGGGAAATGGCTTGCGATCAATTACAAGTTCTTTTTGTTTTTGACCTGGATGTTGGTTTAGTGATGCCTCAAATTCTTCCACCTCGGATTCACCACTTTTTGGCGTTGAAGCTTCAGTTTAAATTTCTATAATCTTTCTACGCGCCTTGGCCTCATGGTTATACGAGTTGAAGGATTAAAGTAAAACTTCTCCTGAATGGCGCTCGGAAAAATGTACGACGTCCATGATCTGACCTTTTTAATTAGCACACATGAAATAGCATGAACATCCGATAGATATGTAGCTCAGACGTTATTTTCAAAATCAAAATAGGTAAAAAAAGCAGAATGATTTAATAAAAAAATAACAACAAATGTGGTAAAGAGAATCACGTCAAACCCGTTTACACATCCACCCACTGTGATTCCAAATTTCCAAGCAATTAGCATTAATCCTCGAAATACGGACCTAGTAACCTGAATTCTGAATAAATTCTCATAAAGGCCTGCACCCGTGATGCGACTACACGTGCCATCTTCGAGACAGTGGCAACACTGTCCACCGCCATACACACAACCCCTTTCACCAACTGTCTCCACACCCAGACAGCGGACAATCTAATTCGTTAATACCTACCAGAGATATGTACAATCTATTTGCTCCCCCATATCGGCGGAACTATCGCTCTCCTGCGGCGCTTTCACGGTCCACAATTGTCTGTCCATCTATTTAGGCGGAGGGAGAGTCCCACACCATCGCCATCAGGTGGAAAATATTCGCTGCGCCACAGCCGCAACCGCGCTGACAGCCAGTCTAACTTTAGCTCTCATGTTGGTTACACGTACTCGTGTCTACCACCAGTTTCCACAACAGATAGATATTCTTTCTCGTATCTCAAGTATCATATCGTCGGTTTGCTGGTTAGCATTTGTTTGTTTATTTTGTGTGAATTGAATTATGTACTCTGAATCTGACGCGTAGATATCCGCGAATCGAAGGCGTTGCGTTAATTATGAATCGGAGTTATTGATCCATCTGCAAATCATCAGAAAACAAAACAATTCGTTGCCGTTCGATTCGATGAATAATGTAACGTCTATCGGTAGGTACCAACGACTGTCGGGTATCGCCTCCTCCATCATCCGCCCATTGTTGTCCCCCCGGTGATCTAATTCACTATTCATTGCACCCCTTTCGAATTTGATAAGCAAATACCAAAGTTCAAAGTAGTTTGCGAGCAAAATAACAACAAAAAAAAAAGGAGAAATATATCACGCCGATTGGATAAACAGCGGCAACTAGAATATCAGCGCGGACGAGCGCGACGATGACGACGAAGCTCGATTTGATTTTGATAAAAAAAAAACCAAAAACAAAAAGCATAAAATCAACGTTTGTGCTATACGAGTTTGTAGCATTCCATGTTGAGCTTGTGACATCGTTAGTTCGTTCTGAGAAAGCGTTCCGCAGATATAACAGATACGAGCCAGCTGTCGAGCGAACCCCTTCTGGTTTCTGGTCGCGGTCGAATCGGCTCAGTCACGATTCAATCCACTTTAAGTGTAAACTGTTTGTGTTTAGTGTGCGTCGAGCGTTTACCTAGTACTTGTGCCTCTTGTGCAGATGCGAACCAGTTTTCTTAGAGGTACTGTGCGTGTGTTTCGGTTTTTTTCTGTCGGTCTGTCGTGTGCTTTCCTTCTTCTGCGAGTGAAGAAGTAAAAGTGGTAAGGAAAGAAAGATACAAGTGTTAAGACGTGTGAGTGGGTTGTTCTCCAGCTTTTCCTTCGAACGATTGGGCAACGAGCGGTCTTCAGTGTAAATTTCCATCTTCTATGGCGGTTTCAAGCTTCATTTATGTGGGATGTCTCCAGGTTGAAGGGAGTTTTATGTGCATTCAACAAGCGCTGTTGCTTTATCGCGGTTATTGTGCTATCGTTTTCGTCCCACCAAAGAGCCTCACATGTGCCCGCAGATTTATCAGAAATTGCGCCTTTTGCTTCACATTCATAGTGGGCATTCGGTGGAAACTTTTTGGGTCTTCAAAGCATTGTCTAATTTCCAATTTGATTTATGAATGGATTTGTCCCAGAAGATAAAATAAAACGTCCACTCCTAGAGCAGGTTTTCGATTTCTCGATGTCGAGCTTTGAATTTGTTTGTTTACGTTTCACTTGGAAAGTTGCACAAGTGGAGTGATCTGGTTTCCTGTTTTCTAGTTGTGGAGTCGGAATGAGTCCACTGAACTTGACATTTCCGGTTAAACATGATCATTTTATGCGAATTTGCATAGAGAACCCTCTTTCACCGGTATACCTGTAGAAATGTATTTTAAAAAGGTCTTCGCTGCTGAGATCCTTAGTTTTCTAGGAGAGAAGCCCACGTATGTACATATATCTATTTCATGTAGCATTCACTCCTATGTTGCGTTCATTGAGTAATGAGGCCAGTTGAACAAATTGAGAAAAAAAGAAACATTCGAGACGCTTCTGAACTCCTTTGGATTTGTTTAGCTTAACCTTCTGAACAGGGAGAACGAGCTGATCTTTGTTACATTTAGAGTCCCGATGTTCAGATTGCCCAGTCCACATGTGTTCCCTCAGGTGACCCGTCTATTCAGAGTAGAATTTGGGTCTCAACCGATCTTTAGCCCAGCTAGTTGAGTTCCTTTAGATCAAGGTTTTTCATTAAGGACATAACTAATTCGAATTTCAGTAAAACACAGAATAACTGAGGGCTGAATCCAGGTAATACATATCAAGCTTCGGTATGGAATTCGATTTCGTTCAGGTAACCACCGCGAGCAGGCTTTCAAGCGATCGATTCTTTAAAGTTAATTTTCCAACACTCTCCCAAATATGAGCTATGTTCAAAAAATAAGGTGACTTTTTGAATTTTTCGAGCAACTACATTGGATTTTTCCATAAGGTAAGATCACTTCAAAATTCATACTCTGTGTATACGCTGCCAATGTAATATCTAAATGACATGGAAACGAAAAAGCCACTGTGAACTACAACCAACGCGACAAATTCAGTCGAATCTCTCGAATCCTATCTAGGACAACCACCCCCGAACGAACATCTTCGACCAAAACCATCTGCACCCCTTCCAGTTTGTGTGACAAACATCATAAGAGCGTAACTCTTGAACCTGCGCGAACTCTATAAAAAAAATTGGCAAGTCTACTCTGAGCAAAAAAAACATTTATACGTAGTACAAGCTCTTCACAGAAAGCAGAGAAGATGTTAATTACGATATTCGTCCTAGACGAGATTCACTGTCAGTGAGAAGTTGCTGACGACATTGGCTCGTGCTATGAAATTTTTTCAGATATTTTAAGCATGAAACGTGTGTCAGCAAAGTTTGATCCAAAATTGCTAAATTTTGACCAAAAATCCGTCGTTGAATGACATGAATGACGATCCAGATTTGCTGAAAAGGGTACGCCACATGACCAAACCAAAGCCCAAGCAACTAGAGGAGCCAAGACCGGTAAAAGCACGCCAAGTTCGGTCTGAAATTAACGTTTTGGTCACTGTTTTCCTAGACTACAATGGCGTGGTTATGGCGAGTTATAGCCGAAAGGAGATCGGTAGGTAGATAGGTTTAGCTGGCTAGTCGATTTGCGTATCCGGGTACAATTAGCGCTTAGGCGTTGGTTAAATCTACCCCATGGAGTTAAGAAAACTGGTTAAGCTAGCCAACCTGAGGTCGACTTCCTCTGAGAAAATATTGCAGGATTTCCCTGACAACTACGGCGTCAGTTGCCATAGGCCAATGGCCTGTGCTGACCGCCACGATTCTAGTTAGAGCGGTGTCTATTGAGGAGATTGTTTGTTTTGTTTAGGGCCAGGTTTTTCTTAATATCCTGTACCTTTTTGATTCAGCACACCTACGATTGGCTACGTTAAAAAAGGGTTGCAGGATGTTGCCTTTGAGAAGGTTCAGCGACAGGACCACAGTTACAATAGGCGAGTTTGAGGCGGCCCCTAACTTGGCTAATTAAATGGCACTCTCATTCCCTTCTATGTTGCTGTATCCTGGAATCCAAAGGAGCGCGATATCAGTCCAGCCGTTAGCTTGTTTAATTTCTTTCTTGCATTGATCCACCAGTTTAGAGAAGGTGATAGCAGACGAAAGAGCTTCGATAGCGGCTTGGCCGGAAGGTGGTAGGAAAGAATATTAACTATTATAAAGTTGTGTTCCGTCGGGACTTATAGGGGAAAAAAAAGCATGATTGGTACGTCACGATAAAGCACCTGCATCGTTGCTTATAATAATTGTTTGGTCTAAAACAAGGTAATCATGCCTGAGCTACCATGTTCATCGGACTTAACCCCCTGCGAATTTCTTCTCATCCTAAAGCGGAGAAGACTTCTTCTCATGAAAGGACGGAGATTTGCCAGGATTTAGACTGCAAGCATGAGGCTATACCAATAGGCGCATATCAGAAGTTCTTCGAGGATTGGAAAAAGCACTGGCGCAAGTGTATTATATCCGAAGAAGGCTACTTTGAGGGGGACAAGGCAGATATTGGTGAATAAAGAAATATTTTTCGAGAAAAATAAAAAAGTCACCTTATTTTTTGGACAAACCTCTTATAAAGGCTCGGACGTTGGCAGTCCATGTTCGATATTATTGTCGCTCTAACGTGGTTGGCTTGTTAGGATATGTAGACTACTTTGCTACACCAACGACCACCTACACTACACTGGAAGAATTCCAACGGCTTAACATCATATGAGCGAGGTGGCCATTCGATCAGACCATTTCTCGAGATTACACAATTACCCAACTACCCCCCCAATAGATCAATAGTTTGACCACTTGTGTCGCATGTGGCACTATCTTGTTGAAATCACACATCACTGATGTCAACTCCATCCAATTCCGGCGAGCTCCATTGACCTAATCACGACGATCATTTTCATTGATCGTCGGTATAAGATTCATGATGCAGGGTCATTTTTTGGGAGTTGCAGCAGACGGCAGCGAAACATGTGTTGAATTCCCGCTGTCTAATGACTCATATTTTGCTTACTGACAAAGCCCTTAAGCCTAAATAAGCTCTATCGCTGGTGACGATTTTTCGACAAATTTTAGGATTTTTTCCAAACTTTTAGCAGAGCCTAACAAATCAATTTCGGGGCTTCAAATAATCGGAAGGCTTCAGGAAAGGTTCTCTAGTCAGCTTAATTTTGTAAGGGTGAACACCAAGATCTTTACGCAAAATTTGCCACAATGTGGACTGAGAAATTGTTAATTGTGTGAACGGTGTAGGATCGACTGGTTTGACTCATTTTGAGCTGAAGCACTTACGCGTGCGATATATTCGGAACTTTGATCGATCTAATGTCTCACTGGCACAGGAGCATTTAATAGTAAATATGTTGACTAGAATTTTCTCAATGTGACATCATCTTGTTGAAATCACATTTCACATACAGCCTGTCTGGTGGGACGATCATTACGACCGAAAATTGGATTAAGGGCTCTTGAAGTTGGAACCACTGACTCACAAATCGGTTATAAGTTTTAATGATTTTCAAACGTTGTTTGTTCCCGATCTTCACCATAGCAAATATGTAGACCTTGACTGACGTCTTGAGACTGACGTCTTGAGACTGACAAATTATACAAAAGGTCTTAAGAGTGCGTTTGCATTATAAGATTGTTATGTCCCTATTGAAAAACTCGGTAAATGCGCCACCCTAGATGTGGTAGTCCTTTACTATGTAACCTCTCGGGATTTTGACCTAACAATCTAAGACCGTAGCAATGGCACTCATCTACGCACTCGCTCTATAGTACGTGGCTCAGTCATCATTGGATTCGCAGAGCAAGCCTAAGACGCCTGACCACACCTAGTAGCCCGGTATTATCGACACTGGGTTCATGCCTACATACTAGTGTTCGGCTCTGAGAAGACATTTTTTCACAATTATTTGTAGATTTGGCGCTTTCCTTATGAGAAGTGCTCCAATGTCTCCTTCTACTTTCGTGCCTTTCTTCCTGATTGATATTCTTGAAGCTCCAGAATTCCGACCTCAAAGTCGTCTGTAATTCTCTGATCACAATTTTTTGGTATTTCAACAACGTCAACCTACTCAAAATGCCAGAATTTCTTCCGGTGGCACAACTCTCCTGGAATTCGATCTTTATCTCTCTCTGCGATGGGTCCGGGGGCCTCTTAAGGTTTTCTTAATTTTTGGGGCTATGTTTGGCATGAGGTTGAGGCGTCATTTAGCGACTGTCTTGTAACTTCATTCACAGTAATTTTGTTCGAAATTTAAGATTTTTTTTTAATAAATCTTTCTATCACATCATGCCCAAAATATTAGAGAAAACTTCATGGCATCGAAGTGGAATGCAAATATCTTCTTTGGCTTCTCTGGTGGCGGTTTTCAAATTATTGATAATTATTTCCTTCACTTTTCCCACGTTTTCACCGGTGATTGACCTGCTAAGGAGCGTAACGGCCTTCCCGAAATTGTTTATACCACCCTTTGTACTCATAATAGGCTTCCAAAAGTAATATTTCTAAGGCTCCCCTACAGCTTGTTCCACTGTTGTAGCAAAATGTGATGCTATAAATGAAAAATCGCCGTATATACTAAAATACATGTAACGCCTTTGACAATTGACAGCAGCTTAAACAAGCGGCTTAGCCAGCAATTTATACAAGCAGAAATTCTTACGATATGTTCAACGACCCAAACATGACGAAATCGCGCTAATCTGTCTAATAAAATCGGCGAATTTATAAAATTCTCGGAACTTTTTGAACAGTTTTTGATTTATGGGTTTTGGTTATGTCAGAACCCGAACCTGTGTCATCGGTATCAAAGACTGACACAGGCTAAGCCTAGAGCTCTTCCTCGACAATGTTTGTCTAAGGCAATGAATCAAAGAGTCGAAACGTACTTGATGGTTGAATGCTCCATAATTCGCTCTAGAATAGGTACCTTGTTAAAAGAGCTAAAAGACTTATCTCCAAGGTGCTGCTTAATAATAGCCAGGTTGTAGAGTCTATCGTACGTGAATTCTAATGTGAATCTCTTCCTCGGCTATTATAAGTTGGGCAAAGTACCCAAGCTCTAATCGAGCTATCTGGGTCTTTATAGGCTAAGACAAGAGACTAAACAAATGCTGTTGAAAACATGATGATATTCTAGCCCCACAATTCGATCTGAGCTCTTCAGTAGCTGACATCTGGGAAGTGGTTTGTTTTTTCTAAGTACTTTATATTCAAGGCTCCGATAGTCTACCTGTGTAGGTTCTTGAACTAAAACTCGAACAAATAAGTTCAAGAAGAGGCTTCAAAACCTTCTTAAGGCAACATAAGATAGGCTAAAACCGTGTATCAAAGCGGCCCAGAGAGGGAAACATAACAACTAACTATTCGCACTGTGACTAAGCTACTTAGTTCCTATCGTAGAAGTTGTCTATCATACGACCTAGTTCAACATCTTCATACAAAGAAGCTTCTACTCCAACGATGATGTCAGTATTCTTACTATTTTTAGCCGGCTGCTCCCGAGTTTGAAGTCCAATCGATTTCATGAGAATCGTAGTCTGACTCATATGCATCCGTGATGATCCTGAATCACTGCCCTAATTACTATACAAAACCCGAACCACGACGGATCAGAGCACGTTCCGTCAAACCGCAAAGACGTAAATGCTTACGTATTGCCTCTATATCAAGCGGATCACTGGAATTTAAAAATATATATTTCTGATTAGATCGTTTCAGGAGTTAATCGCTTTCCGATTGACGGACGGTTGAGTCATCGTCTAATGTTATCTGGCGCCTCCGTGGAGATTCTCTGCTTCTTGATCCGTCTGTTGCTGACAGCTGATGGGGCTTGTTTGCATAACCTGTACCGATACGATCAGCTGTGTTTGTTTGTTGTAACACGAGATTTATGTAGATAGAATAAATCTTCAGGTTTCCCCCATGCGTCATATCATCAAGGTGCCTCTCGGTGACTGTCTGTCTTGTAATAAATGTCGTCATGTCCAAGTAGTCTTTGCTAGAAATAGCCTGCCGGGGTGCTCTTCAATTGACTACAGCTCATCTGAATTGCATGAGGTCGTATAAATAGCCATTTCCCATTATATCCAATTCAAGCCACAAGCTTGATTCAGTGCCGCCTATTTCACGTGCGATCAATTTGAGAACTTGACTTTCAGTAGAACTAACCACATTACCTTCTCCTTAGTTGAATAGGAGGATCCTTAATGGCATTAATTAAGCCTCAAGTGGTAAATTTCTCATTCGGCAAGCAAATAATTAATGCTAATTGTCATATTATGGACTGTCCGCATGTGCCTGCAAGGTCTATCGATAATTTAAGCCGAAAATCAATGAAGCACCACTTGTCGACCTACCCGAAACAGGTTTAAGTCAAAGTTCTAAGATTCTCGCTTGAACCTTGAATATTTTATCACTTCCTGTTGACATTTTAAGACCCAAATGATCATCTGTCATTCGTCCTCCCTTGTCGCATTTGTCATTTTTTGATTGATTCTCGAAAAATGTTTCTGCAAAACGTCAAATTGCATAATGACATAGGTAAACTGGACGCAGATCGAGCCTCATACTCAGTCTCAACAAGTGATGTAGCTCAAGACCGGTTATCAGAAAAATTGGGTTTAGGCCAGTAGTCGAGCCAGAGTGCGAATAATAAAATTAGTTTTGTCGTGACGGTGAAACCGAAACTGACGGTTTGATTCTGTTTTTCGCTTTTTTTTTCGTTTCTAATCGTATGCATCGTGGTAAATGTTAATTACGAGCACTGAACTCGGTGAACCGTGAATTGAATTTCTTCTCTTGATTTAATGGTGATTTAAACGAATTGATTTGAATCGGATATGTACGCTTCGTCTGGTTTGGAATGGTGACGCAAATGTTTGATTTCTATTGTGTTTTAACCTTGAAAGTGTTGGAAATGTCACGACGGGATTCGTGGGTTGGGGGATACGTTCAATGAGTCTAGTTTTTTTTTGAGTCGTTTATGTGAGGATAGGTGGCCGTTGAGTATAAAAGGATTTGAAGCTTATGATCATCGAATTTTAATTGTGCGGATCGTCACCTTTCCAGTGACATTTAAGGAAATATTTTTGGAGGTTACACGGCAAATGATCTATTGTTGCAGTTGCACTGGGAGTTGAAATTGATTCGGGCATTTTTTTTTCTTAAAATAAACTGAAAATTATAGGAAGGATCCATTTTCCAAGTATTCTTAAAGGTGCGGAGCCTTGTCGTGCTTCAAAAGTTGATAATGTCTCTCTGGTCCTTTTGTACGGCTGAAGCACATTACTTTGAGTCAATAGCAATCTAAAGTGATGGTTTTATTTGGTTTGAGCAGCTTATAGTAGGCTACACCCTTCTGATCCTAACAAATGAAGGGCATGAGCTTCGAAGCATAGACATTTGGCTTCACCGTTGATGGTGATAATCTATTGGGCTTCAGTCAGTGACAACAATTATTATTATTATTTTTACTGATCAGTTGGAACTCGGAAGTTCAGAGCCTCTTTGACAACTCTTCGCTATACCTTCCGGTCATGAGAGTGTTCCTTCCATGTCTCTCAGCCCTGCTCCATCTCTTCCAGCTCCATCATAATATTGTATTCCCATCGACGACGGGACCTTCAGCTGGTCTTTTGCTTTTGGTCTTCCACTCAGTATTTTTTTGATTGTTTGTCCATTGTCCATTCGTTCTATACATCCTGTTCATCTTAGTCAGTCACTATACCATACTATAATCCCTTTCCACTCAAGCGTTGAAGCAACTGTTCTAAGTTTAAAAAAATGCCTCTCGACGTCCATTGGTTTCAATTCGTATGCAACCCAGTTTCCCTGCTTTTGGATAATTCCCACAGCTTAAAGCGTCTTCCTAACGTTGTCAATCCAAGTCCTAACTATACGAACAATTTTTAAATGTCAGGGACCCTTATTGAACAACTCCCCCAAATCTCCATAATCTTGCGGCTATCCAGGCAGTTCCTTGCCTTCTAGGTCGATTTTATCACTTTCAAACCGTGCAAACCACTTCCGACACGTCTGTTCAGCAATGCCTCCACTCAAATACGGTTACTTTCCGTAACACTTTTTTTTTCGTATCAAAGTAAAGAAGTAGCCGCAAAATTCCCCGCAATATTTGATAAAGTACGAAATGTTAGTATTCACCCTTCAACCCAATGATTCGATATGTATACTCGTAAAAAGTTTGTCCAAAATATAAGGTGACTTTTTTTATTTTTCTCGAGAAATATTCATCAATATCAAAGTAATTCCCCTCAGGTGTAGTTCACTTGCGCCAGTGATTTTTTCAATTTACGAAGCATTTCTGATATGCATTTTCGATAGAGCTTTGAGCTCTTCCAATGATGCACTCTTTATCTCCTCAATCGTGGAAAATCTCCGTCCTTTCGGGACTTTTCAGTTTTGGGAAAAGAAAATAATCTCGAGGATCACGTGAATACGCCGGCTGAGGCATGAATATGGTCTTGTTTTTAGCCCGAGGCATGCATTTTTTCCCACATCTTGCTTCACGCAAATTGGATATAACTTCAAAGTAATATCCCTTGGACTACCCTCTGGCAAGAATCCATGGTAAACCATGTCATTGTAATCAAAAGCAAAACTTTCATATTTGACCCAACTTGGCATGCTTTTTTCGGTCTTGGCTTTTCTAATCGTTTCCATGATTGGTTGATTGGCCTTTCTTTCGATATCCTACCATATACTCTGTTTTGTCATTAGCGATGGTGCTTTTTCAGCAAATCTAGGTCGTCATTCACGTCAGTCAACCGCTCTTGAACGATGCTGATGTGATGTGACGGTTTTTTGGTCAAAATTGAACAATTCCCTCACCAATTCCCTTTTTTCTAAATCTTCTAAATCGTCTTCTGTTGACGTGCTCGGGCGTTCAGGGCGGGCATCGTCCTTGACATCTTTTCGGCCTTCTCTGAAGAGCATGTACTTTTTATAAACAATTTTTTTTTCAAAATTACTGAAAATATTTAGGTACACATGTTAACGGATATGTGTACCAACATAATGAAAACAAAAATTCGAAAATCGATCGTCTTTAGCTCACGAAATTCAAAAGGTCACTTTACTTTTTGAACAAACCTCTTATGTGCTGAAACTGACTCTTAAGACGACAGCTGCTTTATGGAAAATGGTCGTATTATCGAGACTCCGTCTCGTTGCGCTATGAATTAATTCCACTCAACAATAGATTTTTAAATCGGGAGGGTAAACCAATTCTGATTTAGAACTAGTGGAGTTTCGCATGTGTTTTTTTTAAGTTCTGAGATAAACGACTGCGAGAGCACGTCCAAAGTACACTAAAATGAAAGAACCATGAGGGCATTTTTGCCTTGGTAGTTCGACTTTTGTTTCACTCGGTATAAATAGGAAACAATTTCCATTCAAGGTCGACATCGGAGTTTGGCTTCAAGTGATCAAAAAAGCGATTTATGAGGTGAATTCAAAAAGTGATAGAATTTTTATTTTTAATTTCGTGGGTAGTATTATTCTACTTCGTGACAGTTTTTTATTGTGTTGATAAATAAGTCAGAAACAAAGTATCAGGTCATTCAATAAGAGGTGTCATTTTATTTTTCGCGCATTGTTGAACTGTGGACACTCAAACGATAAGTAAAAAACTGACAGGATCGTACATCTTGTCGAAGTAGTTTAAAGTAAATTTAGTTTGATCCATTTGAACATCTTGGATAAGTCAGTGATATCAAGACGAAGCTATGGGCGATGACGAGTTCAGAGAGGTCCATCTAGAGAAACACATAATGCACAAATGGCTATGTTTCATCGACCTACGAGAACTACTCAACAGTTCTACGAACTGAAAAGAAAGTGGGATCATGCGCTTTAGAATAGAAAAAAAGAAAGGACACGAGAAGCACGAAATCAAGTAGGTGAAGCGATGCTGTTGTGGGAATGACGGATAACTCGTTGTGAAGTCACAGCCTATGTTAAAAGATGGAAAGGCCACTTCTGCAGACTGTATTTCGGCGATTATAGTCTGCCTGAACGAACACTGGATAGACGAAAGAGACTTAAGCTTTCAGCCGACTAAGATAAGGTTAAGAAAGTGATATCGAAGCTGAAGTCTAATAAAGTTCCTGGTGTCTGTTAAACTTCCTGATGAGCAGTTTAAAACAACTCGAGATGAGATCAGTACAGTTTGATGAGTCCAGTCAATAAGGAATAAAGTCCCTATAACTACGCCAACTAGAGGGACATAAGTCTCCTAAGAAGCACTTATAAAATCTTTTGTGCCGTGCTGTGTGAAAGCCTGGAAGGTTTTCAACCTGATAGGTCGTACCAGTGTGGTTTAGACTAAAAAAAATCCGCCATAGACCAAATCTTGACACTACGGAAGATCCTAGAGAATTTTAGGTCGACATACAGCGCCACATGTAATAGTGTCTATAGAGGGGCTATACCGAGTCCAAAACTACCATATCACTCAGGCTCAAAAGACGCTGTCCCATTAAGGTTGACAATGAACTACCATCATCCTTGCGCAAGTCTTTCCAATCGCTGGCATATGCGGTGTACTGGGCTGATTGAACGAACATAGGGAGACGTCAATGAAGCTAAAATGGGACTAAAAAAAAACTGGGCAAAAACGTCACCATTGGCAACTATAATGGCAGCTTGTTTCTAAAATGAAAAGTAGCAACGACACCAGTCTTCAGAGCAGACGCAGAATAATTCTTGCCAATCGCTGTTTCTCTGGCTTCAAGAGGTAATTGAGTAGTAGTGCCCTCTACCAAAGTATCTCGGCCTTTCTCTACAGCGAAGAGCCTTGGAAATTATCGAAAACGGATAACGGCCAATTGGAGAGAAGGATTAAATTCTTGATACAACCAAGAACTATACTGGCTCTATATGATAGGTGTGGCATGTAGAGTGAAGGGACACCACCGCTCCGGCCTGACTAGAAGACAATCGCAATTAAGGTGGCGTGGATAGGTGGAAAGGAACCTAAATCAACATGATATGCGACACTGGAGCAGCTAATTAAAGATAGAGAAGCTTGTTGACTGGGGCCCAGATTTTTGCCAATCAGACGCTCCGTCTAAAAGAATATCAAGACGATCAAATGAATTGATTCAGTCTGTAACAATGTGCCTCGCGTTTTATCACACATAAAGATCACATTCTACATGCTTATAACGCTAAGTTAACACAAGCATTAAATCTGTCGGACTACCATACCAAACAAACTTTCTGGGTACTGGAAATGATGGATTTGAATGAGGCTTACGCAGCACTCCGAGAACTCAAGACAAATACTTCTATCACTAATGAGTGATAGTTTGGGGCAGTTCATTGGGTCATATCGTTACAGAATATAGGATTATCCAATTCATGGTCCGGTTTGGATATTCCTGTTTCAAATACATACATCAAACCAAACTGTGATCTGAGACTGTAGATTGAGACTGAGACTGGGGGTGGTCGTGATGGAATGGAAATCATCACCAACTGTCCATAGCCAAGAACAATTCCAAACGGACAAACTGTGCAACAACATCAGTTGTGAATGAGAGATGATCAAAAAATGCTGATGAAGGCATTATAGTATAAGATCACTTCAAAATATATACTCCATGAGCACATTTCTAATATAACACCTTAATGACATGGAACAAAAAAAAAAAGATGTTACTGTGAACTACAACCAACCCAACAAATTCAGTCGAATCTCTCGAATCCTATCTGGGACAATCATCCCCGGAGAGTAGTGAACGAACATCTTCGACACAAACCATCACTCCGTTCGGGTTGTGTGACAAACACCATAAGAGCGTAACTCTTGAACCTGCGCGAACCCTAAAAAAAACCGAAAAAAAAATACAGCGTGCGCCATCTCATATGGGTCGATGTAAATTTCGAATAAACCGATTTTGGAAATTCAAAAACTTTTATTTAATTTAGAGCTTTACAATTTATTTTGATTAATTTTTGAAATTAATATCAATTAAATGATCGCCTTTATTGCCGATGCAAAAATGAGCTCGTTTTCGCGCATTCTCCATGACATTTTCGAGCATTTCGTTCGAAATTTCTGCGATTTCCGCACGAATGTTTCTTTTGAGCTGTTCTTTTGTCTTCGGGCCGTTAGCATACACCTTGCTTTTCAAGTATCCCCAAAGAAAAAAGTCTGGAGGACGAAAGTCAATATCGCCCTTTTTTGACACCAAACATCCAGAGAACTTCTTACGCAAAAGGTTCATTGTTTTGTCCGCAGTATGGCATGTCGCGCCGTCTTGTTGAAACCAAAAGTGAAATAAGCCTTTTTTACGAATTTCTGGGACCACATAATGGGCCAACATCCACCGATATCGATCGCCATCCACTGTATCGCCAACTTTGAAGAAATACGGTCCAATGATGGTTTTAGCGTATACACCGGCCCAAACAGTAACTTTTTGATCATATAGCGGCTCTTCGTGAATAATGTGAGGATTTTCGGTGCCCCAGAAGCGAAATTAACTGAGCCAGAGAGCGTAAAATGTGCCTCATTGGTCATCAAAATGTGCTGCCTGAACTCCGACTCAACATTAACCATTGCAACGACATTTTGTGCGAATGCCAAGCGCCGTGGCTCATCTTGTGCCAAAATTCTTTGAGTTATCTGCACTTTGTGTGTGAAAATTATCCTTTAAAATTCTCCGCAAAGTGGTCCCTAACTGTGGATGCCTAACTGCTGCGAACGGCGCCGATATGACAAAATTGGGTCTTCTTGAACACTGGCCTTCACAAACTGAATAAACGAGTTTGAACGCCACGGACGTCGCCTAGGTTGCTCACGAGGGCTTGCCAAAGAACCAAATTGAAAAAAATTCGAGGCCCAACGACGATGTACCTTTTTTGGGCGCAACACGATCACGACATTTTGCACGATACGCAGGTTGAGTTAGCATAATCGAGCGTTCATTTTTAATGAACATTGAAACTATTTCCGCCCGTTCTTTTGGTGTGAAGCGATTCATGGTTAAAATTGTACTGAATTGACGTTTCCAAAATGATATGACATATAAAAATCGGTTGACAATTGTTGAAATTGTTCGAAGTTTACATCGACCCATATGAGATGGCGCCCTCTGTAGATATACATATGGAGGGTAGGTCTCTAAGAAAAGTATATGAAAAATGTCTGTTTTCGACAAGATTGTGACACACGACTCGGTTTGGCTTTATTGGAAGAAAAATTTATTGCGAAACGGACGAGCTATTTCCTGGACACCAAGATTATGTGACTTGTCTTGTGGGTCTATGCAAACGATCGTGTTTATGTATTCAACGAACTTCAAGTTATATCCGAGTAATTGCTCGATATATGTCAAAAGCTCATCTAGATTATCTTGCCAGAACCAAGCCCTGGAAGAGCTCGCATGGAAGACAATGACAGTATACTTTATTCGTAGTGGTAAGATCCAGGAAATATACTAAAATAAAAATCTGATCGAAATCTGAATCATAAAAGTGCTTTATTTAAATTTTACTTTCGGAATCACTAATTGGATCACCCAATGGTTTTGCCTGAGACGGACAACTGATATTCCATTAATACCCTTTGTGCTTGCATCTTTGATAAAAATAAAGATGTCGCCACTTTCGATAGAAATATTTTACTTTTCTGTTGATTTAAAATAAGACCCCTTGCTGGATAGCCCTATTTCTGCAACTGCAACGTCGGTGCCATTAAACGATCATAAAAAAAAAAAACTCGATTCCCTCATCGATTACTGGCAAATGTTTTTCCGAAGCTACACAATTATAATCCCCCAGTCTGTGTGTTCACTAGACGTGGCTCCCGGCCATCGTGCTGCCATAATTGTTTGTGCTAATAAACTCGTTTATATTAAATCAGTAAATTATACAGTAAACAACTTGTTAAATTACTGGTAAATAGCAGTTAAATGGGTAATTGGTATTGCTTCAAGTGCATCCGAATGTACATATGTACATCTGAGCAGGCTTGAGCTCATGATGCCAGGTCTGTATTTGGAGACTTCAGGTACCATAGTACACCGCCGATTGGCTATCGGAAAAGGTGCTGTTTGGCTTGACTTAAATCAGTTTCACAAAACCAATGAAGCAACTTGGCGATTACTGTCCTTGTCCTACGCGGCCTCCAATTTTACTCTCTAACCCCTCCACATACCCACTCCCCGGCACCCAAATTACACCCAGCCATTATTCAAACCCGAAAAATCTCAACATCCAACCCAAAAACAGTAGCAAAACAACTTAATTGTTTTTTTTTCCTTTCTATTTGCAGATTCACACGTTGCCATCAGCTCGAATCGTGATACCTTCCATGCGCCTCACGTACGACGCTATCCATATTACTATTAGGCGACAATAAAAAAAGCAAAAAAAAAGGCAAACGCTATGGATCTATCAACCTGCATAAAACATTCAAAAGACGTCGAGTTTCAAGACGTCTACTACACGATCACCGAACGTAAACGCTACGGTAAGCATGCAAATTCTAAAATCACACGTCCATACGACCATGCTTACGTGTACTCGTACCCTGCCTATAGCTTTGCCATCTTAAGAATCTATGCGGTAACTGGCGACCGGGAAGTAAACAACAAATAGCTGCTTGTCATACCTTCATGTATACATTTTCAGATTAGTCATTAGGGACGTCTAGGGTTTAATCGGGCCACGTTGTTAATCCTCGGCTTCGGCTTATGCTCGATCTAGGTGAGCATGTGCTCCATGAGCTGAATACGGAATCGATTCGATCATCGGCGTGAAGTACTCGTGGTGTGGTAATCTGGTTAAGAACTAGTGGAGTTTGACTCCGAGAGCAAGTCCAAAG
Source organism: Merodon equestris (assembly GCA_958301585.1). Taxonomy (NCBI): domain Eukaryota; kingdom Metazoa; phylum Arthropoda; class Insecta; order Diptera; family Syrphidae; genus Merodon; species Merodon equestris. The sequence goes on from OY284414.1 coordinate 18,711,702, forward strand.
TACGCTGATAGTCTGTCGCGTGTAGATCATGATATAAAGAAGAAGAAGAAGCGGCAGTGCTCTACTGCCGGCGGGTATCGCCGGTAAATGTGTCAACGATTAATTACATCTGTCGGGAGGTAGACGACGCATTTGCCGATAAATTACTGCGGGATTAGCTTGTTGATAAATAGTTATGAAGAGATTTTCGGCGCTAGCAGGAAGAGCTGCTCCAATGGCATGAAATGTTAGATTCCGGCCTTGGGAGCATGTGGCCGTTCAGTTCCGGTAGGTTCGGCTGAAATTGAAATATGTATATTAAAGCCACGGTTAGTTCTAGCCGGTTGGACGTTTTAATCGTTTTTGGTAATTACACACAGACAGATTGGGGGCTGATAAGTGGAATTAGCTTTCGCATTGAGTTGTTGAACTGATTAAATCCTATTGCGACTCATGCGGCTTTACTTGAAAGCAAAGAACATTTTTATCGAGTGTATCTTACGTCAGCTTGAAACCAGACTTGGTCAACAAGGGAGCACGACCATCTTACTATTCACGCCTTCCATTAAGCTCGGGTGTGATTAAGAGCCGAGTAGTCATTCTACAATATACGAATTGCTTTATTGCCTCTGTTCCGACCTATTGGCAGCACGTTACCTAAATTCTTCATTTTATGCCATTATACTACAAGAAACTGAAGCCTACTAATTATAGCGAGAAGTCTTATGATTATAGGCCTTTCAATTCTTCTAAACGGTGTTTTTTTTTAGAGCTATACAAATTCAATATGAAATAAAATACTTGAAGCTAATATTAACAACAATAATGTTAGGCTTATTAATAGATAATTTTATGCCATTAGTGCTCAACTATGACTTCGGGCATAAGCGCCCCACGACTCGCTCGAATGAAGTGCAATCATGAAGTCAAATTTTCGATCTTTTTATCAAGTAATTACGAGGGTGGTCCGATAAGTACTCAATAAGTACTACAAAAGGAAAACAAAAATTTTGGAGGAATTGCGATTTATTTTTCAATATAGTCTCCTTTTAGCTCGATACACTTGACCCAGCGATGCTCCAACTTCTTTAACCCGTCTGAAAAAAACGTTTTCTCGAGGTCTGCAAAGTAGGCCTCCGTGGCGGCGATGACCTCCTCATTCGACTGAAATTTCTGCCCGGCGAGTAACTTTTTCAAGTTTGGAAACAAAAAGAAGTCGCACGGGCCCAAATCTGGAGAATACGGTGGATGGGGCAGCAGTTCATATCCCAATTCGACCAATTTGGCCGTGGCGAGGGCGGAGGTATGAGCCGTTGCGTTATCATATTGGAAGAGCACTTTTTTCTTCAATTCGGCGTCGAATCGGCCCAATAAGGTAGTCGATGTGGATCACACCTTGTGAGACCCAGAAAACGGTGGCCATCACCTTTCCGGCCGATGGAACAGTCTTCGCATTATTCGGAGCACGTTCGCCGGGTGAAGTCCACTGTTTCGAGTGTTCCTTGGTCTCTGGTGTGTACCAGTGGATTCATGTTTTGTGGACTGTCGCGAAACGACACAGAAACTCCTTCGGATTGCGCTTAAACAGCGTCAAACATTGCTCTGAAGTGGTCTCACGGCTGCGCTTGTTGTCCGGAGTGAGCAAACGCGGCACCCATCGCGCCGACAGCTTTCTCATGCCCAACATTTCGATCTCATGCCCACGCGATCTTTTGAAATGTCTACTGTCTCAGCTCTCTCGCGCACCTTCAATCGGCGGTCCGCCAATGCGAGATCGTGGATTTTTGTCACGTTATCCTCCGTGGTAGCCGTTTTCGGGGCACCTGGACGTGGCTCATCAAAACCCGACGTGCGACCACGTTGAAACTCGTTAAACCAATTTTTGATGGTCGCCATCGAAGGGGAAGAGTCACCGTACACAGCATCCAAACGCACTTTGATTTCGCTGCTCTTTTTCCATTGTTCTAAAATCCGCGGGCACTCCCGCTTCCACACGCGGTCAAAACAAAACTACGAGTCCGATCCGGCTCAAATTTCGACAGTATCTGTCTACTAGAATGTAGGTAGTTACGATAGTAAGTTGCTCTTGCGATACTGGCGCCATCTGGCGGTGAGCCTAAGTACTTATCGGATGTATATCAGCAATAACACGGCGAATGTTGAATTCTAAATCGTCCAACGTCTCTCGTTTATCGGCATAAACTAGTGACTTCACATGCCTCCAATGAAAATAATCTAAAGGTCCAATGAAAAATCACAGGATCGTGGAGGCTAGTTCACAGGTCCATTGCACGTACTTACGCGCCCAGAAAATGTTTCCCGCAATAAATTGTTGGTATCGCGCGCCATGTGGCATGTTGCGCCAGTTTGTTGATACCAAAGCTGTGTCACGTCAATGTCATTCCACTGAGGAATGAAGAAGACAGAAATCATGTTTCTATATGGTTCTCCATTGACGGTAACATTTTGGCCGGCATCATCCTTAAAGAAATATGGACCGATGATTCCACCGGCCCATAAAGCACACCAAACAGTGAGTTTTAATGGTTGTACGGGCGTCTAGACAAAGGCTTCTGGGTTTTCTCCACTCCAAGTTCGGCAATTTTGCTTGTTTACATATAGATTTAAGCAAAAATCGGAGCCATGGTCATGGTCACATATGTATAAGCTTTTAAGTCAGATCTTTCGGAAAATCTTCCACAAAGTAGATGGGCATAGCGACTGTATATTGGCGAACCGAACAATGATTTTCAAAACTCAGTTGGCACATTTTGCAGCGTTGTTCTGGCGTTAATCTGTCCCAGACCCCAGAACGAGACGTGCGTCTTTCGTATGCCTTTCCCCATGACACCCTGAAATTTTGAATGAAGTCCAGGTTCGTAGCGACAAAACCCGTTACAAACGAGCTTCTATCCGTGAATACGTGTGAGCTCATTTCATTTTACCGCAGTGTACTCCCGCCACACACACTCTTGGAATTATAACAATATGCGTGATTGTTCGCAAGTGCCCACGTGCTCGTCACAGCTTGTAGGCAAATGTCGACGGCAAGTTGTGGTTACTCGTCTCATTGGTGGTTTCTGATCTATCCACTGTAAAATGACAAAACGTACTATTGACTAAAAGTCAAGTTTCAGCTGTGAAATTAACAATCTGTGGAAACAGTGTTGTCTGTTTAAAAACCAAAGTTCTAAAAAAAACACATTTTAAATTAGAAAAAAGCTCGTCAACTGAACCAACATTAAAGCAGCAAATCAACAAAGCCTTAACTGCATTGACATATGAAGTTGTGTATCAGCTCGGTCAATATAAGCAGATTCCAGTAATATGCCAAGATAGAGCCCTACCTTTCTTTCTCACTGTGAATAACATCGTCCTTGGATCCAAGCTGTAATTGCATAGAAGACCAGGTTTTCTATATATTATGTTATCCCATAAGAGGTGTCATTTTAAATCATTGACTATCTCGGCTCTGCCTACAAATAATCTTTGTTTCGATGACATTTTGCATCGTATTGCAGTATTTGAAAAATATTGGTCTTCAGTCGGCAAGTCTCATTTTTAACCATTTTCAACTGAATTTTGAAATGGATGATTTTTGAATGGATCGGAAGAGCATATTCGGAATATTTTATTGTTTTTGTTCTCCAAAGACCAGAATGGAAATGAAGCCACCAGTGAAATCTAAAATGTGTGTGGAGAGATGTTCTCAACGAGTCCAAGTGTCGGCATTGGGTTTTAAAGTTTAGAAATAATGAACCCTCGTTCAGGTAGGCCAGAAGAACTAGTTGATTAGCTCCTGAAGTCCACCGTCGAAAAGGTAATCGAACTGTTATGGTAATCAAACTCGCAAGCGATGTCATCGTAAACCATAAGACCATCCAGCAACACCTGACAAAAATGGGAAAAGTCATAAAGCCAAGGGTACCACCTCGCAAAATAATCTTCAGCAAAGAATCGAAGCTTGACCTACGTCTCTGTCGCACCACAATCAAGAACTGTTTTTGTTACGTCGCCCGTAATGACTTAGTCTAGAAGACCGACCACTCCAACATCCCAGAGATCGACCTTACACATTCAAGCGAGTGTCGGGTAGAATGCTGAGGGAATAATCGATTTTGAGCTGTTGCCTCATAACCAGACTATCACTGCAGAAGTTTACTGTCAACAGCTATGTATACAGATTAATATCGGTAGAAATGACCAGGGCATGATGGCGTATTCCATCTGGATAACGCTCGCCCTCATAGAGCTAGGATACTTGCACACAGTTGTAGGAGTTCGGTTGGGAAAAAGTGACGCATCCACCTTATTCTCTAGGTTTAGCACCTTCAGATTTCCACTTGTTCTTGTGAAGTCTGTAAAATTTTCTTGCAGGAAAAAGTAGATCTCGGGACGTAGTCAATAGGCTCTTAGGGTGTTTTTCCCTCAAAGCCAAAACAAATTTTTAGTGACGGCGTTAAAAACTAGTCTCAGAGGTGGGCAAAAGTGTATGTAAAAGACGAACAAATTTTTGCATTTGGCCCAATTTATTTAACGTTAAGCAGACATAAAACCACGCCAAACGTATTTTACAATTTTTACTTATCTAGTGCCACAATCGGTAGTGTCTATGGATCATATACAGTAGACGCTGGTCCCGTCTATGCCCGACGCAGTGTTTTTCTCTCGAATCGACCAAGTGTCCATTTATCTGTTTTCGATAATCACCAAGCCTTTGCTGAGGGTGGTTTTGTAAAAAGTTACCATGATTTTCCAGAGAGGGTTCTTCTTCTTAATTACCTATTAAATCCAAATTCTGCGTCGGATCTTTACTGCTTGTCACTAATAGGCTAAGCTAGACGAACTCCTTCACTACGTCAAAGATATAGCTGCCAAATTTGACGTTCTGGTCAAGACGTTGGTGTTGTCTTTTTTTGATAACATAGGTTTTGTTTTACCCCCATTTACCCTCAGGCCCAATTTAACAGCTCATCTCGCTGTCCAATCATATCAATATCATCTGAGTGTGCCAGCAATTGTGCAGGCTTCACATAGATCGTGCCTCTTGTATTGCCTAGTGAGCCCCGCATGATCTTTTCAGAAAGAAATTACAGGACAATGGCTCTCTGTCAATGACAATATACTGACTGAATCCAAGGGTCTCGACTAGTCAATTACTGAACTTACTGGAGCAACAAAAATTCTCCATTGTCGTCCCGCACAGCCTGATGAGTTGGAGGTGACATGACTCTATATGACTATAGCTCGCCTATATAACCAAAATTATATGCGGTAGAGAGGTGGGTCTTCTCTCTGAGTCTTCAACAAGATTTTTCGTAGTGGGAATATTTGAATATTCCTGGCCTAAGACCAGATTGATTGGAACCTACCAGACTGTTCACACAGCATGGCAGAGAAGATCTTATAAGTGCTGCTTCGGAGACTTTTGTTCTACAGTTGAAGGAGTCTTCCTCCTCTGGTGAATTATGAAAACGATACTGTAATTCCATATAAGATGATGCATGTTCCCAATTAACTAATTTCATAGAGCTTTAAATACTTCAATTCCTGTTCGGAAAAATTCTACAACAACATCAGTTGTGAATAGAAATGATCAAAAAATGCTGACGAAGGCATAACACTCGCAGCATAATATCACTTTAAAATTCATACTCTGTGTGTGCATGTCCAATATAACACATAAATGACATGGAAACAAAAGAGTTACTGTGAACTACAACCAATGCAAATTCAGTCGAATCTCTCAAATCCTATCTAGGACAGCCACCCCCGGAGAGTAGTGAACAAACATCTTTGACACAAACCGTCTGCACTCCGTCCAGGTTGTGTGACAAACACCATAAGAGCGTACACTCTTGAACCTGCACGCATTATAAAAAAAAACAAACACTAGGAGCTTAATTAGACTTCAACTATATAAATCTGTTCTACATCGGTTGCACGGAACTACCTCTCGTCTAGACTATCGTTGTAATGCAGTATGTAGAAGTAGCCTTTCCATATTTCGAAGTCTGTACAAGTAGTCCGTGTGCGTTCCGATAGCTTTTCGCTCTGATTTTATAGCCCTGACTCGGTTTACTTTCGTAAAAACTTTTAAACGTCATTCTTGCAATAGCACCGCTCCATCTACTTGCTCCCCTTTTGTCTTCTCGTAGAGTGAACGAGTCCGTTGTGTTGAGTAGCCTGTCTGCCTTGTACACGGTGGCTTGAAATTAACAACATTAGAAGCGGCCTTCCTCACGAAGATTTAGCAACGTCTTAATTACTGTCCCATGGGTTGGTTATATTTCATCAGGTCTTGCAAGAGCTTAGGGGCGATGCGATCGGTGAAGGTTCAGGCGTTTTCTTGCGAATGCAGCATTGGAGGTCTCTCTTGATTCTGTTGATTCCGCGCAGTCTGCATCACCTTGGCTATAACGAGGCAATGGTTCGAGTCTACGATGACTCCTTAGGAAATTCGAACATCTAGAATGGTTAAGGAGGGTCTGATGTCGATTACAATGTGATCAATTTGGGTGGTTATCAACCAAACCCCGCCACAAAATCCACTTGTCTTAATCAGTTTTATCACGTAGTATTCTGTGAGCTTTGTTTCCCTAAGACTCGTTTAACCATGTCCTCGTTACCTAGCCTTGTACTAAAATCTTAAGCGATTTTGGTGTCGTAGCTAGGGCATTGAGCGTATGTTCTATCTAGGAGATCATAGAAATCATCCTTGAGCTAGTCGTTTTCCTCTTATATGAGAGCCTGAAGGTATATTGAGCATATGATTCTGGCCCTAGCTTTGATACGAATTGTCATGAGGTTCCCGCACACATTCCATAAGCTTAAGACTCCATTTCCAAAAAGGCGTTGCTATTCCTCTCTATATCGGCTACCGGAATAGATGTCACAGTTTTTATCCGCCTTTTACCCAGTCGATCTTATCCTGCTTCCCTCTCTCTCTACTGGCTTATTGCATTTTAGGAATATTACGGGCCGGATAATTGCCCTCACATTCCAAGCATGGAACCGCAACTCGCTTCCTTTCCGACATTCACGTTATCACGTTATCCACCCCAAGCCGAGGCTGTTGGTTGTCTCTGAACAACTTCAAACTTAAAAGGCCAAGTTTTTATTAGGGCCATGAAAAAGAAGAAAGGCAACTGTCTGCCGGCTTGAGCTTACTGGCTTGAACCAAATAGTTTGTCTTACTCGAACCGTGGACGTCGCACTGACTTCATCTTCGGAATCTTTCCGCTGTCGTTTTGAAGAAAGAGTCATGCCCTGGTGGCAGTTTGGGCTCCTCGTTTTCTCGTTTGCTGTCCTCAACAATCTTACAAAGGTGTCAGTCGGATCTCAGTTAAGTTGCTAAGCCAGTAACCATCGCTCGGAGGTGAAAGTATGTAGGAATTGACAGACAGCGGCTTAAGTTCGAGGCCAATAGTTAAGTGTATTAAAATCTGCGAGGAATGCCGTATTGAAGTTTCCCTTAAGCCTTAAACCTTCTTAGATGAGATAACTATGGTATAATCAAACAAGATGAGATCAGTTCGCCGAGAGCCAAGCTACAATTCCAGGTCTCTTACCTTGAATTTCGCAAGCTTTTACCCGGATATGTCCAGACGGAAAACCTTTGCATAAGTCTTCCCTACCCCAGCTTTACAAATTTTAAAATCTGGCTCTTTAAAAAAGTATTCGAAGAAGTCTTCTTCTGGCAAGCATAAGGCTTGGAAAGGATTCTATTTCTGCTTTCAATACCTGTCGCTTCAATGACCGTTTTTGAGGCTGAATGCTCAAAAAAAATTTTGTAAATTCTAGGCATATGGTATAGTTTACAAGTTCTAGCTTTCTATCGGCTAGGACTTTTGTAATACCTCAGAATCCAGCTAAGCTTTAGTTTATACTGGGAAACAATAGCACTTAGCATACAGTAGTGACCCTCCAGACATGTGTATATACCCTCCAACACTAAGTAGGAATAGTGCCTTGATCGTTTTTTTACAAGGACATGTGATCTTCATTTTAAGGTTCAATAAAGGTTTCATATAACCTTCTGCCAGTGGGTTTTTGTCCTGGAGGCCTTGACAATATTTATTTTCTAACACGTTGGGTACCTGCTCTAATCCGTTATGAAAATCATTAAATTGAACTTCCATAGATCAACATTGCAGAAGCTCCGGCTCCTAATGACCACGATCTCCTTGAACAAGCAATCTTATATGTGACTTCGTTCTGTCTCTAAATATAGAGGCTTTTACGAGTAAAACAACATCTTTAAGATTAATGGATATAATCTAGACTCTGCCTTAGGGGATGGTTCTAATGATAAATGCTTTTTCGAAGTTGTTTTTCGTTTTCTTTTTCTAAGGGTCTTACGCCCAAGCTATACTGTCAAGGTCATAAAAGGGCTTCCGGGTTCTAAGCAAAATCATAAAATCAAGCTCTCGTCATGTAAACAAGTGATGGATGGGATGTTGCCTGGAGACTATGAGTGAAGTGGAAGATTTTGATTTTTCTCAGCCAAGCTCTTCATACATCTCGTTCTTCCTAAACGCTCTTGCCTCCAGACCTAGGTAGTCTCATGGCCATTTGTCAGCATAGATAGTCTGGTGCGATCGGTGTGTAGCTTCCGGCAGTAGCATCCATATACGTCCAACTAAAAACTGCTTAAAGTTTCCGTACGTCAAACGCAATGTGATCTGGGCCCATAGCCGCCCAACTCACATCTGATGACACCCAAAATTGTTGCACAAGGTCTTTCCCATAGCCATATTGCCGTCTTCCAGTATCTCCCAATCCTTTCGCAAATGGTGCTTTTGAACCTCCAAAAACGTGCGTAGCTGTCAAAATACAATTTCGGTAATGGTCGAACCACACGGCGTATGAGTAACGTCAAACAGTTTGCATTCACATTCGTATTCGTCTCTCCGCAATTACCGACCTCCCATTAGGGAAAGATTAATTGCTACCTGCCTAAGTAAATGTAAATATTTTCGTTCCATCGTTTCGTCGGCACCAGTTTGGCCAAGTGATCCCGACTATTTCTCGGCTTCATGATGATGAAGCATTTCGATGGTCCGCTGGCAACGTAAGAGACCTTGCCTTCGATACTCGAAGAGCTTCCCCCTCCATCCGTCCGTGGAACTGGACAGCGTGCTGATGTGAGCCGATGGACTTTATTCGGTCGAGGTGATTTCATTTAATTCACGTTATTACGTGGAGATGATGCAGGTAATTTCCGTATTGTGGTTTATTTCGGGCCCGTTCGAGCTGCACGCTGAGTTCGATGAACATTTCCGGCGGATTTATGATGCCATGCTTGTTTTGTTTTTTTTGGTTTATTTACGTTTTTCCTACTTGTGGTCGCGGTCGTGTGTTGTGGCATTGAGTGGCACAAAACGGTTTTGCGAAAACGGAGTGGCGGCCAAAGCAATGACCGAGTTATGGTTGGATGTAATCAAGTGGTCATCGGGTTAGTCTCGTAATGATCATGCGTCACAGCCTCGTTGAACCGCAATTACGATGTTTATTTAATAGTATCTGCAAGATCTTGGCTAATCATTGAGGCGGTGGAATGCTAGTTGGCACATCACACGAAGGCTGGACTAGCTATTATGGGAAATATTGCCACAAGAGTTCGTTGCGGTGAAGACTATGGTGCCACACAAAGCGGCAGGCAAATCATTGTCCATCTCCTGGCACGCTTCCAATTATCTCAGTCAAGGACATAGCGAACTATTTACGATGCAACGTTGTTCGCATGACCACCCACAGTATCGCATGAAACCCAATGATCAAATGACACAATGCGATTCACGCTAATCCGATCACAAGTCGCCGCCACACAATCTGATCGACACCATCACAGAGCAGAGAAAAAGGAACAACCGGAACGTTTTCCGCACCATTTGCAATCATTCAATCTGACAACGACATGACATAGTGTGTAAACACTCGGATAATGGACTCCACGGGCCCAGTTCATTGTTCGCGACTTATTCATCAAGCGGTACTCGCAGTTCTTTATTGTTTATTGTTACTGTTGCTCTGGTCTTGTGTCATTCGGGATGTCGGTCGGTAGCAGGAAGCGAATGTTTGATTTGTGTCCGTCAATCAGTCGGGAGAGAAAGGTTCCTCACTGCACTTGACCTTTTCACTTTATTCCAAAACTGTGATTTCTATTTAAAATTTTTATTTTTTTTTTTCATTTTAGTTAAAGTGACCGGAACGCGGGACATTCTACGCGGAGTCAGTGGTGCATTTCGTAATGGCGAGCTGTCAGCTATAATGGGACCTTCCGGTGCGGGAAAGAGCAGTTTACTGAACGCAATCTCTGGATTCAGGTAAGAGGAGTTACGTGCTTAACTGTCGAGTGCTTCTCATTGATTTACTTTGATGTCGAACTCATGTCCAGCTAGTGAGTAGATAATTTCATTTAATTACTGTAGTTGACGGCGCCTCTTATTAAATAGTTATTTGTCAGAGAAAGCAGGTGTTATTGACAGCGCATAGTCGTGCTGTCTAACATTCCTTTTGCCTATTAAGCACGATAGTCACGTTTCGTATGTGATTGGTTGTGACGTTTGCTGAATAGATTTGCAATTTTTTTTGGAACTTTATTGTTTTGTTGATATGTCTTATCTGATATTGTATAGAACGTGGTGCTCAGTCTTCAAATGGAATGGAATACGAGTAGAGCCGGTTGGTGTCTAGGATGAACTGTTTTCCCGGTTGGGACGTATATCTGGCTTAGGCAGGAAGTCCTTTCGGTTCGGAGAATACTTTTAGTCTATAATGCTCTAAAGTCCATATACAAGTTCACTATTGCTTCTTCTATAATATCGTGAGGGTCATGAATAACTCAAAACAACGAAGTACTCTCTCATGGGTTTTAGATCAAATTTAGGCTTTTGACCGAAGTCTTCTAGAATATCAAAAGAGACCTTAATTGTTTTTAAGTCTGAAAATCGGATTCACAGCGAAATAAAAGCGGTCTTTCATGATATTTCAGCTAATTGCTTATAGAGGGTGTTTTTTATAGAGGTATAGAACTTTGAAATGGAATAAAACAAAGATGTTTCTTTTAAATTGACATCAAATTGACTTTATTCGAAAGATAATCTTCTGACATTATTTAAATGACCATGATCTGGCATATGACCGCCCAAAACAAGATTGCCGTTGATCCCAATTTTCATAACCGATGAAGCTCAATTTTGGTTGAATGGACACGTCAATAAACAAAACTGCCGTATTTGGAGTGATGATAATCCTCAAGTGTATGTTGAGGCACCGTTACATCCACAAAAACTGACTGTTTGGTGTGCTTTATGGGTTGGTCTGTACTTCTTTAAAAACGATGCTGGCCAGAACGTTACAGTCAATGGTGACCGCTATAGAGCAATGATTACTGACTTTTTCGTTCATCAATTGAACAACCATGATGTGCTGGAGCTGTGGTTTCAACAAGACGGCGCAACATGTCACACAACTCGTGCCACAATTGATTTATTGAAGGAAACGTTTGGTAACCGCATAATTTCACGTTACGGACCCGTGAATTGGCCTCCAAGATCGTGCGATTTAACGCCGCTTGACTATTTTCTGTGGGGATATGTGAAGTCGCTAGTTTACGCCGATAAACCCCTTAACGATTGACCACTTGGAGGACAACATTCGCCGCGTTATTGCCGATATACGGCCACAAATGTTGGAAAAAATCATCGAAAATTGGACCTCCAGATTAGATTACGTCCGAGCCAGCCGTGGCGGCCATATGCCAGAAATTATATTTAAATTATAATGTCAGAAGGTTATCTTGCGAATGTCAGAAGATTATCTTTCGAATAAAGTTTATTTCATGTCAATTTAAAAAAATGATCTTTGTTTTATTCAATTTAAAAGTTCTATACCTCTATAAAAAACACCCTTTAGTTGATTGAGTGTGTTCAGAAAAGAACTGGAATTTTTGATATTTTTTCGGCGTCATCTCCGTAAGACTATGTTTTATCACATATTTTGACACGTTTCAGTAGTTCCTCCACCATCACTGACTTGGTGACTTTTGAGCAAGTTCTATTTGGCTTTGTTCGAAATTCAAACATTTTGGAACAATTTTTTTCAGTCACAGGTTTCGTATCCAAAATATCCGAAACAAATGTCATAGCTTGAGCCAATTGGTATGCCAACATCTTCAGCGAATTCTCTGGTTGTGATTCGATAATTTCAATCACGTCAGATGCTTAAGGGCGTCCAGGGTGCTCGTGCTTTTAACCTATTTTTGGTTATAGACTTATAAAGATTGTTTTTCAAAGCTAGTCCCAACTTTGATTTTGAATACAACACGGAATATGGTACTAAATAACCATGGTATTTGGATTCAAACGAGAATATACATTCTGTCTTCGGACATATGCTGAACAAAGCTGGATCTGATAAACCGAGAGACAAAATTTTCGACCACATTTTCAAGCATTTCTGGCCAGCATTTATGTCCCAATAATATGAAAAGTTTTGGCTGCCAACGATGTCGACTGTTATTGGTTTGTTAGGATAGACTAGGGATTTTAGGTACCCTCAAAGATAATAATTAAGAGCGTCAAATCACAAGATCTTGAAGGGCAATTTACAGGTCCAAAATCGAAAGTTTTCTACAATGAATGTTTGCTAAAAAGCTCGTAACTTGATCCTGCTGAAATATCGTCTCTTCCACATTCATGCGATTCGATTGGGGAACGAAAAAGTATTCATGGCTCTATAGCGAATACCGTGACCGCAACACGCCGATTTACCTTATTTTCGAAAAAAAAAAAAATGGTACGATAATCCCACTAGCTCATGGACCGCACGGTACTGTGCATTTTTGGAATGTAATGACGTTTCAACCACCTAATCTTCGATCCAAATGTGACTACTCGTATTTTAAATTGAGCCAAAAATTAGCAAATATTTTCGGTCGAAAAAGATGTTCGGCCATACAGCTTCAATTCTTGCACGAATTGGATCTTGTCGGTCTTCAAACCAAAATCTTAACAAAAAGTTGTCCATAAAATGGGCGGACAAAAGCCAAGCCTTTGCTTTGATTCGGCAAATTTTGATCTTCAACACTTTCCTGAACGGATGCGATATTCTCTTTAGGACGTACTCTTCTTATGCGGCTCGGCTCAGAACCATAATTTTGGCACCAAATTTCTAAAATTCAGTAACGTTGTTGGTGTATGTCGTCAAGATAAATTGCAAGGACCACCTAATAAAAATGACACTGACAGTTTGACAGATACAACTGTCCCAAGTTAGTACTGGCTTAGTTTATGTTTGCTCTGTGCTTGCTCAGTGCCAACTTCCCAAAAGATTTCCATTCGTTAGGCAAATAGTAATCGGATTAAATAGATAACTTCATTGGCAATATAGGAGGAGTGTTCCAAAAGCAATGATAATCGGTTATTTCCAGTCCATAAAAATCCAAAAAAAAAAGTTCATTGCTTGCGTATATACCCAATTGGTTGACCACGATTCCCAGGAGGTATATTCATTTGAACGAAATTAGAGCTGTCATCAAGTATCCTGATTGAAAAGCCTGTCTACCAAAGACATACACAGCGACTTGGTGAAAACATATAACACTCATCATCGAATGTTTATTTCGCGGTTGCTTTCCTCGGCGGGGTGCCCGTAGTACACTTGCCTTGAAAAAGCTTCTCGGCTCTCGCCGTTCGGAATCGGTCGCGTTCATTTGTGTAAAATACAAATAGCATACAGCATAAATGAATGAGAAAAGCTTGGCCCTGGTTCTTCATGACCATCCAAGAAGATGAACACCGCGAATGACGCTCATTCACGTCCCTCACTGATAACGTGACAAATGTTGTGAGAGACTATCAGGCATATACATAGGTAGTTGAGGTCACAGGGATCTCGTATGGTTGCCTTCGAAGAATCCTGGTCGAGCGTTAACCAACGAGCAACAGAAAAAAACAGTCGACATTTAAAGGATGAATCTCGATAAGTTCCAAGCAGATTAGGAAATGTTTTTGTTACGTTTCGTGACCATGGACTAGATATGGATCCAACATTTTGATCCCGAAACTAAACAACAATCAATGACTTGGAAGTATACTTACCGACGCCAAAGAAATTCAAATTCGGCTGGAAAGTTTATGGAATCCGTTTTCTGGTACGCTGAAAAATAATTATGGTGGAATATTGGGAAAAGGGAGTTGCCAAAATGCCAGATCAAGCTTCTGGTGACTCCTGGGTTCCAGGAACACATCCGAGACAAGAAAAAAACAGCGAAGTTATCACCGCTGTTGGGAAGGGTCAGCATAAAGAATTTTTTTTCGTACGAGGTTTGTTCAAAAAATAAGGTGACTTTTTGTTTTCCTCGAAAATATTGTTTTTTTTTATCAATACCTCTCAGATAGAATAATGCTTTTTTCTAATCCTCGAAGCACTTCTAATATGCACTTTTTGGCATAGCCATGAGCTCTTCCAGCGATGCGGTCTTTATTTCCTGGGTTTTCGGGTGTTTCCAGTATTGGGAAGAGAGAAATGTCGCAAAGGGCCAAGTCCGGTGAATATGGCCACTAAGGTAATCAAGCCTGGTATTAATTTGGGCCAACAAATTAAGCACAGGCAACGATAAGTGAACAGCTCCATTATCGTGTTGCAGCAGCCATTAATTCTAGTCCCACAAATCCGGAGGTTTTCTCGTATTGCTTCACGCAAACAGCGGAAAACTTCAAGGTAATATCTCGTCTTACAACCTTCCGGGAAGAATTGTTGATGAACCACGACATTCTAATCGGAGAGAACAGTGTCCAAAACTTTCACATTTGACCGAACTTTACCTGCTTTTTTCGGTGTTGGCTTTTCTGGTTATTTCCATTGGGATGATTGGGTTTTGGTTTCGGGTCATACTTAGGGATGACCCTGTCCACCAAGACTGGCTTGTCGTTCACGCCTTTCAACAGCTCCTGAGCGATGCTCATGCGACGGTTCTTTTAGTCAAAATTTTCCAATTTCGGAATAAGCTTCGCTGACACGGGAAAGACGTATGGCATGAGCCAACCGATATGCTAATATTCTCGGCAATATTCTGATAGTGATTCGACGATCCTCCAATTAAATTTCCTTCACTTCTTCAACGTTTCCATCTGTTGTTGATGCACTGCATCCAGGGAGGACATCGTCATTAACATCACTTCGGTTTTCTCTAAAGAGCTTGTGCCACAAATTTTTTTTGCTAAGAGTGGACCTGTCGAGTCAAGTACATTGGTCACTTCGCTTTATTCTTCAAACCGAATTTAATATAGATTTTCTGATCCATTTTATTCAATAGTATAAAATAGACAAAAAACAAACTAAATATTTAAAATAGCTAACAATAAAAAAAATTGCAAAATCGAACGTACTTAGCTCGCGAAATATAAGAAGTCACCTTATTTTTTGAACAACATCATGTGTTCAATCGATAAAACACATTTTGAAGTTAATTTTTAAACACAACTCCGGGCATATGCTGAACAGATGCTGGATCTGATGAATGTCTTCCGAGCGCTCACACATTTTCTGGTCAGCATTTATGTCTTCAATAACACGAACCTCGCTGGCTTGCAGTGCACCGATTATCTTTGGTTTGTCAGCCTAGATTAACGACTATAGGTATCATCCACAACATCAGAAGGTCTACAGAATTGTATATATTCGCGCATTCCTGGCCGGAAGCCAAGCGACAATTCCAGGTCTTCTACCTTGAATTTTGCAAACTTTTACCTCGATCCGTCCAGATGGACAGACGTGAAAGCCTTTGCATAAGTCTGCCCTACCCTTGCAGGGTAGAAGACTTAAATATCGAAAATACAATATCAAGCAGACATTCTAACTTTACAAAGTGACCCAAGGGAGACTTGGAAGCCCGTTAATTCGATATTAGGCAAGAAGAAATGTAATCTCAATGACGTCTTAAAGACGAGCTTCTGGAACGAAAGCAACGCGCTAACACTCGAACATCAGAGTAAAAAGCATTCGATTTATATCAAACATGCAACTGTTGCAGACTCTAGACTCGTTGACAGAATAAAGCCAAAAGACTTACAAAACAATGCACAAATCCTAACCTAAATGATAACGAAACTGATCAGTATGAGCTGATAGCCTGGTAGCCCGAACTACCAGTATGCACGATTCACGGGAAATTGTTCTTCTTTTTTCACGCGCCTACGTACTAAACCACCACTCTCCCCGTAGGACTGCCGTTAGTTATTACTTCGTGGGGTCCATCATGTAGGCGACCAGGTTTTCGGGGCTTGATAAGTTTACCGCTTGCCTGTCTTGCACGAAACGGCTACAGTTAAAACTGCATGTTCTGCGTCCTCCTCAGCACTTGGCATTATGGACACGCTGGAGAACAATCATGTCCAAATTTGAACAGATACTTTCTGTAGCCGCCATGTCCAGACAGAAACTACGAAAGGTGGTAATAACTGATCTTGATGTCCAAGTTTTGATAACGGAAATGAGCATATGCGTCCATCTTCCTTTTGTGGAGACATCCCATCTAGCTTGCCACCGTTCTTCTTCTTTTATGCGCCTGGCCTGCTTTCGGTCAGACGTTAGCCTGTGGTGTATCCTCATGAGCTCGTCTGCCAGGATGTCGATGGGTAGCATTTCTGCTATGACGAACACTCATCTGAGATCGCCCTAAATCCGATGATTATTCTTATCGCGCAAAGTCTATAAACTGACGTCATCATCCGTTTCAGTCGTCTGCCTGCGAATGCAGCCCATATCGGAGCAGCGTACAATAAAACTGATCTGACTACCTTTGAGAGTAAGACTCTGGGCGCATATCTGGGACCATCTCCATTCGGGAGCATTCGTGAAACGCTCCTTGTGTAAGTGATGTCTTCTCGCTAGCATACCTTATGTTTCTCTAAGGGAGAGCCTGTAGTCAAGCATAACCCCTAGGTACTTCGCAGATTTCTTAGACAAAATCGTCTGATCGCCGACTAAAAAGCTCGCACCACCTTCTTGCGGCTGGTTATGAGTAAAGCCTCCGTTTTGTATGGCGCTAGTTCCAGACCGGCACTTACCAGCCAATCTTTCACCATAGAGTTCGTGGCAACCTCCACTTCTTCTTTATGTTTGGCCACTGTGACAATGGCAATGTCGTCAGCAGAGCCGGTGATTTGTACTCCAACGGAAAGCACTACTCGCAGGACGCCATCATACATAATGTTCCACAGTAGGGGTCCAAGGACTGATCCCTGCGGAACTCCCGCCGTTATGCTATAGACCTTGACGCCCTCATCGGTGTAGTAACTAAGCCTCCAGCTGTTGAAGTAGTCCATGACTATCTTAAGCACATAGAGAGGGGTACCCATGGCAATTAGAGACATTTGAGGGCCTTATTTGGGATACCATCAGGTGCTTTGCTTTGCTGTTTTTCACCTTAGAGACAGCTTTGTATAGCTCCTCTATAGTAATTAGAGGCTTACTGGCTGTGGACAAAGTTCTTCACTTCTTCCAAGTGCTTGCAAGGAGATTTCGGCTTCCGCAAAGGCAAAAGTATAAATAGACTGATTAGAGTCTGCAAATAAGGTGTATTAAAGCCTGAAACAAAAATCACAGCTCAGTAGTGGATAAGATTGGAGTACGCAGTTCCATTTAAGCATGGTTTGGAAGCCACCTTAACAACACGGCATTCCATGTACAAATTGATGAGCATGCCAGTGATGAGCGAAAGTTCTAGTACGGTGTTCCTCAGGGATCAACGCTAGGCCCAGTACTTTTTATCATATATGGCGAGTGTTGACGAAGCTGCACGAGTTATACAATTAGCCTTCAATAGAATCATAGCTTGACGTCGCAGCTATGGATTAATTATCAACGCACTTAAGGCTAAGGTAATGCAAATTTATTCAGTGCAACCCTTGCACACCAACAGTACTAAGCAAGGCCTTCTTCGGACTGGAGAAATCGCACCTGGGATACGGAATATTAATGTGGAAAAGACCATCACAATTGCAGTCACAAAAACAAATGCACAAAAGACTTTAAAAACTGACGAAGAAATATACAAAAAATCGCGAAGATCGGACATATACAACAGGGAAAATTGTCAAATTCCTGTTACTTTTTGAACATACCCTGTTTTTTTCACAAATGTATGCTGCCCTAGTCCTGGCGGATGATAGACGTCCCTTTTAATAGACTTAGTTAGATGTAAATACAGCAATAATGCCAAGAAATATGATCTAAACTTCCGTTTTCTAAAATAGAAAAATCGATTGTCCAATAACGATAGCACCTTAAGGGGCTGTCAAGGTTTCATTTCTCAGTGGATAGACACATTCATGAAATATATTTTTTCCTTCTAGCACATCGGGCGTCAGTGGTCACATAAAAATCAACCGAAAGGACTCGTGCTACATCACTCAAGACGACAGTCATCAATTACTCCTCACAGTGCAGGAGCTCATGCATCTAGCATGTGACCTAAAACTGAAAAATCGCCAAACTCATCGTGAAATCATCAATGAAACCCTTGAAAATCTCCACCTCAATCATCGGCGTAACGTGACGTCTGACAAATTAAGCGGCGGCGAACGAAAACGTCTCTCAATCGCTCTCGAGTTAGTTGCCAATCCGAATATATTTTTCTTGGACGAACCTACTAGCGGCTTGGACGAAGTGACCGCAGCCCAGTGCATACGGCTGCTCAGTCGTCTGGCGCGTCAAGGACGCACAATTGTCTGCACAATACATCAACCGTCGGCGACGGTTTTCAATCAGTTTGATAGCATCTTCGTACTTGCCAGGGGACAGTGTGTCTACCAAGGAAGCCCGTCGGCCATCATTCCATTCTTGGAGCATTCAAATCTCCGTTGCCCCATGTACTACAGTCCATCGGACTACAGTAAGTCACTGATTCAGCTCCATGCGGCACAATTTTTTTCATTCTTTTCTCGTTTGCAGTCATCGAGCTTTGTGACTCCGATGAAGGGAATCTCATTCCAGCCCTGGCGGAGACCACGCAGAATGGTAAGCTCGTCTATTCCGTGACATCGTCGAGACCCTTGCCGTACGAGAAGAACGAACGATTGGAAATGGTTTCTCGTAATGCTGTCACGACGATGTTTATCGAGGAGAGATCGAAACGAAGACGACTTCCGTGTTGCTCCTTTAACCGGGACGGTGCTTACGCTTTGATGGAGCGAATGAAGGCGTTCTCGAAGCGGATCAAGTCCGATCGAGAGAAGATTTCGGCGTTCAGGCAGTTTTATGTCTTACTGAACATAATGATGCTGAAGATCCTGCGAGCACGGATTGCTCTACTCATTCAAATCGTCCATCATGTCATGTGCGGATTCTGTTTTGGTAAGTCCAGTGGCATATACCGCCATCATGAAAGGCGTCTGACTAACGATCTTGATGATTTCAGGAATTATCTTCTACAAGTCGGCAAATGAGGGTGAACGGATGTTTGATCACTTGAAATTCTGCATCGGCGCGATACTAACGATCGTCTATACTCAAGTCATGGTGCCTATTCTAAGCTGTAAGTGACCCTTTTTAAAAAACAAACTTTCTCATGACCAGTGAGCCTTTCTCTATACTACAGTCCCGAGCGAAGTCAAGATGGTTAAGAAGGAAACCTTCAATCGATGGTATACTCTGCCGCCCTACTATATGGCCCTGACACTCTCACGCATTCCAGTACAAGTAAGTCTTAAGCCAAGTGAACGTCAATAGCGTAAACATCGTCTTTCATTTTCAGATAATCCTTAACATAGTTTTCCTCTCGATCATTTACTGGATGTCCGGCATGCCACCCCAGCTCTGGCGGTTTTGCTTGTTCGCCCTCGTGGGAATCGTTACATCCCTCGTCGCCGAAGGAATGGGCCTGGCTATCGGTGCCACATTCAGCATCACCGTAAGTCCGACTAAAAACGTTCACTAAGATCACATATTCATGATTGTCCTCTTCCAGAATGGCTCAGCGGTCGGTCCGATGATGATTGCTCCTTTCATGGGCCTCGCCATCTACGGCTTCGATTTTGCCAGTGAAATTCCAACTTGTATGAATATTCTGATGAAATTCTCATACATCCGTGTGGGCGCCGTTTCCATGATACTCTCCGTATTCGGATTCAATCGCGACGATCTAGATTGTAAGGATTTCTACTGTCATTTTGGCGATCCCAAAGTACTGTTGCGCTTCCTCCAGATCGACAAGGTATCCATCATACACGAGTTCGGATATCTGATGATTCTCTTGGTGTTCTTCAGAACGATGCTCTACGTGAGCTTGCGAAAGCGTTGCAAGACCTAAGACTAACGTATAGATTTAGAAATTTAGGTTTAACCTTTTGCCTGTGATAAGAATTTTCTAACGATATACCTACCTATACCTTTTACGGATCGATATTGACTTTATTACCTTTTTTTATTGTTATGCTAAACATAGGGGATCTGAACGAGCTTGCCTGTAAAGATAGATTCAGAGGAGAGTTATAATAAAATTGTACTTTAAGACAACTGTGACGGAGTTTATTTTGTTATTTTTTGGGATTACTGGCTTACGGAAATATTTTTTGACATTTGGGCACTGTCTTTTGTTATCCAATAAGAGGTGTCATTTTAGATCTCTAGAAAGCTGCAATTTTTTTAGGAGAAGTAGTGATTTTGTATGTCATTCTAAAGTAAAGATATCTGCTGATACCTGGCTTTCCTCTTTACGTTTACAGATAGGCAAGTACCGATGGTTATCTTGTCTATATTAAAGTATGGTACAAGGATTTTCAATAAGGACTCAACAATTTTGTGCTCAATTAATTTACAGAACAAGTACAATTGTAATACCGACATTTATTCCGAACCTAGGACACATGTCATATTTAAGTATGGAATTCGATCTCTTCCAAATGATCACCGCCAGTCCGTTTGTAGCGATCGAATCTTTGGAGCCATTTTTTCATCTCAACCTCAACCCATATCGGCCTGAACGTTCGTCATTTCGCGTTGTTCTTGAGCTTCTCTAACGTTATTACCTAGTTGGCACAAGTCAGTGACATAACGTCATCCTATAAAAGGGAATTCACCGGCATGGACGAGGTGGTCATTCGACCGGAACATTTCCCGAGATTGTACGAGTACCATCACTTCATGTTCATCATTTTTTTGGAATCACATATCACTGATTTCCACTGATTGCCATCCAATTCTGGCTATAATAGACTTCCAACAAGGCACGATCGTTTTCTTTAGTGGAAAAATACGGCCCAAATACACCACCTTCATGAAATCCATTTTTGTTGAGCGATATATTCAGTTTCTCGAACGCTTCGTTGTCTCACTGGCGTTCCTGTGCCAGTTGAATTGAATAGTAAATATGTTGACTCGAATTTATGTCGGTCAGCATAGAGACGAGCTATACGGAGCCATGTCTAGTTTTAATATCCCTGCCAAACAATGGAGAACTATCACTGCGTCAGTAAGGTCGGTAACGAACTAATCGAGACCTTTGATGTTCAAAAAGGATTTAGACAAGGCGACACACTGTCATACAACTTTTTCAACATTGTCCTTGAAAAGATCATACGAGACTCACTGGCTAACACAAGGTCTATTCATGTCTGCGTTATTGCTTGCCTACATGGATGACATCGACGTGGGTCCGTGAAGATAAATCCATATATATGCTGCCATCAAAAAAGGGCGCACACTTCGTCAACTTTGGCTCGCTAGTGCCCAGCGACACTCGCAGTACAAGATCTCTTCAAAATTGGCAAATAATGCCGTCACCAATGAAGGGGCTAATACCCTGTTCATTTCGATGGAGGATCTCCAGATGATCTTTCAGTCATTGAAAAGGAAAGAATCCGTGAGTATCGACGGTATATCCTATGTTGTGCTTAGGCACCTTCCACCAGTGGCTGTAGAGAGGTACACCATCCTGTTCAACAATGCACTGAATAATGCATATTATCCAGTGCAGTGGAAGACAGCGGTGATGCAACCAATCCCCAAGAGGGGTAAGAACACCTCTAACCCGGCAAATCTCCGGTCGATAAGTCTCCTTCCGAGTATCAGCAAGGTCTTCGAGAAGGTGGTCCATAGGGCCCTGTCTAAATGGGTCGAGGACAATAAAATCATCCCGGATAACCAATTCGGTTTCAGAGCGGGGCATGACACTATTCATGCCGCGTCGAAGCTTGTGTCGGATGTCCAATGGAATAAATGCAAGAACCAATGCACGGGTGCCTGTCTGATTGACTTGGAATTTGACACCGTATGGCTTGAAGGTCTTTATTACAAACTCAGTTGGCTGGGCATAAGTAAACCACTGCTATATATGATTTTTGACATGTTAACAGGTAGAAAGTTCGTAGTGAAAATTGCCAACGTGATTTCTACCCAAACATTTGATATTAACAACGGACTGCAACATGGTACGATGAACTCACCGATCCTTTTCAGCATTTTCTTCAGTGATTTGATAGCTTCTCTTCACCATTCAATAGCGTATGCGGACGATTTAATCGCGTACAGATCAGGTCCAACAATCGACGTCATTGTCACTCTCTTGCAGAAATTAGAAACTATTTTGTTCAGAACGCCTTTGTCTAGGGCCTCTCGAGACAAATTGGCGCGGGTTATTAATTCATTGCATCCAACTTAATTCCAGGGTGAAGGTAATCTGCGACATGGCCTTGATCAGGCCCATGGTTGCCTATGGATGTCCCGTCTGGTTCAATGTGAGAGCCAGCTTAATGGAAAGGATTCGGGTGTTTGAGAGACAATGTCTCAGGACTTGTCTCGGGTTACATAGGACACCGAAATTTTACCCGAACGAGGTCCTATACAACAGGGCCAGGACTGGACGGGTGGATAACTTCCTGATCAAACTGATTGGAGGCCACGTTGCGAGAGCAATGGCTTCGGTCAATAGCCTGATCTTCGGGGCTGATGATATCACGAGAGAGTGCGCCTTAATGGCTTTGTGCCGCCAGAAGCATTCCTCTATTTAGATAGATGTGGGCTGATCCAGGATAGATTGGCGGTGCCGCTAATCTTCCACGTGGGTCGCAATTCCGTGGAACGGCGATTCCTCTACGGACCCGATGTCGCGCTCAGTGAGCCCGAGCGCCTCAGGTTCTGTAGATCGGTCTCACGCCGGAATCGAGGAGACGTAGTCCGCCAACATCAACGCTTTTGGTGGCTGGGGGGAGCTGCTTCAATGGACACTTCAATGGCTTCAGCCTCTTCAAGGCAGGGCTTGCCTAACACCAATGGCAGGCTTACATAGGCTAGGGTAGGTTAGGGTAGAATAAAAGAAAAAAGAAAAATAAAAACCAAAAAAAAAAGTATAAACATATGAAAATTAAAAAAAAAATATATATATATGTTTATATACAGTTGTGTTCAAAATAATAGTAGTGCGCACCACAACACTCCTTTAACGAATACTTCAGCTTGTATGCACGTGCAAATTTAGTTTTAAGTTTTTTTCAGAAACTAACGGAATATTTCAATCCAAATTACTGTAAAATTCAGAGCAAATATGTTGAAGATCAATGCATGTCAGTCGATTTTGTGATCTCGTTGGAAAGAGTACTGTTCAAAAAATAATAGTATTAGCAGAAAAACTATTTGAATCATAGAATTGACTTTTATTGTACTGTTTTTTTAATAGAAAAGTAAGTACTCTCTTTGTCTTTTTAAAATTAGAAATCAAAAAACAATTTTTTTAGCGAAATATATGTACAGTGGGAAGAGGCAAGCATTGCAGTCAAGAAAGGAGAGGGAAAAACTAATGCGGAAATTCAAAATTTGTTAAGCTGTAGTCCCACTGTAATAGCTAATGCCCTTAAACATGTCGAAAAGGCGGAAACTCGGGGAAGAAAAAGAAAAACGAACGCTGTAGACAATAGGCGCATTGTACGATATAGCAAGCTTCATCCTTTTGCGTCGTCATTCAAAATCCAGAAAGAGCTTGAAGTTCCTGTAAGTGCGGTTACTGTTCGTAGAAGTCTTTTAGAAAAAGACTTGCATGCACGAAGTCCACGAAAAGCTCCTCTACTGACGAAGAAACATCTCAGGAGCGGTATAGAATTCGCTAAAAACCACGTACAGTGGCCAGTCGAAAAATGGCACAATGTATTGTGGACGTACGAAAGTAAGTTTGTTCTTTTTGGAGATACTGGTTCCCGGCATTATATTCGTCGCCCACCCAACACAGAACATCAACCCCAATACATAGTAAAAACGGTGAAACACGGAGGGTTGAAAATATTAGTTTGGGCATGCTTTTCTTACTACGGTGTAGAGCCTATACATCTCATAGATCGAATTATGGACCAACATCTCTATGTAGATATTTTACAAAATACAATGCTATCCTACCGCTCAAATGGGTCTTCCAGCAGGACAACGACCTGAAACATACGAATCGATTAGCTAAAGAGTGGTTTCGGGTTAATAAAGTTGATGTTATGCCCTGGCCTGCACAGTCCCCCGACCTTAACCCCATAGAGAATCTATAGGGTGATATTAAAAAAGCCGTAAGGGAGGCAAAACCATCGAATAGTCGGGAGCTTTGGGCGATAGTAAGGGATTCGTGGACAAAGATCCCAGACGAGCGTTGCCGGGGCTTAGTAGGCTCCATGCAACGTCGCTGTAGATCTGTACTAAACAATAAGGGCTTTACGACAAAATATTAAAAATAATTGTGTTTTATAATTAGTTAGATTCACTTTTTATGTCATTTAGAGCCCTTTATTTAAAAATAATACTCGTATTACTATATTTTTTAACAATGAATTTCTCCTGTTAAGTTTGCTTTCAGCTTATTTTATTATGTTTATCAACGTTAGGAAGCTATGACTTAATCTAAAACACTCAATTATATTTAAGTTTTGTATTTTTTTCTATTGTATTTTAACAAAAAAAAACCGCAAACAATTTTTTTTGAAACATTTGTTTGCTTTACTATAGGGCACTACTATTATTTTGAACACAGCTGTACATATATATATAAAATATATACATATTAGTTAAGTTAGAATAAGATATGTTTAGTTAGGTTAAGGTAGGTTTAAGTCTTATATAAATATATATAAAATGATCATATGCTAAGTTTTTGAAACACAAATTTTTCTTAGTTATTTATATATATGTAAGTCGAAAGGCATATGTTAAAATTATACAGTTTGTTTTAGAGTGTCCGCCTAGGGCCAGTTAGATTCCTAAATTTGTAAGGATGGTTAAGCTAGTTTTAAACATTTTTGTCTAGGATAAGATAGATCTAAGAAACTATAAATAAAAATTAATTTACAAAAAAAAAAAAAAATCACTTCAAAATTCATACTTTGTGTGTGCATTTCCAATATAACACCTTAATGACATGTGAACAAAAAAGTTACTGTGAACTACAACCAACGCGACAAATTCAGTCGAATCTCTCAAAAAATTCTATCTAGGATAGCCACCCCCGGAGAGTAGTAAACGAACATCTTCGACACAAACCATTTGCATCCCGTCCAGGTTGAGTGACATCACCATAAGAGCGTACCTTGAAGCTGCATGAACCCTATAAAAAATAACAAACAATACCAGCGCTGAGGTAAAACGTAGAATTACTGTTGCCAACCGCTGCTTCTTTGGGTTCAACAGGAAATTGAGATAGCACTATATAATTCACTGATCATCCCAGACCTTCTCTATGCCCAGAGACCTGAACTTTAACAAAAGCTGATGAGGAGGACCTTGGTCGTTTCGAGAGGAAAACTCTGCGTTTAATCTTCGGTCCCATTTGTATAAACGGGGTTTGGAGGAGGAGATCCAACGAAGTACTGAACGGGCTGTACAGCGACATCGGCCTAGTACGACACCTTCGGATCCAGCGTCTAAAATGGCTGGGCCATGCACAGCGCATAGACAACGCAGCTATGGCCCGAAGAGTCTTCGAATCCAACACAGAGAAACGACGCAGCAGAGAACGACCGCATCTACTGTGACGCGCCCAAGTGCAAGATGACCTTAACCAACTGGGAATGCGGCACTGAAAACAGCTAGCGAAAGACCGTGCTGGCTGGAGACGTTTGTTAGTTGAGACCCAGGTTTACCCCGGCTGTAATGCCACCAAAGAAGAAAAGGAAGAAACACGCACAGCCTGTCTGGTGGGACGGTCATAACGACCGAGGATGGGCATAAGCATTCTGGAAGTTGCGGCCACCGACTCCGAATTTTGAAAGTAGTTTTTAATAATTTGCGAACACTGCTCACTATCATTAAACTGTAAGTCTTGGCTGAAGTTCTGGCATTCACAGATCATAATAGCAGTTTGAAGGAGTATCTATATTACAATATGAAATTGTTATGCCGTTATTGTAAAATCCCGCGGAAATAATGAAATCAAAATGGGACTCACCTCGTAAGTTGATTTCTTTACTTTCCCATCGCAGCCAAGAAGCAGGTCAGTTTAGTCTGGTGTCAGGACTTAGTCTGGTGACGGCGCTCGATCGTGTGCCAAGTTCGCGGAGGTGATATGGATGTTAAGACCCAGTTCCTTCGGAATAACAGCTTAAGCCGCTCAGGCTTCACTGATCAACATACGAGCTAAGAAGTTGCTTACAACCTCTGACGACCTCCCAGAAGTCAACATCGGGTATAAGGCTGGCTCAGGTTTTAATGATGTGGTCCACTACCATCTTCGAATGTCTGATTTCAATACTGCACCATTCTTTCCTACCATCGTAACATGCAGCTGGTCTCTCACTAAAAAGAATGAGTTTTTTAGGTGGAGCTTGAATTGTCTAGCTTTCTTGGCAGCTTTAGTATCTTAGTGAGATCTACTACACTTCACGCCTATCATTGTCTTGCCTGTTGAGATGGGCTCCTTCGGTTTGTTTCATTGGCTGTTGATCACTACGTCTGATGACCTTAGATTTGATGGAAAGGCGGTGGCAGTGGTAGACCAATAGATAAGGGAACAAAATCTGAAGATTTTAATTTTTTTTTGTTTTTGTCCCAACCAAGACAAGGCTTTTATCCAATGGAGCAGTCTTTTTCCGTGATACTGTAAAGGCATATGCGATGACAGGTCTCACTATCGCGAAATATTATACAATCAGATGATGGCTTGAGGTTTCCAACTCTAGGTTTTATAGTAACTGCGGTGACAGGGCCATAGTGCCTTGTTTGCTCTTGTAGGTTTGTTGTTTTTTTTTTGGAGTCTATGATTAAGATCAATACCTAAATATTGAACTTCACCTGAGAAGCCGATGTTTGCCATATTATGGGGAATCTTCCTAGTGAAAGCACCAAGAAAGTTTTAGTTAGATTAATGAATGGTGATAATGAATAAAATGAACCAGTCAAGCATGGCCACCAAGACGTTGGCATATCCGATCACATCATAACCGATATGATCAAGGACAATTGACTACAGAATTGGTGAAAGGTTTTCACCTTGGGGTAGTCTTTAGCTGCGGATACGTCCGTCTTTCGAGAACTGCCCAAATCCAAAGACCAAAGGTCGATGTAATGTTCGAGGAGTTTTTCCACTAACTTCAGAACAAATTTCGAGGACGATAGGATTGAAGCAGCCCGATGGGTTTCCGAGTTTTTCGTAGAAAAAACAGATTGACTTCCCTCTAGGATGAAGCCCGATCTAAGTTGGGTCGTCCGAGGCAGGATGATGGGGCCCGTAAGTTCCTGAAGTAGGATTGGGAAGATTCAGCCTTACCCTTAGGCTTTAAAGAGGCTTTCCTATTGTAAAGGGTTTTTCAATTGGCGCGGGTAGATTTTGGCGGCCTGTGGCGGCAATGTATTTTAGTGACATCCGTCAAATCTCTTATTAATCAGTCACTGATGCCAAATCACCATGGCAAGCTTCACGATGAAACAACTCGACCGAATGCTAAAACTTTATTATCAAAATGGGTGTTCGTTAGTGCGAACGTTGTGAGCGTTGCGCCCATTTTCGGTAGACGTAGTGGCCCTTCACAGTCGACTTTTCAACGCTTGATGGCCAAATTTGTGACGATCGGTTTGGTAATCTATCAGCCAACATCCAAGATCGCCCCCGTCCGTGAAAGTATGCAGCAGGATTTCGAAAACTCGGCCTTTCGCAGACTTCAACTTGGCGAATTTTGGGTCGGGACTTAAGTCTACACCTGTACAAGATCCACTGGCCCAGGAACTCATGGCCACAGGAAGTTCATGACCATAGACAACGGCGTTTGTTCGCTGACTGGGCTTCTGAGCCTCTAATTTTGGCCAAAAAATCATCTTCAGTGACGAAGTGCATATTCAGTTCATGATTGTGTTAACAAGCAAAATTGCCGCATACGGGACGACATCAACCCACAAGAGGTTCAAAAAGTTACCGTTGGGTGTGAGTTTTGGGCTGGCGACATCATTGGTCCGTACTTTTTCGAAAACGACGTTGGGGAGCCGGTCTCCGCCAATGGCGAGCGCGCTACAGAACGACGATATGCGTACCATACAGCGGCCGCCACAATTGACATTCTGCATGAACGATTTGAGGGCAAGGTTATCTCTCGCAGAAGTGACTTGAATTGGCCATCAAGGTCTGTGATTTGACTCCGCTAGACTTTTTCTTGTGGAGTTTGCTGAAGTCGCAGGTTTATGTGAATAAATCACAATCGACCGATGCCTTTAAGGTGAACATTACACAGCCCATCGCTCAGATTCAGTCGGATCTATGCGGAAGAGTTATTGAAAATTGGACCATGAGATTTTCCAGGACTTGAACTCCTAGAACAGTATGGAAGTTCTCTTTTTCCTCCTATTCCGCATCGAACCAAGTTTTGGTCTTGAGAGATTTACAATAGCCAGTTGTTGTCCATACTGCTTCTACCTCTTTCTTCACCGTTAGTGTCCACGCCCTACCGGTTATGAATTTTTCGTTTCGATATCCAAATTATATTATATACCTATTTGGATAGCATCCGGTATGTCTAGTCGTCGTACGTTTCCCGAGCCTGTCCTTAACTCGTAGATCGAATCGGGAACTAGTTTTCCTCCGGAATATTTTACCCAAGGAAGTGGCAATCCAGCTCTCCTGTGCAGGGACGGGTTAAGAATATCCCTGCAGCGATACCTCTCGCTTGTCGTAAAAGGCGACTAAACAAAGGTAAACAAAAATCACATCTAGGCAATTTAGAAAACTTCAAGGTGAGCCTAGGGACACATATACCACCATTAAACTGCCCCACAAGTGTGAATGTAAATCAGTGGGTTGACACGACTGGAGATCACCGGTGTTGTAAGAGTAAGATCAAACAAAAAAAAAATAAAAATCTGGAGCATGCCCGTCTCAAAAAAAGGAGGGAGAAGAAAGAAAACGGTCAAACCGTAGCATTATGGAAAAGAACGCTAAAAGGAAAAGCACTACCCCGCCAGGCACTACTAATGGTCGTGATCCAGGGACGAGTAGCAATGCTCGGGTCAGAGCTATAGGATTTCCGGGGGATAGCAAAGTAATGCAACGGCGTAAGCCACACTTAAGAGTCGCGAGTTGGAACGTTGGAAGCATGAGTGGTCGCAGCTATGAGCTTGAAGAAATGATGGTTAGAAGGCGAGTAGACATCCTGTGCGTACAAGAGACGAAATGGCGAAACACCGGTAATCGGGCACGTTTCTTGGACGTTAAAACAAAAGCCTACAAAAGTTTTACTATGGATTGGAACAAGGAAAAAACGGAATTGCCATCCTCCTTGCGGCAGAGCTACTTGGCAACGTCTTAACCATTTCAAAGTCCAGTGACCGTTTGATGGCTCTCAAATTGGTGATGCATGGTGAGGTGTGGAACATCGTAAGCGCATATGCCCCTCAAGTAGGATGCGAACAAAAAGGAAAAGATGCATTCTGGCTAGATTTCCACAACCTTGTCAAAATCATCCCAAAGGAAGAGCTTTTGTTTGTTGGGGGAGATTTAAACGGACATGTCGGGAAGACAAGCGAAGACAACCACGTAGGGCTGGGATACGGCACTAGGAACTCTTCAGGTGAAGATATCCTAAACATGTGCAAGTTCTACGGTCTTATAGTGCTAAATACCATGTTCGTCAAACAAAGCCGGCACCTGCTCACTTATAGCAGCGGCGGAAATGAAACTCAAATAGACTATCATTTGGTATCCAGTTTCATGAAGCCACGAGTTAAAGATTGCAAAGTGATCCTGGGAGACGCGATCGCCCCTCAACACCGTCTCCTCCTGACTGATTTTTTATAGAGGCGAGTAAGAAGTCAAAGCAGCAAACGAAGGTGTCTGAGAGAATCAAGTGGTATAAGCTGGATAAAAGAAAAGGCGAAGCTTTTATCACCAACATGGAAAACTACCTCTCTTCCATTATCGATGAGGTCGGTAATGAGGAGTGCAGAGCACAAGACATGTAGGATTCCCTACAACAATCTGGCCTGGAGAAAGCCAAATCACTACTCGGAACATCTAAAGGCCCCTGCCAACACGCAAAAGAAACCTGGTGGTGGACAGACGAAGCCAAAGCAGTGATACACGAAAAGAAAATGGCTTTCCAAGCTTGGTCAAAGTGCTCTTCTACTAATAGAGGGGAAAAAGCTCGCCGTGAAAAGGTATATAGATGTTGCAAAGGTATCGCGAAGAAAAAGTGCGCCGAATTCAAAGCGAAAAGCATGGAAGGCCTCTATCAGGAGTTGAAAGAAATTTCGTCTGCCGCGTCTGACAGGAACCAGGCTACCCAGGAGCTTCGACAAAGCAATTTGAACAAAGGAGCAAATATCTTTAAGATAGCCGCCCAGAGAAGAAGAAATGCTCAGGAGATTCGTTCCTTGTGCAAGACGAAAAAATTCTCCACAGATGGCGACAGTATTGCGAGGAACTTCTGAACGAACAGTTTCCCCGAGTGTACTTTCCAAGAGCCGCCCCGAATCATGCCGAAATATCCGACATCACAGTCGAAGAAGTTCGGTACGCGGTTAAAAGCTCCAAGAAAAGATGGCTCATGGTTCTTATCTCCAAACTTATGAGAGGCGACACTATGCCTAATCAATGGAGGGAAAGCTATCTTCTTCCATTGCACAAAGGAAAGGGTGATACGCGAAATTGTGATAACTACCGTTCTGTCAAGCTGATGTCGCACACCATGAAGATCGTTGAACGGGTATTAGATAGCCGACTGCGGAAAATAATACGACTATCTGATGACCAGTGCGGGTTTGTCTTGGGTAAATCAACAACAGATGCAATCCAAAGTATAAGGATCATGATGGAAAAGCATCGTGATTCTTCAAAGGACTTGCATATGGTGTTGGTTGATTTCGAGAAGGCCTTTGACCGGCAACCAAGAGATCTTTTATGGGTAGCGCTAAGACAAAAAGCAGTTCCAGAAACCTACGTGCAAGTGATCATGGACATGTTCAAAAGAGCAACGACAAGAGTAAGGAGTCACCGAAGAGTTCGCAATCAAAGTCGGGGTACACCAAGCGAGCGTCCTCAGCCCACTGCTTTTTAATAGCAGTCCTTGATTGCTTGCTTGAAGGAAAAGTGACGGACCCCAATGTGCACCAGCTATTCTTTGCTAACGATGGAGCCATTATAAGTGATGATCAGGCGTCCCTACAACGAGCACTTGATGTGTGGATGGACATTTTCGAGGGACACGGGTATCGTATTAGTTCAAAGAAGACACAGTATCTGTGCTGCCCGTTCTCTGACCCTCATCAGCCTATTCCAGACATTTACTTGAATGGAAGAGTGCTTCCCAAGTGTGAAAAGTTTTAATATCTGGGATCTATGATTAATAAAGAAGCAACTTGTGATGACGACATCAACCATCGCGTAAGCGTAAGGTGGATGAAGTGGCGGGAAAACTCCGCCATCTTCTGTAATCGAAAAATGCCCCCTAAGCTGAAAGGAAGGCTCTACACTTCAGTTGTACGTCCGGCGCTCACATACGGTTCACAATGCTGGACAATGCACAAAAAGTATGAGAGCAAATTAACGGCAGCTGAGATGAAGATGCTTCGGATGACAGCGGGAGTAACAAAGCGCGACAGAATTAGAAGTTCAAAGATCCGAGGAAGCCTCCACGTAAAAGAAACCATCACAAGAAAGATAGAGCGCGACCGACTCAGTTGGTATTGCCATGTTCAAAGAAGAGATCCTTTCAACCCCGTCCAAAAGGCGTTATCAATCAACGTCCCAATTTCAACACGCAAAAAAGGCAGGCCGAAAAACAATTGGCGCAAACAAATGCAAAAACACCAACATTTGATTGGCCTCAGCGATGAAGTAATCCCAAACCGGGAAGCCTGCCGCTACTTTCTGAGGTCAAACCGGCGGACCCCACAAGCGGACCAGTAGGAATGCAGTTAAGTGGGAAGGTTATGGTCCTACACTTCTGACCATAACGACGCCGGAAAAAAAGGAAAAGAAGAAGAAGAAGAAGTGGCAATCCAGCTCTATTTAACGCCAAGGTGTGTCCATGATTTTTGATGTTGTTTTGAGTGTGATGTAATTGAGCAGTAGGGATGTGAATGTGCGTAGGGCAGTGTCATCTGTTCAGCGCCTACTTCTGCCATTTCTTGGGTCGGAGATCCAATAGGAACTCGCCTGGCTCTACGAGCTGCGGGTATATTCTAAAGGGCTAACCATAATAGTCAGGGGCAAACAGAAGCAAGCAGAGGATGCATGCATGTCTTCTTACATGCAAAGCATATGATATGCCCACAATGGGCAGATGTGACGTTTCGTTAAATGTTGGTTAACTGATGCGAGCAGAAGGAAGATCTTCTTGAAAGAAGACATGACGGAAGGAATTTTTGACAAGTGACATTTGAGGTTAGGAAAGAGAAGAAAGATAAAATAAATATGGAATACGAGCTTGTTAACAAGTTGATTTCACTTGTGCAGGACAATAAGTGTCTCTATGATAAAGCAGATGGCTTTTATTTCAATAAAAAGGGAAAAGCCAAAGCCACACCGAAAATAAACAAATCGAATGAAAACAATTTGACAGTTCCTTTCCTTCTGCTTGCACCTGTTCATCATGAGCAGAAACCACCAATGAGACATCCCACTCAAAATGGCCACCGACGTTTGCCTAGTATGCCTACAAGCTCGGACGAGCACGTGGGTACCTCAAGTGCTGTCAAAATTTTGTAAACAATCACGCACATTGTTATAATTCCAAGAGTGTGTGTGGCGGGAGTACAATGCGGTAAAATGAAATGAGCTCACACGTATTCACGGATAGAAGCTCGTTTGTAACGGGTTTTGTCGCTACGCACCTGAACCTCTGTCAAAATCTCGTCAAAATTTCAGGGTGTTACGGGGGAATACGTACGAAAAACGTACGTCTCATTCTGGTTTCTGCTTCCAAGAAACGATGGAATAATCGCATTCAAAGTTTCAAACTCCAACGGCGATGAAGGTGTGACAGTTCAATCTACTACAATCTGTCAAACAGCTGACAGCATCATCTGTTTTTCCTTTTCCACAAGCACCAAGCGATGCAAACGCAGCGAATGCAAATTTTACATATGTGCTCGGAGCAACATCGTAAACAAAGAATAATCCGCGGTGCCAGGTGGAAAGCGTTTCACAAATTCATCACTGAAAAATGCAATAACCATGACTGGAGTCGACATGAAGTCCATCCTGAACAATGACGAATACGACATGGTTGTGAACTATATCCACAATTACAAGGGACTATCGATCGATTGTGAACTGGATATGGAGCAGCAATTTCCCGAGTTTCATCGCCAGACGCTAAAGAGCATTCTATTCACGGAGATGGGAATACGCACGAAAATGAATTTCAGTCATTACGTGGCAAATGCTCGACGATATCTGAAGAGGTATGTGGATCATATGGTATTGATGGGTTTTGATTGAATTGATTTTTGTTCGTTAGATTCGAGGAGCGATCGGAGAAGAGCTATGACAACAACTTGCTCCTGGAGATAGCGAAGATGGAGAGGATGTCACCGGTGATTCTAAGCCGCATAGTGTTACAGGAAAAGTACAAAAGTCTACGGAAAAGTGATATATCGGAGATGATGAAGAAACCGTATTTGATAGATGATGAAAAATTGGCGGGAAACATACGTCAGTGTATGCTGAGTGACAATCAGGAGGGACCTATCGTCGATATTCGACGGCGATGCCTCGGCGAGGAGTACGAAATCAAGGTGAGACGTCGATTGTGCTTGTGGGGTGTAAATAGACTGGTTTTTCCGTAGTTAAAGCAAATGGCAACAGAGGCGAAGATGGCTTATTTCGACGAGAACGACCTACGACGGACGGGGTTCGATAAAACGCCTGATCTCAAACTAGTGCTTCCCTGCCTGTACAAAGGCTCCGTAGTTAATTGGATAGAGAGCAAAGCGCTCTTCGGGGACATCAAAACCCATCGCAAGTACCTGCATTCACAGCTAAGTAGCTACAGCAACAGGTACGTTGCTTCATGTACCATGTCCCCCGCTCTTATTCGATTGCCTTTTCAGATTCGGGCCGGGAATAGTCATATACTGGTTCGGCTACCACGTCGACATACTCAACCTCAAGGAGAACGGCGCCGGACTAATAATACTCAACGACTTCCCCAGCATCGAACACATGGATTTCCTCCACACCTAGTCCTTAGCTAAATCAAATGTGATTGTTTCACGTTTTTTTCATTTTTATTTTATTTAAATACAAATTAAAAATTCACAAGTGAGTTGCACATGTTCATGTTTGTTTTTAGGTTTTCGTCGTCCGCCCGCTTCTCGGCTGAATTTTTTATTTTTATACACAAGTCTGGAAATGCGCCGCTGATGCTGAGTGTGCCACATCGATCTCGAGGTTTTCCTTGTAGTTTTCAGGAGAAAGGAGACACAAACAACACTACGCCCACTTCCGTCTAGTTGCTTTGTTTTTATTTATTTTTTTTTCTCATTTTTTTGCTTTTCTTTTCCGTTTACTGGTTGAATACTTAAATTTACTAAATATATTTGCGATTTACATTTTCATAATTTTCTCTTATTGTTTGCTCGTTTGTATGTAAATCAGGATATTTGTTGCATCATTTGTTGTTCTTTTTTAAACAAAAAAAAAATGAATAAAAAGAAAAAAGACGTTTCACATGATAAAAATTTGCATTTTTTTTCGAAATGAAAGAAGGACTTTGTGTTGGCGCGCGTTTAGACGTCTTTCAGGTCGGCAGGCAGGTCGTTCTTGGGATGCTTGTTCTCGAAATGCTGCTTATACGTTTTCGGGTCGGGCATTTGTGACTGAAAGAGGAGGGAAGAGTTAGTTAGATTGAGTGCAAAGAATTTTGATTTAGAAAAGGAAGCTGTGGGATTAGTGGCTAGATAGCGACGCACATTCTGGGGTAAGCTCGTGTAAGATACAAGATTTTCCTTCTTGAAACCCGCATGGCATCAGTTACCAATCGATTGCTATTGGTGTTCTCCTGTGGCTGTGAGCGTACGATGCTGATTTACATTAGTCCAACGCCTTACCTATAGCTACCATTGCTAAGTTTGGGAAAAAGTATTGAGAGATATCAGTCATCAAATGGTATTTGGGGTCATATACTAGACAACACTAGTCAAATTGTCTCACACTGACGCGCGTTTTAAAGACGGCATTTCAATCTACAATTCAGCTTTGTAAACGATTTTTTGCTGTTTGGTTTTTGAGTGTTCTATTTTGGGCACCTCACGCGTGATTCGTGACATGTGTCAAGGTCAAACATGCTCAGTTAGCATTGCCATTTCAATCTGTACAAACTGACACCCGAGCAACGCTTATTAATTATTGGATTTTATTAACAAAGTTCGCGAAAAACGTTGTTCGCTCATTTCGACCACTTGATAGTCGTCATAATCGATCTACTAATCAAGTATTTCAAGCCATAGTGACTAAAATTCGCAGAATTCCACGCTATTGGATATCAAGTTACCTCACCGTATTCGTAGAGTGCGTTCAAAGAAAAATATTGTAGCTCTATCCGCCAGTGCTGTTGGGAACAGTGATTTGTCCATTCAAACCCCCTCCGCGGCAATTGGGATTGTGTTACTTGACTAAATTTCGATGAGTTTGCCTTAGAGAAGCTTTTTTATTGAAACATTTTCTTCAGCGACGAAGCTCATTTCTGGTTTATTGGGTATGTTAGTGACCAAACTACTGTATTGGGTTCGTCGGGCAACCTCAGGCAATACGAGTACTGCCAAGGTAACCGAAAAAATGCATACTTTGGTGCGGTTTATGGTCCAGCGGAACATTGGCTCTTATTTGTTCGAAGATGACCGACTTATCGTCAATGGCGCCCACTATCGTTCAATAATTTTGAACTCTTTTTTGCCCAAAATACAAGAGCTGAACCTGGTCGACATGTATGTAGTTCTAACAAGTCGGGGCTACATGCCACACCGCACCTGAATCGATGGACCAATTGAGGAACGAGTTTGGTGAGCATTTTATCTCTTTTTTGAGACCGGTGAATTGGCCAGTCCGAATGTACAATTTGACGCCATTAGACTACTCTTTATGGAGTCGAATCTCTCGTCCATACCAATTGGCCAGCATCAATTCCAGCCTTGAAAGGCAATATTACGTGTATTATTAGCGAGATACCAGCAAATATACTTGAAAGAGTGATTCAAAATTTGACTCTCCGTTTGGACCACTTAAAACATGGTCGTGGTCAACATTTTCAAGAAATTATACTTAAAAAGTAAATGGCAAGCATTGGTTTAAAGACTCATATACAAGTTTTATAAAATTTTCCAATTTTCCTGTATTTTTTTTAACAATTAAAAACCAAACGCTTAAAAAATCACATTATTTCGAAAAATTATATTAATGTGAAAATTAGTGAAATTTCCCTAACCAAATAGGCAGGGTGTTTTGGATCATTGTCTTGTTGAAAGATTCAATTTCGACCTAAATTAAATTTTTGTTTTTTATAATATTGGGATAATAACCTCCTCCCCAACGCCTGATGCAGCTGTACATCCCCAGACCATAATCGAATTTCCTTCGAAACCAGCGTCAATATCAGGACAAAATTACTAACCGGTTTGCCCTATTAGATGGCATGGAAACTAACGATCAAGTAAGACAGATTCGAGCAGAATGGTCAACAATAAAAAATGTTTCAAAGAAAGCAGCAGGAACCAAACTCGTCTAATGCAGAGCCTCCCATGGAAAGCCTTCGTTCGACAGAGTATGTAAGGAAACAGTAAAATCCCGTAATGTTCTAAGACGTCAAACCCTGGAAATGCTGAAAAAGCAAGCGTAAAAGATATCAGACACTAGGCAAGGAAGTCATGAGTTTCCTTCTAAAATATGCTCATTGGCTCGCCACAACTATTGTATATGGAACAACGAAACTATCCACGGGGAATGGAAAAACTCAGCCATCATTCCCGTATTTAAAAAGGGTGACCGAACCCAATGCAACAATTACCAAGGGATATCGCTGCTATCAGTGGGCAACCTGGTAAGGTGAAACTTGATCTCTTGAGGGAAATAGATTTCGGGTCTTTGAAAACAAGATTTTAAGGAGAATCCATGGTAGACAACAGGATGAGGAAATAAGCGAATAGGAAAAACTACGAAATCAAGAACTGGGCGAGCTCCAAGTAATAAAATCACGAAGATTAAGATAGGCAGGACAGGTAAAACGAATGGACAGTGGATGAACAGTCAAACGAATAATCAATGGGAAACCTGTAGGAAAAATACTTTCAGAAGGGCCGCGCCGTATATGAGAGGACAATATAAGGATGGACCTAGAAGGTATGGAATAGAATAGCGAAGCATAGAACACACTCATGACAAGGAATCCTGACGAAGGGTTATCAACAAGCCTAAACTTCTGAGTTTCAAATGGCCGACAATAATTATAATAATAATATCACTGCTATCAAGTTGTTGCTACAAGATGTTGTCAAATACTCTCCTAAAACTGGCATCATGCGATATGGAAATAATCGGAGACTACCAGTGTGACTTCAGAAGGAATCGCTCGAAGGACGGCCAGATTTTCACTATACGACGGCTTATGGAACAGAAATGGGAATTCCACGAAACAGTCCACCAACTATTCGCCGATTTTAAAAAGGCGTACAATTCTTTAACCGTTCGAAATGTATCATGTCCTTCTAAAGCTGAAAATCCTGACAAAGAAAGGACAAATTAAAGACGAATCACCTTATCGGAAACAATTGAGATAATCGAAGAATTGAAACAAGGAGGCACCTTGATATCATTTCTCTGTAATTAGGAGCTAGACTACGTAATGAAATCAGGAAAACGATGAGGGAACAGCGCTTAAGGCTCGGTCACACAGAAAGCGGTCTGTCGCGACGGGCAGTGATCCAGCAGTCGTCGCGGCGATCTGCAATATGGGGACGTCATATGGAACGCGATATATTTGTGTCAGCGATCCAGTCTGTTTGTTTGCTATTGAGAAGTATGAGCTCGGACAAGGAACAACTCCTTCTAGTATTAGCTTTGCAAAGCAGGAAAAAAAAGTGCGAATCACACAAGATTTGACTTTATAGGCTAGAACTGAAGTCGCGCCAACTGTTTAGCTCAAAATACAGTCAAAAAAGACGATGCTGGGCACATTATTGTATTGTAAAAGCGTCTTGCTGTTTGCACAATTACCCTATATCAAAAAATAATACCAGGGAGTGGACAGCCGCAGAAACTCAAGAAGAGTGCGGACCTACAGGTGCATTTGTGAATGACAGATTAACGAATCGAAGGTCGCCCAATGCTACAATTCAAGCTCGCCAATGTTTTGCTGATTACTGTTATCTATTTAATAACACAACAAATGACTGTAATCTATGTGAAATGGTTTAAAAATAAATGCCTTGTGATTTGTGCCTTTTTTTGCATATTTTTATAATTCTGCATTATCTGTTAAAATTTCTATTTGTTGACTCATTTTCCCTAGCAGCCTCTAAGACTAACAATGGCAGGAAAGGAAATCGATTTAGAAAAAACGAAGAGAAAACCAAATTTATGGCTACTGACCGACTTGAATCGATGCACACTTCGCACCTGACAGTGCTCGATAAACGCTTTTGTGCGGTATTGACTGCCAGCAGCCACCTAAAGATTGAAAAAAGTAAATCGTTGGCCCTCTCCGAGCGGTTCTCTTAGGGTGTGTCTGGCGCTTTGAATTACTGGAATTCTCTGCTACTGACCTGCAGTCCATTATGCGTGATTAAAACTTTTGGTACCCCGTACCGACTAACGAGGGTTTCCGCCGTGTTGCCAGTTATGAACCATGGTAGTGGGATTATAAAATCGGCATACCGGATTGTCCAAGCCTCCTCGACATCATCTTCCCTGTGCCTTTGCCTATATTTTTGCCAGGATTTGCACCTTAGCACATACGAGCGTATGGCGCGACACATTCCCGGCCAGCAGCATCCCAGGGTTGCCGACACAAGGCTGGCCGTGGTTGTCTTGTAGCACGCTTGTTCATCCTAATTGTTCGATTGACCGAAATAGTGACCACCTGGCATAAGGTAGATCGAGAACTTCGGACATTTCTTGGAGGATCCAGTTTAGACAGCCAATTGCAACGCCATCTCTGATTCATCTATCGAAATTTGTGGACACGTCCTTCATCTATTTTCGCACCGAATCTCGCAGCATTCCCACTGTTATGACATTATAATCAAACGTCCGAAGTTTTGTTTTAAGTTGGACAAAATTATTCAAGAAACACTCGAATCGATGAAAATTGTCTACGGTAACCAGTGTCCCATCCCATGGACAAATATTCAGCTGGTTTGCTGGATATGGTCATGAAGACCTGGCAGGCGAAGAGCACTAGCCGAAGTAGAGAACCTGGAGAAATGAGGGAAACGTTGAGGAAGTCGAAAAAAAACTCTGCGCTCTGACCATGGTGTCTCCGCGATACATAAAGGGTGGGCCTCTGGTAACTGTTTCCCGCTCGAAATCTTGAAAGAAAGTCAGTATCATACCTCCGCGGAACGAAATGAGTCCCTTTATGCTTGAACAACATTGGGAAATATTGAAAACTTATTTCCAAACTGAGCGCTGTGTAGCCCAAACAGAAAGAAGTATTGGCCGAAATGAAGCACCCGCCGCGGCTGTTGTACTCAAGTTTGTGCAAACAATTCGTGAGACTGGTGTGCTAGTGGACAACACTCAGGGTCCCCGTCGTCGTACGGTGCGCACAGATGATAATGTGGCTGCCGTGGCCGAGAGTATGAGACTCAATTCACGAACATCAACGCGCCATCGATCTCAACAGCTCAACATTTCGCCCACTAGCCTGAGGAGAATTTTGCACAAAGATCTCTGATTATTCGCTGACAAGGTCCAATTGACTCAGCAATTGAAGGCGCGCGAACATCCGTTTCGTTATCGCTTCACTTTTTGGGCCTTAGAGCATCTTGAATTGGACAACGATTTTGGGCGAAAAATCATCTTTTCTGACGAGGCGCGTTTTCATCTCGGCGGCTGAGTTAACAAACAAAATTGCCGCATCTGGAAAACCCGCACATTATTGTAGGTATTGTGGAAGCCAATGCATCCACAGAGAGTGAAAGTTTGGTGCGGATTGTGGAGTGGTGGCATCACTGGACCATTTTTCTTCGAAAATGAGGCTGGGAACAACGTTTCGGTCAACGGTGGGTGTTACAGAGCCATGTCAACCGACGTTTTTTTTACTCAAATTGAAGACATGGATTTGGACGACCTCTGGTTCAATCAGGATAGCGCGCCATGCCCAAGTCGATCTTTTCCGCACCAAATTCCCAAATCTTGTTATCAGCCGTCTTGGCGATGTCAATTTGCCGCCTCGGAGCTGCGATTTGACCCCTTTGGAGTTTTTTTTTGTGGATAACCGTGAAGCACCGATATTATGCCAACAACCCGGAAATGATTCAAGCACTTAAGGCCAATATCATCCAAGCAATCCGTGAGGTACAGCCCGAAACCATCAACAAGGTCTTGGAAAATTGGGGTGACAGAATGCGCTACTGCGAAGCCAGTCGAGGCAGGGAATGTTTGGTCTTACTAATGAAGCCATAAGACATGGAAAAAGTTATTGCATTTTTAAAAAGGAACTTGTATTTGGCCCACCCTTTATTGACGAGATGACTAGCATTCCTACGAATGTATTATAGTCTATCGCATTCTTACAAAGTATTTGGGAAAGAGAAAGATCTGGACACGATTTGTACCCCATTCTCAGAGCAGCAAAAACACATGGTAAGGAGTCCTTGAAAAGGCATGTAATCTGCCAAAGAAAGACTCTGAATTCGCCTCATCGTGGTGCTTCCAATATGAATCACTCACCAAAAGGCAGAGCGGGACATGGAAGTCCGAAAAAAGTGCGGATACAGAAGAATCGATCAAGATGGCGCTCCATTCTAAGGGCATTGAAGACGAGGCAAAATTCTTTATGTACTTTACGAACGGCCAAAAGTTGTTATTACAAGCATGCGCCATCTCATATGGGTCGATGTAAATTTCGAATAACTTCAACAATTCTCAACCGATTTTGGAAATTCAAAAACTTTTATTCAATTCAGAGCTTTACAATTTATTTTGATTAATTTTTGAAATTAATTGATCGAGCGGAGCGAGAGCAATCACCCACTTTTTGGCCTAGCGCGTGCATGTACGGGGAATATAGTGGTCCGAAAACGATTTCGGACTAATCTTGTACGC
Organism: Merodon equestris; assembly: GCA_958301585.1. Classification (NCBI taxonomy): domain Eukaryota; kingdom Metazoa; phylum Arthropoda; class Insecta; order Diptera; family Syrphidae; genus Merodon; species Merodon equestris. The sequence continues at coordinate 18,753,394 of OY284414.1, forward strand.
ACTAAATGTAGATATCGGCTATAACCACACATGTGTGCAGCATGTCATTCGATAGATCTAGGTCTGTAGATGAGCCATAAATTATCAAATGAAATTGTTTGATTGAAAAATAGTGAGAAATAACGAAGTAAAGTTTAGAAAAGTGCCATGCGGAGCGAGAGCAAGGTTGATAAAACAACAAATTTGCTCGCTCGATCAAAAATTTTCAGTAGCGGAGTAGTTAAGCCCGCGCATACTGATCTGCCTAGTATCAATTAAATGACCGCCTTTATTGCCGATCCAAAAATGAGCTCGTTTTCGCGCATTCTCCATGACATTTCGATCGAAATTTCTGCGATTTCCGCACGAATGTTTCTTATGAGCTGTTCTATTGTCTTCGGGCCGTTAGTATACACCTTGCTTTTCAAGTATTCCCAAAGAAAAAAGTCTGGAGGAGTCAAATCCGGCGATCTCGGAGGCCAGTCAATATCGCCCTTTTTTGACACCAAACATCCAAAGAACTTCTTACGCAAAAGGTTCATTGTTTTGTCCGCAGTATGGCATGTCGCGCCGTCTTGTTGAAACCAAAAGTGAAATAAGCCTTTTTTACGTATTTCTGGGACCACATAATGGGTCAACATCCACCGATATCAGCCATCCACTATATCGCCAACTTTGAAAAAATACGTTCCAATGATGGTTTTAGCGCATACGCCGGCCCAAACAGTAACTTTTTGATCATATAGCGGCTCTTCGTGAATAATGTGAGGATTTTCGGTGCCCCAGAAGCGACATTAACTGAGCCAGAGAGTGTAGAATGTACCTCATCGGTCATCAAAATTTGCTGCCAGAACTCCGGCTCGGCATTAATCATTGCAACGACATTTTGTGCGTATGTCAAGCGCCGTGGCTCATCTTGTGGCAAAATTCTTTGAGTTATCTGCACTTTGTATGCAAATAGGTGAATATCATCCATTAAAAATCTCCGCAAAGTGGTTACACTGATGCCTTACTGCTGCGAACGGCGTCGATATGACAAACTTGCCTTCACAGACTGAGTAGATGAGTTTGAACGCCGCGGACGTGGCCTAGGTTGCTCACGAGGGCTTGCCACAGAGCCAAATTGAAAAAAAAATCGAGGCCCAAAGACGAATTGTATCTTTTTTGGGCGCAACACGATCACGACATTTTGCACGATACGCACGTAGAGTTAGCACAATCGACCGTTAATTTTTAATGAACGCCCGTTCTTTTGATGTGAAGCGATTCATGGTTAAAATTGTACTGAATTGACGTTTCCAAAATGATATGACATATGAAAATCGGTCGACAATTGTTGAAGTTATTCGAAGTTTACATCGACCCATATGAGATGGCGCACTCTGTACTATTGCAGTCATTTATTTTTGTCTGAACTTATCCCGGTTTTTCTCAGAGGGGTTGGCTCTGTAACTGTAAACCTAACTCTCTCAACCTAGCCTCTTTGCAGCTCGAATAGTACGACGCATTTGCCTTGGATTTAATATTCTTAGCTCTAAGGGAACTGTAGAATCTCATATCCAGCAATCCAGATCCCATCAGCAGCGTCATCCACGTCACTATCGATGAAGCACAGTGACCAGTTGAGTTTCCTAAAGTTGTTTAATCCGCTCCAATTGGCTTTCTCGTGCAGTCTAACCTTTCGTTTAGGAACTTGTGCATGTGTGAGTGCGTAAAGCACGAGAATATAGAATATTTGTCAGGAAGAGAGGAGAGGAACAAGTCCGAGGAGTTAGCTGAATGATCTGCAATGGAAGGTATTCGTGTGGAATAATTTGGTAGCTATGCTACATCACCACGAAAATATATGGCGAGACCGCGATGAAGAAAGAGTGTTGGCACTAGGCAAGCATATCTCCGACAAGTCGTTTCGCTTGGTTAGTAGTGGGTAAGGTGGACGTACACAGCAAATAGGCTCGCTCTTAGCCCACGAAAATTACTCACATCAATCCTACCACCTCGCATAACGATAAATCACAAGATCTTAAGCACGAGCCTTCGAACACCGATGAAGCCGACTCTTGCCGTCCAAAATCGGCAATAGTTCCACAAATTGGTCTTGGACGATTGTAAATTCAAGTTGCATGGGATGTCTAACACCTTGGGTATCAGAAGGCAGTGCCATGAGAAAGTTCTGTTCGGCATGGGCACCACGTTTGGTTACAGGCGATCAAGAACAATGCTGCGTCGTCAATTCGGAGACTTTAGGGAGCCGCTTCAGCAAAATAAAAGGAGCACATCCATGACTACACTGCAAAGTAGAATCAGCAGTCATCTGAGTGGCCAGCATCAGGATGAAAGCCAATAGCTGGTAAGTCTTCGGTCTCTGTATTTGGGAGGCGCACAACTTCGATTATCTTGATAAACGGAGGACAATCGATAGCGAAGAAGCGACCCAAAATTAAGAAGAAAAAATCGCCGAGACAATGCAACGTGTCACAATTCGATCGCCTGAATTGCTTCCGCATCTACCGTATTCCCCAGTTTTGGCTTCCAGCGCCTAATGCCTGCAAAATAATGCTCCAGGGAAGGAGATTTGACTCCAACAGAGAAGTGATTTCCAAAACAGAAGGGCAGAAGTCTATATTGATGAATAAAATTGAATTTGAATTGAAGGATATTGCTCTTGGGCTAAGGATTCGAGCAATCCTTGTTACTCCAAAGGATGCCAGTGGTCCTACGCAGTATATTATCCATCACTCGATTCCTCCTATTCTCAAATGGTGTGCTATTGCCCTTTAAAACATCAAAAACAAAATGCAAATTCGCATATTAGATGAGTCATTTCACACTACTCCGAGAAACCAGTTCATCTAAGCTCTTCCTCCTTCGTGGCATCCACAAAAACACATAACAATTCAACATAGTTTGGCACACGCTGGGTGTTGCGTCGAAAACTCACTGACCATGACAGGTGATGGCTTGCCCTTCCATAAAATATTCATCAAAGACGTGGAAAGCAAGCCATATGTTCCCACTCCACGAAATCGATACGTAACGACGTCGTAATACAACAACGAATCACACGAGTCAAATGTGAAAGTGCAATTAGCTGGACCACGATCTATGCGTTCCTCCCGAGCCACTAACCATGTGTTCCCTGCCACAATCAAGAAAACAAATAAAAAATGAACACAAATAGCTCACCTTACACACCGCACACACATGCACCAGAGCCTTCTGTGCGGCCTTCTTCTGATCGTTGGCACTGTGTCCTTGTTGCTTCTTCATCTTTGCCTGCTTCTCCGCAGCCTTAGCTTGCGATTGAATTTTCTGATGTCCGCGTGCCATTTTCACTACCGTTTACTTCTATTAATCTAAAATGAGTAAAAGGCAAATTAATTTTCATTTCACAACTGACCGCCTGCGTACTCCGATCCCGTAGCAAACTGTCGCCGTTAGACACTTTGTGGATGTTTTTCCTGTGGATCTAGGTTAAACGTCGAGCACACACGAACGTGGGGAATCCCTTTTCATCGAACGGGATGTGACCGACTTACCTAATGCCGTTGACGAAGACGAACAGGTAATCGAACAGTTGTCAATATATCCGAAATTGTTGAAACCTTGGAATGATGTGCTCGAATCCAGAAGTGGAGTTTGTTTTTTTTCCCCGTGATAGTTGTGGCGATCAGTTGTCGTAGGCAAGAGAAAGGGAAAACCCAGAAAAAGTCTTCGTTTTGCTACTTTCTACTCGTGGAGGCGATGATGATTTCGGTTAAGCCAAGAACGATGAGCGGACGATACGTCGCAATCAATTTGGTTTCTTTCTTCCTTCACGTAAGCGCTCATATGTCGGTCGGTGGTGAGTCGGATGGGTTGATGGGTGTGAGAAGAGGATAGCAATTGTTGCTTAAGAGCTACAGTTTTGAGTGATGTGACGTTCGCGGAATGATATCGGGTGCGGAACGGAACATGTGCGGTGTCAGTTTCGGGGTCCGTTCGCAAATGCGACTTGATTTATTGATTCAGGGAAATGTTTTTACTTTTTTTAAAAAAAATTGATTTATTTGAAAAAGAATTATTTTTTATTCGTTTTCGTCAGTATTATGTCATTCGAAATAGTTCCCGTTAGAAATTACACCTCTGTAACTCAATCCTTGTTACTCTCTTGGCGATGTCCGTTTAATTGCTTATATCTGCCTCACTGATTAAGAGCTTCTAACGACGGGGCACAGGACTCATTTCCTGAAATAGTCATTCCTCTTCCTTAGAACATGATCTAATTATACTTCTTGAACATTCGTTTGAGTAAGTGTCAGAAAGTCGAAAGCCGGAAAGGTCAGAAACCGACGTCGATATCCTACGAGGAATACAGAGTAAGATAAACCAGGATGATCCGGGAACGATGATAAAGACATTCTTCCAAACAAATGCAGTAATATGTGCTCCTGGAACTGGCGCCAACGTCCAAGGGTAAAGAAAAATTTAGGTCTTGCATAAAGGGTATCCTTGGAGAGAAAGCCAAGAGCATAGTGGTCATGGAGATCAGGAGCATGGAACCTAAAGCGACAGTTAAGATCAGGGACATGAATAAGCTTACCGCCAAGGAAAAAATTGAGGAATCCGTAAAATCAAAACTCAGATTGAGAAGCTGTTAAGATCCCGGGTCAAGATCGGCTGATGCGGCTGATCTGCCGCAGAGTAGAAATAACACGGTAAGGCCATTAAGACCCAACATCCAAAGGGTCCAACAGGGGGGAAGAGGAGCTTTGTTTCTACTGCGGATGGAAGGCAAGCGCAAGGTGCTAGCTCTGTGTAGAACTGGATCTGGGCAGGATCCTGTCAGATTCCTGTCAAGTATTTAGGACAGCCCTAGACAAAGTTAAAAGGGATCAATGATTTGAATCCTACAAGCAAACCTATACCGAAGCCGGAAAGCTGGAAGCTACTCACGCAATTCAGAACAGAACTCAAAAACGGATGTACTTCCCACAAGTGACCAACATAGAAACATTGGATAACCCTCCAGAGAACAGTTGCTATGAGAAGCCACAGTGCAGATACCGGTGTCCCAAATTGTCGCAAGGTAACGCCCTTTAGGGGCTACGTTACCCCAAATAAAGCAATCGAAGATTTCGCGATGAAGATTGCGCGACTTGAAGACCCTGTATGAGACATAGGAGCCCAGACATCATCGCTGGAGGAGCACGAACTCAAAATTGAATACTGGAAATGACAAGGTAAGGATTTTACCTTTGTAATAAACATCGGCAGCGTTCCAACATTTAAACGACAGGAATACGGCGAAACAATTCCAAATGCAACCCTCATCTGGGAGTCAATAGATGGAAAAATCAAAAACAGAGAAGTTATAGAGGACAAAACTGAAAACGATAGTGGACACATTCCCAACCCATTTGGCCAGACCACCCGAAATTACCCGCATACAACCGGAGGAAGTCCCGCTGTTCACTGACGAGGAATTGAACTCAGTGGTGGCGCCCATAAAAAATAAGAAAGTCCCTGAACCCGACGAAAGTCCGTGACAAGCGCTTTAAATCACGGCAAAAACGTGGCCAGAGCTTCTCTTAAACATGTTTTATATCTCCAATGTTAAGCTTTTTTAAAAACATTTTTACAATACTTTTTTTTTTTTATAATCCTTGCAGGTTCAAGAGTGTACGCTCTTATGGTGTTTGTCACACAACCTGGACGGGGTGCAGATGGTTTGTGTCGTAGATGTTCGCTCACTGCTCTCCGGGGGTGGTTGTCCTAGATAGGATTTGAGAGATTCGACTGAATTTGCGTTGGTTGTAGTTCACAATAACTCTTTTTGTTTCCATGTCATTAAGGTATTATATTTGGAAGAATGAGATGTGCAGGACATAACGGGGAAACTCATGGTAAACATGATAAAGGCCCGAATCATCGTAGTAATGCAGTGTTTAGGTGACCTGTAATGTAATGTAATCATGCCCAAACAAAAACCAAAAGCTCTTATACATGTATGCTTTTAAGTAAATTGTATTTCTTGTAGAACTATATACGTCTTCATTTTTCTGGCTCTCGCCCTACACTTCCGGCTCTGACTGTCAACGCGTTACATCCATCAAGTTTTCATTAAGACTTTTTTTTTTCTTATTAATAAATTATGAATTGTAAAATTAAGTTGTAATTGTCTGAAAGACAATATGGTTTCCGAAGGGAACACTCAACAGTCGGGACAATCGAAGAAGTGGTCAAGGCGGTACAATGTGCCAACAAGGCAATGACTACTCGAGAAAAGCGGTCGTTCTGGAAGCCTTAGACATAAGGAATGCGTTTAACTTTGTAAGCTGGGCAGATATTTGTGAACTTCCACAGTACCTGCTCCGGATACTGAGTAACTATCTTAAAGACCGGGAATTACTCTACGACATTACAGAAGGACGCCGCAGAAAGGATATCACAGCCGAGGCAGTACAGGGTTCAATACTAGGACCGGACATATGGAATGTCTACCATGACAGAATCCTCCGAAGAGGGAAGCCAGAACATACCTGTGTCATAAGCAGATGACATACTCATAGTAGCAGTTACCACGCTAGGCATCTAGCAGAGGCGCAGCAGAAGCTAAGACAAGTCATGAGTGGAGTTCGGCAATTGAGAAGACAGGGATATCGTGTCACATTGAGTTCCAAGTGGGTACGTACCCGGGGATGACCTTGGACTGTAAACTAACCTACTGGAACTATGTATATAAGATTAATATCAGAGCGAGTGTCTCTCAGAGGCACTAAGCTGAGATAATGGCGGCAGTACACAGACGAGGGGCCCTCCGGATCACTAACTCGTATCGTACGGCATCGGACGCAGCAGTACTAGTAGTAGCAGTCGTGTTCCCTATCCATCTGCTGGCTACAGAAAGAATGTACTTCTGCGAAAACAAGACGGAAATAGGAATCGAAGCTGCGGCAAAAAAGCGAACCAAGGAGAAGTGGCAGAGCCAGTGAAACGCAGGAACCAGGGGAAGATAGACAGCGAGACTGATACCTGGTGATGCAGTATGGACAGAGAGGAAACATGATGAAGTTAACTAACTATCGAAAGAAGACGACCTTACTCTGAAGTTTGGCTACAAGCTGTAGCGAGGACGTGGGCACCTGGGGTTTGTTAAAGTTATGCCAACAATCACGCACATTGTTATAATTCCCTAAAGTGTGGCTGCAGTGTATTCAATACATTTAAATGAACTCACTGCGTACAATTAAGTCAATTCCAGGCAGACTTCGAAAAGCGAAATGTAGGAACTATAAATGTAGGAACTCGATTCTAGATATGTGGGTTTGTTGATAAGGGGACCACACTTGGGAAGCGTATTCAAGAAGGGGGCGAACAATGGTAATATAGAGGGATCGATTTACGTAGAGATTGGAGAATTCTTTAGACCGACGTTTCACAAAACCGAGTTCAGAGTTGGCTTTATGAATTATATCGTCGATATGTGCACGAAAATTGAGCTCTTGGTCACATAGTATGCCAAGATCGCGGATAAACTGAACGGTAGAGATGGGCTGATTATTGTAGAAGTAGAGACGAGGAGCAGGTTTGATTCGTTTACGAGAAAAGATGATTGATTGGCATTTAGTAATGTTAAGCTCCAAGCAATTTTTGGAGCACCAGACAGACAAGCTGTTTAGATCCGATTGAATAAGGGAAGAACCTTGTTGCGAGGAAATGGTCTTCAAGAACTTGGTGTCGTCGGCGTACAGTGAGAGATGGGAATGTTTGATGACAAACTCAATATCGTTAATGGTGAGGATAAAAAGAAGCGGACCTAAATGACTGCCTTGGGGGACACCGGAGGACGCAAGGAAGGGGTTAGAGTGGGCAGATCTAAAGCGAACGCTGTAATGGCGATTTTCCAGGTAAGAGCAAATCCACTTTAATAAGATGGACTCAAAGCCAAGAGAAGACAGTTTGAAGAGTATTAATCTTTGTGAAATTTTATCGAAGGCCTTACTGAAGTCGATTGAGATAACATCGACTTCCTTGCCATTTTCTAAGGCTGAAAGGGTGAAGGAAACGAATTCAATAAGGTTTGTGGTCGTAGACCTACCTTTAAGGAAGCCGTGCTGTCTGGGGGAGATTAAAGACTTGCATTGAAAACTTAAATTATCATACAAAACACTTTCGAAGATTTTGGGTATATGAGACAGTTTGGCAATGGGACGGTAGTTGTTAATGTCATTCTTCGGACCTTTTTTGTGTATAGGTGTTATAAAAGAGGTTTTCCATATTCGGGGAAATTCACCTTGGGAAAGGGATAGGCTGAACATTTTTGAGAGAGGTAGAGAAAGGGAGGAGGAACATTTTTTTAAAAATATAGCTGGGAGGGCGTCGGGGCCAGGGGTGAATTTATCATTAAGTTGCTTTAATCTTTCTTCGATGATAACGGGGTCGACACTACGAGGGAGTAATGGTCCAAAGGAGAAGTTTGGTAAATAGTTGAAATAGGTATGATCGGGTGGAAAGGAATCATGGGTGAAAGATTGATTGAAAAAGGTTGGTGATGTAATGAGGATCATTGGAAGTTTCATTATTGAAGGAGAGTGAGTTTGGGTAGCCATCAGATTTTCTTTTGTGATTAACGAATTGAAAGAAGGACTTGGGATTATTTATAAGGTTGGTTTGCATCTCAACTAAGTAGTGCTGATAGAGAGATTTATAAAGCTCTACAAAATGCAGGTAAGTACAGAAATAGGTCGAGACGTCATTTGGGGATTGAGTACGAAGGAAAGTTGTCCAGAGCTTATTCCGTTTATGACAGCGGAGAAGCTGAAACTGAGGAGTTGATGGGGTCACTTGTGAAAATGAGATCCAGTTGTCTGCCCATGTAATTCAAAATGCCGCTGACTTGGTTAAGGCTGGAATCAGCTAGGCGGTCAGAGAGGAGGCATTCTTTGGCTGCAGTCTGAAGAGATCCATTTAAGGTGAGGAAGGTTGAAGTCACCGAAAACTAGGATCTCGTTTAGGGGATAATAATAGTAAATCAATTAAATTATCGATTGTATCAGTGGCCAAGTTATATGTTTCAATAGGTTGTGATGGCAAAATGTAAAGGCAGATGACGTAGAGCGATTTCCGGGGTAGTACAATCTGAAACAAAATCGAGATATGGCGAAGATGAAGTTGCTATGAGTGAGGAGTCAATTGAATTTCGGACGGCTAGAAGAACACCGCGGCATGAACTACCATCAGTAGGACCAACATCATCGCGATAAACGTTAAAGTTGGATGGGAATAGTTCAAGGATGTTTATACTAGGGATTAGATTCGTTTCGGTTAAGGCAACGATTCCAAAAGGTAGCGCTTGTGATTGCTGCAGGATTGCCTGAGTTTTAGAGCGCAGACCTCTTACATTCTGATAATAAAAAGTAAGAGGAAGGTTTTCGGGGAGCGTTAGAGTGGCAGGGAGGGGGAGATTTTTAGGGGCGAAAAAACCTATCATGTTCAGCTTTGCTACGCTGAAGGTGCGATATGCGCTTTGAGTGTATATATTGTCTGTAGGTATCAAGATCGTTTGATACTTTTTTGAGATATTGAAAAACTCGTGATATTTAATGAAAGGCTTCTTGAGGGTAGTGAAATCAGTGGGGAGACCTTCCTGTTGAATTGAGACCATTACGCTGGTGTTTGTTTTACCTTCATAGCAAACCGAGTCTGATTTGTCATGAAGATAAGCCAAGAAGAGTCGAATGTCCTCATAGATTTTTTTGTCTCTTAACCTGGAGAGTGCGTATCGAGATTCGTTGGGGTCAATAGATTGCTGAGTAAGTTTGACTGAAGGTGGCAGTAGGGGATCAACAAAAGATTTAGAGGGGACTGATGTTGAAGATAGAGGGGGTAGAGGGATTAAGGATGTTGGAGCTTCGAAAATTAGGATACTTGGCTCCGGACTTAAGGTCGAAATTTGGGAATGAGTTTGGAACCGGGTCGTGTGCTAGGGTTGGAGGTGATATGGTTGTATGGGCAGAAGAACTAGTTGGGTTCAGATTAAAGCTGACCCGTTGGCTTTGAGGTTTTGGTGGAACTGAGGGAGAAGACTGTAAATGGGAAATTGATGGGTGGTTAAAAATTGGGAAGAGTTTGGTTTTGTAGCTCCAGTTATCATGGGGGTTGGATTGGGGCTTAGAGTGCTTTTTACTTATATTATTGTTCTTATTACTAAGTTTGTGTTTAGGCTTAGTAGTAGATTTAGGGTGGGAATCAAACTTTTCATTCCAGTATTCAGTGGTGGAGAGGAGAACTCATGAACAATGTGATAGGTTCCTATCAATGGATTGAATCAAAGACTCTTCGGTCCGAACTAGTAGTGACTATTTGTTCTATATAGCCTACCCATTTTAGACGTATCGGTAGAAGCCTGACTACGCCGATGTCACAATTCAACCCAAACGGTTCTTGATTGTATTTTCCTCTCCACTTTCCCTCTATTAACTCGTTGCGCTTCATCTATTTTATCTTATCTTAGTTATATCAGCTTAATTGTTTTTTGAGCCCAGAAAAACCGCAGTGACCAGAGTTATTTTTCATCTTATTTCAGTGCTGGTCTGCAGATGAAGTCCCTGGTCACTTTAAAATCATATTTAGCAAATTGCTGTGGTTCATCTTTTTTTGATGACACCATAATGTTATATCGTGCGATGTCGTTCGTGGCGGAAACATCTATTGGAGCATGAGAGTCCTACCCCGAATGGGTGTGGTGAAATACAGCCTGGTTAAAGGATATGATTAAACATTTTTGATCCAACGATTGTTAAGATCTTTCAAGCTTTCCACCTCTGTTATACCCCGCTGAATGAAGCTATCGCCATCACTGCATCATTGGATTCAGGCTTCAAGTATTATTACGGGAATATTGACCGCATAAAATCAATCAACGATAGAAACCTCTCGGTTAAAAATTAATCAACTGTGGGGTTTCTACCGGAATAGAGCTGAGGAGTTGAGTTGAGCTTTGAGCGTTGTTGAATTTTGAGGCCCAACCATAGTAGACTTATGTAAGCTTAATCTTATGTCTAAACATATGAGTTTCAGCAAAAAGTCGAGTTATTTTTCTGTTGTCTAGCTGTGCTTATTCAATCACGCTTAACATTTAAAATGTGATTTTTTTGCTGCTTAATTTTTCAGTGCTCTGTTTTTGACAGCTCCTATAAAATTTGTGACATGTGTTAAGATTAGATATACTCAGTTAATATTGCCGTCTTATCATAAAAAAAATTACTTTCCAAAAATACTTACAATTTATTGAATTTGCCGATCAAAATTTCGTGCTCTGTGAAAAATGCTCTTCCCGCACCTCGACGGTCGTGAAAGTCGACCTAATGAGCAAGCAAACCGTAGTGACCAGATTGCACGCTATCGAAATCCAAGGCACATATCCCTTTACGTAGAGTGCGTATAGACCGGAATTAGTCCTTCCGGTTGCAGCAATTGGGATTGTCTTACTCGACTTCATGAACAATTTTACTCAAAGATCTTGATCTAAAACTTTACAAAATAGAGCTCTTGCAAGAACTGAATACGAATGATGTGTCACAGCGTCGAATTTTTAGTGACTGAACTTTAGAAAGACTGGAAGAAGATGCGCTTATTTAAAGTTGGCCGTGAGAACAACCTTATCATCAATAGCGCTTGCTATTGTTAAATGAATTTCATCTCTTTTTTGCCCAAAATGCATAAGATGAACCCGGTTGATATGTAGTTCGAGCAAAATAGCGCTACATGCCACACAGCACGTGAATCGATGGAACAACAGGATATGAGTTCGGTCGATAAGTTAATGCCAATGTCAGTGTTGCAAGGAAACAATGCACGTGATATTACTCCCAATATGTTGAAAAAGCGACTTAAAATTGGACTCTCGGTATGGATCACTTAAAACGTAGGCATGGTTACCACTTACAAAAACTGATCTCTAGAAAATAAATGGCATTCATTGATTAATCGACTTAAAATAAAATTGTATATACTTCTGTAACGGATATAAAGGAATACAAGAATCCTTTGAAAATTAAAAACCAAACCATTAAAAAACCACATGTTATAAGATATTTTAGAAAGCCAAGTACATATAAGGTAGCACAAAATGCATCACCCTATCGGAAGATGTTATAATTTTTACGTCAATCATATGTGACATTTGTGACCTAGACAACTGCAGTATACAAACATACGAGCAATGGAGCGCTATACTCCGCAAGAGCGTGTAACAATTGTGTTGATTTTTTTGACCAATAATCGGTCAGTGGTGTAAGCGCAACATGAATTTCGACGTCGATTTCCTTATCGTGTCGCGCCAACTGGGCAAACATTCCGGCGCTTAGCTACTCAACCCGAACAGACTGGAACCACAGGAGCCATGCAGGGCAAGACCATTGCGGCTGTGGCTGCCGATGTCGCTAAGAAAGAAGAAACATCAACCAGACGACTTTAGTGGAGCTATACAAAGCTGTTTCTTAGGTGAAAAACAGCAAAACACCCGGACCTGATGGCATCCCAAATAAGGCCCTCAAAGCGGCGATTAAGGCCAGGCCAGACGGTTTCCAGCACACATTGGGCAAAAGTCTACAAGAGGGAGTCTTTCGCACACAGTGGAAACTGCTGCACTTGGTACTACTGCCTTAAAGTAAAGAGCCACCTGGAGAAGGAGTACTTCCGTTGGAGTACAAATTACCGCCTTTGTTGGCGACATTTCCATTGCCACAGTGTCCAAATATCTATATAGCAAGTGGAGGTTGCCACGAACAGAGCCATCTCTAAGGTGAAAGATTGGCTGGTAAGTGCCGGCCTGGAACTAGCAGCCCACAAAACGGAGGCTGTGCTCATAACCAGCCGCAAGAAGGTAGCAACTGCGGGCTTTTTAGTCGATGATCAGCGAGAAGGCATCACTTACACAATGAGCGCTCTCACGAATGCTCCCGAATGTAGGTAGTCCCGTATATGCGCGCAGAGTCTTATTCTCAAAGGTAGTCAGTTCAGTTCTACTGTACGTTGCTCCGATATGGGCTGACGACTGAAACGAATGATGATGTCATTTTATAGACTTTGCGTGATAAGAACAATCAGCGGATTCAGGACGATCTCAGATGATGCAGCGTTCGTCATAGCAGGAATGCTACCCATCGACATCCTGGCAAACGAGCTCACGAGGATACACTGCACGATAACGTCTGACCGACAACAGGCCAGGGCATATTTTCGACCAACCCGTTGTCTCACTGACACGGCAACATCACACAACGAATACTTAGACTCAAATTTTTGCACTAAGCTTGTTCTTGCCTGTCTACTAGGGCGAGAATTACTACCAAAAATTGGAGTTAACGCTCTTAAAGTTGCGGTCACCGACTCCGAATTTCGGTAGAATTTTTTTATAATTTGCAGACGTTGCTCGTTCATGTACTTTACCATGATGGAAATGTTTAGTTTAGTGAATAAATTGACAATAACAGTTCGATGATTAGTGAAAGGGTGCGTTCACAAATTAAATTCAAAGCTGTCAAGTCCCCATTGGAAAACCCTTTACAAACGAAGATACGGTAGGCCGAAGCCGCCCGAAATACAGCATAAATCGCTTACCAGCCCCGCGAAGTAATACCTAACGGCAGTCCCGCGGGGAGAGTGGTTGAAGAGTGCAGGGGTGTGGCTTAGTACGTAGGCGCGTGGAAAAAGATGAACAATATCCCACGAATCGTGTATGCTGGTAGCCTGGGCTACCAGTATCTTGATCGAAGATTCCACATCTCTTGGCGCGAAACCATAAAAAAAAAAACGACATGCGGGAGGAGTGATTGGGCCGTATTTTTTGATACTGGCGATCATACAGCACGAGCCACAGTGGATATTGTGAAGGAAGCGTTTGCTGGTCGCGTAATCTCCCGCTTTGCCGGTTTGGCATAACCAGCAAGATCGCCCGATTTAACCATCCCAAGCTTCTTTCTTTGGGGCTACTTGAACTCGCGGGCTTATGCCAACAAGCCTCAGACAATCGCGGCCCCAGTTATCATCGGAAACCTTGCGGAAAGTCATGGAAAATGCGATGGAACGGGTATAAATGTGTATCAACACTCGCGGCAACTTCTTGACGGATATGATCTTTTCCGCTTAACAAAAAAAAAATATAAAGCTTCAATTAAAGATTTCCATCACTCAAAATATTTTTTTTTATTTAGTAAAAAAGTAATCCAAAAATAAAATTGGATGACTAATTTTGCGCCACCTTTTATAAAAGTCAGCTTTCTTAAATTTCTAAGCCAATTAATGTCAGCCAGTTACGAGCTTTGGACCTAGGGGTACCTCCCCATATGATGCCTTGTGCTTAGAAAAATCTTCCACATTCATCAACCAGCTGGCCTTAAACGTAGATCCCAGGTAGTTGAAAGAGTTTAGTTTCCAGCTAATGACGTCAATCAATGCTTAGATCATCTATAGCCTGTGATGATGCTAGTAGACATTCAAGTCATGGGGGGGGGGGGGGCTACCTTTATCAACTAAGACACCTTATTGTTGATCCAAAAATATCCAACTTCTTACCACTGTCGAAGTTCGCAGCTCTTGGTGTCTTCGTAATACCTTTGGCATTGCCAGAGGTAACATGTTGCATCTCCAAGTTCTGATTTGCAAAGAAGGGGCTTCGCATACCAGGAACAAGTCCACAGCACTTAGCTTCCAAAATCTTCACAAATGATGAATTTTCAATGGGAATTCACAATCATGACAACGCGCGGCGAAGCGAGTGTCAGTCTTTACTTACGGTTTTGAAGAACGATGAAGAACTGTCGCTTCTTCTTTAAGGTTAATAGCTCATTGGCAATTGACAGTAAACAAGAAGTACAGGAATACTTCCTTCAACAACACACTCATCCGCAAGCCAAAAAACTTTATTTTCCCTGCCACTAGACACAACTTTTGATCTATTGTACCGTCAGATGGACGCCAAAGGTCCTGCGCTACGGCTCTGCGTCAGAGGTTAGATCCCTTCTAGGCCAATGGGTGTCAGTTTTTTTTTTATAAAATCGTCTCATACAATTTTTTTAAGTTTATTAGTCATGCATCGATAAATCTAAAAAATAGCCAACCGGTCTCGGCGTCTCAAAAATATATAAAAAATTTAACAGTCTTAAGCTACACTACTAAACTAGCATTATTGTCGCAAAACTCGTTTATATTGTCAACAAACAGCACTTGCGGCTGCACCTCAACTTCATCGATATCCTTTACCCGTGGTGCGTCCCACGTGCTCGGAGTTCGTCTACCCACATCCTCCTCCGGTCGACCGAACGTCAGTCGCTTCAAATTGTTGATGATCGATATGTCATGCTTGATCTCGTTCTTAATCTCAAGCAACTCCTTTTCAGTCTTTAGAATCTCCTCAGCATACGATTCGATGCTCTTCTGTATCTGCCCTATGGATATCTCCAGCTGATGATCTTGATTCGTATAAAGCTCATTTTGTAGTTTAAACTGTAGACATTTGGCCGAGAGCTCCTTGAGCAAGTGGGACTCTTTATTGAAGAGCTGATCGATTTCGGAGGTTTTTTGAGCAATCTGATTGCGAAGGATGCTCCGAATAGGCATCTCGCGCTTATTGTCCAGGGGTTTGATGGATTTTTTCGAGGGGCGCTTACGACGAATGCTACCCCGTCGCTTTTTGGGCTTCTCGGAAAGCCGATAGAGTCGTTCCTTCATATGCGATTCTTCGGTTTTTTTAGTGACCGTTTCGTTATCATATTGCTTGTCGGGTAATATCACAAATAACAGCTCGTCCGCATCACTCTCGTTCTTCCCCCGTTGAAGGCACGTCACATTAGTCTTCGATTTCTTCTTTCGTGTCAACAGCTTTAATAATTTAGTAAGATGCCTTCGGATTGACGTCAGCGCTGTTTGGTATTTAGCCTAGCGTGTGGGCGAGATAAAGACATAAAAACAGTCGCACGGCAAGTGATTTATATGAGCTTTACCTTTTTTTTCTTAGGGTGTGGGTCGACTTCTGAGTGTCGTTTTAGTGATAAACGAATCTGAAATGAAAAAAATATAAGAAAAAAGTGATTTATTGAACCGACCCGCCTACGACTTTTGATAAATGTCAGAAATGTCATGTTTGAATTATAATAACTACCCCCTGGTCGGCAACTGTCAATTGTCAATTGTCCCTCAACTGACAACAGTCAGTAATCAGAGAACCGACACACTCTATTTAATGACACTAAAATTGCCTCTCAAGTCCCATAAGGTCCCGATTGTCACCGTGCACGGCAATTATAATGAAATTAACCGATTGGGCATGTCGCAAGTGGAACTTGGGTATGCTCGAGTCCGAATTTTCCTCCACAGCGGGCGGTCTTGAGTGGTAGTAGTGCTAATGGAGTGGATTTATTATTTTTTCCATCACTCCAGGTGGATATGGGGGGTACGGGAAAATATCGATCGATGACTAATCTAGAGCTCGCCCCTCACCTACTCGTACGTAAACGGGAACCAGGCACCTATAGCTCGCGACGTTAACATCCGCATGGCGCCACACGCGAATCAAAGACAAGAAAGTCAAAGCGTTTTATATACAACTTATGCAATCTTAACGAAAATTATACACACGACGACAGCACATCAAGGACTTGGGATTATCAAACATGGCTAGAATATTACCTCATTGTGCACACGACTCCAGGCTCTCCAAACTGGCAAAATAGCCATGTTGCCGTCGTAGCTTCGTTCAACGCCACGCCAACATTCGGTTATAACATAATCGCCGTAGTCACGCGATCCGGCCACACACGGATCTGCAAAGGAACACGAACGACACGTGGTATATAAGAATTTCTCTATGTATTCGAACATGGTTTTATGCAAAATGATGTTGTAATTTTCAAACCTCGACTGTAGCCGTTATTACCGTTGTCCACCTCATCATCAATCAAAGCCTTGATAATATCATTGCATGTCGTACGACTTGTAACACCAGCGACATATCGGGCTTCATTATTCACCCAAATTGGAATTTCCTTATTTCCCTGTTCCTGTTTGACGGGATATTAATAAAAAAAAAGGAAATTTTCATGTTGAAAGTAGTGACTTACCAGGGTGCTGGTCGATCCGTGAACCGATATGGACCGACCGGGTCGTGGAATCGGGCTGTAGTGTCGGAGTTCCTGTGATGATGGGAATCCGTCATAGTTCTCGTCAATCAGTGTCGAATTATGTGGCGCCATCTATGGACAAGTAAATGAGAAGGAAATCAATAAAACTGCAGTGCATGCGGAATGTCGTTTAGATCATTTGCTGGCGATAGAAGCTAGGGTGGAGGGAAGGCATATAATTTGAAAGCAGGAAACGTCAAAGAAGGGGCGGTTTGGTCGAGTACATTCGAAATTAAATGCAGTAAATGGTGGTGGTGGTTGTGAATATGCAAATTTGAGTTCGGAGAACTGATGGTTATCGGTGAATTTCGTACACGAATGAGTGGAGTTTGTTTGCGGTCATGTACACCTGGGGAACGGGTCACTCTCGGACAGGTGTAGTGATTACTCAAGCGGAACAATATTTTTTTTTTTTTCGTTTTCTATGTGCTTGTATACGTTGATGGGTTTTTGGAGTTTGTAGTTCAATAAAAACCGCATTAATCAACTTCAGTTCTGCTTCCGGGAGGAGTGCTTTTTGGAGTACAACTTTCCTTAACGATTCAACATGAATACGTCAGTTGGAAAATCTTTTTCGATATGATTTTCTATCGACTACGGAAGAGTCATAAGCTACAAATTAGGTGTATTTAAAACCTCGTCAATTTTTGGTGCTTGCAGTCCAGTGTCGGGCGCCAATTTATTTCAATCTCACTTACCGTGAAGTGAAGACTTGGCTTTTGGTAGCCTGCAGTGGCATGTTTGGTGAGCTTAACCAGCGAAATTCGACTAATCTTCACCGCTGACTATAGTACAGACGCGCATAACACAAATCTCATATTAAATGCATCGACTCCAGCGCCGGGCGCCAATTTATCGTATGCTCACTGACCGTGAATTGGAGACTTGACTTTTGGAAGCCTGCATTGGCATATTTGGTGAGTTTAACCAGCGAGGAACGTCTACCGCTGACTATAGGACAGACATGCATTTCACAATCCAGCGCCGGGCGCCAATTTCATATCTTTGCCACCTAGTTCGATTAAGGAAGCTCTGGAACTACTTTAGAGTTCAGTGCTACCAATGTATGTTTATCTTGCATTCACGCCCTTAATCGTTGTCACAAGTTGAAATCAGTCGATGACATGGTGAGCTACATCGCCTAAGGGGTCTTATCTTCATCCGAAATTATTTTATTTGAAAATTCAAAATTATGAATTTTGTGTACAATAAAAATGGCTTATAAAGGTTGTTTTTTTAGAGCCTTGGTTTTTGAACCTGCAAAACTGTTTCAACAGACGGTCAGTTGAAAAAATAAAATTTGATTTGAAGTAACTATGCTTTGCCATTTCACTATAAATAGATCAACGCTAGAACAAATTGTGCAAACTTATTTTGTAAACCAGGGTTCGGTTCACCAAACTCATTGTGCGTTACGTCCATTTTACGGTCAACATAATCAGCCATCGAGCAAATTACTTGGAGCTTGATAAATCGTTTTCGCACCACGTACACTCTTGTAGATAAAACGCATCCCCAAAGACGACAAACAGTGCGAAGAGACGAAGTTATTGCCGATGTGGAGCGTAGTGTTTAGGAGGATTCGAACGAGTCGATTTGCCACCGTGCAAGCAATTGGAACTATGCTCATCCACTTTGTGGAAGATTTTGTGAAAAAAGATATTGGCTTAAAAACTTAAAGGTTCTAGCTTGTGCAGGAGTTGAAAACGGTGACAAATATACGCGTCATAGGTTCGGAGAAATGGAAATATGATTCAGCTTGATCCTCATTTTCAATGCAAAATTTGGTCCTCTGATTAAGCCTACTTTTGGTTAAATGAAAATGTAAACAAGCTAAACTGACAAATTTGGAGTGGAGAAAACACAGAAGCCTTTGTGGAAACACCCTTACAACCATCAAAACTCATTGTTCGGTGTGTTTTATGGGCTGGTGGAGTCATGGACATGGTCGTTGCTCAGCTGAATGGCATTGACGTGACAGAGCTTTGGTTTTATCAAGGCACCCGACACCATCAATTTATTGCGAGAAATATTTATTTAGCGCATAATTTCGCAAAATGGGCCTGTAAACTGGCCTCCACGATCCTGTGATTTCACATCTTTAGATGACTTTCTTCTGGGGGATTGTGAAGTCACTAGTCTATGCCGATAAACCAGTGACGTTGGACGATTAGGAAGTCAATATTCGCCATGTTATTGCTGATATACGGCCCCAGTTGCTCGATAAAGTTGTCGAAAATTGGACTTCACAATCGCGATTCATTCGAGCCAGCCACATCACGTATATGCCCGAATTCATAATGGCATAAAATTTATAAATTAAGGCGCCTTGTGAAACAAGTACTATTAATGGCAGTATCCTCTATCCTTTCGCAGATCTTTTACAATATATGGAGAACGTCTGCGAGAACCATGGACGACCGAGAACAACGCATCTTAATACAGAGGTCTGCTGTCGGGCGCCAGTTTTTATTTTAATTTTTTACATTCCATTACTCACTGTAAAGAAAACAATGAAATGAAGATACCACCGTGGTTTGAGTATGTGGTCCGACAGTATTTGAAAAGCATCCTAACAGACCCTATAGCGTGCTGAGAGAAAGATTCCTGAAGTCAGTTGTTGGGCGCCAGTTCTCATTATTATTAAAATTGATCCACATAATCAGGATAAATTGCAAAACTCGTACGTACGCTTGGATAGTTGTGAAATCGAAATCGATAGTGGACAAAAATGCCTCTAACTTCCATGGTACGTTTATTAAAAAAGGATATCGACCAGGCAATCGGACACCGATTACACAACAACATGTTTCCTAAATAACAAACCAAAAAAATCAACACCCCTATTCCCCCGATAGTCGATTCAATCGATCAATCACAGCCATTAACTGCAGCCCGAGAAACCGAATCCGACTTGTAATTCAAAGCCTTTTACCCATTAAATCAAGTCCTCCCCGTCAGACCTTTGCTTACAGCCCACGTCATTTCCTTTGCCAAATATACAAACTTACCCACTTTGCATGCATTAACGATACGCGGGCGATTTTAAAGTAGAAACAAAATACCTATCCCATGTCTTCACCCATCACCCGACAATAGGCTTGGTAGGGGGATGGAATAAGATGATGGCGAAAGGTAATATTGATGTTTGTGGTTTTATATGAAATTACGTTTCAAAACTGAGCACCGCAAAAACCAATTGCGCCTACAATCTTACAATCCGTATCCTGTCGTGCACCCACACGAGAATAACAGCCCTAATCAACCCCATAGTGGTCCTGATATCCTGTGCGGTTGCATGGCAAGTGGTCATATACCATGCCATCGTACGTGTATTGGAACACTGCAATTTTTTATTACACCTTTATCGTACCTATCCTATCTCTAGCGCTGTTGTTGCCGCTATTACTGTTTGGTTCCGAGGCAATCATCAGCAGCTAGGCAGCCAGGATAGTCACAACAGACGGTCAGTGGTCGGTGTAGTCAAAGTGCAAAAGGTAATGGCCCCGAAACGTTTTAAGGACTTTTTCTTTACTGATTATTCCGTTCAAATGGAGGGTTAATTTGATGGCGAATAAAACAGGGAGAGGGGAATGTAAACGGCCTACTCGATCCGAGTCGGGTGTATGCGGTATGTGCGTGCGGTGTATGACGGTAGACGGAGGTTGTTTAAACGACTGGGTGAGGGTAATTTATTGGATAAAAAATTTAATGAAAATTTAATTACACCGCTCGTGCGGTTGAGGGGTGGTATGCGTTGTAGGGGGGGTCTTGAAATACGACATTTTGACGAGTTTTCCTGTTAACGAGTTGTTTCATTTTTTATATGAGTCTTGTAGGGCTAATGGGCAGGCTGGCACGCACCTGTGAATTACGTCAGTTTCTATTTAAATAGCAAACGAATTGTGGTGAAATTAGGGATCTTTTTTATTTTAAATAAACAAATAAAATGTTGCATAGTGTGTGAACAGAGCCGAACCCACAAATCTGTCAGTTTTTAAAATGTAACCGAATTTTATGTATGTGAACGAGGTTGCCACTGCTTCGCATTAGCAAAAAAAATGGAATAAAATTTAAATAAAGAGAATTTTATAAAGCACAGAGGTGATAGTCCTTCATTGAGCTTTGGCACGAAAAGATCCACAGAATTTGCAAAATTATACAACTGTGAATTCTCCCAGTGCCAAGGTCCATCAAAGGCTTTGACATTTCATCCTGAAAACCGAGAATCAAATCAACTTACCGTCGAGTGTCACACTAAAGAAAAAGCAATCCGCCGTCTGTCAAAATTGCCACTTGAACTTGTCAAAATCCCCGATACTCCGTTAAACTCTGTCTAAAATCATAATTTATTTATAATTTTCGTTTTTCGATTAGTATTTTCAGTTTACTAAGCACTTTCAGTGGCAGTGAATCGCAGTGAAGAGTGAACTTTTGTGGAAGACCATGTTAATCCTTTTAGCTCACGCCGATAACTAAAATCAAAAGTATTTCACTCCCGATTCGGGTGTGTTGTCCCGCGGCTAGTACTCCAGCACTAGCGACTGACTGGTAGGCAAGGTACTACCACCAACTTAACACCGAAGGGATATCACGAACTAATGCAGGCGCAAAAAAAACAGAAAACCCACACAGGATAGAAATAAAAAAAAGGAAAAACACTCGCAACACACTATGAATAATAGAGGAACGAATATTTAGAATTTCTGCACTAAACTTAAGTTATGAGCCGGAGTGTGGAGTTTTTTTCTGTAGTCTTGTGCTCCTTGGTTTGTTATAATCGACGCCTCGTTGCTATTGCAGAATAAATGAAATCGCTTTTTCGAAAATACTATGTACTAGCGGCCGATAACTATTGGAGTATGTATGGTAGGACAATCGCGCGGGCATGCAGGTATAGGGAATAAGGGAGAAATACTGTGTTGTTATCCTGGACGTTACTACGACGACACGCACTGTATCCTTGACTACGAATGACTAACTAAAAATTATTTGCTGAACTAAAACACACCGTTGACGGGGGTCCTGTGTCCATACGGTTGTTGTTGTTGTTGTCTCTCTTTTCGAGAATATCCACTTCCACTAATTCAGTCCAGGCAGGCCAGGCAGCCAACCAGCCAACGATACGACCAAATATTTTCCACCAACCAAGCCCTTAAAAAAATGTGTTTTTTCTGCGTTGTTTTTTGGTTGTTTTGTATTCGAATCGACTGCCATTACCACCAATACAGTAATTTTCGTCACACACGAGCAATACAATGGTATAACCTTCCCCTAAAGCGGCTGACGGATGGCACGGTGGCACGATGGTACAATGGTACGGACGGTGGCGCTTATAGACTCTATCGTTGCCTTGGCTGTTGCTGTTGGCGTTGCCGCCTTATCGTTGTCATTGTCGTTGTCGTTCTTCGTCATGGCTGGTGCGGAGGAAGGGACTGATGAATATCCACTATCCGCGTTATACCGCGCTTCGTTCCACCAACACACGAACAATCGTTCTCCTTCCGTGTCCATCCGCTTTATTTTTTTTTTCTTTCACTTCATTGTACCAAAACCGACAAAAACCTTGGCTTGGCTGAATAGTATTGTAGTATTGCTCCTCCATATATGAACAGCCAGTGAAAAGGGGGACAGAACAGGAAAAAAAGAATTAAGTAAAGGTGACGGTGTGACTACACGGTCCACCGCACGAGTCGTCTCTCTGTTTTCTGCCGTCTACCCGCGCCAAACCACCTGGCTCTGTCGGTTTGGTAGTATGAATCCACCTGTCAGTGGATGGCACACTCTGTCCTCCGAGTACAGGTACAAATGGAAGCAAAAAAAAAACAAAAAACAAAGGAGAAGAGGGAAAGAAATTACAATCATATCCTGACGTCGTTCCTCGTTCCTGACGTTACATCCTGTCGACGTTATAGTCATATTGTGTGGTGTGGTGGTGCATTCTTGCCCTTTTTGCCATTTTCGGTGTTTGCGATGAGACACAACGATGACAACTAGCAAGTGAAAATGCTAACGGCAAACATTTCATATTGTACAATACAATACCGTTGTTTCTGTTTTTATTATTGTACACTTAATAAAAATTAAATTCTGGGAAATGTCATTGATGTCATTGTGGAAATGCATCAAAGAAGGTGTGTAGAGCGGTTGGGGCGCTGTTCTGACGTGGGGTCATGGAGGAATTATTAACTCGCATTAGGGTGAAGTGTGTGGGCGGAACGGTTGCTTCAAATATCGATTTTCGGACAGTAATCTGGTCATTTGGGGCTCTTATGTGCGATGGGTCTTTGGCTTAAGGTGCTTTGCCGTTTTTAAGTATGTTATGCAATTTAGTGATTTCTGACGCCAAAGGCCCCATAAAAAGAGATCTAACGGCGTTAAGTTGTATGACCGAGGTGACCATCTGACTGAACCATCTCTCGAGATTGCCGGATTACCGAACTTGAACAGAGTCGGGTTAGCTGGTCAATTCCGTTGACCCTAATATGGTGATTAATTTTTTCAGCAAAAAAATAAGGTCTAATCCCAACTTCATCATGAAATCCACACCACACGGTCAGTTGTTGTGGTTGCAATCAAATCTATTAGAGCTAAATTGGCCAAGCTATTAAGGCCAAAAGGAGCTCTATCGCTGAAGAGGATTTTTTGTTGAAATTCAGGATTTTCTTCAAACTATTGCAGAGTCTAATATAAGAAGTTGCGGAGCTTCAAAGACGCCACAGATGTTTATTGATTTTGTAAGGGTTCAGGCTGAGTGATTCCCAATTCATGTGATCAACGTAGAATCGACTAGGTTGGCTCTTTTTAACTGAAGCACTTAGGCTCTGAAGCACTTTTGGCTCTTTTTTGTGCTTCAACAACATCGACTCCCATCACTACCTTGTTGTAGCCAGGGTACGAATGAGGATATCGAGAATGCTACGGAGTCGAGTAGGACAACGCAAGCTTGACGTCGGAAAGCTACAATCGCTAGAATCTTTGCCGATCGCGTTTCCCTCAAGCTCTCTCAAACCCCAACAACGACGACACTATCCACAGACCAGCAGTGGGAGCATTACCAGAACGCAATCAGAGACGTTGCCCCTGATGTGCTGGGTTTCAAATCGAGACCGCCTAGAAACCCCTGGTTTGACCTGCAATGCGAACGAGCCCATGCAGCAAGGCAAGACGCATACAAAGCCATGCTGAATAGACGGACGAGAGCTGCTTGCGAGCTCCACAACCAGAAAAGAAGGGAAAAACATGCGCTTTGCATGCGAAAGAAAAAAAAGGAGCACGAAAAGCGTGAGATCGAGGAAATGGAGAGATGTCATAACAGGAATGAAGCTCGAAAGTTTTACCAAAAAGTAAAATGAACATGTCAGGGCTACAAAGCCAGAGCAGAAGACTGCTGGAATGAAAACGGCGATCTAATAGTAGAATCACAGTCGATGCTGAGAATATGGCAGGACCACTTCTGCAGACTCTATTCCATCCATTCGCCGCGGACGATGACGTAAGAGAATCCCATCCACCCGACATAGACGAAGTCAAAATAGCGATATCGAGACTTAAGTCTAATAAAACCGCTGGCGCGGACGGGCTGTCTGCTGAGCTTTTCAAGGCGGCTGGAGAAGGCGCTTGCACCAACTTATCTGTAAAATATGGTCGGAGGAAAGCATGCCCGACGAATGGAATCTCAGCATCGTTCGCCCGGTCCACAAGAAAAGAGACCTCTATAATTGCGCCAATTATAGGGGAATAAGTCTCCTCAACGTCGCATACAAGATCTTCTCTGCCGTATTGTGTGAACGCCTGAAGGCTTTTGTGGATAACCTGATCGGCTCTTATCAGTATGGCTTCAGGCCAGGCAAATCCACAATAGACCAAATATTCACACTGCGGCAAATCTTGGAGAAGACCCAAGAATTTCAAATCGATACGCACCACCTTTGCATCGATTTTAAAGCCGCGTATGTGCATAGGGACAAGCTATACGGTGCCATGTCTAGTTTTAACATCCCTGCCAAACTCGTCCGATTGTGCAGGTCGACAGTGGAGAATTCTCGCTGCTCCGTTAAGGTCGGTAATGGGCTAACCCAGACCTTTGGTGTTAAAAAAGGATTTAGACAAGGCGACGCACTATCATGCAATTTCTTTAACATCATACTTGAGAAGATCGTACAAGAGTCACCGGCCAACACAAGAGGTACGATTTATTTCAAGTCCTCCCAACTGCTTGCGTACGCAGATGACATTGACGTGATCGGGAGATCGCAGCGAGACGTCAATGAGGCATTCATAAGCATTGAGACGGAAGCGGCCAAAGTGAGTCTTAGCGTTAACGAGGGTAAGACCAAATATATGCTGTCATCGAAAAAAGCCACACAACACCGACGTCTGGGCCAGAACGTCATGCTTGGCAGCTATAATTTCGAAGTAGCCAAGGACTTCGTCTACCTTGGCTCACTCATGACCAGCGACAACAACACCAGCGCTGAGATAAAACGCATAATAACTCTTGCCAACCGCTGCTTCTTTGGGCTCAAGAGGCAATTGAGAAGTAGAGCCCTCTCTCGAAAGACCAAGATAACGTTGTACAAAACCTTAATCATCCCAGTCTTCCTTTACGGCGCGTAGGCTTGGACTTTAACTAAAGCGGATGAGGACGCTCTTGGTCGTTTCGAGAGGAAAATTCTGCGTTTAATCTATGGTCCCGTTTATACTAGCGGTGTATGGAGGAGAAGACACAACGAAGAACTGTACTGGCTGTACAGCGACATGGACCTGGTACGACGTCTCCGGATCCAACGTCTAAGATGGCTGGGCCATGTAGAGCGGATGGACAACACGGCTCCGGCCCGAAGAGTCTTCACATCCAACCCGGAGGAACGACGCAGCAGGGGACGGCCGAATCTTCGGTGGCGCAGGCAGGTGGGAGGGGCCCTCAACCATCTGGGCGTGCGGCGAAAGATCGTGCCAGCTGAAAACGCTTGTTGGTTGAGGCCCAGGTCCACCGTGTACTGTAGCGCCATATAAGTAAGTAAGTAACTTAGAGCTGCTATATTTTGACAAGTAAATTGTCCCAATCGCACGGAAAAATTCAATTGTGAATATGTTGACTCGAATGTAGCCACTAGACGTTCTTAAAGTTCGGACCATCGACTTTGAATTTCGATAGAACAACAGAGTGCGCCATCTCCTATGGGTCGATGTAAATTTTGAATAACTTCAACAATTCTCAACCGATGTTGGAAATTCAAAAACTCTTACTCAATTTAGACCTTAACAATTTATTTTGATTAATTTTTGAAAACAATATCAATTAAATGACCGCCTTTATTGCCTCGTTTTCGCGCATTCTCCATGACATTTTAGAGCATTTCGGTCGAAATTTCTGCGATTTCCGCACGAATGTTTCTTTTGAGCTGTTCTATTGCCTTCGGGCCGTTAGCATACACCTTGCTTTTCAAGTATCCCATAAGAAAAAAGTCTGGAGGAGTGAAATCCGGCGACCTCGGAGGCCAGTCAATATCGCCCTTTTTTGACACCAATCTTCCAGGGAACTTCTTACGCAGAAGGTTCATTGTTTTGTCCGCAGTATGGCATGGCGCGTCGTCTTGTTGAAACCAAAAGTGAAATAAGTCTTTTTTACGCATTTCTGGGACCACATAATGGGCCAACATTCATCGATATCGATCGCCATCCACTGTATCGTCAACTTTGAAGAAATACGGTCCAATGATGGTTTTAGCGCATACGCCGGCCCAAACAGTAACTTTTTGGTCATATAGCGGCTCTTCGTGAATAATGTGAGAATTTTCGTTAGCGAGAGAGCGTAAAATGTGCCTCATCGGTCATCAAAATTTCCTGCCAGAACTCCGGCTCAGCAATAATCATTTTGTGCGTATGCCAAGCGCCGAGACTCATCTTGTGGCAAAATTCTTTGAGTTATCTGCACTTTGTATGGAGATAAGTGAAGATCATTCTTTAAAATTCTCCCCAAAGTGGTCCCACTGATGTCTAACTGCTGCGAACGGCGCTGATATGGCAAACTTGGGTCCTCTTGAACACTGGCCTTCACAGACTGAATAGATGAGTTTGAACGCCGCGGACGTGGCCTAGGTTGCTCACGAGGGCTTGCCACAGAACCAAATTGAAAAAAAATTCGAGGCCCAACGACGAATTGTATCTTTTTTGGGCGCAACACGATCACGATATTTTGCACGATACGCATGTTGAGTTAGCACAATCGAGCGTTCATTTTTAATGAACATTAAAACTATTTCCGCGCGTTCTTTTGGTATGAAGCGATCCGTGGTTAAAATTGTACTGAATTGGCGTTTCCAAAATGTTATGACATATGAAAATCGGTTGACAATTGTTGAAGTTATTCGAAGTTTACATCGACCCATAGGAGATGGCGCACCCTTTATAATTTCTATAATTTCCAAACGTTGTTCGTTCTTAAAAGCCTCTAAAAAAATGTGAACCCTATCTGACTGCTTGACATCCGCAGATCATTAAAAAAGGTTTAGAGTGCGTCTTCATTTCAATATGAAATTGTCATGTCTCTATTGAAAAACTCGATACACACCATCTCTTCATTGATTTCAAAGCTCTTACGACAGCATTCATCGTAAAGAATTGTTTGATGCGATGGCTGAATTTGGGATCCCGGAAAAGCTGATCCGGTTGTGTAGTGCCATGTTAAAAAATACGTCCGTAAAAAATACGGACCTCTGAACCGTTTGAAACATGCACCGCATTTCGGCAAGGAGATGCGCAGTCGTGTGACTTCTTCAATCTGGTGCTGGAGCAGATGGTGCGAAGGGCAGGCATCAACAGGGAAGGCACTATCTTCTACAAGTCTGTCCAGCTGCTAGGATACGCGGATGATATTGATATCATCGCGCGGTCGCGCCGTGACGTTGTGGAAGCGTTCACGGCGATTGAAGAACAGGCAAAACGAGTTGGCCTTAAGGTCAATCAGGATAAAACATAGTCCATGCTGTCAAGCTAAAACCAATCCGTCGCTCACCACCTGGGACAAAACGTAGCAATTGACAGCAACAATTTCGAAGCGGTTAAGGAGTTTGTCGACCTCGGGGCAAATGTAAATTTCACAAATGACACCACAGTGGAGATCCGGCATAGAATCTCCATTGGCAACCGCTGCTACTTCGGATTGTCCAAACAACTTGGGTCAAAACTCTTCACTCGAAGAACCAAAATCATGCTTTACAAAACGCTTTAAAGCCGAAAGCTAGACGATAAGTAGGACAGCGGAGCTGATTTTGGGTTATTTCGAAAGAAAAATTCTGCGCCGGATATTTGGTCCTGTCTCTGAGGAAAGTGAATGGAGGAGAAGACATAACCGGGAACTCTACGAGCTGTACAAAGATGTGGATGTAGTCCGGAAGGCAAAGATCCGTCGACTACACTGGCTCGGCCACATCGAGCGCATGAACTACAACGCCCCAGTGAAGAGGGTCTTCGACTCCGAGCATCCTGGTTCGAGAAGAAGAGGAAGACCGAACCTCCGGTATAAAGACCAAGTAATCCGCGGATGTTAGATTTAGTCCCGGAGGTTCAAAATATTTTAGCTTTTAACCCAGAGCTCCCGAACGATGCTCAGTTAAATTGTCAATTCAAACTGCTGAAATTGACCATCATTGATGTTGAGGTTCTTCGGGATGTAGGCCGTAGAGTACGAACACGAGGTCTTTAAGATAGCGTCGATATCGTCGGTATCGTCACCAGGAGCCATTTTTCGAAAGATCTTTAGTTGGGCAAACTTGATACTAAGCCTCAATTTTTTTTTGTTTTCAGGATCGTAGGATTTTAAAGTGTCAAGCACTGAAGAAACTTTCCACTTTCAATCTAAATTGTTGTTATCCAAAGCATCGTCTGGCTTTTAGCTTAGGCTTTCCCAGACACTGTTCCTAAAAGCATTGATTATCACTCTACAATCTCTGACGACCGCAGAGGAGTGAACAATGGGTTCAGGGTTCGTTTTTGTTTTGATAATGTGTTCCAACACTATTTTCGAATATCGCAATTATCTCAGTAAAAATCGGAGGGAGATTAACTTTTTCGGAGCTTGAGCTGCCTTGGTTGTCTTGGCATTTTGAATCTTCTGTTACTGAGGTCTTTGGCGCCTTATTCTTGTTGTTTTCGGCTGCCTTTGGTTTAAGTTTCTTTCCCTACTGGTAACTATGCCTAATAAGCTTAGGTTTGACGGAGAGGCGGTAGTTGGTTGAACCGTTGAGCTCTGGCTGGCATGCTGGGGGTAGACCAATATACATGTGAGCGTCGTCCGAAGATGTTCTTTGTTGTATTTTTTGTTTTCGTCTATTTACGAGGGTGGTCCGATAAGCCTACAAAAGAAAAACAAAAATTTTGAGAAATGGCAATTCATTTTTCAATATAGTCTTCTTTTAGCGATATACTTGACGCAGCGATGCTTCAACTTCTTTAACCCGTCTGAAAAATAAGTTTTCTCGGGGTCTGCAAAGTAGGCCTCCGTGGCGGCGATGACCTCCTCATTCGATTGAAATTTCTGCCAAGTTTTCTTTCTTTTTCAAGTTTGGAAACAAAAAGAAGTCGCACGGGGCCAAATCTGGAGAATACGGTGGATGGGGCAGCAGTTCGTAGCCCAATTCGACCAATTTGGCCGTGGCGAGGGCGGAGGTGTGAGCCGGTGCGTTATCATGGTGGAAGAGCACTTTTTTCTTCGCCAAGTGGGGCCGTTTTTTCTTCAATTCGGCGTCGAATCGGACCAATAATTTGGCATAGTACAGCCCTGTGACCGTTTTGCCCTTCTCCAGGTAGTCGATGTGGATCACACCTTGTGAGTCCCAGTAAACGGTGGCCATCACCTTTCCGACCGATGGGACAGTCTTCGCCTTCTTCGGAGCACGTTCGCCGGGTGAAGTCCGCTGTTTCGACTGTTCCTTGGTCTCTGAATCCATGTTTCGTCGACCGTCACGAAACGACGCAGACGACGACTCCTTCGGGCTGCGCTTAAACAGCGTCAAACACTGCTCTGAAGTGTTGGTTGCGCTTGTTGCCATTTCTCATGCCCAAAATTTCATGCAGGATATGACCCACGCGATCTTTTGGATGCCTTGTCTCAGCTATCTCGCGCACCTTCAATCGGCGGTCTGCCAATACCAGATCGTGGATTTTTGTCACGTTATCCTCCGTGGTAGCCGTTTTCGGGGCACCTGGACGTGGCTCATCAAAAACCGACGTGCGGTCACGTTGAAACTCGTTAAACCAATTTTTGATGGTCGCCATCGAAGGAGAAGAGTCACCATACACAGCATCCACACGTTCTTTGATTTCGCTGCGCGATTTCCCTTCCAAAAACAAGAATCGAATCACCGACCGATATTGCTCTTTTTCCATTTTTCTAAAATCCCCGGACACTCCCGCTTCTACACGCGGTCAAAACAAAACTACGAGACGATCCGGCTGAAATTTCGACAGTAGCCGTCTACTAGAACTTACAACACGATAGTAAGTTGCTCTTGCGATACTGGCGCCATCTGGCGGTGAGGCTAAGTACTTATCCCTCGTAGTTTCGTTCCAATTACGTCTGATTTTTAATGTGGCTCTAAAGGAACATGTCTGATGAAATCTCCATTTCAAGAAGTCCAGGAAATTTGCTAAGCAATAGAAGCATTCTTCCACTAGCTGTGTTGCATGTAGGGCAGTCCTTCTGGAAATAAACATAAAAATGAACATTTGTTGCAGGGTGCAGTGCTTACCACTTCGAGTTGAAAAAGTTCATGAAAAATGGACGCGTGGTCGAAAGTCTGCATGTCAATGTATTCCCGGTGCGATTGAGTCCTCCTGCACGGCGTATAGCTAATTAACATACAAATCTTTGAATACGTCTTAGGTCTGATGATTATAGTTATACAGGCCGGTGATGATAGGTCTAATTCTCACAGTATGCCTACAACCCAAAGATGACCGTTTAGCCGTATTTGCGGTGATAAAACCGAAGTGCCTTGGTCGCTTTTGTAAGTTTATTATTTATATTGGATTTAAAATGAGGCCAATACCTGGATATTTAACTTCAGCTGAGAATACAAGGCTTGGACGATTTAGTGTAAGCTTCCTAGTGAAATGTACTGATATACTCCTAGTTAAGGGTTAAATCCCGTCTGATGCACCAATCAGGCATGACACAAGAAGGTCGGCTTCTGGGCAGCCTTTTGCTGCCAGACCATTTCCCTAACCTTGCGGTTAATTTGAGGTTTGAGTTCGACGAGCTTTTCCATCAACTTCTCAAGACAAGAAGGAATTTTAGCAGCTCATTGGTTCTCTCAGTTTTTTATAGAAAAAGCAGATTAACTTCCCTCTAGGATAAAGCTCGACCTAAATAGTTCCATCAGGGATAGGATGATGAGGTGCACAACTTTCTTAAGAAGGATTGAAAAGATATTGTTTGTTGAGGTTTCGTAGGGTTCGACCCTATTCGGTATTGAAGAGCCTTTAGTGCCCACAGGAGCACTTTATTAGCTTAATGCAAGCCTTAATAAAAAAAAAAAAAAAAAAATAGAACTTAATTAACTTATTAACTACGTGACAGGGTCGAAACGATTAAGGAGAGGGTGAACGGTTGTGGTATAGGGCAATTCTACGACTGGACTTTTTGAGGTGAAGGTCGAAAAGATTGGTGTTAGCTTTGCGTAGCATTCTGGACATTGGTTCGTGGTAGCCATAATTTGTGCGGTGAGTGCTTATACGGAAAAGGACTGTGGACCGAAGGTTACGTGGGTTGGTGTTAAGGGAAATCATGTGCAATAATGTGGAGCCGTCAATGTTTCCGCTGAGAAGGACGTGAATAAAAAGAATATCCGCAACATCGCCACGTTCTTTAAGGGTTTGGAGGTTGATAAATTTTCGGCGATCTGTATAAGGGGGTCAGCCCAGAGAAGGCCACGAAGGGCAAAACGGATAAACCTACGTTGAATGGCTTCAATACGGGTAGCGAGGGATTGCATTGAGTCCCCCAGACTAACGAAAGGGGCCTAACGAAAGTAATGTATAATGATTTCGTAACGAAAGGATTCGAGAATTCTTTGGACCAACGTTTCACGAAACTGAGGGCAGAGTTAGCACGTTTGATAATGTTGTCGATATGGAGGCGAAAATTGAGTTCACGGTCGCAAATAACCCCTAGATCAACCAAGAAGTTGACAGGGGGAAGGGTTTCTTTGTGAATAATGTAGGTTCTGGGTGATGAGGAAGAGCCCTTGCGGGATTAAGCGATGGCTTGGCATTTAGGGACATTGAGCTCGAGATGGTTTTTGTGACACCAAGTAGTGAACCTGTTAAGGTCCAATTGGAGAGAGCACGAGTTGTCGATGTGTTTAAATATTTTCATATCATCGGCATATATGGAGAGCTGAGAGTTCAGAATAACGCTGTCAACATCATGAATGGTTAGAATAAATATCAGTAGGCCAAGATGACTACCTTGCGGGACACCGCAGGTAAAACCGGGAGAGAAACCGTGCGCAGTGAGCTTGAGGAGAATAATTTGGTGAGACATTTTGTCAAAGGCTTTGCTGAAGTCAGTGGCGACAACGTCTACTTCTTTGCCGGTTTCGAGTGCACTTAAACATTGTGAAACAAACTCGACTAGATTAGTGGTTGTCGATCGACCTTTTAGGTACCCATGTTGGTTAGGAGAAAATATGGGTTTGAACTGGAATGATATGTGCATATTTCCAACGCTGAGGAAAGAGTCCTTGAGAGATAGAGCTTTGAAATATAGCGGTAAGGGGTAAAATATAATGGTTCGTGTACTTTTTTAAAACTATGGCAGGCAGACAGTCGGGATCGATAGAGTAGTCGTCCCTTAGGTTGCGTATTCTTTCGGCGACTAGGTCGGGAGTTATGTTCAGTGAGACAAGAGACGTCTGGGGGCAATTTTTAAAATATTGAAAATAGTCGTGATCGGGCTGAGGATCCTGGTCGGTGAATAAATGGCCGAAGAAATGAGCAAAGAAGTTGGCGATTATTTCCGGTTCGTTGGAAGAGTTATTAAGAAAATCGAATGTAGCGGTTATTCTTTTTGTATTAATGAAGTGAAAGAAACACTTTGGGTCAGTGATGATGGGAGGATTGCATTGGGTTCAGTTATCGGAGATAAAGT
Organism: Merodon equestris; assembly: GCA_958301585.1. Taxonomy (NCBI): domain Eukaryota; kingdom Metazoa; phylum Arthropoda; class Insecta; order Diptera; family Syrphidae; genus Merodon; species Merodon equestris. The sequence continues at coordinate 18,786,691 of OY284414.1, forward strand.
GATTCAAGTAGATGTGGAAATTTAGTGTAGGACTGCATGTAATTAGAAAGGTCAGATGCAGAGGAGGATCTAAGATAGGCGTGCCAATTTCTTTTTTTCATTTATTGCGCAAAGAGCGTAGTTCCTTGCTACACCAGGGCGGAGATGAAGTGTAATTCTCTTTTAGTGAATATGGGACTGGTGTAACTGAGTTGCAGGGAGTCAAAGAAATTATCTGTGAAAAGGATTTCTTTGCCTGAGGAGGGGTAAGCGGCTATATAATGGGTCTCATCATCGGATTGAACCCATTTCAGGGGTGGGAATTTGAATTCGCCACAGATGATGATGATGTCGACGAGATCAACGGCGAGTTGGTAGCAATGTGTGGGCTGTGAGGGTCCTAAGTAACAGTAGGCAGGATAAAGTTTCCGTAAGACTTGTTGAGGCACTAGTGAAGTTGAAGTCAGCGGAATTCGATGATTTGAAGGGCAAGGGATTTTTTTTTTGTGTTGGAGGTTTCTATTATCTGTCGGAGCACTCAGACACAAATACTGGTCCATTGTACTACCAGACAGACACCTTGTCTTTATTGTATTTTCCCCGTTATCCGGAGAAAAGTGAGGAGGGGTATCAGTGATGCATAGCTAAGAGATTCGGCACACACCACGTCGGCCCCTAGGGTGCGCCACCGTGCGCGAGCGAAGGCGGGACAGTCGCAGAGATAATGTTCTGCTGTGTCATCCTCCTCGCAACATGCAGCACAGGTAGGCGTCTCACTGATGCCAAGCACCTAGAGATGCTTGGCAAAAGTGTAATGGCCCGTAATGACGCCCATTAGCCTTCTGCAATCATTTCTCCTTAAGGATAAGAAGAATGTTGCGGACTTTTTGCAGGCATCAGGGCGTACGCGCTTAGTCTTCCTGCATCCTGGATATTCTCTCCATCTACGACTGTGTACGTTAAAGACCCAATCATTGATATCAGATTTGACCGTGGAAGCAGGTAGACCTAAGGCGGGTTCAGGTCCTGAGAAACTCTCCTCTGAGCCTCTTCTAGCGAGTTCATCGGAGATCTCGTTTCCTGGGATTCCAGAGTGACCTGGAACCCATACAAGCCTTTGTGAATTTAGTCTTCCGGCTTTGTTCAAAAAGGTCTTGAGTTCCTGCATTAATTTGGAGTTGGATAGAGGGTTGGACACAGCTTTGAGTGCAACTTGGCTGTCACAGTAGACGTTTCACAACACAGTGCATGTCTATTAGGATAGCGTAAATCTTCGATTGGAAGACAGACGCATATTTTCCTTACGAGAAGTGCAGTCGAATGTTTTCGCGCTCAAAGAAAAATCCAGCGCCGGATCCCTGCCCAGTCCTGGAGCTATTTGGCCAAAGCCAGTCCTGACGCCATGGAAATGTGACTGTGAAATCGCGCAGTACGATGGCAGGTGTCATTGCGTCGGAAGGCATATCCATGAGACAGGGGTCGTAGGAAATTTCTAGCGGAAGTACACTGTCACTCCAATGAAAGCTGTACCACAAACCATTTCTCTTGAGGCGAGACTTAGCTTTCAGTGCACACCCTCTGATATATATGTCAAGGGGTGGAAGATTCATCATAGCATCTAGAGCAGCTCTCGATGTGCTGGAGAAAGCCCCTGTGCAGCTGAGACAGACCGCTCTTTGGAGTTTGGTGAGTGAAGCCACAGCGTGTTGGCTCCACCAAACAACCGATGCATACGAGATTATCGGACCTTTTTCGGCGATAAGCCCCATGTTTTGCCAAAGGCACCTTTGCATTGCCAAAAAGCTGATAACGCTTTGGTGGTTGTGGAATTAACATGCTTTGACCAAAGAAACTTGCTATCTAGGATGACTCCCAGGTACTTAGCTCCTTGGATATCGGGATGGGAATGCGTTTTAGCACCAGCTGAGTAATGCCAGTATTTTTCCTCTTTCTCGTGAAGAGAACGACATCAGTCTTAAGAGGATTAACCGACAGCCCATTACTCGTGCACCAGTCTTCCATCACATTTAGCGCCGCCTGCGCTTTGAGACAGGCATTCGCTAAACATGAGCCGACAGAGGGAACAGCAACAACATTCGCATAGGCCTGGGCATAGATTCCAGAATCCAGAGGCATTGAGAGCATCGAGCAGAGGGTCGACCACCATGCACCATAACAGCGGAGACAAGACGCCACCTTGTGGGCAGCCCCTGTTTACTCCAGACTTGACACATTGTTCGAGGCCTGTATCAGCGATCAATGTCCTGTGCACAAGCATTGCTTTGATCCACAAAACCAGTGCTTCATCTACACCATGCCGTCTGGCAGCGTTACACATGCTGTCGAAAGTAGCGTTATCAAAAGCTCCTTCAATGTCGACGAAAATGCCTAGTACGTACTATTTCCTTTCGAGAGCGCATTCAATTCTCCCAACTAGGTTTTGAAACGCAGTCTCGCAGGATTTTCCGCGCTGATAAGCATGTTGCATGTCCGAGAGAGGATGCATTCGAAGGGCAACTTTGCGCACGTGCAACTCTACTCATCTTTCCATGCTTTTCAGCAAGAAGGATGTTAGACTGATTGGTTTAAAGCTGGTGTTTTTGCATTTGTTTGCACCAATTGTTTTTCGGCCTGCCTTTTTTGCGTGTTGAAATTGGAACGTTGATTGATATCGCCTTTTGGACGGGGTTCAAAGGATCTCTCCTTTGAACATGGCTATACCAACTGAATCGGTCGCGCTCTATCTTTCTTATGGTGGTTTCTTTTACGTGGAGGCTTCCTCGGATCTTTGAACTTCTAATTCTGTCATGCTTTGTTACTCCCGCTGTCATGCAAAGCATCTTCATCTCAGCTGCCGTTAATTTGCTCTCATACTTTTTGTGCATTGTCCAGCATTGTGAACCGTATGTGAGCGCCGGACCTACAACTGAAGTGTAGAGCCTTCCTTTCAGCTTAGGGGGCATTTTTCGATCACAGAAGATGGCGGAGTTTTCCCGCCACTTCATCCACCCTACGCTTACGCGATGGTTGATGTCGTCATCACTAATTGCTTCTTTATTAATCATAGATCCCAGATATTTAAACTTTTCACACTTGGGAAGCACTCTTCCATAGATGTGCACCCACACAAATGTCCACCCACACATCAAGTGCTCGTTGTAGGGACGCCTGATCATCACTTATAATGGCTCCATCGTCAGCAAAGAATAGCTGGTGCACATTGGGGTCCGTCACTTTTCCTTCAAGCAAGCAATCAAGAACTGCTATAAAGAGCAGTGGTGTACACCGACTTTGATTGCGAACTCTTCGGTGACTCCTGCGGTGCATCTTACTCTTGTCGTTGCTCTCTTGTACATGTCCATGATCACTCGCACGTAGGTTTCTGGAACTCCTTTTTGTCTTAGCGCTACCCATAAAAGATCTCTTGGTTGCCGGTCAAAGGCCTTCTCGAAATCAACCAACACCATATGCAAGTCCTTTAAAGAATCACGATGCTTTTCCGTCATGATCCTCATACTTTGGATTGCATCTGTTGTTGATGTACCCGAGACAAACCCGCACTGGTCATCAGATAGTCGTATTATTTTCCGCAGTCGGCTATCTAATACCCGTTCAACGATCTTCATGGTGTGCGACATCAGCTTGACAGAACGGTAGTTATCACAATTTCGCGTATCACCCTTTCCTTTGTGCAATGGAAGAAGATAGCTTTCCCTCCATTGATTAGGCATAGTGTCGCCTCTCATAAGTTTGGAGATAAGAACCATGGCCATCTAGACCCGATGTCTCCGATCTTTTTCCAGAACTCAGAGGGTATCCCGTCCGGCCCAACAGCTTTTCTTTTCTTGGAGTTTTTAACCGCGTACCGAACTTCTTCGACTGTGATGTCGGATATTTCGGCATGATTCGGGGCGGCTCTTGGAAAGTACACTCGGGGAAACTGTTCGTTCAGAAGTTCCTCGCAATACTGTCGCCATCTGTGGAGAATTTTTTCGTCTTCCACAAGGAGTTGGCCTTCAGCATTGTTAATAAACTTTGGGAAACGAATCGCATTTCTTCTTTTCTGGGCGGCTATCTTAAAGATATTTGCTCCTTTGTTCAAATTGCTTTGCCGAAGCTCCTGGGTAGCCTGGTTCCTGTCAGATGCGGAAGACGATATTTCTTCCAACTCCTGATAGAGGCCTTCCATGCTTTTAGCTTTGAATTCGGCGCACTTTTTCTTCGCGATACCTTTGCAATATCTATATACCTTTTCAAGGCGAGCTTTTTCCTCTCTATTAGTAGAAGAGCACTTTGACCAAGCTTGGAAAGCCATTTTCTTTTCGTGTATCACTGCTTTGGCTTCGTCTGTCCACCACCAGGTTTCTTTTGCGTGTTGGCAGGGGCCTTTAGATGTTCCGAGTAGTGATTTGGCTTTCTCCAGGCCAGATTGTTGTAGGGAATCCTACATGTCTTGTGCTCTGCACTCCTCATTACCGACCTCATCGATAATGGAAAAGAGGTAGTTGTTCATGTTGGTAATAAAAGCTTCGCATTTTTCTTTATCCAGCTTATAGCACTTGATTCTCTCAGACACCTTCGTTTGCTGCTTTGACTTCTTACTCGCCTCCATAAAAAATTCAGCCAGGAGGAGACGGTGTTCAGGGGCGATCGCGTCTCCCAGGATCACTTGCAATCTTTAACTCGTGGCTTCATAAAACTGGATACCAAATGATAGTTTATTTGAGTTTCATTTCCGCCCGCTGCTATAAGTGACGGCTTCGTTTGACGAACATGGTATTTAGCACTATAAGACCGTACGACTTGCACATGTTTAGGATATCTTCACCTGAAGAGTTCCTGGTGCCGTATCCCAGCCCTCCGTGGTAGTCTTCATAGTCTTCGCTTGTCTTCCCGACATGTCCGTTTAAATCTCCCCCAACAAACAAAAGCTCTTCCTTTGGGATGATTTTGACAAGGTTGTGGAAATCTAGCCAGAATTCATCTTTTTCTTTTTGTTCGCATCCTACTTGAGGGGCATATGCGCTTACGATGTTCCACACGCATCACCAATTTGAGAGCCATCAAACGGTCACTGGGCTTTGAAATGGTTAAGACGTTGCCAAGTAACTCTGCATTTCTTCAAGCTCATAACTGCGACCACTCATGCTTCCAACGTTCCAACTCGCGACTCTTAAGTGTGGCTTACACCGTTGCATTACTTTGCTATCCCCCGGAAATCCTATAGCTCTGACCCTAGCATTGCTGCTCGTCCCAGGATCACGACCATTAGTAGTGCCTGGCGGGGTAGTGCTTTTCCTTTTAGCGTTATTTTCCATAATGCTACGGTTTGACCGTTTTCTTTCTTCTCCCTCCTTTTTTTGGGCATGCTCCAGATTTTTTATTTTTTTTTGTTTGATTTTATTCTTACAACACCGGTGATTTCCAGTCGTGTCAACCCACTGATTTGCATTCACACTTGTGGGGCAGTTTAATGGTGGTATATGTGTCCCTAGACTCACCTTGATGTTTTCTAAATTGCCTAGATGTGATTTTTGTTTACCTTTGTTTAGTCGCCTTTTACGACAAGCGAGAGGTATCGCTGCAGGGATATTCTTAACCCGTCCCTGCACAGGCCGGGGGTGAAGGTGAAGAAGGGGTGAAGAAGGGGTGAAGAAGGTGAAATAATAAGTATCTTAAATGGAAAAAAAGGATGGGATATCTTATATAATTACGCAATAGCAGCACTCCGGTATAGAAAGCGTATAATAGAAGGAGATTTCTAATACAAGACTTTAAATTTATATTTTTTCAACCTGGTAGACACTAGACGGCCATAGGCCAAACCCACTATGACTTATGTTAATATTTTTATTAATATATTTACTGAAATAAAAGTCAATTAAAACTAAAAAAAACTAAACTGATGCTGTGTATCGACTTGAAATTCGTAAGCCCTCTTCATGATCCGCCGTTGTATCTATATTCGAACTATTTCGGATTTTTCGGGCCTAAAAAAAAGCTGATAATAATCTATTAGATTGTTTGGGACGGGATGGAAGCGATGTTTCGGAGACGTATGGCTGTGTTCCTGACTGTAGGCTTCCATTAAATGTTCCAACAGGATGCTATGGCAAAATCTTTCAACGTCTTTCCTGCATAACAGGAAAGCTCGCACTTCTCGGACTCTTTTCCTTTTCTTCTCCGAATTGCATGCTTTACTCTTCTTTTTTGTTTTAAGAGCTCACAATCTAGGCTCTGTTTTTTGCATTCCGTTTTTCTACATGGGCGGGTGAGCACTCATGATGGTTTGAAACTGAGCGTATCAGAGGCATTAGAGCTCTGACAAAATCTCTGTGTATTATGGCAACAACATCAACGAGATGAAAATACGTTTCATCTGAGAGGACGAATTTTTTTTTTTAGTAAACTCGATGTAAATTTCCGGCTTAAGCCTAAGCAGAGAATCGATAACGAATCAGGTGGTCATTTGACTTCAAAACCTGAATAACTTGGGACTTTTAATCGAATCATCCGAGATCGATAATCCGAAGTCGCTGAGTTCAGTGGCGAGACGAGGTTACTCGACTTAAGCGCCCACTTTCAGCAATATTTGGATCACCATGAGAATAGCTTATGTTATCATTAGCATGCCCGTCTTACAAACTTATACAAGACGTGCGTGGCTGGTGTACTTCCTCCGGTTTGACACTATATATTCATAGCAACTCAGATTGCTAATGTACTTAAAAAAGGAATCAGCCGATTGCTGACCCCTTATAATCGGAATTTTCTTTAGAGTATTTTACGATAGGTCTTGCTGGCGACTAAGCATTTGCTGGTACTCTATTAACTCAATAAATGTAAGCCCGTACATACGAAGACCTACAGTGCAGTGAACGATATGCTGGAAAAAAAACATTATTCGCGTACAGTTTAAGGCTCATCATGCCTATTAAACCACTTTTTAAGCGATATTTTGGTAAAAACAGTCTCGAATAAAAACAAATCCTTTTCGTGCCTTTGTTGACACACTTTTTAGTTTTCAAAACACGACAAACTCGTATAACTACCAAAGTTCGTGTACAAAAACATTCTGAGGGCTTTAAATTAACCCATGGCCTGGGTGCACCTATATAACCCAATGAATCACTCAGTAATCAGAGAAACCCAAGTGGACAGCCTACCATCCCACTCTGCTATGCACCTGCCTCATAACTGATTCAATCAAAACATCATCGATCTCTGTGACAAATTGTTATTTACCTTCAAAATACAAATAAATTCTCCACCCCAACCCGACAGGGTGTGACCCAAGGGAGTTGTGGCACCCCCTTTACGGCATAAGTCGACGATTAGCTACATATAAGCGAAAAATATTGCCACACATATGGAAACCTAGGGAACCGTAGTACATAGTCTCATAATACATACCTAGGACACAAGACTGTTAGATCGAAACCAATCTAGCTCGAGTCGAGAAATGCAAAACCTCACTTAAGGAATTTTCCTTCACCCCAACCCCGTTTGTGGCAGCTAAATCGTTACAGCCCTCATCCGACATGCTAATGCACGGACTTACATTTACAATCCCAACGATATATAGTTGCAGATACGTACTTGTGTAAACGAATCAATGCTTTTGAAACAACTACAATCTAAACTGGTGCGGAGTGTAGCCCAATCCAGGGCATTTAATTCCTCACCAGCAATTTCCTTCGTCGTGCGATATCGAAAAAACAAAATCACAGAGTATACACCAGGATATGAGGGGAGGGGGCGGTTATAGGGAGGTTTGAGACCGTATCGTGGTTTAAGGATCTACAACGTAAAAGTGGTATAAGGCAGTGCCGCATGTGGTATACTCGTATGTACCTATCCGGTGGGCTGGTGCCTTTCTGGTGCTCCATTAGCGTGTGTGTTCCACATGCAATCATTTTCGAAATTGGTTATACTCATAAGAACGGCGAAGTTGGCACGTAAACTCGTCGTTGCGCTGGTGAGGTAAGGTTGATGGAACTCGCCCGAAAGTGGGTTGACGCAAGACCATGTCGAGAGACTAAAAGCTACAAATGAATTCGATTGTACTCTAGAATTATATCGACTGGCTACCTCTAATGACCAATGCGGCCCCTCTCAGTCACTTCTTGTGAAATTGGATACTCCCACGGCAATATGCGAGCATCACCCTATAGGAGCGCCTTGGGGTGTAATAGAAAGGGAATAATTCATTCGTAGGTTGATTCACATACATATTTACGATGCAGGTCTTTTTTCCTCGGCCTCATTTAAGGACGAATGGCGGTGCAAGACGAACCATCGAAAATACGTTACAATCGCGTTCAACGATCTCCTCCATATGTCTGTCGGACTGCGGAATTCCCGCGACAGGTTCTTCTTCCCCAGGTCGAACGTCATTGAAAGAGAACCAGGAAGCAAGTGCCATCCGAGGGTGGAAACGAATTCTATAGTCGTCTACCTACCTGTACATGTGGTTCATCTGATCGCTTGACCGCGTGACTGTTCCTTTGTTTTTTGTAATGACAGGTGCGGGCTGACGCATTTAGCGGAACGTCAACCTGTAGTGACAACAACGACGGGGGAGGAGGAAACCGAACCTGTTGCGAGGCAACGCCGACTGTAGATGTGTTCTCTCTCCGATTACAGTGCTCGATTCAGAGCAATAGGTTATGTACGACCGAGTCATCGCCCTCCGTAATAATCGCTTATAGTGAGTGATAGAGATGATTTGTTCCGTGCGTCCATGGAGAGACAGGTTCATCGTTTGATGGCTGCGCGAGGCATGTGTTGTAACTCGTACAATAGGTCGTAATCGACGTTAACAATTTAAGTGTTTTTGGCGCAATAATCGTCACAGTAGGACGGCGAAGAAGACGCGGAAAGGCAGCCAGCTGCAGGGGACAGTTGGTGTTGGCTGTATACCTCTTTGCATGCGCTATGACCTAAGTAGCCCTCTTGTACCGAGATCAATAATTATCTCACCGATAAAAATGATACGCCGCCTGGTAAGGCTTTAGTAACGTTTTGGAGCAGATTGTGTGCGACTCTGACAGCAATCTTTTGATCAGGATTGTCTCGTGGCCAGACAACGGGAGTTCACCCTTAAGATCGTGGATCATATCGAGATAAAGTTCGTAGCGAGACAATTAAAAAGGTGCTGCATTCATGAAAGGTTTGAGACTTCACGGCTAAGAGGTTCGGCACACACTACATCGGCCCCAAGGGTGCGCCACCGTGTGCGAGCGAAGACGGGACAGGCAGAGATGCTTAGCAAAAGTGTAATGGCCCGTAATGACGCCCGTAAGCCTTCTGCAATCAATTCTCCTTAAAGATAAGAAAAAAGTTGCGGACTTCTTGGAGACATCAGGGCTTACGCGCTTAGTCATCCTGCATCCTGGATATTTCCTCAATCTACGACGTGAGCTTTAAACCCAATCGTTAATGTCGGATTCGACCATGGAAGCAGGTAGGCCTAAGGCGGGTTCAGACCTTGGGAAAGTTCATTAGAGATTTAGAGATTTAATTTCCTGGGATCAGAATGACCTGGGACCCATACAAGCCTAAGTGAATTTAGTCTTCCGACTTTGTTCAAAAAGGTCTTGAGTTCATGCACTAATTTGGAGCTGGATAGAGGGTTGGACACAGCTTTGAGTCCAGCTTGGCTGTCACTGCAGACGCATATGCCTTTTCCCTTCCACCTGTGCTTCACAACATAGTGCATGATCATTAGGACTGCGTAAATCTCTGATTGAAATACAGACGTATATTTTCCTAAGGAGAAGTGCAGTCGAAGGTTTTCGCGCTAAAAGAAAACCCCAGCCCCGGACCCCTGCCCAGTTCTGGAGCCATCTGTGAAAATGCGAAGACAGTCCATTCCAGGTTCAGTGTCTGGCCAAAGCCAGTCCTGACGCCATGGAATTGTCACTGTGAAATTATTGTGCATAAGATGGCAGGTGTCATTGCGTCGAAAGGCATGTCCGTGAGACAGGGGCCGTAGGATATTCCCCGCGTAAGTATGGTGTCATTCCAATGCGAGTTGTACCAAACACCATTAATCTTGAGGCGAGACGTGGCTTCATGCGCACCCTCAAGGTCGCATCTAGAGCCGTGCTGGTACAGTTTGGTGAAAGAGGCTGTGACATCTTGTAAGTCTGTTCCACCAGACAACCAGTGCATATCGGCCTTATCATTTCTGTGTAAATCCAGAGGACCTTTATCGGCGATAAGCTGACAGCGCTTTGGTGGTTCTTGACTCAACATGCTTTAATTAAAGAAGCTTGCTATATAAGATGACTCCCAGGGACTTAGTTGCCTTTGATATTGGGATGGGAATGTCTTTTAGTACCAACTGAATCATGCTTGTATTTTTCCTCTTTCTCGTGAAGAGAACGACATCAGTCTTAAGAGGACTAACCGACAGCCCATTACCTGTGCGCCAGTCATCGACCACATTTAGCGCCACCTGTTTTGCTTTGAGACAGACAGTCGCTAAACATGAGACGATAGAGAGAATGGCAACATCATCCGCATAGGTTTGAGAGCATCGAGTAGAGTCGACCACCATACACCATAACAGAGACAGGACGCCTTCTTGCGGGCAGCCCCTGTTTACGATAGACTTGACACATTGTTCGAGGCCTGCATCAGGGATCAATGTCCTGTGTACAAGCATTGCATTCTTCACAAAATCAGTGCTTCATCTACGGCCTGCCGTCCAGCAGCGTTACATTCGAAAGTTGCGTTATCAAAAGCTCCCTCAATGTTCAGCATTGAATAGGCATTCTCGCAGGATGTTGCATCTCCGAGAGAGGTACATGCGAAGGGCAACTTTGCGCACGTACAACTCTACTAGTCTCTACATGCCTTTCAGCAAGAAGGATATTAGACTGATTGGCTTAAAACTATTGGCGAGTGAGTAATCTTCTTTCCCTATTTTGAAAATAAAAACCACTTTCACCCCGCGCCCAGGAATAGGTATCGCAAGTGCCAAGCTAGCAGCGAAAATTCTTTTCAAAGCAGGAGGCAGCTGTTAATGCCTTTTTGCAGAATAACAGGGTATATCCCATCAGTGCCTGGCGACTTCAAACCATCGTTGTCTGACAACGTAGCATCTGGTAAGACTCGGCAGTTAGTGGCCATCACTACATATCTGTTAGATAAGGTTAAGTAAATTACCTTCTGTCGCCATGTTGTGACAGGAGTAAGTTGAGAGCCAACATTGTTGATGATAAGGTTAGATGAAAGAGTGAAGTTTATAAGATGGTCTTCTCTCAAATTGCACTTGCTGCTGCCCCAAACAGTGTTTTCAGCTTAAGCATCGCAACAAATGATGAAACCAAACTTTTTGACTTCACAGTATTTTACGAGTTTATAAACTACCTTCGGTAGGGAAGTAAGCAGTCGCCACGACGAAGTGTTCAATTACTCTGTGCGCTTTATATTTAGCTTATTCTGGCAGTCACCAAATCTTGCAAACAAAATTGTCCAAGCTGGGTTGCCGATAGTGAGTTCGATATGATGAGGCAGACCCTATTCTTTCGGATCGCCCATCATAAAGAATCAAAGCATCACGTATACTACCAAGACCACCTAGAGAGCCCTTACTTTCTTTGTAGAAATAAACATTCCAGGCCCTCGAGTCAAGTCCTCGATTCTGCGCACTTAATTGCATCAGCACATTCAATTTCTTTCCAGGTTTCCCCGAAATCCAGCAGGTGGCCTCTTGAATTTGGGGAGACTGACTACCTGATAGGCAGTAGTTTTCAAAGGGGGAATTTTCGGCTCCATGTTCTTGATCCAGGCAGATATCTGCTGTGAAGAACAGCTCACAACGAAGGTGCTATTCATCAGACCTGAATACAAAAGCCTGTTACTGAGGCTAGCTCCAATATACGATCGTCGCATTGCATACAAACTGCGCTAATCATTCTACTGCCACTGCCAGCTTTCCCTATCCAGAACTTTTTAGAAGAGATGGCTGTCTCTTTGTAGGAAAGATGCTTCTTTGGAGCAGTCTTTAGTTTTCTTCGTCTTCTGGTTTTTGCTTTGATCTTTGTGGGTCGTCGCATCTGCCCTAGGATTTCGATTGTTTGTCACCTCGTCGGAGGAGGAGACATCACATCCTCTCTCCACAGCGTGGCTGTGCCCTCTTGCGAGCCCTCTTACTTTTTTTGGTTTGAGCTCCTGCTCCCTTCTGATGTTACTCTGGGAGAGCTTTGCCAGCTTGAGGGTTGTTGTGCCCCGAAACAACCTTGTCTTTTGCGGTAGGAATCTGCCTATCAGCATCATCAGGTTTTTCGGTGGTAGCGCCGGCTATAGCAGAACCCTAAACGCTAACAGCTCCGTCAATTTGGAAACCTAGCACGCTCTTATTAGTTAGTTGATCCTCGCCAGTAGGAGGAGAAATGTTAGAGGCACATGCCGAAATTGCTAAAATGCTCGTGCTCCGTTCTCCGCTGCGCATCACTGAAAAGAAAGGGACCGCAGATGGGAGGGTCGGATGGGCTTCGGTACCTCCGCCGACCTAACCCTCTTAACTGCTTTCACGAGAAGTTTGCCTTCATTACTCGTGCCTCTGGCTGTGTGCGTCTCCTTGCACAATTTTTGGGTACGCGTCTTTCCCTTTCTTATTTGGGACTTAACAGTACAATCACCAATACGTCCCAATTCTGCGGCGCGTTCAACCTTAGCCGTTTCCCGTGCCTTTGTTGGGTGTAACCCTCATGCTCAGTCCAACCAGATTGTCGGACAATGAGCGGCAGGAGTCGGTATCGTTCCGAGCTGCCGGAGAGTTTGAAATGAATGGTGAGAATCCTTGCCCTGCCCGCGACTAAATTCCCGCGGGAATAGGAATTCTTCGGGTCTTAGTTCGAGATCGATGCCCTCTTATGCTCCTCTGCCACGATAATACGCTGAAGGACGAAGAAGGATTTCGTGGGTGATCACAAGTTGAAATCCTTTTATCAATTAAAGTCTACCTTTACAAGATAAACGAGTTCCTAGGCAACGAATTAAAAAAGAAACTCGAAGCTTTGAAGTCTCAAACGTTAAGGAGTGTAAAGGAAATATTTGAGACCTCTTTGAGTTGATGGGGATATATCATCGTCGATCTTTACATCGACGATGATGTACATCACTTAGTTGGGTTAAATGTTTTAGATCTTTTATTCAATTGTGCATCGTCCCCAGAGTGACTTGAAAAGGGCTCAAGGAAAAATCGGAAAGAGTTCGCGTTATTAAAGGTGATGCGACATTTCTTCTTGACTTTTGTACTTGCAGAAATGTTGCCTTATGATCAGAGCGAAGTAATCGGGAAAGCGACTAAGGACGAAAGTTATCGACTTTAAAGCGATCGCCGGGCTGTGATCAGCATCCAAGGGAGATTTTACAACCTAAGTCTCTTATGCGCCCCTATTGAAGAAGCTGAAGATCAGAAGACTTCGATGACCTCCTAGATGGTGCCTACGGACCCAGTCCGGAGTACGAATTAAGGATTATACTCGGAGACTTTAATACCAAGATCGGTAAGGAAGATATCTTCAGCGGAGTGATCGGAAAGCATAACCTTTACGATACGACAACTTCCAACTCATAGATTTTGCGACAACTCATAATATGGTGGTATGTAGCCCAAGATTCCCTCGCAAGAAAATCCAAGAAAAGCCTCCGAACGGTCGAACACTCCAATCGATTATGTGCTCATTGATGTAAATTGCTCGTCATTCAGGAGGACGAACGTCAACTTTGACCACTAGCACGTTTCAGAGCTCAACTATCTAATGTCAGAAAGTCGCGCCAACACAAAGCATTGACATTGGATGCCTGAACACACCGAAAATTGCCAGAGCCTACTGAGAGCAACTGGGTCAATAGTATGTGTTGTATTGTCGCTCAGCCATATAGGAAATAGCCGAGACTACCGACGTCAAAAACCCCGTGGTATGATGCAAAACCTCGTGTGAGAAGCAACTAATGAGGCATATCGGAAAGCGCTACAATGGAAAACAAGAGCAGTGCATGAAGAGCACCACGCCAGAAGAAAGGACACAAAAATATTGCGACTGAAGAAAAGGAATCACGCAGACTCCCAGCTCAACGATATCGGTGAGTCCCGTAATCGATATAAAATAAGGTCCTTTTACAAAAAAAAACCAAAAGCCTGGTAACAGGTTACAGAAAGGGCAAGTAGGCTCCTCAAAACTTTTGTCACTGAGTCACACGAAATGGTAAACACGTTCAAGCAGCACTTGCAAATGCTGCTTAACGATCAGGGACCGAAGAACCTATCAGGTAGGGAACGAAGAAATCCCAACTCTAGGCGATGAAGAAGTCTTCCCACCCAGCGTTGAAGAAGTCGGCACAGCTATCAAGAACCTGAAAAATAACAAAGCCGCAGGCTCGGAAGGTCTACCTTTAGAGCTTTCAAGGCTGGCGGCCATGTTTTGGTAGGGAGCATGCACCAGATCATCAGCAGAATTTAGGAAGATGAAATCATGCCCGACGACTGGAATATCTGCTCTATTTGCCAAGGTGTGTCTAACTTGGGATAACTCCACAAACAACATCCCAGTATATATCCGGCGCAGAATTACCGCTGTTATTACGGCCTGTCAAAATAGCTATTGTCTTAACTCTTAGCTCGAAGGACCGAAATTATGTTCGACAGAACACTTATATTGCCAATCTTGCTTTATGAAGGACGATAAGCAGCATGGCACAGCTGATCCTGGGATTCTTCGAAAGAAAAAATTTGCGTCGGATATTCGGTCCTATCTCCGAGGAAGGCGAATCGAGGAAAAGACAAAACCGCGAATTCTGTGAAGTGTACAAGGATATGGATATAGTACGGAAAGTAAAGATCCGCTGACTACACTAGGTCGGCTACATAGACTGCATGAATACCAACGCTTCCGCGATAGGTTGCTTTCTTGATATTGAGGGTGCTTTCGACAATACCGATCACGCCCAAATACAACGCTGCATCCTCAGCACAGGGTTAGATAATACTTAGTAACAGGAAATAAACAGCTGACTAGGCAATGATAAAATCAGTGTAAAAACCACGAAAGACTGCCCTCAAGGCGAGGTTCTCTCATCCGTCCTATTGTCCATCGTAGTCAATGAGCTGATTAGCATACCCAGCAACAATGGCTTCTATGTCCAAGGCTATGCTGATGACATTGTGATCCTAATTAGAGGAAAATTCGAAGACACAATCTCGGAACTCCTTCAAAGGCCACTCAACCTTGTTGCGAGATAGTGCATAAAAGTTGGACTCAATGTCAACCCAAAGAACAACCACCACAGCAGCGCTAGAAGTCATCACGGACCTGCCACCCGTACACCTCCAACTTAAAAAAAGAAGCTCATAGACTCATCGCGGAGGTAAAAATACCCCATATAGACAATTGTCTTTCAAGGTATAACTTCAGCCAAAACTTTAAGGTCACAATTCCCTCTCGACACACCTGGGAGCAAAATAGACCTTCCTTTGATCGTCAATCTTACCATATGTGTGGTACACAGATGGATCCAAAACTTACGAAGGTGTTGGGGCTTGAGCATATGGAGCTAACGCTGCAACAGACATCTATCACAGCATAGACAGATACAACACCGTCTTTCAAGCAGAGATATTCGCAATTGAACTCTGCCTCAGAGAAAATATAAACAGAGCTATAACCAATAGAAACATTTATATTCTCTCTGACAGCAAGGCTGCACTTCTAGCTCTCAAAAGCTACGAAGTCACCTCTGAATTGGTATGGGACTGCTTATAACTATTACACCAGCTGCCCAACACAAACAGAATTCACCTCATGTAGATACCTGGGCACAGTGGCCATATAGGAAATGAAAAAGCAGTCCTATTAGCAAGAAAAGGCTTTGCAACAGCATTTATGATGCCAAGACCATTCTGCGGCATACCTATCAGCACCATAAAATGCTACATAAAGGAATGGTTGAGGAACACGGCCAACCACTATTGGACACAGAAGGGAAGGTACGAGTAGCAGCAAGGCCAAGATGTTCCTACCAACCACTTCCCTTAAAAGAACGAAAGAACTCCTTAAAATCCGAATCCGAAACATGATTCCTCACTGGACACTGCCCGGTCAACAAACATCTTAAAACCATGAGCATCACACAAGATGGTACCTGCAGAATGGGTAACGAAGACGTAGAAAGAGCAGAGCACATACTGTGTCACTGTAACTGTCTCATCAGTACACGGCACAAAGGCCTAGGCATGCATTATCTTGAAGCAGAAGAAATCGCTGCTAGTTCACTCAAAAGCATACTAAGTTTTATCATGAACTCAAGATTTTTGAGCGAACTCTAAAGGGGGGACATCACAATAGGCCCATCAGAGGCAGTGATTAGGTGACATTGTCCCTCTCCCCATTTTAATCTCGAGCCTCTCGACCATTTTAAACCCGAGCCTGCTGGTTCGAGACGAAGAGGAGGACCGAATAAAGACCAAGTGATCGCACAGGTAAGACGACTTGGTCTTGATTTTTTATTTATAATTCGTGCAGGTTCAAGTGTGTACGCTCTTATGGTGTTTGCCACACAACCTGGACGGGGTGTAGATGGCTTGTGTCGAAGATGTTAGTTCACTACTCTCCGGGGGTGGTTGTCCTAGATAGGATTTGAGAGATTCGACTGAATTTGTGTTGGTTGTAGTTCACAGTAACTCTTTTGTTTCCATGTTATTAAGGTGTTATATTGGATATGCACACACAGAGGATGAATTTTGAAGTGATCTTATACTGCGAGCATTTTTTGTCAGCATTTTTTGATCATCTCTCGTTCACAACTGATGTTGAACAGTTCTTGACTATGGATGGACTTGAACTACAGACCTTCGGCTAAACAGTCGGTGATGATTACCATTGCACCACGGCCACCCCACCACCGATAACTGGAGACAGCATATCCGACTGCCAAAGGTGGAAGGCAGGTTTAGCTCAGGCTCAGCACCTCAGTAGGTCGCTGGCCTGAGAAGTAAGTAAGTAATGTTCTTAGTACAATGGACCAGTATTTGTGTCTGAGTGCTCCAACAGATAGTAGAAGTAATGTTCTCTAAATATGTTCTCAAAAATACAAGGTGGCGCAAAATGAATCACCCTATCAGAAGACGCGACTGTGGCTGCCGATGTCGCTGAGAACGAAGAAGTATCAAGCAGACGACGTGACGTCTACACGTGACTACAGCGAATTTCAGTGCACGTTCCGGTGCAAAGTATTATACAGACAATGCATCAGTTAATATCTGCTGACCATCAGTCGCGTGTGAATAACTGCCGAGCCATCCTTAGTCTCAACAACGAAAACGACGATTTTTTGTCGAAAATCATCATGAGCGGCGCTGAAAATCCGCGTGTGACGCACGAAGAGCCATTACTTCCACTCAAAGCCACTGCGTGGTGCGGCGTTCATGCGGTAGGAGTGATTGAGCTGTAGTTTTTTTAGGACGCCATCGGCAATACGGTCACTGTTACTGGCGATAGCTACAGGGCTATAATAAATGACTTTTTACTGCCGGAATGGGATGAGCGGGGCTAGGGGAACATGTGGTTTCAACAACATGGTGCAAGCGCACGTACAACACGAGCCACAATGGATATTGTGAAGGAAGCGTTTCTTGGTCGTCTCCCGTTTTGACGATTTGGCATGGCCAGCAAAATCGCCCGATTTAACCATCCCAGACTTCTTTGTTTAGGCCCACTTGAAGTCACGTGCTTATACCAACAAGCCTCAGACAATCGCAGCCCTTAATTCTAGCAAAAAGTATTTTTTTTAATTTAGTAAAAAGTAATTCAGAAACAAAATTGGATGATTAATTTTGCGCCACCTTAGTATGTATTTCATAGAGCCTTTGTCCGCACAGGCGGTTCAGTTGATCTAATATTCCTTTTACGCAGGGAGATGCAAGAAAACATTCTGGTGTGTCAATCCTGAAATAAGTAACATTTAAGTCTTCTACCTTGCAAAGCTGGGGTAGGCATATACGCATATATCAAACTAAACTTGCTGAGTAGCTATGAGTCTGAAACTTGGCTGTGTTATAGAGTACATGATTCTGAGCTCATAGCGACCGGTTTTAGGACCCTAGCTACTGTGGTTCCTGAGATCCAGGTAACAATTTGTAGAATTCAAGGTGAAGGACCTGGAATTGTAGCTTGGCTCCCGGCGAGCTGATCCCTTCTTGTTTAGAAATGAAACAAACTGTCGGTGTTTTTTGTTCGTTTTAGATTTATTTTGCAAAGCCTTTTGTGTGTGTATTTACATATCCTTTTTACGTTATCCTGTTTTCAGTTTTTTTTTATTTTGGTTTTGTCGATATTACAAATACGATTTGTGTAATGTATATTTGAGTAATTCGAATTCAATTTTAAATTTCTTTTAATTAATCATTTTTAAATGAATTTTTATTTCATTTTTGGTTTTTGTTTTTCATTTAGTTGCTGTCATTTCAATCTCTTCTAATCTACACTCGTTTTGTAAATAAATCTCTATCCGTCTTCATAACACTAAACATAGGTAAATAAGGTTTATCGTAATAATAATTTGAGAATTTTATTTAGAATATCATATGAGAAAAAAGTAAATTGTTTGTGTTTCAATAAATACAACATAAATGGTAAATATCTACAAGCATAGAATATATAATAAATACGATAACGCGCACGTTTAATGTGTGTTTGTGGTTTGTTTTTATTTGAACAGGTTTTTTTATTCGAGCTTTTTAACAGGTGAATATATTTAATTTTTATTTTAATATTCTCTTTGAAACTTAATATTTTTTACAAGTTGTTTTAGCTTACGATAAATACATTTAAGTAATAAATAGTAATAAAATGTTATTTACAATTCCGTGATGTTGGGTTTAATGCGTAGAAGGTGCAGGGGTATTTCTCTTTTTGGTGGCAATATTATTTTTTTCAAGGTGAAAATTATTGAAAAGGCATTCTTAGGGGTGGTCGGGGTCGGTTAAGTGATCTCACTTTCTGTCTCTATTTTTTTGTTTTTTTAATCGTCTTAAAGCACTTGTATACCATAGTCGTATGTACAATATATTTTTCATTCTTTGCTGAAACTCAGTGCCTTAATCTATGAATTAGATCGATACAATTTAATATTTTCTTATCGAAGGAATTTTTTTTTAAATTAATTAGCTGGGAGAATATCATAAAAAAAGTTTAGTTTTCTTGAATGTGATGCTCGTATTTCATGTCTTTTAAATTGTAAGTGTCAGCGTGCTCGGGTTGCTTCCTATCTGGCATAGAAAATCTTGGACAAAATCGAGAGAAAATAAATAAAATAATCGCTTGAAAGGCACCAATCGATTTTTGTAGCTTTCCCTATGAACTAGTTGCTGGCAAACATTGTGTTTTATCAATTTTAAATTTACGAACATGTTCTAAGCCGTTTTTTTTATTTTTAATAATTTACTTTTAGTATTTTATATCCACAGACAAAGTTTTCCTAATTGTTTTTCGAAAGCATTGGCATCTGTTGGATTTTTAAATTTAATATTTAATTTAAATTTTCCTTAAGAATTTTACTATAAATATTTTACGATTTTTTTAAGAAAGAAAAATTCGTTCTAATTAAAATCAAATTGGGTTCGAGCAATGTTTATTTTTGATTTTGGCAAAAAATTTATTTTTAAATACCATATGCTTAAATATTCTAATCAATATAAAAAATCTACTTAAGTGCAAGTGAAGGCAATAAAATGACGAGTGTTTTAATTTGTTTCTAAATGGCACACATTAATCTTGTTTTTTTTTATTTTGCGAATTGCTTTTAAATATTTTAATTGGGATTTATTTTTATTTTTATTTAAGGTACATTTTTGGTGAGGATTAAAAATGACAATATTGTCCATCCTAAGATTTTTAAAGCTAATTCATTAAAGAACGTCAAACTTTACTTAAAAAAAAGTGACACTTAAAATGCATTAAACAAGGATGTCAGGGTCACCGAGGGATAACTTATAGTTGTGTTCACAATAATAGGAGCACTCTGTTAAAATGATGTCAAGTCCTTATCTGGTGAGGACTGTTATAGAGAAGCAATATCAAACACAGACAAGCGCCTCTGCATTTGTCTGAAAGAGTTGTGTTCACAATAATAGGAGTTTGTGTAGTTTTCTTTGAGTATAAGTCATCATCGTCAAAGGTAGATAGGTTGAGGTGTGACAGGGTACAATTAGCGCTTAGGCGCCTTTTTGATGCCACAAAGCTCATGAAGCCTAAGAGGGATATTAATTTAAATCCAGCCTGTGGAGTTAAGAAAACTGGTTATGTTGACCAAGCTGAGGTTGGCTAACTCTGACAGATCATAGAGAAAGTACTTTGCTAAAAGCGCAAGGCCTGCCAGTGCCGGACATTCGTAGAGAGGAGGAAAGTGTACTACGGTTGCCAGTACCCCGCCGAGGAAAGAAGTTGCCAAATTACGAAATTATCCTGTCATCACTTCTTTTAAGCACTGATCATAATGGAACGAGGAAAACACACTAGTTCGGGTGAGCGGAAACTTATTCTCAGTCCGCAAAATAGGAAATCTTTAGGACTTTATGTGTGATCATAAGACGAAGTCCTTTTCTGGATCTGAAGCTTTTTTTTGCAACAAGAACCAGTGAAAAAGAAAAAAAGGAAAACACTAGTTTGGAAAAGCAAGAGCTCATTCGTAATCTGTGAAAAATGGGAAAATCGTACAAGGAAATACAAAAAGTCTTGGATTTGAAGTTTCCGCAATAAGAAGTGCGATATATTTTGAATAAAAGCCAGAAACGCGGGGTTCAACACGTAAAACAATCGAAAGTGAAGACGAGTTGATTGTACTGTTTGCAGAAAACTATCCAAGTGCGTCTTCTAAAGTCATTCTAGGTGCGTGTCAACCTCAATACTATTAGAGAACAAACCCTTCGCCCACGCAAGTTCCCGCTCTTGATAAAGAAGCACGGGCTCGCATTCAATCTTCCAAAAACCATGCCAATCGGCCTTGTAGCTGCCGGTTCCCGGCAATACGTACATATGTCATTCGAATGCTTTTGAAAGGTTTTTGAAAAAGTTCTGATCAGAGGGGTTGAGGAAAAGAACTGAACAACCAGTTTGGTTTTAAGGCGAGGCATGATACTACTCACGCTGCGTTAAAACTGGTTTCCGACATTCAGTGAAATAAGGCAAAAAACCAATGTGCGGGTGCCTGTCTATGGTTAGAAGCTCACCAGGTTAGGCATGTCAAATCACCTCTGTACATGATTTACATAATGACTATGGGAAAGAAGTTTGTTGTTAAAGGAACTTTGACATTAAAAACGGTTTAAAAAAGGGAGCGGTTAGCTCTCCGATATTGTTTAACACAATCTAACAGGCGATATTATAGGCTTTCTCAGTCATTCAATAGCGCTCAGATCAGGTCCAAAAATTTATGTCATCAATACAATACTGAAGTGTGACTTCGATCATATTAAGCGATATTGGAAGTTAAAAATTAACTTTCAAAAGTTGGAAACGATACTGTTTAGGACTTCGTTGTACAGAGCCTCAATGGGCTTCAAAAGCACTGGAGGAAATCCGCGATCATTGGGCAACGTAGACAACCAGTGGTGGACCAGAGATGAGAAACGCGGTTATACATCTTGGTATCTGGCTTGACCAGCATCTATATTTCAATAGACATACAGGTGCTTGTCTTGCTGGAGCTAAGAAAGCCTTCGGTATGAAAAGGAGTGTGTTAGACAGCAGTCAAGTTGACCGCTGGTTGAAAATCATATGCCACGTGGCCCTAATAAGGCACATCATCGCGTACGGTTGTCCGGTGTGGATTAATTTTACGCCATATTAGATGGAAAATATTCGTATATTCGAGAGGAAGTGCCTTAGGGTGTGCCTTAAAATGTACGGAACCCCAGAGTCCCATTTCATTAAGTATTATCTTCTAAGGCCTAAATAGGATCGACAATTTTCTTTTTAAAATGATCCGAAAGCAAATTGCAAGGGCAACGACTAATGATCTCCGGGGCTACCCCAATTATAAATACCACGAGAACATACTCCGATAGGGCTTCATTCCCCAAGTAGCAGTTGTCCATATCGATTCCGAAGGGTTATAGCAAAATTGAGATGGTATCCCGGTTGTTTACTACCGCCACCGGAGCGCCAGAGACAAACGGCTCATCCGCAACGGGTACAATATCAGCACTCATGAGATCCGCAATGGCAGACTTTTAAGTTTGATTAGAGTTAGCTAGGAGATCTTTTGGAGGTTGGGCGCGTTATCATCCTTAGATGAATCTGAGAACTGACTGAGGCCTGTTAGTTTGTAAGTCTCAGTGAGGTCGTCGGCCAGAAGCGAGTAGAAGCCACAAAGGACAAAGAACAAAAAAGAAGGATTTGGCAAGTTTTCTACCTCATAAAACAAGATTAGTGTCTGTTTGGCTATGGCCCGGCAAGCCATAATTGGTAAAAAAAACCCAGACGCCAAAAAAACCGATAGAAGTCTCGGATGCAAAAAACGGACAGATGGACTAATGATGACCTAAAAAATAAAGATAAAAAAATAATGTTCGGCTTTGTACATGGAATGTTAGGTCCCTCAAACGGCCACGAACTATAAAGTGCCATATCTAGTTTTGACAACCCTGCCAAACTCGTCAGATTGTACAGGATGGCATTAGAAAACTCTCGCTGTTCCGCCTTGTTGGAAGCGACCTTTTCGACATCATCCTTAAAGGGATTGTGCAAAAATCACTGGTCAATACGAGGGCAACTGCATATACCGATGATATTATCATAATTGGGCGAACTCAGCAAGATGTCAATGAGGCCTTTGCGAGCATTGGACTAAAAGCGGCTTAAATGGGACTGGCAGTAACTGAGCGCAAAGACAGGACACGAAGGACAGGAGCCACTGGCGTCTTGGCCAGGGCGCACTTACTGGCAGGCATAATTTCGGGGTAGTTGAGGACATCATCTGCCTGGCAGTGACATGCAGCAATTATACCAGTGCCGAAATCAAACATGAACATAGCACGACGAATCCAACGCCTGAGACGGCAAGACCATGTAAAGCTCATGGACATCACAGCTCCGGCTCGAAAGTTCTTTGAATCCAACCATAAGGGGCGATACGGTCGAGGAGGGCCCAATTTAATGTGGCGCACGCAAGTGGAAGGGGACCTCAACCAACTAGGTGTGCGGCACTGGAGACTGCTGGCAAAAAATTGTGTCAGTTGGAGAGGCTTCTTAAAGGGGACCCAGGTTCACCTTGAACTGTAGCGTCGAAGAAGAAGAAGAAGAAGAAGATGAGGTAATGTATCCTTATGAAGAATACGTAATGACTCTAAAATGGGGTTTCAATATGACCCGAAACACACCAGCAAGAGGAGGCAAAAGATCAGCTTCGTGTCAAAGGGTCTAAGGTCTTGGAGACCACCACAATCTCTTGACTTGAATACCGACAAAACTCCCTGGTGTGATCTTAAAAAATATGTTGCCGACGCGAAACCAAAAGACAAACAGCAGCTGTGGAGTGTCGTTAAGGAAACAACCTACTCCTTTCCAGCAGATTATGTTAGTTGTTAGAGACCAAATAAAGTTAGTTTTTGATAAATATCGAGATTTTTCCAAAATAAGCAAAAAATATATTAAAAAATTTAAAAAAATATAAAATTTCCAACGACTATGCCATTTTTGTAAATCTATTGGACTCCGCTCCTATTATTATGAACACAACTGTGTATCAATAAAATATTCAAAATGTAACTAATAAAGCAGATTTGAATATCGCTTCTTAGGTATTGAAGATCAAAGATCTTAAATATCACTGGTACTATGACATGGCGCCCGACGATGGAAAACAAGAAAAGGCAAAGGTCTTAAACTATTTAAATATTGTACTAAAGTGTGAAGGGGTTTCGGACCCATAGAACTGCAATATATAGCAATAGCCTCTACTCGTATTCGAAAAGAAGTAATGAGAAGAGAAGAGCACAGTTTTGACAATCGGACGGTGAAGCCACAACTTCTCTGATTGTATCAAGTTCCATTAAATGTGTCGTAATCTATGTCAAAAATAAAAATGAGCGTGTAAAGCTTGCTGAACTGGACGGGCAAACACAGGTGGAAATATTTCCTTACATACCCGTACGTTTTTTTTTTTTTTTGGTTTTGCTTATGCACAATGGTACTTGTATGCAGGTTAGCGATTGTCAACTAGTTTTGCGTTTATTGATTTCAATGCAAAATATAATTAAAACTAGCAAATAGTATTGGGTGTATGCATTAATTTTAAAGGATTTATAAGAGATGGCGCTGCTATACGTAGCCGACTATGCGGCAACTGCAAAAGAGCATTTGCGGGCAGTTTTTCTGCACCGAAAGTCATCGGTTGCTATTGGAAACTTGTGGTGATTATACTCTATCGATTTCGACCTGTGAGTACTGGTTTCATAGTCTTAAAAGTGATGATTTTGACACGGATGATAAGAAACGTCCGGGAAAGTCAAAAATGTTTGAAGATGAAGAATTGGAAGCAATACTCGATGAAGTCGACACGAATCGCAAGAAGAACTTTTATGATTGAATATTGACCAAGCACTTGCATTGGAAATGATTCAAGAGCCAAGGAATTGGGTACCATACGAGTTAAAGCCAAGAGACGTCGAAATAAAATCATGCGAGTTAACAACAGTGGACTTTTACCATTGGGGCTGTGTTCAATGATCTATCAGAAATTGATTGCCTGAAAAAAAAACATCAGGAATGGGCCGAAATTATTCAAAAACGTGATGAAATTTAGTCAAGTTCTAGACCAAATTTCAGCAGACTTTGTATCTTATCCTTTAAGCTACTGTTTTCGTTTAAAACATATAAAAAAAATATTTCAACTTGTCCTAAAATCGTGGCATTTTTCTGTTGATTTATATTGACAGCTCTTGTTAGATAGCCTTCGACTTGACCACTGTCAGCAAAATTAGCCTGATTTTCACCCACGCCCCGACAGAGGATAAAGATGACAACAGCAAGGATGACTTCTATGACCTCTTAGACAGAACAAACATGCGATCAATGTCTCAGCTACGACACGAAGAACGTGCTGGGAAAAGAAGAAGAAGAAATCTTTTCTAGAGTCGTCGGAAAACACAGCCTGCACGACAACATATCCGAAAACGGACTCAGGTCCGTGGACTTCGCCTCAGCGCGGAACCCGTCTGTAGTGAGTACACGATTCCCACACGACATTCAACAATAATTCAACATCAATAAAGGGACCAGGTGCTCTGATCAGTCAACCGTCAGCCAGATCGATCACATTGCGATCGATGTTAGACACTCCTTCGGTATTTTCGAAGTTCGAATTTTCCGAGGAGATAACATTGACTCGGATCATTTCCTTGTTGTAGCCAAGGTAAGAACTCGAGAAAGAACACCACGGTTTGACTTCGTAAAGCTACAGTCGCAACCGACCGCTAGTAACTCTACCGACCGAATCTCCCAAAAACTCTCTGAAAGTTCGACTCCGTCTGCACTAACAATAAAAAAAATTATCAAAGAAGCTGTCTCCGATGTGCTGGGTTTATGACACCTGCCAGGAAAAGCGACGAGTGCAGACAGGCCGACGCAGCCAAGCAAGACGCCTACGAGGCAATGCTGCATTGAACAACGACAGCTGTTCGTGAGTTTTACGAACAGAAATGGAAGGAAGAGAACCGGCTTCTCAAAAAAAAAAAAGAAGGAATATGAGAAGCGCGCGGTCGAGGAGATGGAAAGGTGCTGCAACAGGAATGAAGTCCAAAAGTTTTACCTGAAAGTAAAACAGTTTTCCAGTGGATATAAATTTCGGATCGATGCCTGCGGGGATGAAAACGGACAACTGGTAGGAAGAATCATTTCTGCAGTCTGTTAAATGGCAAGGAAGACCAAAATACTGCTGTCAGGTAAAATATTCCATTCGATTTGAAAGTTGTTAGACAAGAATTCCCTCCCTCGTGCTTGGATGAGTTCAAGATAGCAATATCAAGGCAAAAGTCAAACAAACTGGGTGGGCTCAGAAGGGAGTGGTCTATTATAAGCTGCTGAAAAGTGGTTAAACAATCAATGGACGCTAAGAGGCCAAAAGACAAACGAAGCACTAGGACATACGCCCAAGTTGTCGCACCAATAGAAAGAATCAACATAAAAGACGAAGAAAGCCTCTATTATTCGTCAGACCATTCACCCATTATATTAATGATAAGCCTGACCCAACAAGGCTTACTAATAAAAGAACAAACTGGGAAGGTTTTAAATGGTACTAAGAGTACCACTAAGAACACCTTAGATACTAGAAGTCGAAGTCGACATATTCGTTCGTCATTAGGGATTTTAAAAGCCAAATTCTAGGCTCATATTAAGAAAACTCGAAGGCGGAAAAAGAATCAAGTTACTCTCTATGGAAAGCTGTCAAAGGTCCCAAATTCAATCACCACCAATAAGAAAAAGACTAAGTTAATGGGCAAAGGGAGGTGAACAAAAGGCGGAAGTCTTTGCTGAACTTTTAAGCCAACCGAAGATCAACCGCTTACAGAATTTGTCTATCGGACGGACGAAACACGGAATATATAATAACACGATCCACGTTCGCTGAACTAAAGGCTATTGCCGAATCGCTTGAAACAAACAAGGCTCCTGGCTATGATCTAATTACAGGAGACGTTCTCAAGGCTCTACCAAGAAAAGCTTTACTAAACTCCTGTTTTTTATAAATGCTGCGATTAAAGGGTTCTTCAATTGGAGCGGGTAGATTTTGGCAGCCTGTGGCGGTCATGTTATCTAGCTGACATCTGTTAAATCAGTTATTTATTATTCAGTTTCTGATGCCAAATCACCATGGCAAGCTGCACGACTCTTCAACGTTTGGTGGCCAAATTTCGGTCGGCCGAGAACAACTCCGCGGTCCGTAAGTATATATGAGAACTCGAGGCAGTCCATTCTACTCGGTCTTCGCAGACTTCAACCTTGCGAATTTAGCATCGGGACTTGGGCTTACAGCCAACTGACTCAGGAGCTCAAAGTTCATGATCATAGACAACGCCGTTTGTCCGCTGACTGGGCTTCGTAGCGTTTGGAAGTAGACCCCAATTTTGGCCAAAAAATCATCTTTAGCGACGAGCACATTTTTGGATGAATGGCTGTTTTAACAAGCAAAAATCCATTGTGGATTTTGGGCCGGCGCTGTCATTAGTCCGTCAATGGCGAGCGCTACACAACGATGATATTCATTTTCTCATGGCCCAAATTGAACCATATGGACCTAGACGTGGTTCCAGCAGTACGGCGCTACGTGGCAGACAGCGGACGCCACGATTGACATTCTGCATGAACGATTTGAAGGTAACATTATCTCTCACAGAGTCGACGTGAATTGGCTACCAAAGTCATGCGATTTGGTCCCTCTAGATTTTTTCTTGTGGGGTTTCCTAAAGTCGCAGGTCTGTGTGAACATGACACATGCCATTGCTCAAATTCAGCCAGATCTATGCAGAAGAGTTGGATCCATACCACCGTAAGAAGCCGAGGCGAGCATTTTAACAATGTCATATTTCATACATGGGCCTTTCAAATCAAAAAAAAACTGCGGTAATACCTTACACACTTCTTGTTTTATCCCATTTCAACATCTACTCGCCCTTGAAAAGCCTTTTATGATTCTTCGAAGAAACCTTATCCAAAATCACCAATTTGGGCTCAAAAGGCATCATCATCCACCAGAAGTATGAAAAGCTTTTTACACCAAACTTCTGTCTAACAAACGTGTGACGCACCCTTACTATTCCGTGGAGGAGTCGTACTTATGTAGCTGCCTTAGCCATGAAGTGAAGAGCAACGTTGAGACTCAGTGTTCTGCCGTAGTAGAAATTAAAGATACTAAGGCGGCACTGAGGTCTAATAAAGTGCCGGGACCTTGCGCCTAACCAATCATTGAAACCTTTTTGCAAAATGGATATCTTCTCCGGGAGTTGAAGGAGCAGGCTAGTTCCCGGCCACATAAATCCTGTATTGATCACAACAACAGCTTGCGAATGATAGTCGAGCGAAGTGTAGAATACCGCCCGCCGTTATACTTGATGTTCATCGATTTCGAAAAGGCAATACGGGCCTTAGCGTCCCTGAAGAAATCATCAATTTAGTCAAAAGTTTATACAGCGAGGAATTTTGTCGGATTCTCCACGAAGGTGGTAGAAGTATAGACATCAAAATAGGTGTAACACAAGGTTGTGTACTTTCCCCAAGGCTCTTTAATATTGTCCTAGATGCTGTCATGAATCAAGCCCTAAAGGATCAAAGGGGCATAACATGGAGAATGGCTCGCTGACTAACCTCGACTACGCAGATGACATATAGTGCCTTCTGGCCCACAATTACGATGAAATGATATTAAAAATATAATAGGTCGCCTCAAAAGCTGGACCCTATATAAACGCCCGGAAAACAAAAACGATGCACATCAGCTTAAACAACTTTCGCGCGCTAAATGTGAATAACACCCCCCTGGAAGACGTCCAGTCTTTTAACTACCTTCAAGCTTTAGAGATTATGAAAGCGATATCAACAACCGAGTCAAAAAAGCTCAGCAAGTGGTCAGACAACTAAAGAAAATATGGAACTCATCCTCCCTCGCGATCGGCACCAAAGTTAGAGTCTTCAATTTGAATTTCATGTCTGTCCCACTCTATGGATGTGAGACATGAAATGCAGCACCCCGTCCACTGCATCGCGTCTTTCGTTAACCGGATATGATCTTTAACAAACCATTTGCCTATCCGAATAACTATCCTTAAACGAAAGAATTGGATCTGACACACGTTCCCAATGATATTACAAGACAGGCCAACGAGTGGAACCGTCAAGGTAATCGTTTAAGAGGACACCCAGCACATTCCTGGAGAAGGCAGCTTGATAAAGATCTGCAATATAGTTTGATGACATTCAATAAAACCAAAAGGGAGTTAGATGGAAGGGAATATAACGATTTTTTTATGGCCCTATGCTCCTCAGAACTTTTGTAAAAGGGAACGTAACAGGTTAGGTTAGCAAAAAAATGCTCGAGGTCCAGGAGAATAGATTGCAATAGGAGATCGAGGTGTTTCTAGTGATGTTAGAGTCCCACACTACACTGCAACAGCAGCCGCGGAGTGTCTTTCGAGACTTTCATCTTCCATTCTAGGAGAACAAATTTTTTTTAAATAAAAGTTGTACACCAAAAAATCCTTTAAAATGAATGCATACCCCCGATATCAACGTTACTCTAATACCTAAATATTTTTATTTGATTTATTATTTTTTTAATCTTAAAGGCAATAATGTCATTTTGAAAAATAGTTTCTCTATCGTGTAAATATTCACTAATACTTAAGTAACTTGCTTAATGGTTCTTTTTAATTAAATTTGTGTGAAATTCCTTTTATATAAAAAGCACTTTTCTTGTATTTTGTTTTTACATCAAAAATCTTGTTCAATACCCAAAACAATTGTGTAATCAACTTGAATAAGGATTTGGTCTCTCCATAAGACTACATAAAATTTGTGTCTTTTTGTGTAAAATCTTTGCATTTAAATAAGCACAAATTTAATATTTAAATCGTAGCATTTTCTATACATAAAAAAATTCTAAAAAATTTCAAAATAATTTTCTCATCATCATAAGAATCGGTCAAGTATGAATAAACTCTCACGTCGAGTACGGTAGTGGTCTACCTAAAGAAAATCATGCAAATCAATATCATGTGATATGTATTTATATTTAATTAAAAATTAAATTAAAAAATATATATTTTATTTTTAATTGTAATGATGGAAAATCCTGCCATTCCAACATTGTGAAAAATCGTGTTAGCAACAGAAGGTATCGAGAAAAAATTCAAAAGCAAAATGGAAAATGAAGAAAATTATTTAACTATTTTCGTGTCTTTTTGTTTAAAAATAATTTCTTATTGTTTTTCTCACACGCAGATTTTTTTTTCTTGGTATTTCTCTTACTTTTTATATTAAAACTATTTGTTTTTCTGATCATTGTGTTTTGTGTTTTATCATTTGTCTAAGCTGGCAATACTGAAAAGAATTTTTTTTGTTATTTTTTTATAAACAATTGCCTTTAATTTTTGAAATGTTGATTTTTAAAAACTACAAGGATTTTGAGTGCGCATGATGGTTTCTACTCTTAAAAGTAAATCGTTGTATATCGAGAATTAATTTAATGTTTTTTTACTATTCGTAAGATTTTTTATTTATTTATTTTTTACTTTTTTGGTTCTCTTTTTTAAGCATTTGACTTGACAAAAAACTGAAAATTTAATGACAAATAAATTAATTAAATAAACCAACAATAGTCGGATTAGCTTGAATTTTTTTAATATTATTTTACATCATAAAAATCGAAAATAATGCCGCGTCTAGAGTGCCTAAGTGTTTTTCACTATTTTATTCTCGACTTTTTTTAGTTTTTAATGCAATTAGTACAAGAAATCATTTTTCTTCATGATCGATTTTAATATTACATTTATCGAGTTTTCTCTAATTTTTTATTATTTTTTTTTTAGTTTATAAAAGGCAGTCAATATAATTTGTCCTATTCGTCCTTCATTTAAATGTAAAACAATCTACAGAAATTATTTTAATTATATTTTCTTGCTCTAATATATTTTACCTATTTTATACGCTTTCTTGTTTTATTTTTATCACTTGTTTATGTCCCTCTGCTATGCTTTTATTTTTATCTCTTTTCTATCAATTTAAAACTAATTTATTTCACAGTTTTGACGATTTGCTTTTTCGCACTATGTATAATAAATACTAATTTACTGAATAAAGGATAAATCAATGAACAAATTAGATAACAAGAAATCAGTTTTTAAAAAAATCACATTTTTCTATAAAGTTTTTTTTTGTTTCTTTAAAAAGTTTATATTTTGTTTCTAGCGGATGTATATCGGTTAATTTAAGTGACAGGCTTATCCTAGACTAGTCTGACTAATCCTTTTTGCAGTGTGGTTGTGAGTATTTAAAGTAATTTCTAGGAGAATCCTTTATAATGAACGAAGAAGAAGATTAAAAAAATTGCATAAGCTGTTGGAAATGTTATTCTTGCGATGACGTCGATCGTTTTGGCGACGCGTATCGGATGCGGCGGTTCCTTTTTCCGCACTTGAACGAAGCAGGTCTGTAAGAAAATCAATGGAACTTTGTTATTATGTATTACAAAAAAGGGAGAGAGCCACGTGCATACGTGGCCATTTGACTTTAATATAGTTAACCATGCGTTAAAATAAATAAGGTTTTAAAATCACCATTAACCTTATCATCCGACGCAAACAGGACACGAAAAGGGGGAATAAAAAAAAATTGCGATCGCATTACGGTCACTTCTCACGAACAAGTGGAACTGTCGTGTCGCTGGATGAAGCTTTCGGGGAACGAATCCGCGCAAGTGGGCGAGGGTAAATGAGGGTGTCAAATTAGCATACGTATGCCCTGTATTCACGTGGTCCATGTTCGTTATTTTGCCTCCCAACCATCCCCCTTTTATGCGAAATTCTTAGAACCTCTTGCAAGTATAGGAGCAGGTTCTTATCAATTCGTTTCACATTTCATTTGAGAGAAATGAAATTATACTGGCAGTTAAGCTGAATGAAGAGTGGGGCATATTAAGTACGAACTTATGCATGTGTTATGCCTTTTTCGATTGTGAAATTAACGCTGGCAACGGGGAAGTGAGAAGGAACTAATGTTAAACGCTAATTGAGAGAAATTGCGCTTAAGGTTTCAAGTCATTTGGATGGTAGCATATTCTATACTTGATGGGCTCCAAGATAAACTACTCTGCTCTGTTATTTTTTTTTCATAAATTATATAGGGTTATCCAACAGGAGGTGTCATTTTATTTTATTCTAAATTATAGGTATTATACAAGATCGAGGTAATTAAGGAATTCCAATATCTGCCAAATGTTCGGCTTAGTCTGCTTCGGCTCTGTCTGAAATTATTCGGTCTCTTTATGGAGTTGTTAACTGAGGCCGTTTTCCAATTTTTAGATATTTTCTTTTACAAGATTTCATGGATGATTGGGACGGTAAGTGCCAAAGGAGGTAGCATCTGCCTAACATATACTACAATCGGGAAAGGTCTAATGACGAGTTTCCCGCACCAATAAACAGGATAATAGGGTCGGTCTACGGCTTAGTAAGCCACGCAACTTGGAAACATTCACTAGTCTCAGATATAGGTACCAAAGTGCTAGTGGAACAACCTTCGGTTCCGTCCATGGAATATTAGGTCTCTAAACCCACGTTCGGCAAAACAACTAGCGCAGGCCCAAGTGAATTCGCAGACAACACTCGGATTAAACCTTATGTATTGTTCATCACTGCAGTGCCATAACAACTAGTCATACCATTTATAGTCAAGAAACAAATTCAACAGAGGAACAAAACATTATTATTTGCTTGGCTGTAAATATGGTAAGTCTCCAGGTTTCGATGGCATCAATGAGCATCTTTACACTCGGATGCATTTACGCCGGTCATATTCAAAATTTTAAACATGAGTCTGCATCTTACTAAGATCCCGCAAGCCCTAAACAGAGCAGTGATCCCATCTATATACGAGGGTGGTCCGATAAGTACTTAGCCTCTCCGCCAGATGGCGCCAGTATCGCAAGAGCTTACTATCGTGTAGTACATTCTAGTAGACGGCTACTGTCGAAATTTCAGCCGGATCGGACTCGTAGTTTTGTTTTGACTGCGTGTGGAAGCAGGAGTGTCCGCGGATTTTAGAAAAATGAAAAAAGAGCAATATCGATCGGTGATCCGATTCTTGTTTTTGGAAGGGAAATCGCGCAGCGAAATCAAAGAGCGTTTGGATGCTACATACGGTGACTCTTCTCCTTCGATGGCGACCATCAAAAATTGGTTTAACGAGTTTTAACGTGGTCGCACATCGGTTTTTGATGAGCCACGTCCAGATGCCCCGAAAACGGCTACCACGGAGGATAACGTGACAAAAATCCACGATCTCGTATTGGCACACCGCCGATTGAAGGTGCGCGAGATAGCTGAGACAGTAGGCATTTCAAAAGATCGCATGGGTCATATCCTGCATGAAATTTTGGGCATGAGAAAGCTGTCGGCGCGATGGGTGCCGCGTTTGCTCACTCCGGACAACAAGCGCAACCGTGAAACCACTTCAGAGCAGTGTTTGACGCTGTTTAAGCGCAATCCAAAGGAGTTTCTGCGTCGTTTCATGACAGTCGACGAAACATGGATCCACTGGTACACACCAGAGACCAAGGAACAGTCGAAACACTTCACAGTCGGACTTCACCCGGCGAACGTGCTCCGAAGAAGGCGAAGACTGTCCCATCGGCCGTAAAGGTGATGGCCACCGTTTTCTGGGATTCAGAAGATGTGATTCACATCGATTACCTGGAGAAGAGCAAAACGGTCGATTCGACGCCGAATTGACGAAAAAACGGCCCCACTTGGCGAAGAAAAAAGTGCTCTTCCACCCTGATAACGCACCGACTCACACCTCCGCTTTCGCCACGGCCAAATTGGTCGAATTGGGCTTCTCCAGATTTGGCCCCGTGCGGCTTCTTTTTGTTTCCAAACTTAAAAAAGTCACTCGCCCGGCAGAGATTTCAGTCGAATGAGGAGGTCATCGCCGCCACGGAGGCCTACTTTGCAGACCTCGAGAAAACGTATTTTTCCTTCCGACGGGTTAAAGAAGTTGGAGCATCGCTGGGTCAAGTGTATCGAGCTAAAAGGAGACTATATTGAAAAATAAATCTCCATTTCTCCAAACTTTTTGTTTTTCTTTTGTAGGCTAAGTACTTATCGGACCACCCCAGTATGCATTACAGCAAGAATTTCGATGTAATAAACCATAGAAAACATAGGTCTAGAACCACTAGAGTATCTTTCATATAGGGCTTTTCGGATGAGAATTAAGGACGGGTACAATTTCTAAACAAGTATACAATACGGAGTTCCACAGGCTTCCAAACTCAGCCCAATACTATTTGTCCCGAATGCAAATGAACTGCTTCGAGTGTTTAAAACCGTGATACAGCCACAGTTGTTAGTCACCAGCCTCTGGACGTGGCATTAAGGTGGCGCAGTGATAATTGACTTATACCATAATTAATGTAACTAAGACCAAAATGATATATCAAGCATTCGCGCAGAAGATACTACATACCCAGAACAATGCTTGGTCCAGTGTACAGGTGAGTCCAAAATAGAAGTTGTCGAAAGCTATAAGTATCTGGCTGTAACCATCGACAGTCACCTCCTTTGGCAAAAGCGCATTTACAACTTGCGTTAAGATTTAAAGATAGAACTCTTCGGGCTTAATTACTTAAAAAAAATGATTCTTCTTCTTAAACAAGCTTACTATGCCTAGGGTGAATGAAAGCTGAGGTATGACCTCTTTATATTGTATAATGCATGAACACAATTACAAAAACTGATCTAATACAGCGGCACCTACCGCTGCAACATTTAAAGGGTGATTTGTTTGGTTTTTCAGGTTCTATTTTTGGAAGCTCATGGGCATGTATCAAATCAGAAATGCTCAATTAGCGTCGCCATTTCATTACAGAAAGACTTACACCCGAAAATCGCTTATAAACTATTGAATTTTACTATCAAAATTCGTGCTCTTTGAAAAATGTTTTTCACACACTTCGACCATTCTACTCATTTCAGACCAATTTCGTGCTTTTTTCGAACTATCCGTATGCGTAGAGGACATACAGAGGAAAATATTGCTGCTGCATCTGAGAGTTTAAATGAAGACCGTGATTTGACCATTTGTCGCCGTCCAAAGCAATTGGGATTATGTTACTTGCAGGGATTTTGGTCTTAAACCTTACAAATATAGATCGTATAAGTATCAGAGCCAAACGACCTGTCACAAAGTTAAATTTTCGGTGAGTGGGCCTTAGAAAAGCTGGCAAAAGGTCTGCTTATTTATTTATATATAGTCTTCAGTAATGAAGACAACCATCCTGGTTGAATGGGGACGTATTTGGTCCAATGAGCAACCTCAGGCAATATAAAAGTTGCCAATGCACCCGGAAAAATGCAGTGTTTGGTGCGATTAATGTTTCGGCGGAATCACTGGCCCATATTTTCTCAAAGATAATCGTTCAATGAATTCGAACTTCTTTTGCCCAAAAGAGATGAGAAGAGCTGAATCTGGTCGGTATGTGGTTCCAGCAAAACGACGGTACATGCTAAACCTCACACGAATCGATTGATCTCTCCTTTTAGTCCGGTGAATTAGCCGGCTAGATCGTGCGATCTGACGCCTTTAGATTATTTTTTTATGAAGATGCGTCAAATATTCGTCTATGCTAGTAAGTCAGCGTCTACTGCAGCCTGGAAAAAAACATTACACATATTTTAAGCGAGATGCCTGTCTAAATTCTCGAAAAAGTGAAAAAGTAAAAATTAGATTCTAAGTTGGAACTGCTTAAAAAATAGCCATGGAAAAGATTTTCATTAAGTAATCTTAAATGGCAGATATTGGTTTATCAACTCTAATAAAAATTGTGTAAACTTTTGCAATTTTCCTCTATGTTTTCTGAAATTAAAAACCAAATGCTTGAAAAATCACATAATACTACCTTGACCTTTCCTAATACATCGTTACTACTGCAATATATACTATCGCGACCTATACTACAGTGATTGTCACAAGGAGAGATGACAACGCTTATTTTGCTGCGGTTTTGTCATTCGGGACATTAATAAGTAAAAAGCCTTTTAGCTTTAAGTATATAGCTGGACGCCTAATAATGGTCCCCAAAGGAAGATTTTCACCTTGACAGTACCTGCGCTGATTGCCCTAGATATGACATCAACATATTGCCAGAAGATTTCAATTCGGGGACCATCTTGTTGCAACCAACTATGGATATCTTCGACACCGTGGCACCAGGCCAACAATATTTGATGCAATCCCAAGAGACTGTCAGAGCCTACATATATCAAAAGAACATTCCATTGAGCACCCCTAGAAACGCTCTAAACAAGCGCTGGTCAAATAGTAGGGAACATGCATCAGCATCGTTTTGTCCGAGGTAATTTTGACTGCTTCATCTATAGAGGGCGGCATCTGCGGCATCTATGCCCATGTGTACAAGATCTTCTTTGTCGTTTTGAGTGAGCGTGTGACCGTTTGTAAGTAGACTGATCAGTTGATTTTATAGCCGCTTACGACATCGTGTTTAAAGTGAGCTACAATAGGTATAAAGCGCCTTATCTGGCTTTGACATTCTCGGCGAACTCATCAGGTTATACATGATAGCGTTGGAGAACCCTCATAATAACTGAAAGGCTCTAACCGACATGTCCAATGTTAAAAAAAGGCCTGAAACAAGGCAAGATACTGTCGTGCGTATTTTTTAGCAAAGCTAGTCACAAAAAGATGATCAAAACTAGAGGCAACTTTGATGTTATTCGGAGAATGCAGCAGGGCTTCACTGAAAAATTCGCAAGGACTGATGGCGGAATGAAAATAAAAAGAAGCATTTTACTAGGGTTCAAAAAATAAGGTGACTTTTTGAATTTCGCCAGCAACATTTAGTTTTCTTTTTACAGAGGTAAGAGTTAGACCTGTTTTCGTGTGCTTGGCGTTTTTATGCTATTGAAAAAAATAGATCGAAGAATCTGTATTAAATTTGGTTCGAAGAAGAAAATTGAATGCTCCAACGTACATGAAATGCTGACGGTGGCATTCGGCGAGTCTACTCTAAACAAAAAAAAAATTTAAGTGATGTAAGCTCTTTAGAGAAGCCCGAGATGATATCAACAAGGAATGGAAACGGTGAAGAAAATTGTTAGGAGGAACGTCGAATCTCTATCAGGGAAGCAGCTATAAATATTGGCATAGGTTGGCTAATGCCAGGAATTTTTTTCAGATATTTTGAGATTGACGTGGTCAACGAAGCTCTGAACTTCTGAGTTCTAAATGGTCAGTAATAATAATAATTTTGGGGTATGAAACGTGTTTCAGTGAAGTTTGTTTCGAAATCGCTGAATGTTAACCAAAAGTACCGTCGCATGAGTATTGCTCAAGGTCCATCACTAGTGACAAAACATTGATGTATGGATATGATTCCAATGGTAGCGACCAAAAGAGCTAAAAACGAAAAAAGTACGCCAAGTCCAATCAATTGGGAAAGCTTTACTTTTTTTCGAGTACAACAGCGTGGCTCATCATGAATTCCTGCCGGAAGGTTGCATGGTCAATAAGGAATATTACCTTAAAGTTATGCGCCGTTTGCGCGAAGCAATACAAAGAAAATATCGGATTTTTGGGCAAAAAAATGCATGCTTGTTGCATCGCTATAAGACGATTGGTGTGTGTGGTGTGCGTTGCTAGTGCAATGCCGTACTTTTTTGACAATGCCGTAATCATGCGCCTGCCACCATACTTGATGCCATGTGACTTTTTTCTCTTTCCAGGATAGAAAAGACCCATGAAAGGAAGGACATCTGCCACGATTGTAGAGATAAAGACCGCATTCCCGGAAGAACCCATGACTATACAAAAACGCGCATATCACAAGTGCTTCCAGGATTGAAAAAAGCGCTAGCACAAATGTATTAGATGTAAAAAAGATTACTTTGATGGAAACAGAATGGATATTGATGAATAAATAAATATTTTTTAAGAAAAATAAAAAAGTCACCTTATTTTGTGAACAAATCTTTTATATGCTCTCATCAAAGAAGGACAAAAGGGCATAATATGCCTACAAATTGGCAGATATAACTTTGAGGTAATTTAGGACTCCGTCTACCATAGCTTTTCGGTATCATACACTAGCGACACCAAAAATCAAACGCAGAATCGCTCTTGCTAATAAAGGGTGTCTCAGTAAGAGTGCACTTTTTCATTTTAAAATAAAAACAAGTATTTTATGACAGAGTTGTGATATTTTTATTGTATTGTAAAGAAGAAATGTTCCGATTAAGTATGGAATAAAATATCCGGCAACTGACCCCCACGGCTCCGATGACAGGCCATTACTCTTTTCATGAAATTTTCGATGACTTTTGCACAGAGATGTGGCTGTATCTCACCGATGACGCGTGATCTGCTCGTTTGAGCTCCTGAGTTAACTGAATCTTGTACGCATGAAGGTGGAGGTCTTTAGTCAAAATTCGCTGCGTAGTGCTTCGTGAAATTGCAGTTGTTGAGAACGATGTCGAATTGATGTTTTCGGGTTTTCGGCGACACTCTCGTTTAGCAGCAATGTTTTCACCGACCGGTACGTTGACGCAAAGGATTCTTATTATCCATAATTGACCCAGTTTCTTCAAATTTTTTGACCACTCTTCGAATGGTTAACACATTAAGTGCACTTTCTCGGCTGAAAATTTGGCGAAGTTTGCGAGCGGTTTCAGCGTAACTTTCCCCATTTTTGTAATGAGTTTTCACAATTATAACGCGTTGTTCTTTCGAAAAGCGCTCCATTTTTAATAATCGGAATAAACAGAGGTAACAGCTGTCAAATTTCAGAGTTGCCACTTGCATGAAAAAAAATATATTCCAATTTTAAAAAGTGCACTCTTACTGAGACACCCTTTACATAGTAGTTTCTTCGAGCTGATGAGGCAAATGAATAGTACTTTTTTCGAAAGTCCAAGCTGACTTTGTACAAGTCTTTTATCACTATCATCATTAACCTTGAAGCTTTTGAGTAATGTTTGGTCCAGTTTGTGAAGATAGGAAATATAAGCTTAGTCAGACGTCTAGGGATCTAACGCCTAGATCTTATGTCCGAAAAATTTTCGATTCCAACCCTGAGGGCTAAGGCAGCCGAGGACGACCAAATCTGCGGTGGTGCATACAGACGGAAAGGGACGTAAAAAGACTAGGCGCGCAACACTAGCATAACAGCTAATGAAAGGTCGGGATAGCTGGGGTGACCCTGAAGCGTAGCACCACTTGTGTAAATATAGTAAAAAAGCATGACTCGTTGGAGTAGCATTGGCGTAGACCTTGCCATCTTGGACAAAGTCCGAAAAAAAAGTTTGTTATACCACAGGCTTTCAGTCGCTTATTAACGTGACCATTTTGAGAAATCATCCGTGCTAGAAATTTGACCTGCAATAGAGTCATTGTCTCACAAGCTGGGTGACTAAACAAACGTCGCCCACGTTCAAAGCACCAATGTCAAGCAAAAAAAAGTAAGTCAACATTGATCGGTAAGCTGATCCTTTAACTGAAACCATGGCACCAGGATAGTTCTTGAAAAAATTCGGCCCAACAATCTCTCTTGTGGAGAGGTAATTCCAGTGTTTGTTAACATTCCCAAATAACACCTGTGCAGGGACGGGTTAAGAATATCCCTGCAGCGATACCTCTCGCTTGTCGTAAAAGGCGACTAAAACAAAGGTAATCAAAAATCACATCTAGGCAATTTAGAAAACACCAAGGTGAGCCTAGGGACACATATACCACCATTAAACTGCCCCACAAGTGTGCATGCAAATCAGTGGGTTGACACGACTGGAGATCACAGGTGTTATAAGAGTAAGATCAAACAAAAAAAAAAAAATCTGGAGCATGCCCGTGTCAAAAAAGGGAGGGGGAGAAAGAAAACGGTCAAACCGTAGCATTATGGAAAAGAACGCTGAAAGGAAAAGCACTACCCCACCAGGCACAGGTCGTGATCCTGGGACGAGCAGCAATGCTCGGGTCAGAGCTATAGGATTTCCGGGGGATAGCAAAGTAATGCAACGGCGTAAGCCACACTTAAGAGTCGCGAGTTGGAACGTTGGAAGCATGAGTGGTCGCAGCTATGAGCTTGAAGAAATGATGGTTAGAAGGCGAGTAGACATCCTGTGCGTACAAGAGACGAAATGGCGAAACACGGTAATCGGGCACGTTTCTTGGACGTTAAAACAAAAGCCTACAAAAGTTTTACTATGGATTGGAACAAGGAAAAAACGGAATCGCCATCCTCCTTGCGGCAGAGCTACTTGGCAACGTCTTAACCATTTCAAAGTCCAGTGACCGTTTGATGGCTCTCAAATTGGTGATGCATGGTGAGGTGTGGAACATCGTAAGCGCATATGCCCCTCAAGTAGGATGCGAACAAAAAGGAAAAGATGCATTCTGGCTAGATTTCCACAACCTTGTCAAAATCATCCCAAAGGAAGAGCTTTTGTTTGTTGGGGGAGATTTAAACGGACATGTCGGGAAGACAAGCGAAGACTATGAAGACTACCATGGAGGGCTGGGATACGGCACCAGGAACTCTTCAGGTGAAGATATCCTAAACATGTGCAAGTCGTACGGTCTTATAGTGCTAAATACCATGTTCGCCAAACAAAGCCGGCACCCGATCACTTATAGCAGCGGCGGAAATGAAACTCAAATAGACTATCATTTGGTATCCAGTTTCATGAAGCCACGGGTTAAAGATTGCAAAGTGATCCTGGGAGACGCGATCGCCCCTCAACACCGTCTCCTCCTGACTGAATTTTTTATGGAGGCGAGAAAGAAGTCAAAGCAGCAAACGAAGGTGTCTGAGAGAATCAAGTGGTATAAGCTGGATAAAGGAAAAGGCGAAGCTTTTATTACCATCATGGAAAACTACCTCTCTTCCATTATCGATAAGGTCGGTAATGAGGAGTGCAGAGCACAAGACATGTGGGATTCCCTACAACAATCTGGCCTGGAGAAAGCCAAATCACTGCTCGGAACATCTAAAGGCCCCTGCCAACACGCAAAAGAAACCTGGTGGGGGACAGACGAAGCCAAAGCAGTGATACACGAAAAGAAAATGGCTTTTCAAGCTTCCTCAAAGTGCTCTTCTACTAATAGAGAGGAAAAAGCTCGCCGTGAAAAGGTATATAGATATTGCAAAGGTATCGCGAAGAAAAAGTGCGCCGAATTCAAAGCTAAAAGCATGGAAGGCCTCTATCAGGAGTTGGAAGAAATATCGTCTTCCGCGTCTGACAGGAACCAGGCTACCCAGGAGCTCCGACAAAGCAATTTGAACAAAGGAGCAAATATCTTTAAGATAGCCGCCCAGAGAAGAAGAAATGCTCAGGAGATTCGTTTCCCAAAGTTTATTAACAATTCTGAAGGCCAACTCCTTGTGGAAGACGAAAAAATTCTCCACAGATGGCGACAGTATTGCGAGGAACTTCTGAACGAACAGTTTTCCCGAGTGTACTTTCCAAGAGCCGCCCCGAATCATGCCGACATCACAGTCGAAGAAGTTCGGTACGCGGTTAAAAACTCCAAGAAAAGAAAAGCTGTTGGGCCGGACGGGATTCCCTCTGAGTTCTGAAAAAAGATGGGAGACACCGGGTCTAGATGGCCATGGTTCTTATCTCCAAACTTATGAGAGGCGACACTATGCCTAATCAATGGAGGGAAAGCTATCTTCTTCCTTTGCACAAAGGAAAGGGTGATACACGAAATTGTGATACATAACTACCGTTCTGTCAAGCTGATGTCGCACACCATGAAGATCGTTGAACGGGTATTATATAGTCGACTGCGGAAAATAATACGACTATCTGATGACCAGTGCTGGTTTGTCTCGGGTACATCAACGACAGATGCAATCCAAAGTATAAGGGTCATGATGGAAAAGCATCGTGATTCGTCAAAGGACTTGCATATGGTGTTGGTTGATTTCGAAAAGGCCTTTGACCGGCAACCAATATCTTTTATGGCTAGCGCTAAGACAAAAAGGAGTTCCAGAAACCTACGTGCGAACTATCATGGACATGTACAAGAGCAACGACAAGAGTAAGATGCACCACAGGAGTCACCGAAGAGTTCGCAATCAAAGTCGGTGTACACCAAGGGAGCGTCCTCAGCCCACTGCTCTTTATAGCAGTCCTTGATTGCTTGCTTGTGGCGGACCCCAATGTGCACCAGCTATTTTTTGCTGACGATGGAGCCATTATAAGTGATGATCAGGCGCCCCTACAACAAGCACTTGATGTTTGCGTGACAGAGTATCTGTGCTGCCCGTTCTCTGACCTCATCAACCTATTCCAGACATTTACTTGAATGGGAGAATGCTTCCCAAGTGTGAAAAGTTTAAATAGCTGGGATCTATGATTAATAAAGAAGCAACTTGTGATGACGACATCAACCATCGCGTAAGCGTAGGGTGGATGAAGTGGCGGGAGAACTCCGCCATCTTCTGTGATCGAAAAATGCCCCCTAAGCTGAAAGGAAGGCTCTACACTTCAGTTGTACTTTCGGCGCTCACATACGGTTCACAATGCTGGACAATGCACAAAAAGTATGACAGCGGGAGTAACAAAGCGTGACAGAATTAGAAGTTCAAAGATCCGAGGAAGCCTCCACGTAAAAGAAACCATCACAAGAAAGATAGAACGCGACCGACTCAGTTGGTATTGCCATGTTCAAAGGAGAGATCCTTTGAACCCCGTCCAAATGCAAAAACACCAGCATTTGATTGGCCTCAGCGATGAAGTAATCCCAAACCGGGAAGCCTGCCGCTACTTTCTGAGGTCAAACCAGCGGACCCCACAAGCGGCCCAGTAGGAATGCAGTTAAGTGGGAAGGTTATGGTCCTACACTTCTCACCATAACGACGCCGGAAAAAAGGGAAAGAAGAAGTTAACATTCCCAAATAAATTAAAATCAACCCGCAAAAATCCCGATCCTGTTAATTTCTTTTCAACACCCAGTCAGTGAAAGATCACTGTTGAGTGTGGGTTATACGCGCAAATCTTTTATAACACTATGTCAGAACCTATATTCTATATTACCAACTTCGATCATCTTAAAACGAAGACGTCTCAATTTGCCAAATGTGTCGTTGAATTCATTGTAACTATACTAGAAGGCGCTAACAACAATACAAACTTTACGAATCGTTTCCGCGATATTTGTACCGTTTTCGGAATGAACTTTTATTTTTTAAAACCTTCTCCAAGAATATTACGTCCATACCAATTTAACTCTATCATAAGTCATTGCAATCACAGTTGAAAGTCAACAATTTAGCCATGGCACGAAATTAAAAATGACACCTCTTATTGGATAACCCTCTAATTACCTCAGTTGCACATCCGTTGTTAGCTGAGTGCGTACACGGACTGCTTCCCCCGCCGCAATTAGTACATGCTACAATTTCATTTGGACCGCCAGTTTCGCGTTTTTTCTCGCCCTGTGAAGAAAAACAAGAAAAATTTACAAAAAAATTCATTTTTCCCAACCACCTCATTCCTCATTCAACTCAAAACGCAAAAAACAAAATTTACAAAAAGCTGAAAAGTCTACTCACCGGCTTTAATCCAACCAGTCGCGTAGCAAATAGAGATTAAATAACAGAAGAAAAAACAAAAAAAAAACCGATAAAGACCTCAATTTTATTAATGGAACTTTCATTTAAGCTTTTTTTTGTATTTCTTGTTTTTTTTTCAAAATTTTTTTTGGTGTGATGATAATGCAATGAAATAATGAAAATGAAAACTGAAAAAAAGAAACGGAAATATGAGATTTTCTTTTAAAAATAAATCAAATAATTAAATGGAGATTGTGTGAATTTGTTTCGGGCGGTTGAGTATGTTTATTTTATGAACATACTCCGGAATGTCAGTGGTTGATGTGCAAAATGGTGATTATGGTGATTGTTTTTTGTGTTGTTTAAATACATTTAGGCATGAAACGAAAGTGATTTGGAAGCATTCATTAGGTATAAATGTACAAATGCAAATTGGTTAATAGAAAATGATAAATTTTGGAACGGTGTTTTGGTTTCGAACTTGGAAGCTGCTAAAACTAGCTTTTGTAACGTTTCTATATCAATTAACGCTTGAATATCTAAATGTCAACTTGAACAAGCTACAA
Source organism: Merodon equestris (assembly GCA_958301585.1). Lineage (NCBI taxonomy): Eukaryota > Metazoa > Arthropoda > Insecta > Diptera > Syrphidae > Merodon > Merodon equestris. The sequence goes on from OY284414.1 coordinate 18,830,589, forward strand.
TACTTTTTTTTAAAACTATATTTGTTATCAGAAAATAATAGTCAAAAATAAAAAAATAATGACAAATGAAGAAATGAAATAGTCCGTGAACGCACCCATTCACAGAAATGTACTAGAATTCTCGTCGAAATTGTTTTAAAACCACTTAAACAGCGATCGATTGACCTAATTATCTAATACAGAAGCTCTAAGACAACGCTAAATTGAGCTACATTACCGTTAACGGACACAAGCAGTACCCAGGAGAAGGGAGTTTTTCAACTATTTCTCCAGAGGTTAGCACACACTGCAGTTGTTTCCCTTCCAGATAACATCTTCAGAACAATTGAACACCACTTATGACCGTGTAGGGAGCTCACCCTACTCTTATTCTACATCGTTAACTTCTATTTGACTTTTCCAACTATTCTTATTGTCTCCCATGCAGTAGGGCAACATTTCAACGCAACTTTGTGCTACTTTCGCAAGAGATAAAGTTCGTTAAATAGTTTCGAGAAAGTAGGATATCCAAGGTGCGTGCATCTGTCATATTTGTCAGCATCATTATCATCTTCATCTTTTATGTTAATTGTAAACGTCTGAAGTTAGAGAGGAAATTAGTCCAAGTAGCTTCAAGGATCATGAGCCATTCATTCCTGTACTTGCGAGTCCTTTAAATGATTTAATTACATTCCCATCATCGTCATACAAGGGACATCATACCCTCCGACCAACGACTACAATCATCACACAGCAAAGAATAAAACGTAAAGCAGAAGACTTACAGATTTCGGATTATATACTAGCGGAAGCGAGGAAAACGAATAATGCAAAGCAACAGAAATTGGATCACTTAGTTAGTATGTATGCAACAAAAGTGCACAGGAAGGAAATCTTTATCCGTCCATCGCATTATTAGTTCAAGACACTCATCCCTCGTGGGAGGAACGTATGAATACTCTGCGCTACAATGCAACTTGAGAGTTTGCGAACATTGTAAAAAACAAAAAATGTTCAAGCACACACGTACAGACTGCAAAATTTAGGTTAAATTGTTCCCGGAGGTGGTAGAGCACTTGCTTTATGCACATCTTCGCAACCTCCCCAAACTATCATGCGAGTGCTTCGGTGATGTGTGCGCTTGCAGGGAGGCAACGAAGAGTACTCGAAAACTGACCCCCTTGAACCCTCCAGCCCCTGTTTATCCGTACCTCCTCGATGGGACATATGCTGTCTCCCCTGTGTACCTAACAACGTCTTGTAAGCACAATACTTGTGCAGCAGAATAGCGAAATGTTAACTGCAAGCATTTTTCGACACACACTCTTACTAGGAGGTTAGGAAAAAACAAATGAAACCAACAAACAACACTACACAAGTCCAACCATAGCACTTACTGTCATTTTCATTTGACCAGCCGTAGCTTCGACATCATGCAATCCAGCACTGCCGCTGCCGGTTGGTGTTACTGAACGACTCGATTTTCGCCTCGGAGGCTTAACAGGCACTTGTGTCGCTGCGGTCATTTCAACACTTACTACATTATCCGCGGTCATTCTTATAGATGGTGACACTCTCCGACCGCCGACTACAAGCGGCGGGGTATTGGTGGACATTGAGCGTGATAGACGCATCGGTTCTGGATTGCTGTACACTTCGGCATAGACGGGCTCACGTCGCATAGCTATCGCGCTTAATGCACCCAGATTGTGTGTTTGACTTAAGCTGGTGGAAAAATGCATTCCTGGACCTGTCGTTTGATGCGGAGACGGTGATTGTGGCGGTGTTGACGCGGCTGCTGCAGCCTTTTCGGATGACAAAGCAGCGTGAAATTCTCGTTCTATTATTTCCTAATTGTTACAATTATTGAGAGCTGTTTTTGCTTTTTGTTTTCATTGGGGCGAGTGGTATAAGATATAAGAGGGAATGTAGATGTCAGAAATTCGAACGATTTTTGATTGATGATGTGGTTTTAGTTGGGAAAATCAATCCATTTCAAGCGAAAACAACACGGACCAATGCAAATACTTGTTTAAATGAGTTACGGAAAAAAAATGTTTTGCTTAGAAAAAAAAAATCTAGTACGTTCGTTGGAGACTTCGCGTCTCGGGTCACCTTTCAAGCGATTTTTGACGAAAGCGACGGTTAGAGCCGATTCTTGATTAAAGGGAAAGGAAATACCCTGAAGCTATATTTCAAATCGATTTCGTTTTAATGATTGTTATTTTTTTGGGACGATTCGTTTATTTGCATTAAATAAACAAACATTTTCAATAAAATTGACATAAACAAGCGAGCCAGTTTGAATTCGTTTAAAGGAAACTAAACGAAACATAACGAAAATGGTTCATTTACTCATCTGATTTTCGTTCATATAATTTTTACTTAAAAACTGAACGATTATCGACTGCCAAATTGAACGAAACTCTTTTGTTTTTATAAAAGCAGTTTACTTTTCGCAGATAACTATTAGTCAGTTCAAGACAGTTTAGAAAATAAATTCGAAGACCATGCTAGCTTTCGTTCAGTTCGATCAAATTAAGTTAAAGCAAATTCATGGAACAGCGCGAAGCAGTTCAGATTTTTCTTTGGGTTTTATTCCAAATATTTATTTATTTATTTCTGGTTAAACCTGACAAGAATGAATAAAAATATTAATTCATTGATAACAACTGCTTAATTCGGCGTTGATATAACTTTCGTTCGGTTCGTTCATATTCATGGAAGGTAATGTAAAGCACAGGGTGATGCCATTAATATTTTTCTAAATTGGAATTTCGGTCTCTTGTTGTGTTTGGGGTTTTCTTTTATTCTGTTTAATTTTCAAGTCGAAAGTTATAGTTCAACTGTGGATGTCCGCACTGAATTTCCTTATATAGGATGTTATTTTAGAGGTTTGATTTTTAAACCGACAACACTCTTTCTATGGATTGTCAATTTGACAGCTGAAAGTTGATTTGTGTTTAATACATGTTGCCATTTTATAATAAGTAGATCAACGCCAGAACAACGTACGCAAATCGGGCAAATTTATTTTGAAAACCATGGTTCGATTCGTCAAACTTATCGTGCGCTAAGTCCATTTTACGGTTGTCCATCTGAGCAAGTTATTCGGAAACAAGATGAATGGTTTTCGCACCACGTGGGTAATTGACATGCCCAAAGATGACAAATAGTGCGAAGGGAAGAAGTTATTGCGGTTGTGGAGCGCAATGTTGAGGAGAATCCGAATGAGTCAATCCACCACCGTGCACAGCAATTTGAGCTATGCCCATCCACTTTATGGAAGATTTTACGGAAAGATCTTGGCTTAAAAGCTTATAAGACTCAGCTTGTGCAAGAGTTGAAATCGCGTGACCATTGCACGCGTCGTAGGTTCGGTGCTTAATACTCATTTTCAACGCAAAATTTTGCTCTTTGATGGGTCTCAGTTTTAGTTAAATTGATGTGGAAAATTGCCGAATTTGGAGTGGAGAAAACCCAGAAGTCTTTGTCGAGATGCCCTGACAACCACTCAAATTCACCGTTTGGAGTGCTTTATGGGTTGGTGGAATCATCGGCCTATATTTCTTCAAGGATAATGCCGGCCAGAACGTTACCGTCGATGGAGAGCGCTATAGAAACATGATTTTTGACTTCTTCGTTCCTCAATTGAATGGCATGGACGTGACAGAGCTTTGGTATCAACAAGATGATACAATATGCCACACGGCGCACGACATCATCAATTTATTGAAGGAAATATAAGTTGGGCGCATAATTTCGCGTAAAGGATCTGTGAACTGGCCTCCACGATCCTGTGTTCTCACATTTTTAGATAACTTTTTTCAGGTAATTTTTTTTTTATAGGATTCGCGCAGGTTCAAGAGTTACGGTCTTTTGGTATTTATCACACAAACTGGACGATGTGCAGATAGTTTGTGTCGAAGATGTTCAGTCACTACTCTCCGGGGGTGGTTGTCCTAGATAGGATTCGAGAGATTCGACTGAATTTGTGGCATTGGTTGTAGTTCACAGTAATTTTTGGAAATGCGCACACAAAGTATAAATTTTGAAGTGATTTTATACTGCGAGTGTTATCTTTCTGATCATCTTTCATTCACAGTTGATGTTGTTGCACAATTTTTTCGTATAGGAATTATTTTTGGTTATGGACAGATTTGAACTACAGAATTTCCGCTCAACATTCGATGGTGATTACCATTGCACCACGACCATCCCTCGGTAATGAGAAGTCACTTATCTATGCTGATAAACCAGAGAAGTTGGACGATTTGGAAGACAACATTCGCCGAGTAATTGCTGATGTAAGGCTCTAGTTTCTCGATTAAGTTGTCGAAAATTTTACTTCACGATTGCGTTTCGTTCGTGTCAGCTATGGTACGCATTTTATTGGCATAAAATTACCTATTAAATAACAATAGTATTATGGTCATCAGCCTCGGCTCCAAGTACTTTATTTCATATTAAAATTGTATACCTCTAAAAAAAACACCCTTTATAAAATTTTTATCGTGAAGTATAAGTTGTGAACAGGGTGTCACTTTCGCAAATCATCGCCAAAAAAAATAAGGAATTATATTTTCTTAACGAAACAAACAACTAAACGAAAGTATAGAAAAAAAAAAACGAGAAAACAAACTTTAATTTGTTTCGTCAAACGTAAGTCGAAATAATGCAGACTCGTAATACTTTTATTAAATAATTTTTTTTTTGTACAGGAAGCATTGAACCTAACGTTTGTAACTAAAATAGCTTATTCTATATAGTAAGTTGCATAATTCTAAATAAATATATTTTTTTTGGTCGTTTTTTTATTTTTATTTTAATTTTTTTGGTTCAATAAAAGCTTAAGCAAAGTAAATTCTACTTGAATTGCAGTTGGCCTTAAGGCTGTTGTTAAATTTACTTTCACTATCTATACGTAGTTAGTCTTTTTAGATAGTGTTGTTTATATATTTTTTTTTTTGTAAATGCCGTTTTCCGCACTGTGTGCGTGTCCGAAACATTTTTCCCAATTATTTGTGACCTTAAAGTGTGTTTTCAGTAACAAAAAAAAAAGGAAAGAAGAACATGGTTGAAAAATAGTTGAGTACAAGCAACAGAGCAATATTATTTTATTGTTTATCAATAAATTAGAATCAAACAAATAAATATTAGAACTTCACACAGTACAATGAAAAGCGTGCAAATAGAGCATGGAGCCAAAATTATTTTTCACTTTAAATGGTAACGAAAATATAAAAAAAGGATTTTAATTTCAAACGCAATATTGTCGCATGCAATTAAGTATTTTCCACAAGGCACTCAAAGGAAAACAGTAGCATGAATAGACTTTATATCAAAGCAAGCTTTGAAGCAGGTGATGGTGAACTTGTTTTTTTTTTTTTTAATTGGGATTTTTAAGGCTTTTAAAAATATATTTTTTTAATTGATTTGGTTTTTTGTGTGTTATGTGGGATTTTTAGATTTGTAATAGTTTGGTGTTGTGCGAAATAGCTTACCAAAGGACTTGCAAGAATAACTCCGATCCTGCTTAGAACCGCTGGAAGACGCTGGAAAAATTTACACAAAATATGTTCATACTCAAAACACACTTTAAGACTTTTTTTTTTGTTTAAAAGTTTTCTTTTACAAATAGTTGGTTTAAGGAAAGTGATCTTTGTATTTAGTAGCTTTAAGGTATTTTTTTTTTGGTTGGTTTCTTGATGAGGTTTAACATTAGGGGTGCAATAAGTAAAACAAATTATGGTAAGAGATAGAGATTTATGTTTTAATCACGAAAATTGGGAAATAATGTTTTTTCAAAAGTACTAGGATTAGTATTTAGTAGAACATTCTACTTGATTTTTAATTTCAATATCAATCGAATACGTAAATTTTATATATTGTTAATAAAAAAAAATATTAAGGTTAATAGGAACTAATAAGGATACAACCAGAACTAAAAACTTAAATAAAATTTGCCTTTCTTCCATCCTACGTTAGATCTGTTCCTACCGTGTTCATTAAATTTTTCCTCAGCTAGTTCAAAAAAATATTTTTTTTAAAAGTCCTGATGAACCATGCAATTTTAATTTCGAAAATATGTCTAACTATAACCCTGACTTTCTATCTATCCAATCGTACAGTCAAAAAAAAAAGGACAATTACTTTCAATTTAATATACAATATTTTTGATGCAATGAAGTGAGACATTGATTGAAGAACAAAAAAAAACAACACACAATTGACTTGTACAAAATAAAAAGGACATTTGTACAAGGAACACATCGATCTAAGACCTGACTTTACACTATGACTTACAGGGAACATTCATAAAAAGTATGAGAAAAAACCTATAATCTAAAGCCTTGAGAAGTTCTAGGAAAAAAAAATATGACAACAACAAAGAGATGACATTTTGAATATGGTTCTATATATTTATAAAGATTTTGTATATTTCACAAATTATAATTTAACTAGTCTTTATGAATCTGTAAAGGAGTATGTAACCATTTTTCTGTTGTTTGTTTTTTTTGTTCATTTTATTTACAAAGGGAAAAATGCTCGGTATTACCTGTGTAACTGGATTTTCGCCAGGACGATAGACGACATTGTGCAGTGGACGCTTTCGGCCAACGTAATTCACGCATACGAACTCCAGCAATGATGCATAGATGAAGCACATACACACCCCGTCCCAGACGTTCATTGCTGTCAGATTCGAGACGACTGGTAATGTGCTTCTGAAACCGTTGGAGGTTGTGAAAAAATTCAACATTGTTGTAACACCTGTGAATGGGAGTAGATTTTATTTATATTTTGAACGACAATCCAATCGAAAAATGAGTTTGAATGGTGATAACGTAGTATCCAACAAAAAATGGTCATTGGGTTCGGGTGTATACACCGTAAGGATCAAGCATCTAATTGAATTTTAAAATGTCTACAAAGCAACTACACATTAATATCAGAAACGTGGCAACATCTCCTACTGAATGGCATAAGCGCTAAATGAATATTTGACATAAAATCCATTACACCCCTGCCACATCGTTTATGTAAGTGCTAAAAAATAATTTTTCAACAATATCGCGTTTATTAATTAAACATACAAAAAGGACCCCTTTAAGTTGGGGGTAAAATTAAGTACTTCTCAGTGCTAGTATTTACGGAGAAGAACTTTTCCGACATCTGTTAAAAGTTGGCAAGAACCCGCGAGCATGGTGATGGGCATAAAATTATAATACTCAAGTAAACTTTCTCTCAACCGCTTCACGGTCTTCACATTCAATATTCAGTGTAAAGTTGTTTACCCTTTTTTGAAAAAATATAAATAAATTACTGCTTTATTTAGATTGCTTGCTCCTTCGGTATGGGGACGACATATGGAAAGAAAAAGACGGTACTCTGTCATCGCGTGTGATTTGGGCGAACCATAGCAACATAAATGAAAAGTGATGTTTGTGTTATGTAGAAAAATATATCGTTATGGGGCTATTTTGCTAAACAACATAAAAGGAGGGTGGTTTATGTGTTCATTAAATAAAACGACGGTGCAGCTTGCTTAAAGGAAAATATAACAAAAAGGAACTCCATGCAACAATGTCTAGGATCCGCATAAAACAGCGTGGGCGAGCTCTCTTCTCACCGTTAAAATCACTGAAATCCACTTAAGTACACATTCGAATCGTAGCAGATAGCAGAGAAGGCAACATAGAAAAAAGGACAGAAATGTCCTTTAAACAGGATGTGGTATTTGAATGATATTCAGTTGTTGGGGGCGGTTTGCGCTGTGTGGTACTTTCGCCTGGCATTGATTTATGAAAAGATGACGCTGTTCTTGTAGAAACGAGGGGTAAACAATTAAATTGTGGATAGTAATGAGCAAAAACCACAACGTGCGTCCTTGACCTACGTAGGAATATCTGGGATTCCATAAGAAATAGAGGAATACGTCCCAAAAATAGCTCGTCCAAATCATTCCCAGATTCTAAGATTGCAGAAATAAAGGCAGAACGTTTCCAAATGTCATCTGTGTTAAGAGGATAAATAAGCAGGATAACCCAGAGCAGAATCACTTGTCCCCATCGCACTCCCATCATCCGACCTCGTATTGTATCCAATTTTACGCTATTGTCTCTCTTCCGTATTCATGCAATCTTCACTGAAAAATGGCATATGTACAGTCCTCTTCTTCGCCACCAACAAAGATATCATAGAAAAATCCGGCAAAAAATTCGAGTCATACATTCATACCGAAGAGCTGTCTGTCAGCTCTTCGCATGAGCTATGTGAGTACGTGCAGTTTCCGTAGGGCATAGCTTTAGAGATTGCTTTCGTCTGCCCGATGCTTATTACAACAGCACTCCGTATAGCGAAAGAATAGAGAAGAAAAAAGAAAGGAAAACCAGCTCATGCCATTACTCTGCTTTATAATGCCTCAAGTCTCTACCCCTTTTCCACACGAAATTTATTGTCGCATTGTAACGATCCACTGTCGAAGTCATGCCCAACTGTATAACACAAGTTGTGCTTGTTCACGCGAGCAGTTGCAATTAAATACTGCATCGTGTCGTTGTTGCTGCTTTTGTAAGGATGCCCGCTTAACCCGGTTTATTGTTTTCGACCACTTGTCCCCCTCACTTTCATACACTCGTTTCGAGTACACGCACATTTAGTGAATTTGAATGCCTTCGCCTTTCATATTTATACAGGCGGTGTACCGAAAATAAAAACACAACAACCTTAATTAAAACGATTAGAAAGAGTTGTAAGGAGGGTGAGATATGGCTAAATAAAAGAACGAATACGAAAAGAAACAAAATAAAAAAACAATTGCGCATGCAGCAAACAGCTTAGTGCATATAAAAGTGAATATACTTGTCGGCTTAGCTACAATTAACTAGGTAAAGAGAAACAAAACAATTGTTTACCTACAGCAACTCTACGAGTACTTGAGAACTAATTGCGTTTAAATAATAAAATTGTTTTATGAACAAATATTTTTAAAACATTTACGTAAGTGCAACCCCTGCCTTAAGCCTAATCCATGTCTCCTACATCTGACAACCAATTCTTCAGATTGTACTAGATTATTTACAAACGTTGACGGTATCATTTTTGAAAAAGTTTTTTAAACTCCCTACTGCTTTTGTTTTGTTAAACGATTTTTTTTTTAATTTTTGTCTTTACATACCAATCATAACTCTGGCTGGTACTGCATTCCATTCCAGCCAAAATGTGATAAACGATGATGTCACCAATATGATTCCGGGTATAAATACAGTTGTGAAATAAAATGCACGATCCCTCGTGAACATAAGTTCAACTTTCAGGCAACTGTAGTTACCTTCAAAGAAAAGCGAGCAATTGCCATTGCCTTTTTAGTTAAATTTTGCTTATAAAAAATTGATTTTTGTTTTTTAAAACATAATTTATGCAAAACTATTTTGGTTAATTATATGATATAGTAGGTATATACATATACACACAGATACTAAATTCTTTGCTTCCTTAAACTTTGTTCTGGTTTTTTTGTTTTTTTTCTGAGACTTAAGGACTTTTAGAAAAGCTCTAAAACACTGATACGGCGTAAGCTATGCATTGTTTTTGCAAAGACATTTTTATAGACCCCGGCTTCCCGAACCCTTATTCCTTATGGTAGAAAGAATTTTATTGTTTTTTTTCTTTTTTAAGAAACTGGGTCTTTTAAAAACCTTAGTAAAATAACTTGAAAATTTAGTGGCCTAAAATTTGAATTTTGATTCAATTTTCTGCCTAACCATCAAGTAAGGATTCTATTTAAAACAAGCCTTATTTATGGCATTTGCTTTTGATTTTTTTAAAATTAACACTATATTTTAAAGCTACACTAAATTCAAGAAATTCTAAAATTTCCGAACTTTAATGTGAATAAGGTTAATCCAAGAAAAGGTGTCATTTGATCGTTTGATTGAGTAACTGATCAACTGTCAATATTAAACAATCATTTCAACGACCTTTGAAAAGCAAAAATTAGGAGATTTTCAAATTTGGACAAGAATAGTATAAATTCACTACCCAACTCGCTCGCCTAACTATGATCATTTCGATTCATACATTTTCTGATTTCGGACAGATTAGTGATCTAAGGACTCCAACTCCTTTTGTGCACCGAGGAGTCATTAGGAATTACTCTGGAGATCGCAGCCCAACTATATATACTAACGTTAACTCTTCGACCTTTCCCAAAACTAAAACGAGAGCCCCTCAAGGGTCTATCTTTGGGCCCTTATTGTTCTCGCTGTTTAATAACGACATTTTTGCCATTCTCAAACGTTGTAAGGTACATATGTATGTACGCAGACGACGTCCAATCATATATCAGCAACAAGTCATTTAGTCTTGTTTCCTCTCAACAGGTTTTTTTTAAAGGTCACGCGTAACTGGCCTCATGGTGTAATGTTATTCTTATTCAGTATTATTTGACAAATCATCAGGGAAAGGCTCACACCTCAACAACGTCGCCAAACTTCAACATTCAGCTGTATTATGAAAATCAGCGTTCTGTGAAAAATGTTCCGGGTTTGTTATGGCCGTATCACAATGTGGCGTTCGAGCGCTCGGGCTTTTGACAGCATGTATAGGAACAATGAATTCACGGAATGCAACATCAGGCGAAATCTCGGCTAATATCGTAAATATCGTAAGCTCGAGCTCAACGCCAGAGTAGAGCTACTGGCTACTCGGTCGTGAGTTGACAATGCCTGTATAGGAAAAAAAACTGCCTGCGTTCAGTGTTCTTTTAGCGCTGAATATGGTATGTGTATGGTTGAGAAAATATTGCTTGCATTCTGTCATATCCCTCATCTTTGAACGTTCGAGCGCCTGAAGTCGCATTTTGTTATAGAAATTCCTAGGTCGCGCGTTTGACATACATATGTTGATCGTAAGTTGGTACAACGCCTTTCAAAAGCCTTGGCGCTCGAACGCCACATTGTGATTGCCTTCACCATCCGCGAATTCGCGTCTCAGTATACGTTATTGGATAATATGCGGCCGAATAGATCACATCCAGCCCGTAGTGAGAAGGATATAGCGGCTGTTACGGCGGGTGGGGCTGAAGACCGTGAGCAATGCAATCAGCATATGGGCTTATCGTATTAAACAACCTGACAAATTTTAAAAGAGGATCTTGATTCAAAGGCTTACAAAATACATACAATTCATTTAAGAACCGAAACCGTCAAACTTGAAATTTTAGTCAATGGGGTCTGCAAGAGCTCAATAAAAATTCGCGGTTTTCGCATCGAATTTCAGTTCAGTGATGAGGCCCATTTCTGTCCGAACATAAACACAATTGACGCCTTTGAGTAGACGAGCAATCTCATGAGTATGTCGAACTATTGCTATATCCACAAAAATGCACTGTTTGATATGGTTTATGGGTTGGTGGAATTATCGGTCCGTATTTCTTTAAAAGTGAGGCCGGACAGAACATATCAGTCAATGGCGAACGCTTTTTGCTACCGGAAATTGAAGCCCATGATGTCGGCAACATTTGGTTCTAGCAAGACGGGACTACAACACTGACTATATTGAGGAATAACTTTGGTGAATAGCTAATTTCGCGTTTCGGACCTGCAAATTGGCCACCTAGATTGTGTGATACCGCACCTTTAGAGTTTTTTCTTTGGAGCTATTGGAATTCAAGAATCTTCGACGATAAACCAGTTGCGGTCCAGAATTTGGAAGCCAACATTACTCGTGTAATCAACACTGGGAACAGTGGTCCAAAATGAAATAATATTTAAAAAGTATGAGTAAAAGTCAGACACTATAATAAAGTTTCTAACATCCAAATTCATTTTATGAATTGTAGTTAAAATTAAAAAAAGGCTTAGGCCCTTTGAAGTTACGGCGCGGTTAAATAAAGATCTCCAGGCCATTAGCAAATGACATGTAGAAATAAGCTTATGCTCAACTCCACCAACAGCCAATCCATTTTAATAGGTCGTGCTATCCTAGACTTTTAACCAATCCAAGCCAATGGAAGCACCATAAACTATGTAAAGACTGTTAACAATTTTGGAGTCATTTCCGATCAAGAGCTTACGAGGGGGGATCACATCACCAATCTAACAAGTAGAGTTTACAGCGTCTTGTGACTCTGAAAATTGTCTCAGTTAGAATTAAATCAATGCTCGTCAAGACGCTACTGATCCCTATTTGAACGCACCACCTCCAGTCTTCTGCGATCTCGATAGTCACAGGTCACGTAAGCTAACAGTGCGGTTCATATACAGATTACGGCGACGGCATAACATATTCTCATTCGTTAAAATCCTGTTTTGAATGGACTTTCAAAGCTTCCCTGAGTTGTTCTTATTCAGACTTAAACAGAGCAGAGCTCCACTATACCCTTATCAGAGACTTTATACATCTGAAAAAAGTACTAGGGTCAAGGAAAAACAGTATTTTATTTACGCCTTATGGCGATGGAATTCACTCCAGTTAACATCTCATAGCCCCGAGCACTTCCAAGTAACTTAGACAACATTTTACGACTAGTACATCGCTTTAGGATATTTTTAGGGGCATCCAGGGTTGGTACTTTTTTCTTTTCTACTATAAATTTGTCTTTGTTCCTTGAATATGCTTTCACACATATTTTCTTCACAACTTAAAAAAGTATAGGTCTTATGGGTTAGCCTATGATTTTAAATAAAATTCAATTCAAATTCAATTCAAAATCGAATTCAATCAATTCAAAGGTTAGTTGAAAATATCGCTACCGTACAGAATGTGACGGAAAATTCAGAAAACTAAATTTTAAGATGATCTCGAAATTATTCTGGGTCAAGAGGCCCCTTTTCTTTGGGATGAGTACATAAATAAAACTGACTCCGAAATAACAGAAAAGCTTCTTTTGGGCCCATATTTTTCGAAAATGTAGCCGGTGACTTCGGATGCGACTTTTTCAGTGAATGAATTTCGATACCGAAAGATGTTGAGGGAAATTTTGGTTACGGGAGTGGTCAAAGTAGGACGACTTTAATGCCACACAGCTAGTGAATCAATCTCAAAATAGATGCCTTGATTGGCCGCCAAGATGGTGCGATTTTCTTTCATAAGACTTTACTTCTTGGCTTCCTTTTTGATTTCTTTCTTAAAGAAGGATTATGCTACAATTAGCACAACGGGTTACTGCGACCAGAAAGATCTTTGTGCCAAGTGATTAGGCGAGGATGTCCCAACCTTCTTAATTAAGCTCAGGATTGATTCCATAGAAATGGAGGTAACTTCCTCAGCAGAGTCGATTTCATTGGCAGAGGTTGACAGAGGTTTCTCATCTTATGCCAGCCACTGCATCATTTGGGAGAGCTTCATTTATATGAGCTGGTGATATCTCAGTCCGCCGTGTTCTGAGATAAAAGTGACAAGAGGAAAAAGACGTCCGGGAATAAAACAGCGAAACATAGAAGGAACACACTCAAGATAGGAAGGCTTGGCGAAGGTTGAATACCCGAGGCTCGGAACTTCCAAGTTTTAAGTAATAACAAAGTGTATTAAAGACTTAAATAATTTTCTTCAATTGACGAACAGAATTAAGAGCTCGAGGATCTCTATTACAATTGGAAAGATGTCATGAATTTTAGATTTGAAAATACAGCAAAAAGGCTTGGAGCCTAGGGGAGCTCTCTTTGGTTGATATAAGTTATGTCGTTACAACTGGTGCCCCTTAGTACAAACACACACCAAACATTTGATTTTGGTTTTGTTTACCAAGTCCTGTAGAGCATCATGGCTCAGTACCGAACTCATTTCTCTATTGGTCCATCGATTGACGTGCTGTATGGTATGTAGGGCCTTGCTAAGACCACATATCAACCGGGTTCGGTATGTGAGCTTACGGCAATCATTGAACAATAACGGACACTATTGACGGTAACGTTGTTCTCACAGTTATCACAAAATACGGACCAATGATTCCACGGGACCATAAGCCGCACTCAACAGTGTTTATTTTCGGTCGTCCTCCCTTGTATTGTGTGATGCTGACTATTAGACCAAATAGTGCAGTTTACATAATTTATTAACATACCCATTCAACCAGAAATGAGCATCGCTTAAGACAATTTTTCGATAAAATTGTGGGTCCTTCCCCAGGTTTTCTGTGCCAAGTCTTTCGGCTTCAGTTCTTACAAGAGCTGTATGTTATAAGATTTTAGATCAATATCCTTGCACGAAATCTTCACTTAGTCGAGTAACACAGCCCTAATTGCTTCAACTGGCGGCAAATGGACCAATCACGGTCTTTACTGGCGGATATAGCACCAATATTTTGGTGTGTACGTATTCTGAGCCATTTAACTGTAGGCTTGTTGTCCAATAGTGTGAAATTGATGTGAAATTTGATCGCTGTGGCTTAAGTTACTTGCTCAGTAGGTCAATTTTGACAACCGTAAAATAATTGAAGTGTGCGAAAAGCCTGAATTTTGATAATATTTAACAATATCTCATTGGGATGGAAGTCCTTTCACGATAAAATCGAAATGCTAAGTGAGTATGCTTGATGCTGACGCGTGTCACGAATCACGTATGCCAAAAATAGGGCACTGAAAAACCAAACTTTATATAATAGTATACCTTTGACGTCAATTTCGAGAGTGGCTTATGGTTGGCTCATGGCGTTTAGCTCGGTATAGTGCCTAGGAAACTTCACAGGTTGGGTGAGAAACTCGAGTGCCTACACCTGACTGTCTTCGAGCCATAAATGTTTCATTCAAGACCTTTCGCGTTTATCGGAGAGTGGCCCGAGATCAATATATCGGCTTTTTTATGATCAATCAATGACAGAACGACAGTCAAGGCTTAAGTTTTTATCATGGTGAAGTTCATGAACGAGCACCATTTCGAAATTATTAAAATTCACTTCCGAAACTAGGAATCGGTGATCGCACATTCAAGAGCGTTTATTCCAATTTTTAGTAGTAATGATCCCCCGACCAGAGAGCTTATGCGTGATACTGTTATAGTACAATAGATAAATTTGAATCATCATGTTCACTATTGAATTTTCGTGTGCCAGTGAAACGTATCGGCCGAAGCGCCGAAAATGTCACAGACAAAAATGTTAAGCTCAAATAAAATCAGAATAGTCGAGTATTCCATACCATTCACAGAAATTGGGAATCTACAGTCCACATTAAAGCGATCTTACACCTTTACGAGATTGCATTCACAAAAAGTGACCGTATAGTATGGACTCCATGCCGGCTACGTGTTTCAACCGTATTTTTTTCGTCGATGAAAATGATCGCCCACGATCACTCGATCAACAGTCGTACCATGCTGAAAAACTATTTTTGACCAAAACTGGATGGATGGATTAGACTACGGGATGGTGCCACATGGTATATACTTGGTCAAACAATTGATCCATTGAAGGAAGTTCGGTAATCGCGTAATCTCGAGAAATGGTCCGGTCATATAGTCGCTTCACTTATGCGGTTTAACGCCGCTGGAATTCTATTTATGTGATTACGTTAAGTCATCACCGACTGATGGGCTGCCGTTGGGTAAGATTGCACGGTGTATATTTCCCGAGATATGCAAGTCTTCGAAGACGTTGTAGTGGCGACAGAACCAGAATGCCTCGTCGCTTCTGCTAGTTTATTAGTTATATTGGAGTTCCAGTATATATTGAACTTAATTTGATTCAATTCAACATTGAAACCACTTAGGATGACCAGCAAAGGTATAATTGCCTCATACTAGTGAAAGGTATTAAGACAATCTTCATTGGGTTAAGTAGATCGTTATTGAAAATTGCCCGCAGATATGATAAAACGACTAAATCTTGTGGACAGGCTTTTAATGCTGATACTGTCAATGAGATTCCTTCAGCTGTAGTTGTAGTAATATGATTTTCTAAAGTATAATATTGTACTTTTCTATTGACTTAAAATGACACCTCTTGTTGGATTATTTAATATTCCATTTTTAGGGTGATGGATTCAATAAAAGGCTTACAAGCTGTTGACTTTTATATCATTTCTGAATTATGTTCATTTTAATTATATTATTAGACTAAAAGATAAGTTTTACGAAATTTAATGCGACAAATTAGGTAAAACTTACAAGGCTCTGTAATTTTCCTATTTCGGTCTTGAACAGATGCCTATCTTATTTTAAACTTACGTTATTCCTGTTTTATAATATTCCTTCGAGGGAATATAATATATTTCATTAAAAGAATAAATAAAATTAAGCAATTTTCTAAGACTAGTTATATAACTGCCGTGCGATGATATTGCAAGTCTAGCCTACGTAACTACTGTCTGCTTTATCCTAGCCGTCTTAATACTAATCAAAACTTAAATAATAACAATCTACTCTTAAAATAAAATGCAAAATATCGACATATTTCAATATACGTAATTTATGCAACTCGAAAAATAAACAAATTGGTTATCCATGCACAAACGAATTGCGTGATTTAGTATCTAATCCTCTAGGATTGCTAGAATTCTATTATAAATAAATTGAAAAAAAAAAACATGGAAATGAATACAGTACTCTCTGGCATTCCAATTGGAATTCAAAAAGGAATCGAATAAATTAAACTTAATTACGATTTAATAGCATTCATCAAAAAGGCAATTAGCTACGGAAGGCGCATTAAAAACAATTTTTTTAATTTTATTAATTTTTACTCGTATGAATATTTTTTGGTAGAAATTATAGATTTGTTTATGTAATCACTAATAAAATGCATTTTAGCTAGCTGCTTGATCAACTTGGCTTTAGAAACTGGCGGCGAGCAGGATATAGCCGAAGAAGGAGAGGAGAAACCAAAATACCAAAAAAATGGGATCTTTTAAAATTCTTTTAAAATTGATGCATTTTTGATTTATGTTTTAATTTTTTCGTCTTTTTCATGTGAAATGGAATGGAATAGCCAATTAAAATAAATGAAAAAAAAATGTTTTCGATCAACTAAATTAATTCGAACGAAAAACTGATTTTTAGCTGTTGATGGTGATATTTTGTATTTGTGTTTAATTTTTTGGTTGTTTTAGAATTTTGTCTTTTTTTGCGGTTTACCTATCATGGATCGAGCAGGAACTGCATTCCATTCGAGCCAGAATGTGATAAACGAGGACGTCACCAATATTATTCCAGGTATAAAAACGGTGGTGAAATAGAATGCTCGATCTCTTGTAAATATTAAATCGACCTTAAGACAGCTGTAGTTTCCTACATGATATTTTTGGTTTTTAGTTTATGTTTGATTTTTTTTTTGCTTTGATTTCTGGTTAGTTTAAAATATTCTTTTTTATTTTTAATTTAGTCTAACTAACACTTATAACGTTATAATCTTACATTTAAGGAAAACCAAAGAAAAGATCTAAGTCTAGGTAATAAGAAAGAAAAATAAAAACAACATATGGAAAAGGTTGTTAATAGAAAAAAGAATAAAGTGAGAGTGTTGGGCAACCATCTGTAAGCTTTCGCCTTTAGTTTACTCCGAGCTTTTTGAATGGAATAAATATAGACGTTCAAAGAAAATTTGTGTTTTTGCCTCACAATGATGGTCAAAAAATTTGCTAGTGTAAATTTTGGCAACGTCTATCGGACGTTTTTTTTAAGGGCAAGATGTACTAAGCCTTGTACAGGGTCATCCAATAGTTTAGCCCTTAGAATCCATAATAATACGCGAGACCTTATGACAGAGATTGATATTTTTATTTTATTCTGGAGTGCAATTTCCAAGGTGAGTAGTAGAGTATACAAAATACTAGACTTTGACGGACCTAATCTCTTAATCGCCAGAATACGATTCCCACATTCTAACATTCACAAGGTGGCGCAAAAATAATCACCCTATCGGAAGATGTCGATTTTTTTGACCAATAATCGGTCGATGGTGTTAGCGCCAACTGGGCAAACATTTCGGCGCTTAGCTACTCGACAGACTGAAACCACAGGAGACCATGCAAGGCGTGGCCGTCACTGGACTGGCCGTTAGGCCGAGAATGTCGCAACTGTCGCTGCCGACATCGCTGAGAACGAAGAAACATCATCCAGACGACGGGCCACGCAATTGGGCATCACCAGACGGACCCTAATTTTAGTGAAAGACTTACACATTAACTCGTACAGAATGCAAACAGTGCATCAGTTAATGCCTGCTGACCGTCAGACGCATGTGAATTACTGCCAAGCCATCCTTAATCTCAACAACGAACAGGACGATTTTGTGTCGAACATCATCATGAGCGACGAGACGCATTTCCACTTAAGCGGTTATGTCAATAAGCAAAATCTTCGTTTCTGGGCCACTGAAAATCCGCATGTGATGCACGAAGAGCCATTACTTCCATTCAAAGCCACTGTGTGGTGCGGCGTTCACGCGAGAAGAGTGGTTGGACCGTAGTTTTTCCAGGCGAACGCGCTATGATTAAGTACTTCTTACAACGGAATTGGATAAGCGGGGCCTAGTGAGCATGCGGTTTCAACAAGATGGTGCAACTGCACACACAAACAATGGATATTGTGAAGGAAGTGTTTCCTGGTCGCGTAATCTTCCATTTTGGCGATTTGGCATGGCCAACAAGATCGCCCGATTTAGCCATCCCAGACTTTTTTCTTCGGAGCTACTTGAAGTCGCGGACTTATGCCAACAAGCCTCAGACAATAAGATTAGATGTCTATCACCCAAAATATTTTTTTTTCATTTAGTAAAAAAGGAATTCAATTCAATTGCGCCACCTTGTATATATTTCTTTTAGATTGACGATCATTAAGTGATCATAATGCGATCGACGCCAGACACTCAACCAGCACCTTGATTGTCCAAATCTTTCCAAAAGTCAACACCGACTCAGATTACGATCTTATTGCCGCCAAGGTACGAAGACGGATTTTAGGAAATCAGCGGAGTTGAGTGAGATCACCAAAATTTAACGCATGAAGGTTGCAGTTACAAAGCCCGTCATGGCCTTTGTAATCAGTTTTTTAGTCTTCTACCTTGCAAGGCTAGCGTAGGGAAGACTTATGTAAAAGCTTTCCCGTCCGTCCGTACGCATATAACAAACCAAACTTTGCGAGTAGCTATGAGGCTGAAACTTGGCTGTGTTATAGAGTCCATGATTCTGAGCTCATAACGACAGGTTTAGAACCCTATCTACTGTGGTTCCTGAGATCCAGGCAAGAGCTTGAATCCCGGTGAGCTGATTGAATATTGTTTTATAATAAACGCGTTCTAAAGGGTTTTTGAATACACGCCACAGGCCGAAGAGGTAGAGGGAAGAAAGGAAAGGCTGATAATTGGGTTAAAACACGCATCTTTTAATTAAACTCATAATAGACAACTTAAGGGTAAATTGGCGTCTTTGTCAAGAGGAATACTAAACATTTAGCAGTGTCTTGGCTGAACTTAGACAGGATTTGATAAGAATGAAGAGCTTTTCGGTTTTAACGACGCAAGCGCAATTCATGGAGAATGGCTCATCACTAAGGGATCGCTTAAGTAACAAAAGACTTTCCACTCTATTCCATTCAGAATTTATGGGCCTTAACATACGTTGCCATTCCAATTCCATTGCCGAAGAGCAGAAACGTGAGCCTTGGAGCGAATATGATAAGTACTGTCATCAGCAAGAGTGGGGATTGGATTGGAAGCAGCAGGCGGATTATTTATAAATTCATACTCTGCGTGCATTTCCAAAATAACACCTTAATGAAATGGAAACAAAAAAGTTACTGTGAACCAATTTGACAAATCCAGTCGAATCTCTCGAATCCTATCTAGGACAACCACCCCCGGAGAGTAGTGAACGAACATCTTCGACACAAACCATCTGCACCCCGTCGAGGTTGTGTGATAAACACCAAAAGAGCGTAACTCTTGAACCTGCGCCAGCCCTATAAAAAAAAAATTGGTGAATATTAGGTTTGAAACTATTCAAAACTATTCAAATCGAACATGCCGAAGGGTAATTTCAAGTCCATAGGCCATTCATCAATACGCGTTTTCGAAAAAAGAGCTTGATGCCACGATTTGGCTTTTGCCGAGGTGGTGCAAAGATTGGGTCCTCTTTTCTTTGAGATATGCTATCAAATCTGCTACGGAAACTATAGTGAAAGTTATTAAGGAGTTTCCGCAATTCAAGATATTTAATAAGCTGACCATCTATGAGCGTTTCGAAAACCTTAGAGAGAAGGAATTCAGTGCTACGGGTCGGCAGGTGGAGGGAGATAGATATTCGCTATTTTAAGGAACGGGCTGGACTAATGCTGTTTTCCATCTTCTCGAGAAGAGACCAAAAGGGTAAGCTTAGGCAGTTTTGCAGGGTGGAAAATGCCTCTTCAGAAATATGTGGGGTATTCCCACAGAGTCAGCGAAAGTGGATCTGTCCATGAAAGATTCGACGTTCTAGAGTACAGTCAGCCACAGAGTGTAATCGGGAAGCCTTTAGCTGGTGACAAAATGTGCAGCAAGCAGATTGATTTTGTGATTAAGAGCTGATAGCTGGAGGGTTATTGTAAATAAGCTGGGTATTTAAGACGATGTAGAATTTTTTATGTTCTTTACGAACTTTTTCTTTACACTTTTTGCTTTATCTCTTGATCATAGGAGAAATCAGGAAGTCGAATTAATGCATTGCAGTCATTTCTGGCTCGCTTAAACTTATTCTGGTTTTCCTGAAAGATTGACTTCGTCAGTTTCGAAACTCAACTCTCAACTCAACCTGATAACCTCTATACAGTACGAGTCGTACTACGCAATATATGGTGATAGGGTTTGATACTGTTTAACCTCTGAAAAATGAAAGTTTTCTCATGCCAAAATAGCTAGTTTGTGACGAGCGAGGTAGATGTACACAGCAAAGAAGTTCACTCTTAGCTCAGGAACGTTACTCACATCAACCCAGAAACTCTGCATAACGACAAAACACAAGCAAAAACAAAAAACCTCCGACGCTCAGAGACTCGATACGATCGGCATCAAGCCCAGACCAGCATTGGAAACATTGTCAAAGGCACCTCTTATGCGCGGTGGCTGACTCAAGCGAAATCCTAAATGAGAAACATGAGACTCAGTAGATGGAAAGATGCATCGGAGGAATCAAATTTGTTAGTTTTACCAAAATGAAGAACGAATATTCCAAGAGTACAAGACGAGAGCTGAAGCTTGAAGCTTTGCTGGTTAAACACGAATAACTTTTAGTGAAGTCACAATCGATGCTTAGAATATGGAAGGACCTGCACATTGTGCAACAGCGGTGATTTATAATGGTCAAAGATTAGAGAGAATTCCGATCAGCCGTCCAATGCAAGCTAGCGATATTGAAGCTGAAGTCTATTAAAACTGTTGGCGGAGACAGCCTGACTGCTGGACTGTTTAAAGCATAAATATGGTCGCACGAAAGCATGATCGATGAATGAAGATTCAACATCATATGCCCAATCCATATGAAAGGGATCCTTAGAGTTGTGCCAAATTTCACAGCACAGGTTTTCTGAGTATCCTCTACAAAACTCCTTTGCCGCTCAGCTGTACTGAATGTACGCATGAAACCAAGTGATTTCTATTAATGTGATTTTGTAACAATGATCAAGTGTCCCGAGCGGATTATAGCTCAGAGAGACCGACTAGCGTGATCGTTGCGCTGACGCAACCGATAAGACTACAAGTGTCACAAATATAAATATGTGATGGGTCAGACCCGGTACGCCCAGAAAACTCGTCACAGTTTTCGCCCACAATAGACCAAATATTCACATTTAGGCCGATCCTGTAGAGAGGACTTACAAATTCCAGTTCGACACCCACCATCCTTTGTCGAATTTAAAGGCGCATATGATAGTCTCTGCACAGAGCTATACAGTCATGTACTCATCATACAACTCGTACAATTTGTCGGGCTGTATAGGATGACAATGGAAAACTCGCGCTGCTCCATTATTTTCGGTAATAATCTTACCGAGACTTCCTACGTTAAAAAGGGATTCAAGCAGAGCGACACGTTGTTATGTCGTTTATTTCACTCGCCAGTACAACAGAAACGGTCAAATGGTCATCGCAAGTCAAATGGTTTTACGTGTTGGTCTCCGAGACGTCAATGAAACATTTAAGAGCATTAAAGCAAAAGGCAAAGTCTGAGAAGATTATGGCTTCAAAACCAAAGCCCAAATATCACAGGACCGAGAAAAGTAGATCAAGTCGGGTCGGATGAAGTTTTGCTGACTGAAATATTCCCTCGAAATAATGCGCCGTTTACATAAAGTAATATGAGAAAACGTCCAGATTTGTAAGAAAAAAAATGTATGGCTGTTGCATCACGATAATGCACCTACTTTGTTGGCTAAAAACGTTATCATGCTTCAGCCAGCGTATTCACCGGACCTTGCCCTTTGCGACTTTTAAAACAATTGGGGAGATAAAGACTTTATCGCTGGAAGAGCTCAAGGTCTTACTAAAAAGCGCATGTTAGCAGTTCTTCGAGTGTAATATTTCTGACAGGGATGACTTAGATGGGGACAAACTAAATATTCACGAATAAATAAATATTTTTCTAGAAACGTGAAAAGTCACCTTAGTTTTTGAACAAACCTTCTACACTGCGAGAACTAAATGGAGCCTTAAAACAGAAGCGGCTAAAGTGGGCGTGGGATCAAAACTAAATACGAGTATATGCTACAATCAAGGAAAGGCGGGTAACACCGGCGTAGAAACCAGGGATTTCATTTACCTAAGCTTATAAGTGACAAGCGGCAAGTAGCAGCGAAACCAGCACTGATATCAAGCGCAGAATAACGCATACCAACCGTGACCTTTTCGGACTCAAGAGGTAACTGAAAGACAGAGCTCTCTCTTGAAAACCCACGGCAAACCTTTACAATGCCTTGATAAACTTGGTCTATCACTACGGGGTAAAGGCTTCGACATTAGCGAAAGTAATTCGAGACAAAAATTCGGAGAGTGCAGTGCGGTTCCGTTAAGGGTACGAGCTAGGTCCTTAGATGCCCTGAATAGTACTCGATTCCAACCTCCATGAACGACGCCGCAGGGACCGACTGCATCTAAGCAGATGCGCACACGATAAACAAGATGGGATCAGCTTGACGGAAGCCAAGTTACAATTTCATGTCGTCTTTGCATAAGTCTTTCCTACTCAGCTTTGCAAAGTACCTAGTCCGGCCATAAGTTCTGTTACAAATATAAAACGCTATCAAAAAAAAAAAACACTCAACATATTGTATTCAAAATTATTTCATTTATTAGAACACAATATTGGCTATTAAAAAAAGTTGGGTTCATTCGAAATGACCGCCTTTTGCTTTAACACAGGCTTTGAAACAGTGTGGCCATTGGACTACAGCGGCACGTACGGTTTCCATGGAGATCGTGGACGCTGCCTTGGTTAAGCCTGTTTTAAGGCTTTCCAAATTTCTGTGGGGAGTCTTGCAAGCCATGTTCTCTAATTCTGACCACAAACCATAATCCAGTGGATTCAGATCTGGACTCCGCGACGGCCAATCTTCTGCTGCTATAAAGCCAGGAATATTGACTCTGAGCCACTCCTGTGTGGTTTTGGCTTTGTGCGCTGGAGCAGAGTCCTGTTGGAAGATCCATCCAGAAGATCCAGACCAGGTATTGGTCAAACCCTTCACAATACCCTCTAGCGCATCTTCTTAGTAAACCTTTGCACCAGTTTTTACGCAAAAACTTTCTTTCACAGAAATGGAGGAATGTGACACCATGGTGAGAGACCCCCCACCAAACCGCTACGGAAACAGGATGATAGCCACGTGGAACCCTTAGAAGATTTTTTTTCGCTTCCTTGGATGAAGTGGCATAAATCTTGTCGTTTCGTTTGTTGAAAACTTCTTCCATGGTAAAAATTTTCTCGTCCGTAAACAGAATGTTTTCACGGCTATTGTCCGCGTGCCACTGCAAAAGTCGCTTGCATCTTTCCAGTATAATTATTTTTAATTGAGGAGTTAAATGATGACCCGTGGACCGACGATAGGCTTTCATATGCAGATCATCCCGAATCAGCCTAGACATGGATCTGGTTGATATATCCAATTCCTTGGACATGATCTTCTGCTCCCTAAAGGGATTTCTCCGAATTCGTTCACGTACTGCCTTTACTACCACACTCGTACGGACGACGCGCGGGCGACCACTTCTTGGCCTGTCCTCTACTCTAGACAATTCGCCGAAGCGAGCAATAGCCCGATAAACCAATATTCTTGATATTCCGAGTGGATAAAGTTTTGAACGATAAGCGCTAGAAATTGTGTAACAGAACTTATGGCATGACTAGGTAGAAGACTAAAACCACGTCAACCAACAGAACGTGTGGCAATAGGAACAGTTGAGTACAGATTATGCCGGCTTGAAGGGCTTGCTGTTTGAGACCCAGGTTAATCCAAAGCCCTTGGGCCATCTACATAAGTAAGTAATAGAGCCATATCGGTTTTGTAGCGAAAACCGCATAGAATTCGTTGTGGATGGAGAACTGGTTTAGTTTGCTTTGAGTTTTCAGAGTCTTGTTGCCAACAATTGTTAATGGGCCTAAACTCTCTGAATAAATCATGAACTTATTAATTCTGAGCAGGCAATCAACGAAAGTATGTCGTCGCTTATGGTCTAATTTGCTGTGTTGATTGAACCAAGGTTATTATGCCAAATGTGATGCAAGTGTTTGCGTCAAGTGTAGCGTCGCACTCTCGTCGGTGATGTTTTCAGTTAAAGAACACGATGTGGAATAACCTGTCTGAGACATACAAACTGATCGACTAAATCCACTATGGCTGTGCGAGAAGACGCTTAGTGATGACCAGAAGCTGCACAAATTTTATTTCCTAAGTACTTTCAACGATTTTGTAGTGAATGTTCATTATTTTAAGAGAATGTATGATGGCGTGTCGACTGATATTTGATAACCTCAACAATAGCGAGAAATCTAAAATGACACCTCTTATTGGATGGCCCTGAAAAAGCGGCGAAAGGAAAAAAAGCTATAAATTTTGATTCAATCGCTTACAGATGATTAGCCCACAACGTTAAGTAGAAACAATGAGTGGAAAGGAAAATAAAACAAGAAAATTCAAAAAGAAATTGAAAAACCATCTCAAACAGTTTAACTATTTCGACTAACATTTACACCATCTTTCATAGAATTAACACCAAAACATTCAGATAGTCCATAAGGGGCTAATTTTAAATCAATTTAAATAATAAATAAAATAAAATAATTTCATTCACGTCCTTTTAAACCCATTTCCTAAGTCATAAACTAAATAAAATCAAAAAAAAAAATGTTACGAATCCTACCGAAAATAAATCTAGATACAATCGACTATTAGATGTTCTTCAAAAACTATAAAACCAAATAACTAAATGAAAAAAAGGAAAGAAAAAAAAATTGATTTTCTAGAATTGAAAAACGTTCGAACTCACCTCTCCAGCTTTTAACAGAACACGTTACGGTTGCGTTTTGTATTAAATATGCGTTCAATGTTGTCAACGAAGGACTCTTGCGTAGCGTATCTTCGTCGTTCTTCCATACGTATTTAATGTGTGATAATTCATACGAAACTGAAACGAAACAAGGATACAGCGATACAATTAAAGAGCTCGGTATTTTTCCCTCTTTTTTGGTTCAACAATCCCCATTGAGGGATTATATTGGAGCTGAAGGATAACAGCCAAATAAAGAAAAGGAGAAATCACCGTTATCATCATTAGGCAGAAAGGCGAATACAGGATTCGCATTACCGACAATAAACTCTAATTAATGCAAATGGACAAACACCGCTTTCTCATTTATTCGTCCGTGTTCGTGCGCCACCTCGAATACGACTATCTGGTATACATGTATCCGTGAAAGCGAGTATCTCTCATTAAAAAAGGGCAAAAATAAATAAATGCAAAGCCTCGGATACTTACTGCTTTCCATTGAAAATGAGCATTTAGGATCGTCGAAGGGAAATATATGCAAACTTCCTTGGCATGACAGGATTAAATGACGTCTGAAACAACAAAAACGAAAAACCGATAAAAATACTGAATACAAATCGTCGAATCATTAAAAAAAAATCCCATTAACTACACGACTAACTGTGTTAGTCAACACTTCATCAGGACATAGTCTCGGACTCACCTCATTGCGTACGTAATGGTCCCGTTCCGGTAAATTCTCAGCGCGAAATGCATCGGAATGATGGGGTCCTTAAAGTCACCGTGCATAATGAAATATGTATCTGGTGTCCAGATATTGTCATGATGATGCAGTGCATTTAAATAATCATATTGCGATTTATTACCGTATTGCAGTCGAGGATCATTCCATTGTTGATTCAATAGGAACTCCACTTCATATTTCTGTAACGAGAGTGACATAAGAAAAGGACAATTGAGACAGTCAGATATAGATGTGGGCATTGTCGTTATCTATAGCTATTCGAATGTGATCGTATATTTACCAAACTAGATTCGTCGGGCGATGCTAAGCTAAGGAGTAATACGTTTACATTAACCGTTAATGTACCTGCAAGCAGAGAGAAGAAGAAATAAATGGCAGAGTCGTTTATTAAGCCGTAAACAGGAAGATTTAATGAGGCAATTTCTAGGTATCGTAACGTACTGACTACTGTCTTCATGCTGTGCAGAAACACTCAACGGAAAAGATGTGAGAAGCGAGGGAAAAAACGTGGAAATGAGTTGCAAATAATGTTCCTTACAACATATACATACATACGACGTGTATATGCAAAGGATGTTCGACGTCTTCCTTGTGCGTCATGCTTTTATCAGATGCCGAGCTTTAACAACTGCCCTATATGTTATGAGGGAGACCGGCAAACAAAGACTACTCATGAATGAATGTGATAATTTTTTTTTGATGTCAAGCAGTCTGTAGTCTCGCGGAAGAAGAGTTTCGAGACTGGTAGAGACTGGTATGTAGAATAGAATTGCGTAAAACGATTTAATGAATGCCTTAAACGGACTGCTAACATGTGCTTTACGCCGAGGCTTCTACTGTATAGGATGGTTTGCTCCTAGGGAAGGAAAGGTAAGCCACAAAGCGTGAAACCCAATTAAAGCAAGTTCATTAAGGTTTTTACTAGTTATTGATGTGCTTGGGCGTATAAGACCTTTGTTATCTTCAAGACCTTTATCAGTAATCTTGGAAAGGTCATTAAGACCAACCTTCTTGACTTATAATACTCCCCGGAAAGCTGCATTAAACATTTCTAGGATTCCGATGAATACTCGTATTATTACAATCCTGTGAATCGGACCAATACGACCAGCGGAATCACAAAATTCCTCTTACTTTTTGAACACGGCAAAGCGGCACAAGCAAGCCCTTGTTCTCGGGGCAAGTAAGAGCCAGG
This sequence comes from Merodon equestris, assembly GCA_958301585.1. Taxonomy (NCBI): domain Eukaryota; kingdom Metazoa; phylum Arthropoda; class Insecta; order Diptera; family Syrphidae; genus Merodon; species Merodon equestris. The sequence continues at coordinate 18,857,955 of OY284414.1, forward strand.
TTGGGGATTGCGCTTAAGAGTAACATCTCTAATGCGGAAAAATAAGTTTTGTCCAGAAACAACGAATGGCCTCCGATATGGCAGATTGTGCCAACGTCTACGGGGAAACTAACGTGTGATATTCTAAGCGTTTGGTTTTTAAATATTCAAAAGAACATAGGAAAATTGCAAAAGTGTATACAGTTTCTATTAAAATTAATAAATTAATGCCTGCCATTTTTAAAAATAGTATTGCGTAAGTGTTGACCGTGACTATGTTTTAAGTGGTCCATACGAGCCGTCAAATATTAAGTCATTTTTTCAAGTATATTGGCTGGTATCCAATAACCCAGGTAATGCTTTGTTCTATGACTACAATTGGTCCTGCTGGCTTATCGGTGTAGATGAGTTATTTGACGTATCCTCATAGAAATTAGTCTAAAGGTGTCAAATCACACTTTGTTACTGGCCTATTCCCCGGTTCAAAACGGGAGATAAATGGTTCATCAAATTCATTTTTTAGTTGGTCCATCGATTACTTTAGGTAAAAGGTGGGGACTCAGACCCAAGCTGACCCTGTGGGTGTACACAGCTGTTGCCCGTCCTATCCTTAAATATGGCTCCCTAATTTTGTGGCCAGCCCTAAACAAAGCTTATAACATTGACAAATTTAATAAGATCCAAAGATTAGCAGGAATCGGAATCGCGGGAGCCATGCAAACATGCCCCTCTGAAGCACTTAATACCCTACTGCATCTCCTGTCCTTGAACTTTCACATCAAATACACGGCGGCGTGCGATGCCATCAGGGTTAAGGAAGCGGGCTTCTGGTCACCCAGCTCGTATGGCCACGGCAGAGCTCTGTCACTTTTGCCAACGAATTCGACCTCGCTTCCTACGGACTACATCACACCTTTCCTAGACTAACTAACTTTCCTTCCAGAGAAGAATGGAAAGCGTGCAACCTAGTCGCAAAATTTCAACTGATTTTCACTCGTGGCTCCAAGGTTGAGCACGGTCTAGGAGCGGGAATATTCTTGACACAAGTGAATCTTTCAAGCTGTGGCCCGGGAAGCACGGAAAATACTCCGCGCAGCCCGTCCCAATTATACGTCCACTGCTATTTGTAGCTTAAAGCTCTGCTGCCATCTTCTCTAAACTGGTGGATCAATGTAAGAAGGAAATTAAACGAGCTGGCGATTGGACTGATATCATGCTCCCTTGGGTTCCAGGACAAAGCAACATAGAGGAGAATGGGAGCGGCAATGAGTTATCCAAGCTTGAGGCCTCCTAAACTCCCCTACTGAAACTGTGGGCCTGGCGCTGAACCTTCTCAAAGGGAACAGCTTGCAACACTTATCCAACATAGGCAATGGTAGGTGGGCTAGGAAAATTCGGTTTCCCTATTCAAAAAACAAAATAAACGACCTCCTTAATAGACACTGCTTCAATAACCTAGAATCGTGGCGGTCAGTACTTTGACCTACAGGAACTCATGCTGCAAGAATAGGCATCCGGTCCAACACACTGTCGTAGTTGTCACAACACCCACGCAGAGGAAGTCCTGTACCATTTGCTCTGCGAATGCCCAGCACTGGCAAAAAATGGTTAAGACTTCCTCTATGACCAATCAGAGGTAAACAACCTCAGCTTAGCCAACATAACCAGTTTTCTAAACTCCACAACCTGGATTTAAATGAACTTCCCCTTTCACATCCCTTAGGTTTCACGAGCTTTCATCAAAATGGCACCTAAGCGCTGATTGTGCTCTGACTCGCAAAGTCAGGTAGCCACCTCAACCACCTTCCTGACCAATCGATTCATGTGCTGCATGGTATATAGCGCCGTCTTGCTAGGGTCAAATGTCGATTAGATTCAGCTCGTGCAACGATAGGGGACGCCATTAAGGATAACATTGTTGACTCTGCCGGACCATAAACCGTCCCAAAGCACTCACCAAAAATTCAATACTGTGGCAGATTATTCTTGCACGACCTGTATTTTATAAGGTTTTAGAGCACGATCCTTGCGTAAAGTCTTCCACGTAGTCGAATAACTTCATCTCAACAGCTGCGAACAAATGGACAAATCAAAGTCCTCATTAACACTGGCGGATACACCAGCAGTATGGCCTCCACGCAAAGGGGTAGGTAGCATGAAATTGGTTCAAATTAGGTCACTATAGTCTGAATCGCTTGCTCAGTAAATCGATGACGAGGGCAGGATGGTCGAAGTGCACGAAAAACTTTTTCACAGAACATGAATTTTGATAATAAAATTCAATAATTTATAACTGTTATTCGAATGTAAGTCTTTCCACGATAAAATGGCAATATTAACTGAACGTGATTCATTTCTACACATGTCGCGAGTTATGCGAAAAAATGTCAAAAATAGAACACTGAAAAACCAAGCAGTAAAAAAATCGTTTTTGTTCTGAATTTTACACCTAGACGGGTTACGGTATTGGAAAAATGAAAAACAACGATGACACGGACCATGTAAAAAGCGGTTAAAAAACTGTCACATTTATTACGGAAACTTCTACAGAGGGAATAAGCAAGCAGACTATGGCAACAAGTAGTAAGCTGTTGGCGTGCGAACGCCTCATACCCAAATATGATTTCCTAGATAGAACATGCGCCCAATACCCAAGTCATAACAGCAAAATCGCTCTACTAATTAAATTGACGCCAGACACTCCTCCAACATTCTGAGTGTCCGAGTTTTCCAAACAGACAACATCGACCAGGATATGGATACCAGGGTATGGCTTCCCCCTGTAGTCTTTTCCTCATCATGACACCTACTGCAATAGTCGTTATATATTAGTCCTAATCTTGCATAATGTCCTCTTAGGACCCCAATTAGGCTACTTATAAACTGCTTGCGTATTTTTAACAGGCTCGTGGCTTTACGCCTGGTTTGTCTCGCGTAGCTGCATGTTTCAACGTCGCGCCATCATCCACCAAGCCTGTTGCAGTACTTGTTTCGAGATTTTATATTTTTGCGTTTCCAGTGGTGGGTGGATTTCCTCTTTAACAGTCGAGAGCTCCAGTTACCTGGTGTATCACAATGCCCAGGTACCCAGAACAACGTTACAGCGGATCTGCTGGATGTGCGATATGTACCGCAGTGCAAGACCAATTTTGGTACTATTATCGGTGATTCGAATGCTTTTATTGCCGCTTGGCTATCTGTGGAGTTGACGATGTCCCTATTATTCATCATTCTCAGAGACAACAAATCGACGGCCCTCACTCGACCCGTTTGTGTACATTTCCAGTGCAGTGCCTTTGCTTGGAAATTCATTCCCCTCCAATTGTTGTCGGTTGAGAATTGGTATTTTATATAGAATCTTGAAGTCTAGGGTAGGGATTAGGTAGTCCATGACTTCACTTAGATCATTGATTTGGCGTAGAATACTAGCGTGCCCTACTTCGGAGACCTTCCAACCAGCTTATTTCCAGCGCCGATTTCCTTGCCTTTCCTTGCCAAAAAGATCAAAGGGGAGTATGTGAAGCATCGTTTCGAGGGCTACAGTGGAGGTTGTTCGCAGTTTGGCATAATTAGATCTGCACAGTGCCGTCTACCAGCCGTACATTAGTATACGAATAGGTCTAACAACCGCGGTGTACAGCCAGTGTGTGATATGGAATTTGATACCCCATCTGGTGCCCAAGGCTTTTTTACAAGTGTATAGCGCAGTTGATGCGTTCTTCACCAACATTTAACTTCGGAAGGTTGCAATCGCTAGAGATCGCCATGACCGCCGATCCCGCTCCATCAATCTCTTTCAAGTTTTTATCTCCACAAGTCCTGGAAATGCATTAGATTTATACCGTGCTCTATGATCGGCTGAAATCGTTCGTGAACGTGATGGTGATTCATCAGTGTAATTTCAGGCTAGGTCAGAGAGACACCAATGAAGTGTTTAAGAGCACTAAAGCAAGAGCAGCTTCAAAACGTTTAAGAAGTCAAAGTGGTCCACTTGTCATCTTGACTGACTTGTGACAAGCGACAACGATATTAGCGCTGAGATCAGACCCAGGAGCAACCGCGGCTTTTCCGGCCTCAAGGGGAAATTAAAAAGTAGAACCTTCTCTCGAAAAACCTAGGTAATTCCTTACGAAATCTTAATCATTCTGTTTCGTAACTAAGTTTGGCATGCAGTCTTTGGTTTCGTCTGAAGAAATTAAGAAACAGGAACTGTATAGGCATTAACTAGGCCAGGCGTGCACGGACCTAGCGTCTTAGATGGTTGGGTCATGTAGAGCGAATGGACACTACTGATAGGACCCGAGGGATAAAGCCCCAGAGAATGACATGCTTAAAGATCTTAGCCAAATGCTCTGGTCAAGTGGACACAAAAATTGAAGCAACGGTCAACGCTGTACTTTTGCTGATGGGTCATAGGTAGGCAAAATTATACTGTTGTAGACGAAATGAATTCAAATGACAAGGATCATCTTCATCTGTCTGGGTTGGCAAGCAAGCAAAATTGTCGCTAGGCTTCGGAAGCAAAAGACAAATTTTGGAACAATCTTTCCACTTACAACTTGAGGCTAATAAATGAGGTTTTTGGGACGGGGGAGTCATTGGGTCATTTTTTTTCCTTATAAAAAAATGATGCTGATGCGCCCACTCCAATAAAAGGATTACGTGGATCAAATAGCTATTCTTATGTGGATGAAGGTTAGGTTAGGATATGTTACGGAAGGGGAGTGTGATGGTTGAACATCACTTCCACTCGGAGACCAAAGGGCCCATTGTGAATCCCTTCATTTATGGAGTACACATTCTTTTAACCTGGTGGCTGAAACCACCCCGTGCTCTTTATGAATTTTAGAAGATCCGATAAATTTGCATTTGCTACGTCCGCAATCTCTGTGAAGAAGAGAAGCTCAACGGAGGTAGGCGTCGATTCTGAGAGCTGGGCAGTGGCAATGCAGATGTTGGATCGTCTCGGTTTCTTCCTCGTCGCCGAAGCTCCGGCAGAGATCGCTGGATCGGATGGGACAGTGTCCTGTGATCACTTCGACGAACATACGGATCGAGTTTCGGTCCAGCGCCAAGAGCTTGTTTGTTTTGCCGATATTAAGCTCTGGCCACGATGATCTTACCGTGTGACTGTCGTTCTTGTAAGCTTTTTTTATTTTTGTGTCATTTATGATCCGGTATAATGCACTGATCGGTGGTTGCAGTCACGTGTCCGCTTCGCTAATGTCCATTTCAGACCCTAGTTTGGCCAATTCGTCCGCTCTTTCGTTCTCTGCAATTAAGCAATTAAGCCCGGGACCCAGCATAGTTTGACCTTGTGGTGACTGATCGACTTCAGTGAGTCGCGACATTTATGACAGCTTTCGATCTCGATGTGCAGGATCCTATTGACTTCAGTCCGGCCTGGCTGTCTACAAAGATGGTGATATCCGATGGTGGGATATAGGTTACTTGTAAGTGTTTGGCTGCTTTCTCTATTGCCAGGATCTCTGCTTGGAAGACGCTGCACAAATCAGGGAGTCTAAATGATTCCTGTTAGTGCAGAGTTCAGAGTAAAATCCAGCCCTAGTGCCTGTGACCATTTTCGATCCGTCGGTGAAGAGGGTAATCTCGTAGTCGTTGATCACGGCGTTCTCCGTCGGGGAAAAAAATTGGTATTCTGAGAGAGAAGTCATTCAGGGGAAATATATAGTCGGTTGTAGCTGCGAGGCTACTAAAACCATGTTTCTTTCCCAGGTCATCTATTATTCTGAGTATGGCCGCATGTCCATAATCGGCTTGTTTCCACGAAGGGAACTCCCTTAGTCTGAGAGCGCTTTTTAAGTTGTAATGAGTCTGATGATTGCTGTGTACATCCAATGAATGATGCAGATGCACGGTTGCAAGCCCCAACTTTTGCCGAAGGTCTTTTTGAAGGCATAAAAAGCATTCAATCCTTTTTCATCCTTTCCTCCAAGTTCCTTTTCCAGGAAAGTTTGGAGTCAAAAATCATGCCTAGTTACTTAGCTTCCGTTTTGAGTGTGAGTGGATTACCCTCTAACTTTGAGGGAGCAAATATCGGGATTTTCCTTTTCCTCAGTTCAGTTTTCGGGGGGTTTATTCTTAGACTGTTCTGTTTTGCCCACGAGGCGAGTTCCTTAAACGCAGATTCCATTAATTCCTTGATAGAAGCCACAGTAGGGGAGAGAGAACTCCGCCTTGTGGTGTGCCTCTAGTTGTCACTTTCCTTATAGAATTGTGTCCAATGTCTACATTGATAATTCTGCTGTTTAACATATTTACAATCCAGATTACAATGGGTTTGTCTACTTTTATATCCTCTAGTGCTGCTATTACGGACTCTATGTTTGCGTTGGTGAAGGCTCCCTCTATATTGAGAAAGGCTGCCATTGTAAATGAGCTCTCAATTTCACGAACAACACTTTCTGCCCTTTACACAACTGATCTGACCTTAAGGTAGGCGTGTTGAGTGTTGCTTAAGTTGTGTGAGTTGATGAGTCCTCTGATGCATATGTCAAATAGTCTTTCCAAGGTTTTTAATAGAAAGACGAGAAACTAATTGGCCTATAGTCCTTTGCGGTAGTGTGGTCTGGTTTACCCGTTCGGATGTACCGTGCACGCAAGCAATTGGAAAAAAAATGCTTACGAGGTGAGAAACAGTATGAGTTTGTGCTTTTTGAAGCATCGCTGACAAAATATCGTCTGGCCCTAGGGATTTGAAAAGTTTGAACGAATTGATTGCCCATGATACTTTATCCTTTGTAATAATTTCTTTTATTACTTCTTCAGTTGTGTGAACCGTGGAAACCGTCGTGCCGAAGGGGACAACGGGTTTTACAAACTAGGAAGTGGGTTTCAGTCAGTAGTTCTAGGGATTCTTGACTGGCTTCTGTCCAAGAGCCATCTGGTTTAAGGATGAATCCTGGGACACATGGGTCCATAGATAAGATCTTTCCGAGCCTTGCGGCTTCGTTCAGATCTTCTACAGGGTGCGCCATCTCATATGGGTCGATGTAAACTTCGAATAACTTCAACAATTGTCAACCGATTTTTAAATGTCATAGCATTTTGGAAACACCAATGCAGTGCAATTTTAACCATAAATCGCTTTATACCAAAAGAACGCGCGTAAATAATTTCAATGTTCATTAAAAATTAACGCTCAATTGTGCTTATTCAACGTGCGTATCGTGCAAAATATCGTGATCGTGTTGCGCCCAAAAAAGGTACAATTGTGACATACGCACAAAATGTTGTTGCAATGATAAATGCTGAGCCGGAGTTCTGGCAGCAAATTTTGATGACCGATGAAGCACATTTCACGCTCTCTGGCTCAGTTAATAAACAAAATTGTCGCTTCTGGGACACCGCAAATCCTCACATTATTCACCAAGTTACTGTTTGGGCCGGTGTATTTACTAAAACCATCATTGGACCGTATTTGTTCAAAGGTGGTGTTACAGTGGATGGCGATCGATATCGGTGGATGTTGGCCCATTATGTGGTCCCAGAAATGCGGAAAAAAGGCTTATTTCACTTTTGGTTTCAACAAGACGGCGCGACATGGCATACATGGCATTGACTGGCCTTCGAGATCGCCGGATTTTACTCATCCAGACTTTTTTCTTTGTGGATACTTGAAAAGCAAGGTGTATGCTAACGACCCGAAGACAATAGAACAGCTCAATCGCAGAAATTTCGACGGAAATGCTCGAAAATGTCATGGAGAATGCGCGAAAACGAGCGCATTTTTCCATCGGCAGTAAAGGCGGTCATTTGATTGATATTGTTTTCATAAATTGTAAAGATCTACTTTGAATAAAAGTTTTTGAATTTCCAAAGTCGGTTGAGAATTGTTGAAGTTATTCGAAATTTACATTGACCCATATGAGATGGCGCACCCTGTATTGATTCGCAGAGCTCCCGCCAGGATTTAGACTTTGCTGCCCTTGTTTTTTTCTTGCATTCATTGAAGCTAGATTTGTAGTTATCCCAGTCTTCGGAACTGTTGCTGATCTTTGCTCTATTGAATGTGGATGAAACAATAGCTCTATTGCGTAGCACACTTGCTGGAGCTGTGAGTTTTCGAAATTAAGATTTTGGGACTATATTGAAGATTAAGGTTCGGTCAATACAGCCTAAATTATGATGAAAAATACTATCAAAAGATTAACTATTTGTAGACATGGCGGAGGCAGATATTTGGTTCATATTGTACTCCTAAGCCCGGAGATTAGTTTTCGTTTAGATTCGAAAATAAAATCACTTCTTTTTTTATAAAAACATATTTTTCTATTGATCTAAAACGACACCTCTTGTTGGATGACGCTATACATTAAAAAATGTTAATATAAATAATACACACCCAACCCTCAACCCAACTAAAAATGTCAGTTTCCACGTAGAAATAATACATATATTCTAGTACAATAATCAATAGTTTCAATTATAAATACTCAACCTGCCAAGAAGCCTTCTATATCGACCGATACAAGAATATTTGATTCAACTCTTCAGCTGCAAAAAGTTCACAAAACATTTCCGTATTCCATTCGAGAATACTTGAAATAAAAATATGCTCTCTCTACCTCCATCGATACGTGCATATATCAAAGGACAAGACTGGCTCCCGGGCAGGTGATTTCCCAAGCGATTTACAAGCAACAATGTTTTCCTTCATACAAGTCGCTACAAGGAATGAAACAAATCGAAATATCATTGAAATATCTCACATGCACGATAGAGAAACAAAGTCGCTTGAAGGCAGAGCTGGTCGATAAAAATCGAATTAACGAGTAGCATTCAAAATTGAGCTGAAAATTGGAGTCTTGTATTCAAAATAGCTCAATTCTTGGAACGGTAAGAAGTATGTATGCGTTTAAGTGGGTCATCAAAGTTTTATGACTGTGCGGCGGTGGATGGATGTTCAATCAGGCCGACGACAAACTTTTCCCATAAAATGTTTGCCCCACATAGCCATGGTGGTAGGTTGACCTATTCGTTTTTTGGAAATAACTCGTACACATCTAAATTTTAATATTTTTTTGAAGAGATTGATGTCCGAACGATGGCGTCAAAGTATCGAGTATATTCCGTCACGGGATGGTCGTTAATTAATCACGTCTCACTGAATCCCGACAATATCCCAGTGATTTATGGCAGTTAGGCATTACCCGCGTCGGGCATAAATCACTTGACATATTTCCATTCCCAGCTCTGTCGGTGCAGTTTCCAGCTACTTGGAAATCAACGGTATTAAAATTCAGTTAGCAAATTGCCACTCATTGATGCACAATCGATCATAGCAACCTGATGTATAGGCCTACCAATAGTGCAATGGCATCGACCGGACCTCGCCTCGAATCTATGTCCGGGCGGCAGCGTTGCAGAAAAGCAACTTTGTATTATTTGCACAGTAGCTTATCCTCTATTCAGGCTCTGGGTTGGGAGTGGGCGGACGGGTGCAGGATGACCCATTTCAAATATTCGAATCGGTGCTCTTGCCTAACTCTGGCCGAGTAAGGCACCCCCGGAGAAATATGTATATTTCTAGTATAGCCAACTACATTGGACGGTCCTGGTGTACACCGGGCTATAATCCCTAGAACGGTGTGTTGGAAATACAGCATAAAATAGTAAGCAGAAGCAGCAGGAAAGGACTATAGAGGTGGTGTCCCTTTTCATTTGCCTTTCTTCCTTAGCTTCGTCCGTGCCTGACCATTGACATTGTGATGCAAATAGCGGTAGTCGAGGGAAAATAAAAATGAGTCGAATGAATTGAAAAGGACTTGAAAAAAGAAATCAACCCTCATGCATCTATGATTTGAATTTCTGAATGAAATGAAAATAGAAAGAATAAACAAAATGATTCATCAATTGTCCTAGCGACATACCGTAAGATAGCGAACAATTGAACTATAAACGTTATTTGCTACTCGCTATTCTACTACAAAAATAAAAATTCAAACATAAAAGTGTCTATTTGGTGACTTAATGATTTTTCTCTTCCACCGAAGAGACAGACATGGCTACAAAATATAAATAAATAAAAAACTACATCAAGCAAACGACAAAAGAAAAACATACTAGCAGTGGGCGTGTCACGGGTGCATAAAGCAAACATTTTTCACAGTGTACACATTTTTTTTGTTCGCTTTTCGCTCATTTTCTATTGCTGCTCTGCCTTTTTGGTTTGTGCGCCATAATTAGAAGGACAAAAGGTAAAAATAAACCCAAAATGTAGACTAAAACAAACAATAACGGTAATGACAAACGTAGAAAAGGCAACAAAATTTAGGTGCAGAATTGTTTTTTATTTTTTTTTTATTTTTAGTAATTTGAACTAACCGCGATGATGTGGTCTCATCGTAGTCTGGTTTTTTGCCATATCCGGCGATGACAACCCACAGCAGAAGTCTTCATCTGGAAAAATGTTGCATGACATTAGCAAATGCTTAAAAACACACTCAATTGCGATTGGATTCTGATTTTATGTATGGAATTCGAATCAACAAATGTTAATAAAAAATTTTGTTTTCTTTTTTATCAACCAGACTACAAACGATTCTATGAAATTAGCGCCAGAATGGGTGGTGGTGATTCTCACTACACATTCTACAGAACAGAAGAAATTAAAGAGATTTTTTCGAAAAAAAAAAATTCTCATTAAGCAAAAACCCTTTTTAAAAAAAAAATAAATTCTTTAACAAAACCCAATTTTTATTAAAAAACTCATAAACAGAAACAAAATCTAGTACAATCTGCCGATGATGTTCAGTGTGCACATCCGCCTAATTTCAAATTCAAACGTTTTCATTAAAATGCAAGAAACCAATCAAAATAACCGAAAATTATTGAATGGAACTGTCAAACGTAAAAGTATTTTGTAATTATGGATTGCTTACCATTTACGGGCGGTAGGAGTCTTTTGTCATAACGTGACTTCTGCAATAGATGGTCCAGGATTTCCTTATCCGAGCTTGATTCATCAAATCTGTGAAAGACAAATCGAAAGTGACAGATGTTAGTTTATATTATGGCGGATTTATTTGACAGCATTGAATATGTTATGGTAGTAAATGGGAAGTTTTCCAATTTCTACAGATCAAGCTGAGATTTCTTACTTAAAGCTCGTTTCATCGTTAACATTTCCATTTGAGACGGAAGAGTAGATGGATACGGAACACCCTCATCGTCAAGCATCGAGGAATGCGACCTTGGGAAAGACAATGTGGCGGACAGAGAACAGCTCGAATGTGTCTTGTGTAGGAACCGAGGGCACCCTGCAAACTATCGGGGATGTCCTAAGTTCCAGGACATCAAGAAAGAAAACCTGGCCCGTAAGCAGAAGGTCGAGGAGAAGCGTCCCTCGGGTCGCTTCCAAACACCAGCCGTCACATCCCAGTAGACCTACGCCCAAATGGCGGCAGGTTCGGAAAAGACGGTACAAAAGCCCATGACTGTTCCTAAAGCCCCAGTGCCTGTCTCTAAGGCACCGGTGGTCGAGGTGGATGTCTGTTCGATCTTGCTCGCAATCCAAGGGCAGATTGGACAGCTTCAACACTAGATCCTGGAGACGGCGACCCGAGTAGATAGTATCTGCTCGCTTCTGCCGGGCCTAGCGCACCTAAGATCATGATGGGTACGCTGGTAGAGAGGCCCTTGAAGATCCTGTCGGTGAATGTAAATTTACTGATAAGGATCGAGCGACGAGCCGTACTTTTCAACCTGTTGCAGGACGAAAGCCCCGATGTACTCTTGGTTAGCGAAACAAAGCTAAACCAGAAGCACAAAATCCGGCACAGTTCTTATAGAATAATTAGAAGGGACCGACCCAACTCTATTCAAGGCGGGGGAGTCGCGATCTTTATTAAAAACAATTTTAAACATAAAGTCATATATAGCGGTGAAGTGCGGAGGTTCCAGGTGCTAGATGCCTGTATTGTGTGCATTCCTCTCCGAAATGGAAAGAGAATGTACATTGTATCAGCCTATGCACCTGAAGCACCTCAACCCAATATTTTTATTGCAGAGCTCGAGACACTTTTTCGATCTCTGCGCTTAAGCTCAGTAGAAAACTTTTACATTCTGGCCGGCGATTTAAATGCCAAACATTCCCCGCACTACGGGGAGCCTACTAAGCCATTGGTGGGTTCTTCGCAGCATTGAATATAGAGTCAAGCTGCTCGCAACGGATAGTCCGTCGTATCCTAGGTGCGGCTCCTATCTGGATCTCATGCTAATAGACTCTCGACTGAGACTGGCAGACACGAACGAAAGGTCTATTAACTATCTACAGACCATTGTATACGACAGTGACCATTGCGGACTATGTGCCGTGATCACAGTACCTGACGAGTTCGCGGAGATGGCAGAGTGTGTCCAAACGCACCCTTACGATTACAGTAGGGTGTGCTGGCCGCGCTTTGCCAATTCCCTGACGAGAGCTTTGAGCGCCTCGTTCCCACCGACTAACAGGAACCTGTCAAACCACGAGATTGATAGGTACCTCAGACAAATGGACGATATCATTAAACAGACAATGAACAGTACGATACCACGCCAAGGACAGCACGATACCACAAACTTATACTGAAACGCGACAATCGACGCGCTGCACAGACAAAAAAGTAGACTTCTGTCAAGACTCAAACTCTTATACAGGCGGTTTACCGACAGACAAAACTCAGAGGTCAGTTTGGACTGTTTTCCAGGAAGTGTACAAGGTGAATGTTAGTATTCGCCCGAACCATGACCTGGAGAACAGAGCCCTGCTTCATCGCTTTTACCTTAGAAATGATTTCGATCATTGGCGATCCGAGAATTTTTACAGGTTCAATGAAGATTTCATGGCAAACAATGCCATCGCCAGTGAGAGGGCTAATATCCTGTTCATTTTTGACATGTTAACAGGTAGAAAGTTCGTTGTGAAAATTGCCAACGTAACTTCTACCCAAATATTTAAAAAATTATTTAAAAAAAAATTATCATATGCTAAGTTTTTTAATAAAAAAAATAACATTTTTCTTAGCTTAAGTTAGTTATAATAATGTTAATAGTAAATTCATGTAGACGTCGAAAGACATATGTATGTTCAATTGTTCTGTTTGTTTTAGAGTGTCCGCCTAGGGCCAGTAAGATAGTTACATTTGTTAAGATAGTCAAGCTAGTTTTAAGCATTTTTGACTAGGGTAAGATAGATATAAGTTAATATGAAATAAAAATGAATTGAATTGAAAAAAAAAAATGAATTGCATCGAGGAAGAAAAGGAAGCAACCCTATGAATTAAAACAATGAACGTCGCAGGAGTTAACCTAATAGCGTGTGCTGGATATGAAGTAACACAGGGACTACATGGGCTCATCACAACTATAAGAAACGGACATCATACTATTACTAATGTAGCTTCAAAAGGAAACGGTCGACGAGTGACGAAATATTCACTACACCACAGTTTTTAAGAAAAGAAATGGAAATTATCAAAACGGTTTACCAAACTATTCATAGACTTTTTTAAAAAGCCCATGACTATAAATCAACCGAAAATGCCAAAGCCTTGAAATGCTGAGAATCCCGAAAAGTTGGAGAATTTTGATTTTGGTGGGGTCTATACCCCCATTTTATTGTGCTTAATTCAAGCTACATACTTAATTTAACTTAGAATCTAAGAGACTAAGAAAGATGGCGATTGAGACGGAGTTTTAGACAAGGAGTGCTGATGTTAAAGTCGAAACAGTTTTTCTCATTAACATTCCGCAGCATACGGCAGATAGGTTCATTGGAGCCATAGGAGGTACGAGAGGTGGGTACATAGAAGAGACGTGGATTTCGTGTATTACGAGGGTTAGTGTTAAAAAAAATAAAGTTATAAAGGGACGCGCAGTGGATGGTACCCGAGAGGAGTCGGTGGCTGAAAAGGATGTCGGATATCCTTCTTCGCTCTTCCAGCGAGTTCAAATTAATAAGTTTTAGGCGGTCTTGATAGGGAGGTAGGATCAGAGGATTGTCCCAGGGTAAGCCGCGTAGAGCAAAACGGAGAAAACGACGTTGGATACTCTCGATTCTGGAAATGTGTGAATGATAGTAAGGAGACCACACTTGAGACGCGTATTCGAGAATAGGGCGAACAAAGGTTATCTAGAGAGACCGAGTGACGTAGGGATTAAAAAACTCTTTAGACCATCGTTTCACGAAGCTGAGTGCAGAATTAGCTTTAAGGATTATCTCATCGATGTGTGCGCGAAAATTTAGCTCCTGGTCACATAATATGCCAAGATCACGAATGACTTGAACCGTGGAGATGGGTTGATTATTGAAGAAGTAGAGACGAGGAGGAGGTTTGATTCGTTTACGTGAAAAGGTAATTGATTGGCATTTGGAAATGTTAAGCTCCAAGCAATTTTTGGAACACCAGATGGAAAAACTATTGAGATCAGATTGAATAAGGCAAGAGTCATGACTGGAGGAAATGGTCTTGAAGAACTTGGTGTCGTCGGCATATAATGAGATGTGGGAATGTTTGATCACCATTTCAAGATCGTTTACGGTAAGAACGAAAAGAAGTGGACCTAAGTGGCTGCCTTGGGGGACGCCGGAGGAAGCTAAGAAGGGATTAGAGAGGGCAGATCTAAAACGAACACTGTGTTGAACGAACACTAGTGTTGATAGATTTATAAAGCTCTACAAAATGCAGGTAAGTACCGAAATAGGTCGAGAAGTCATCTGGGGATTTACTACGAAGGAAAGTTGTCCAGAGCTTGTTCCGTTTGTTTCTCAAAGAACTGAGCCTGCGATTATACCATGGTGGGGAGGTTGAGGAGGTTTTATGTCGAGAAAAGAGTATATAAAGGGAGAATGAATTAAATATTTCTTTGTAGAATGGCATCATTTACGGTAAGGTTGGGTTGTTGGTTGTTGAAACTAAAAATTGCATTATTGAGATATTCATTGATTTGACGGAAGTTGGCTTTGTGAAAATCATGAGAGATTCGAACAGTGGGGAGAGAGTTCTGTATAGTGGAGTTGTGAAAGAACGAGAGAAGAAGGGGAGGGTGGTAGTTGTCGACGGTGTATAGGGACAGCGGAGAAGCTGAAACTGAGGAGTTGAAGGGGTCGCTTGTGAAAATGAGATGGAGTTGTCTGTCCATGTAATTCAAAATGCCGCTGACTTGATTAAGGCTGGAATCAGCTAGGTGATCAGAGAGGAGGCATTCTTTGGCTGCAGTGGGATTAGAGGCAATGTAAAACGATTGGTCGTCTGAAGAGATCTATTTAAGGTGAGGAAGGTTGAGGTCACCGAAAACTAGGATCTCGTAAATCAATTAAATGATCGATAAATGGGATTAGGTTCGTTTCGGTTAAGGCAAAGATTCCAAAAGGTAACGCTTGTGATTGCTGCATGACTGTCTGAGTTTTAGAGCGCAGACCTCTTACATTCTGATAATAAAAGGAAGGAGGAAGGTTTTCGGGGAGCGTTAGAGTGGCAGGGAGGAGGAGATTTTTAGGGGCGAAAAAAACATATCATGGTCAGCTTTGCTACGCTGAAGGTGCGATATGCGCTTTGAGGAGAAAATGATAAAAGTAGGCCTAAGGGAAACAAAAAACGACGACGTAGAAGACTTCTTATCTAAAACGTGACGAGATCCCTACAGGTAAATTATGGGAGAATAACCTTTGATCACAGCCGTACTGAATAGCTTACGGGTGACGATCTGCATTTACTGGAAGATGGTGAGGAAACTGTTAACAGAAACGCAAAAGGCCTAATAATGACAGGATAGGGTATAGGTTTAGATGTAAATGAAGAGGAAACCAAATGTATGGTCACTGACCGACTTGAATTGATCCAATCCTCCCCCCTGTGCCCAATAAACGCTTTGAGAAAGTGCGAGTTTAAATATCTGGGATCCTTATGGACTGGCAAAAGTGTCATAAAGATTGAAATAAATAATGCTACATATGGGCAGAGCATGCATCTTCGCGATGAAGTAACTATTCCACACAACTCTTTCGTCGCAGAATGTACAATAAAACGTTTTCCCATTGGCGCGGTTAGATTTTGACGGCCATGTTGTTTTGGTGACATCTGTCAAATCTGTTTTTTATTATTCAGTTACTGCTGCCAAATCACTATCCACATCCAAATGATAAAACTTTATTATCAAAATGAGGGTTCGTTATTGCAAGTGTTACACACGTTGCGAACATTTTACGGTAATCGTGGTGACCCTTCACAGTCGAACTTTCAACGTTTGGTAGCCTAATTTCTATAGTGTCTTCGAGGAGTTAGCATTAAGGAGTTAACATAAGAATCTATTGCGAGTTCAACTGCAATCTCTTGGACAAACATCGTTCAGTTGGCTTTCTGGAGCACATGAAAACATTAGACCTTACTCCTGTTAACACATCTACCCCCACCCATTGTATATGTATGTATAGCATTCACGCTTTTCGATGCAAAAGGTATTGCTTTACAGCCAGCTCTCAGCACCAGGCTTTTCAAAACATGACTTTTTTTTCTGACGTATCATATTTAGAGAATGCCGCAAAATAACATATCTTTTATTACGACAGGATGCTGTAAGCCCTAATTGGCAGTACATCTACCAGTTGCATTTTTGTATGTAAAATTAGGACCGCGAAAAACACATATTTCAAAGGGAAATTAACCGGACGGAGTGAAGTTAGAACGTAGACTGAATGCACGAGGAGAGGATAGGAGTTGAGAGGATAATAATAGAGAAAAGGATAGGAAAATAAAGGAGAATGTTAAGTGCGTAATTTGACCGTCACAGAGGGTCTTCTATACCAATAGACTGGGTCGTTGTTCGTCAGGTAAAGAAGCGTGGCGACAATTTCGGGAACTTGGCCTAGGAAAAGAAAAGCCGAGAACTCCTGACAACATTGACTGAATCTAAATTTCGATCAACCTATTTGCTTTTGACCAGTCACAGGAAGGCAATAATAATTCATATTTTGGCATCTGTAGACTGCGTAAGGAATACATTGTGGAAGCCATATTGTCCATCAAATCGAATGCCATGGGACTCGACGAAGTGCACCCGAAATTCGTTAAGCTGCTGCTACCATATGTAGCACACATTTCATATTCTTTAATTGCATCCTAACAACGTTGGTCTCTCCCTCGCAATGGAATGAGGCTAAGATTATACCTATCCCAAAAAGACCATTATCATTTCTGCCATTCCTCTCAAAAGTTTTTGAGAAAACCATTTTAGTCTAATTACAAAAATATCTTTAAAACAAAAAACTTCTATGTGAAATGCAATCTGGCTTCCGCCATAAACGGTCGTTGATGACATCAAGAAAGCTGATCTTAACGTTGTTCAATTTCAATAAAGATTGCGATGCAGTCTACCATTCCATTCTTTGCTCAAAACTTAGAAGAGAGTATAATTGTTCACTATCTTGCACGAAGCTGTCGAGTTCCTACTTACAAGGAGACAGCAAAGGCGATCGACGCTCGTTTTTTTGTCTGTAAAGTCCGGGGTGCCGTAAGGATCGATCCTCGGCCCACTACTATTCTCCATGTATGTCAATAAGCTACGCAGAGTGATCAAGCATTGCTGAATCCATATGTTCGCTGATGACATGCAAATTCATATGAGTCATAAACTTAATCGTGTAAAAGCACTAGATGGTCCACCCTTTATACTACAGTTGTCTAGTTCACAAATGTCAAATATGATTGACGTACGACGCCATTTGCACAAAGTATAACATTTTCCGATAGGGTGATTAAATTTTGCGCCACCTTGTAGAAGGATCCAAGGTCTCCATAAAAAGTTGATAAACGTTCATGGCCATAGAACCAATGACAAAAGCAAGCAAGAGATCGATTCGCTGAAACGGTCGAAGTAAAATAATTTCGAAAAAAAATGGACCAACAACACCGCCAGCCCAAAAGCCATAAAATTGTCTTTCATTGTGGATGGAGGCTACATACAAATTGGCAGAATTTCCAGCATTCAACCAGCAAAAGTGCGGCTTTGCGTGGTTTTCTGGCTTCGATTCTTGTGTTAACTTAGCCTTATAAGCATCTAGGCCAAGACCTTTATGAAAAGTTCGGCTCAAGCCAGTTATAGATAAGCCCAATTTCCGCGATGGTCTTCAAATGGTCTCCCATGTGTTTTCAGGCATATTCCCAGAGAAGGCAGCGGTATTTGAACATGAGTTGGAGTCGTGAGACGATCCCATCTATGAACTTAACAAAACAAGTAAGTTTTTATAAGTTCAACGCCCCGTCTGAAAATCTTCATGTTTCTACTGACCAAAAATCATCGTAATCATCGATAGTTGAGTATGTCCAGTTCAACAGCGATACGAAATGTTAAATGACACCACTTATTGGATACCCGTTTATTAGTAGATAGTAGTGGACATGATCGCCTCACTTTACTACTCCTGCAACCTTGGATGCACTAACTTATCACCAGTTAGTTATAGGAAATGACCATTGAAAGATATGATCGCTACGCCGCTGAAACTATCGCCCTCAATCAGCAAATGAGAATATCAAATTTAAAAATTAGTTTAGAGAATGACGCTATGCTTCATGAACCTTCTGTCTAACTGGGGCAGACATGATGACATGTCATAAAATAAAACTTCCACAAAGAGCCCATTAAAGTGAAAACGATTATTGATCTTAATCAGCATCTCCACAAGCAGACGTTGTTGGTGATTGCAAAACAAATGAATAGCTGAGGTGCTACAGGAGTGACAAAGGTGATACTGACTACCATCCAGAAGACTAAAAATGGAATTAAAGAGGAACATAGTACACGTCAGAGAACTGACATTAGCCAACATTAGCGACAGACTCTTGGTGTCGAACGTCATACTGACACCTGACATCCTAATCATCCTAATCGTATGGGTCTACGGCAAGTGGGTGGAATCATATCACTAGGGGCAGATGGACTCACACTTTAACTGCCACCATCTATGCCGTTCCTCTTTTGCCACGGGGGGAATCTCAAATATCTATGCCGATTGGGTCATGATAACTCCCCTTATTGCCCTGAGCGTCCAAATCAGACGTGAAGCACGCAATCTTCGACTTTAGGTGCTTCTAGGACGGCGTACTCTACCGCATACAGCTTCACTGATTAGACGATGGTGAAATCGGACGAGCACTGGACGGATATCTCCCCACTAGTATGAAATGTGCAAGCTGAACTACGGAGAGCCGAGAGGAGCAGACCGAAATAGCCTGAATTGCATGCGAGCCACACCAAGTAGTACTTAACGGCGTCCCGCGGGGAGAGTGGCTGAAGAGTTCATACCTGACAGAAACAAGAAGGATGGAGGATTGACGCAGGCCAGCAACGCGGATTACTGCCATCTATGGAGGTTTCACATCTTATACGCCATGGAAATACAGCGTAAGAAAGGTTATTTAAAGACGACAGGCATCTCGACTCGACAAGGAAGACGATTTCTTATAAATATATCAAAGGTCCAGGAGGGGTAGCAGCACGCTGATATAATTAAATGTAGCGTCACTGCAGATGGAGCACGTTCAATAGCTGTCAGCATGCGTGGAATTGCTTTTACGCCATCGGCAACAATAAACAGCCAAAGAATAAAAATGAAAAATTGAATAAGAAACGAGTAATCGAGGGCGACGCCTGACACCGATTGATGATTGACAGCCCGCCAGTGACTCAGTAGCCTGTTAGGGCCTTGAAGTCAGTGTCCCCCGCTCATGAATACCTAAACATCGCTCTCTGTTGATTGATTATTAAGGAAATAGCGGTTCATAAAGAGAATTAAAAACAAAAAAGAAATTCATACTTACATCGGATGATCGATGGCGGCAGCCGATGTAGACGACG
The DNA here is from genome assembly GCA_958301585.1 of Merodon equestris. NCBI lineage: Eukaryota > Metazoa > Arthropoda > Insecta > Diptera > Syrphidae > Merodon > Merodon equestris. The sequence goes on from OY284414.1 coordinate 18,877,794, forward strand.
TGAGATAGCATAGAACTAATATTACACTAGACGCAGCATAAAGGCTAATTGAGTTACGAATTGATGAAGTTGCTGTTGCGGTTGAGTATGCGTTGCTTCTACTATGATTACCGTTATTTAAACAATTTGTATTCCTAGAATTTAATAAACTATTGCTTCTCTGCCTACGACCGTGCCTCCGTCGGCTGCTGTTGCAGCCAGTGCCCATGCTATCGCTATTGGTGTTGCTGAACAATCGCGAGGTTATGTAATATCCGGCTCGTATGTACTCATCCATGCAACACTTGGCTGACATCGCTGGTGTTGTTGGATTTGATACTGGCGCTGCCGACCCGGCATGGTGATGGTGGTAATGACTTTGGCGATAGTTTTCATTATTTTGCGATAGAACACTAGTGTAGTGGCTGCAGGATGCGGAGGATGGAGCGGTTGACGACAGCGGGGACAAGACTGTCGAGGGCGGCGACGATGATGGGAAATATTTGGAAAATGGTTGGATTTGTAGTTCAATGGAATCTACAATCTGCTTGTAGTCGGTCGGGGTTGTGTTTGTAGCTATGCCGGACTCTGGTGTCCTTCTGGTTGCCGTTGTTTGTAGGGACGATGATGATGCTGTTGCGTTTGCTGTCCTGGTTGCTGTTGATGTGGGTAGTTTATCCTTGGGTATAATCTCATTGCATTGGTTCCTCTTGGCTGTTTCGAACATACAGCCCATGTTATGACATCTGCAACGATATAAATAAAAGAAACATTACTGAGGTCCTTAAAAGGGACGATTCTACATAATATCAATCAACACCCACTGTACATCGTTTTGTACTATGAATGGCTGTGCCCGCGACAGTAGCAAAATTTATGTCAACAGATTCGGAAGCCGGAATGCCTCTGACATCACAACATCCGAGGACAGGCGACGGAAAAGGGACTTTACTCGCTCTGTCACCTCGGCCCTAATTTCGTATTCAGTCTGCGATGGGAGTAGCTAAATATTTGAATAAGCTTTAAAGATGCCTATACACCAGCGATTTCTCCTTTTTTATTTTTGGTTTTATGTCTGTATTTCCAGGCAATTGCCTGCCATGTTGTGCTCACTTGAATCCTTCTATCGTCAACGGGCTTACAAGGTACATGGTCGAGTCTATGGGAAAACGCGTTCGCACCTAATGAATCCCGACGTAACGACGTAAGAAATGCTAAAATTCTGTAAGTGAAGAGGGAAACTGTGTTTAAGGATTATTTACACGTTCCCATGGTAGACTTCGACCTAGTTTAGACGTCGATAATATTCTGAAATGTGAATGAGAACTGCGTATATGCTGCCACCGACCCCATCTGAATACTGTCCAGGGTGTTGGTGACGTAAGTCCCTTCTATTTGTAAACTTCTTTTGACGAGAGTGGATAGGATACGATACGAGTCCATGGAACGATATGTACGGTAAGTTCATAACGTGGTCTTGACATCTGATTTAATTAAGAGACTGCCGGGTGGAGGGAGGTGGGAATTTCTAATTAGCACAGTTTCGCTTGATAAAGTTTATTTTTAGAAATGCATAACGATGGAGGACGAGGTAGAACAGCCGAACGGTGGCACGGTGGAATCATTCAAGTGCTCCGAGTTTTTGTGTTGAAGTATTATTGCAACTTCTAACTAGAGTTTCGGGTAAAAAAATTTTGTTGTATACCACCGTGTTTAAAGCCGGTCGAATTGCGGCCTAATTAGAGGAAACACTTGGTCGTCAATGTGACGAGAAACAATGCAACATTCTCTTACCCCAAATAGGACTTTTAAAGGATAAGGACTTGGTAAAATTTCCCAGGAATTAAGTGACTGCGGCGACTCGAAATGAATTAAGTACTAAAGACTGAGCTAATATAACGCCGTCTATTAACATAATCCTTCGTGACTTGAGTATCTATTCGTATAATGCTTGTGACCAAGTAATTAACCTCAAGTCATGCCGAACGTTGTGTGTCCTTCCTCCTTTCGGTTGCAGCATTAAAATTTATTATCACTTCCCGCAAATCAAATTTGTAGGCATGTTGGGTTGGTATGACAACACGAAATACTTGCGAGTGGCCCCCTAACGCGATGTTATTTGCGTGCATGACCTTTGCAGGTGGAATTACACATGACCAAGGTTCGACAGTATCCTTCACACGTTCGGTAAATGCCTTCGATATTTATATAAGCAGGTTGATGATTGTGGCGTCGTAAATGCCACTGAACTTTCATACATTCGATGAAGGAATGCTGCTCAACTGCTCTGAGTCCCCGACCGCTCGTTGATTTGGTTTTAGATTTCGGACTCAATAATTAATTAAAATTTTTACTGAATAATTCAAATATATTGGTTTGGGGAAAAAACGGGAGATTTTTTGTCATTATTTTATAAATTTTTATTTTTCTGTGTGTGATCTGGCCGAGCATTGTCATGTAGCAATATCGTATCTCTGCTCGTACAAGGTGGCGCAAAATTAATCACCCTATCGGAAGATGTTCCAATTTTTGTAAATAGTATCATACGTCAGTCATATTTGAAAATTGCAAACTGGAAGCTGCAGTATATAAACAGACAAGCAATGAAGTGCTATATACCTCAAGAGCGTGGAATAATTGTGCCGATTCTTTCTAACGAATAGTCGGTCGATGGGATTAGCGCGGCTTCAATATCGACGTCGATTTTCTAATCGTGTCGCGTCAACTGGACAAACATTCCGGCGCTTAGCTACTCGACTCGAAGAGACTGAAACCACAGGAGACCAATCAGGGCGTGGCCGCCACTGGACTGGTCGTTCGGCCAAGAATATCGCAGCTGTGGCTGCCCATGTCGCTGAGAACCAAGAAGCATCAACCAGACGACGGGCCACGCAAATGGGGACCCTACAGCGAATTTTAGTGAAATATTTACGCATGTTCCCGTACAAAGTGCAAACAGTGCATCAGTTAATGCCTGCTGACCGTCAGTCGCGTGTGAATTACTGTCAAACCATCCTTAATCTCAACAACGAAGAGGACGATTTTGTGTCGAAAATCATCATGAGCGACGAGGCGCATTTCCACTTAAGCGGTTACGTCAATAAGCAAAATCAATCTTCATTCCTGGGGCACTGAAAATCCGCGTGTAACGCACAAAGAGCCATTACATCTGCTCACAGCCACGGTGTGGTGCGCCGTTCACGCGGAAGGAGTGATTGGGCCGTATTTTCTTGAGGACGCCATCGGCAATACGGTCACTGTTATTGGCGAACGCTTCAGGGCAATGTGAAACGACTTCTTACTGCCGGAATCGGTTGAGCAAAGCTTGGTGAACATGTGGTTTGAACAAAATGGTGTAACCGCACACGCAGCATGAGCCACAATGAATATTATGAAGACAGTCTTTCCAGGTCCCATAATCTCCCGTTTTGGCGATATGACATGGAGAGCAAGATCGCCCAATATAACCATCCCAGAATTTTTTCTTTGGGGTTACTTAAAGTCACAGGCTTATACCAGCAAGCCTCAGACAATCGCAGCCCTCGACAAGAATTCGAATCACCAAAAATATTGCGAAAAGTCATGGAAAATGCGATAAAACGAGTATAAATATTTATCAACATTAGGGGCAGCCAGTTGAGGGATATCATCTTTTCCACTTAACAGAAAAAAATTCTAGGTAAAGATTTCCATTACTCAAAATCATATTTTTTTATTGTGTAAAAAAGTAATTCAAAAACAAAGCTGGATGATTAATTTTGCGCCACCTTGTGTAATGGTCGTTTTTTCTCCGGTTTTAGCAGCTCTTAATGAACTATAAAACTACTACTAAATGCACAGCAGAAACTTTGAACCATGGATATTGGCCAGGTACATTATCCACTTTAATCAAAAGACCATTCGATGTCTCTCAGCTTCGACAGTATCTGAAGTCCATGCTTTTGAATCATTCCCAACGCTTTCAAACTTTTTGAAAATGTTGTGTCATCTACTTATATTGATGAGTTCAGCCTATATTGTGTGAACTCCAATCCGAAAAGAAAGCGCACATTATAGCAGCCTATAGACCTGAACCTAGTATTTTCATCACTGCGCTCAAGACACTTCTTCGAGCTTAAGCTCGGTAGAAAATGTCTACATTTTAGCCGGCGATTTAAATACCAAGCATAGTGAAATAACATTTCCAACACTAGGTAGAGCTTACTAAGCCATTGATGGTATTTTACGAGCGGCTCCGATCTGGATCTCATGCTTCTTGACTCTCTACTGCGACTGGCTGACACGAACGAATGGTCTATTAATTGTCTACGGATTTACATATACGACAGTGACCAGTTTGGACTTATAACCGTGACCCCGATCCAGGCGAATGCGTGGATATGGCAGAGTATGTCCAAACGCACCTCTACGAATACAGTAGGGCGCGTTTACCACGCTTTGCAAGTTCCCTGACGAGAGTGCTCATTTCAAGTGACTCCTTCCGACCGCCAAATAGGAACCTGTTAAACGAAGAGATAATTAAGCAGACGACGGACTATGCCAGCGGCATAGCGACACCACAAGCATGTACCCAAAGGCAACAATTGACGCACTGCACAGAGAGAAAAGTAGACTCCTCACAAGACTCAATCCTGTGAAGGCGGTTTACTGGCTTACTGGGTCAAGACATTGAAGTCAGTGACTAAAAATTCATCAGGATTCGTGCTGCTGCAAATCCAACAGCCCGAAGATGTCCTTATAAATAAATAAAATATTTCGGAGAAAAAATCAGAACGACATTCAAGATCTGAAGCCACAGAGAATGTCAGATATTGAACGCCTTTTACATACGGTCAGCATTGTTCTGCAGAGAGCTTTTTTGGATGAATATTTCTTCGTGATCGATGATTCTTATGAGAGGGTGGCAACACTGTAAGACGTCTTCCAGGAAGTGTAAGTAGGGAATTACAGCATCCACTCAAACCACGACCTGTAAAACAGAACCCTACTTCATCCTTTCTACCTCGTAAATGATATCGCCAGTGAAGAGGCTAATACATTATTCACTTCGAAGAAGGATCTCCGGATGATCTGCGAATCCTTGAAGAGAAAAAGAGGTGCTCAGGCATCTCCCACCACTCCCATGACTATAGAGATGTACACCATCCCGTTCGTTGTGAAAAATGCCAATATGACTTCTACTCAAACATTTGAAATTAACAATGGACTGCCACAGGCAACGGTGAACTCACCTCTTCTTTTTAGCATTTTCTTCAGTAATTTGATAGTTTGATTTCAGCATTTAATAGCATACGCGGACGATTTAATTGAGTATAGATCAAATTCAATGATCGACATCATTGTGACTCTTCTGCAGCGTGAGTTCGGAAAATCCAGTCAAAGTGTAATCAATAGCCCGTTTGCTCAACTAGATGACAAACAAACGAAGGACGAAACAAGGCAGTGAGAAGCAGTATGGTCAGCAATAAAAAAGTGTTGTAAAGCAGCGGAAAACAAACTAGGATATTGCAGAGCCTCCTTCAGGATAAAAACGACAATGGTAAAATAAAGTGCGCTAAAATTCAAGCATGTACATACGTCCAAGAACAGGTATAAATGTTGTAAAAAGAGGATATCGAGCTCGATCAGGATTTATACGCAATGATAATGTGGAGCTCGTTGTCCTGCCCAATGGAGGATATATTTCCATGAACTGTATACGGCGCGTATCGTAGTTTATTTATTATATTTCCATGAAATGTTTACGCAACGTTGAGAGATTACTTCATTATGGAATTATTCAATAAAATCTCCTTAGCGGCAATAACCTGCTCAATCCTGGGCCGGAAACGACTACACGCCTAAATCAAATGCTCTTTATTGACCATGTTGGTAGTTATAGCGTCTTTCATAGAATAATTGGTGGTATGAGGATGTATATTGGTCTCACGTTCAACTACGCCCCATACCTAATATTCCAGAGGATTAAGATCCGGGGAGCTAGCTTGGGTGATGTTGCGTCATCCTGTGTCACTATCGCTTTGTATGAAGAAACAGAGGACTGTTTGAATATGTATGGTCTGGCTTCGCGTACATGCCAGGGTTAGACAAATATTTTTTATAACGTCGATATAGGCAGCAGCTTTAACCCGAATGCTTGAAGAAGGAAATGAGGTGGCATAACATGTCGTTCTTTGCTCACAACTCCTAATACTATGACATTAGTTGGAAATGTCGTGTGCATAACATGGAAAACCTCTGTCGGATCTGGTCGTTGCCATCTCTCATTTTTGGGTTCTTTGGTATTGATCATTTTTTTTATGTCGGAGAAAATTCACAACTTCAGGGTGTTTAAGCTTGTTCAAAAGCTTGGCACGGATAAATCTCTGTTCACGAGTTTGGGCCGACATTAGCTGTCCTCTGTGCATAACGTAAGTTTTATAACGAAGGTTTTCGTGGACAAGTCGATGGATTAGGCCCTCCGAAACTTTGACGTCTCTATCAATACCCCTTATTGACTTCGAAGGTTTTTCGTCAGCGACCGCTTGTACTTGTTGAATAAATTGCGTAGTTCTAAGAGTGTCTGATCATTCCCCATGTCTTTTGCAACAAATTCAGTACCGTAAGCTGATGCATCCAATTCACAGCCAACCTTAATTACAAACGTTCTTCCCCAATTCAGAAAATCGGATATTTCTAAATCAGTGTGGTTCACGATGATAACAGCAATTCTTTCCATATCTCGCATTAGGTTATAGCCCTACACTGATGATCTAATAAGCCACAAAAACAAAAAAAAAATGCCCTCAAATACTATACGCACCCTGTACTTGAGTGGAGGTACCATTGGAAAATGATGCTGTCCACACGGCCGAAATTCAAGTAGAACTGCAAACCACCGAGGAATTAAAGGAAACAATTCAATCCATAGACTCGAAGCATAACAAGGCCACAGCAGTCGACCTATTAACACTGGAATTAATAAAATATGCTGGAGAAAAATTAACAGAGGAGTTACATGGGCTCATCACAACTATATGAAACAAAGAAACTATCTACGAGGAATGGAAAAACTCGGTCATCATTCCCGTATTTGAAAAGCTCAAACAAACAGAATGCAACAATAACCGAGGGATATTATTGCCATTGAAGGCACGATTTAGAGAAACAAAACAAAAGTCTAATAATGACTATTAAGGTAATAGTTTCAGAACTAAATGAATATAAAGCTGGTTACTAATCACTTTGAATCGATAAAAGCCTCACAATGGACTGTACTCGATAAAGGCTTTGAGCAGTGGATGAGCTCAAATCCCTGGGAATGGACTGCCTAAAACGACATAAAGATCGAAATACGAGGGCGATCAAAAAGTAATGATAATCAATGTATAAAACAACATTTATTCTTTCAAATTAAATTTACTTTTCTACATAATCTCCTAATAAGTTTATACATTTAGTCCATCTCTTCTCTAAAGCTTGTATTCGATTTAAAAAAAAATCTTTATCTTGCTCCTCGAAAAACGCTTGTACGGCAGCCATCACTTCACTATCATCGGCAAATTTCTGGCCTCTGAGATGTTCCTTGAGGCGAGGAAAGAGATGGAAGTCGCTGAGGGCTAGGTCTGGAGAATAGGGAGGGTGCTCAACCAATTCGAAGCCCGCTTCCCGTATGGCATCCAACGCAACTTGAGCTTTGTGAGAGGGTGTGTTGTCTTGGTGAAACAACACCTTCGCACACAGTTTACCCCGCCTTTTTTCCTTAATGGCTTCCCGCAACTTTCTTATTTGTTCTGCATAGTAGGAGCCTGTAATACTAGCTCCCTTCTCCAAATAATCAATCATGATAATTCCCTCGGCATCCCAAAAAACAGACGCCATAATCTTGCCTGCCGAGCTTGAAACCTTGAACTTCTTAAGGGTCGGTGAAGAAGGTCTTTTCCAGGCCATAGACTGTTGTTTAATCTCGGGGTCGAAGTGGTGTACCCAGGTTTCGTACATCGTTACAAAACGAGTGCTAACGAGAGATTCGCTCTTGAAATGCGTCGCTTCTCTTTTTGTTCGTCGGTCAACCCATCTTGCGGAGATCTTCTTCATGTTCAAATCATCTGTCAGGATACTTTGAATGCTTCCAAATGAGAGCCCTGTGATCCTCATTAAATGTTGGATGGTCACTCGTCGGTCATCTAGCACGATGTCTTCGATTTTTTTGATATTATCCTCGGTGCGAGATGTGGATGGACGCCCGAAGCGATGTTTGTCTTCAGTCGACGTTTTGCCCAGTTTGAACTCCTTACTCCACCTTGCAACTGTGGAATATGGAGGAGCAGAGTCCCCCAATGTTTCCACTAAGTCAGCGTGAATTTTTTTCGTAGACATTTTTTTTTCAGGCAGAGGTACTTAATGACGGCTCTTACTTCATTTTTCTCCATTTTGATGTGATCTCTTCGACTGCTCGTGTTTGAATGAATGTTCCAGAAAAGGTGAACTATTTATATGATTTGAGCATTATTTTGCTCAGTTTAGAAATGGAAATTTTGACCTAAAGAATGAACCAGAAGAGCTAGATGATGAGCTGCTGAAGAAGAAATCTGACTGCTACGTTAGGGGAACTCGTAAGCGAACTCAACGTTAGCAATATGAACATCCATCAACACCAAAAAAAAAGAGAAATAAGCCATAAATCGAACCTTGCGCTGTTCTTCTGTAGCGTCACAATCAAAAATCGTCTTTGAATCGAATCGTTACCGGAGATGAGACATGGTTTTTTACAATAACATCAAACAACGTCAGCAATGGCTTAGTCCAGAAGATCAACCAGCACAACATCCCAGAGATGGACTTTACCTACTCATGCGTATGGTGGAATGCTGGGAGAATAATCCCTTTTGAGTTGTTGCTTCATAACCATAACAAACTGTGGCCGAAATTAAAGGCGGGTAATCGAAAAGGTGTTCTATTCCATCAGGATAGCGCTCACGCTCACACAACTAGAAGACCTGCACAAAGTTACATGTGTTCGGTTGGAAAAAAATAGTGCATCCGCCTTATACTCCAAGATAAGAACCTTCAGATTTCCATTTATTTTGAAGTCTGAAAATTTCCTTAAGAGGAAAATTTTGAATGTCCAACAAGGCTGTTGGGGTATCTTTTTATCCTCAAATTTGTTTTTTTAACGAAATTTAAAAAACTGCCTGAGAGGTGGGCAGAAGAATTATTTGGCGTTAAAGAGACATTAAAAACATCGCACAATACTTCTGCTACAACCTGATATTTCAAATCTTCGCGGTTACTTTCATACTCAGATGACACTGACGTGATTGGACAAAAATTGCGAAACGGCCAATAAAGTTTTTAAAAGAGCAATGAACAGAAGCGTCTAAAGTTGGTCCAAGATCGAAAAGATGCACAACCCAGAAACAAGAACTCTTTCTAACCGTTGCTTTGGGCTCAATAGGCTACTGAGAAGTAGATCCCTCTCAAAAAACCAAGATCCAAGAACTCTTTACAAAACCTTAACCATCTCGGCATTCTTTTACGGCACAGAGGCTTGGATATTGCAGAAACTGGATAAAGAGGCCCTTGAGCGGTTACAGAAAAAAATTCTGCGTCAATCATCGGTCCGGAGGGCATATTCGTATAAGCAAGAACAACTGGACGTCTACGGATTTAACGCCTAAGATGATTGAGGTTGCTCTGAGCCAAAGGGTCTTCGATCCCTAACCGAGGGTCGAGACATCAGAGGAGTACAGGCCTTGAGAGGCTTGTTGGTTGAGGCAAAGCGCCATGGAGGATGCTGTAGAAGTTTTTGTCGTCGATCGCAATGTAATCAATTTAGATGATAGTCAATTGGTCAGGGCCCGCAAGGTATCGTTATGATTGTTAAGATGTGCGAATCGTATGGTAACTACTAAGAGTTACGCCCCGTCATACAGTCCATTATCCTGAATCTGTTTACTAACGAGGCATTTTGTAGGTAAAGGTTTTCCTTCCTCTTTTTCAGTGGTGTCCTCATTACCGTACCTCAATACGACTTCGGTGTCATATCCGGGGCATTGAGCACATGTACGAGATGTGTTCAAAAAATAAGGTGACTTTTGGAATTTCGCGTGCTAGCACAGCAGCAACAGTTGCAAACATTGAAGAAGTGAAGAAGATTTTTATAAAGACTCATCGAATCACTATCAGAGAAGGTGCCGAGAATATCGGTTGGTTAATGCCATGGAAAATGTTCGTATACGGCATTAATCGTGTGTCAACGAAGTTTGTTCCGAAACTGCTAGGTTTTGACCAAAAGTACCGTTCGGGTGAGCACCGCTCAGGAGCTGTTGAATGGCGTACATGATGATCCAGATTTGCTAAAAAGGGTCATTACCCGATTCAAAAGCCCAATCTTACCAGTGTAAGCGATCAGAAGAGCCAAGTCCGAAGGAGAATCTATGATGGAAAATTGGACGCAAAAAAGACAGACGAATGCAGAAAACTTCACAACCAAGAACTCAAGAAACTCTATTCAGTACTAGCATTGCCCGAGTAATAAAATCGCGAAGACTAAGATAGGAAGGAGACGTAGAAGGAGAGAGGACAATATAAGAATGGAGTCAGAAGAGATGGAAGGAATTGCGAAAGGCTAGCTTGGCGGTGCGTTGTCAACCAGTTTCTGAAGTTCCAAATTGCCGGTAATAGCAATAATAATTAAATTTCTCGTAAATATTAATTTTTTGGCGGGACTTTTCAGTTTTAGAAAGGGAAAAAAGACTAGTGAATACGAGGGCTGAGACATCACAGCGATATTGATGAATGTGCACAAATCAGGATGTTTTCTCCACTGCTTCACGCAAACAGCGCATAACTTCAAGGTAATATTTTTTTTTGAACGTACGGCCTTCCGGCAAGAACTCATCGGTCGAACTTGCAGCTGGGGTCATCAGGAAAAGATAATCCTCGCTCCACTCGAGGTTACAGTTGGATTTGGTTGTTCAGATGAATAAGCTCTTAAATCGCGCTTATATAGCTCTTAAATCTTAAATCCTATGGTTATTGTTGTGGTGTCCTGTGGTCGCAGGTACAGCTGACAGTTGTCGTTGACCGCGATAAAATTTTGCTCCTTCTATCTGCCTGGCTCTAAGCAAGTTGACCACGAATTTTTTATAATTTTTCCATTTTTGACGCTGAAGTAGATCGCTCGTGAAAGAGTGAAAAAAAACGCTGTTGGACGTCTTTCGATTTCAATTCTTTTGGCACCCGACTCCCTGTTTCTTGAGTCATTTCCAGGTGGTGAAACATGACTTATTGAGTCATGGCAAATGAACCTGCAAGTTCGCACTGCGTTTGACAATGAAGCTTGGTCTATTAATACCTCAAATGCGTCTTCGAGCTTTTTTTCCAGTTCGGGATGGCCCTAGAAGCCTCACCGACAATTTTTTTATTTAATCAACGCGTCTCCACTGTAGGTAATAAGCAAAACTTCCCACAAATTACTCTCTCCTCGAAATTCGAAGCTTCCACGTAGAAATACATATGTCCGCCGCCCAAGATTACAATGTGACGTTTCTGATCTGATATTTCTCACCGCTAAAAGGGCGGACCCCATTTGTATAAGTGATTCAGCATAATATTATTGATTAACACTAACGTAAGCGTCCCAGATGACTATGGTATCTACCAACAATAAGCGTGAATGCCACTGAACTCTCAACGCGAAGCCATTTACCTAATGGCCCGAGGACAGAAAACCCGAAATAAATCAAGACAACGCGAAAATGTTCCTCTCCTCAAGGACGAAGAAGTTTTGCTCGTTTATCATAAGGCGTTCTTTGATTTATAAATGTACATATCTCACCCAGGCGTCCCTAAGTCCTCGTGCTTTTCGTTTAACCTTCAAAGTAATGTTTCTTTGTTTTTATTTCAGAATCTATTATTAGCACTAATTACTACCCTCGTCGATCCCATGCCACACACGAGAAATGTGCAATATTGTGATATCCTTCCTTCACTCAGCAGTCATTAATGGCCAGCTCCATGGCGTGTACATTAGTGGCATTGCCATCATTACTGACATTACAAGTAATCGTGTTAGCATTTCAGCACTAGACATGGCACAACGGTAAGGAGTTGCTATTTAAATAAATGTTACCTCTAATAACGCATATTATAATAACACGTTGGCTGTGTGTCGCCTTTGCGCTTAATGGTCATCCCAAACGCAATTTATGGCAGCCGCAATGGAGAGGAACTGCTTACACTATAATACCGTCATGCCGATGAGCGTCCACGTTCGTGTGTCCGCTTTTACTATAATTTGTGCGGATTTTCCCCATACAGTGTGCTGTTTTATTTATATTTTGTGTCTGCGTTTTTTTATACATAAATTCATTGATATCTCGATGGCGTGAAGCAAATCATCCTCGGTCGGACAATTCGGGGAGAGGTCCAGTATTTTGCTGATGTTATTGAATTTTTTGCTGCTATTTCGTGTTGTGTTGCAGTTAGGCAGGAATGATTCGATCTGTCATTAAGGGGAACTGTCGCAACAAGAGTGGATTGGTAGAGTACACGTAATTAACACGAACAAAGATAGTTAAGTGGAATTGAAAAGGATTACGTCTACGGAATGGAATTTTCAGTTGGGTCGGAGAGCTTCCCATTTCTATACCGTTCTCTATTAGTGGAGAATAGAAGCGGTTAATACGGGCCAAGAGTCAAAAGTGGGAGTATATTAGCCTGTAGGTTCGCAGGCAGAATAAGCCCAACTCCCCTGTAGCCATTCAGTAAGTTGGTTAAGTTATTTAAGCTAGTTTGAGGCATTTTTGTCTAGCATAAGACAGTCCTGCTCCTGCGGAATCGAGGTTAGAATATACGTGTGGCTCGGAATGCCAGTTGTAAGGGCAACTAAATTCCTAATGGACCTCTGACCCATGAGAAAAAATAGGAGAGGTAGGCGCAGAGCTGAAGTTTCTGAATTTGGTTAGTCTTCCTTGGATAAAATTCTCAGAGCTCTAAAAGATAACAAGTCACTTGGTGTAGATGGAATTAGACCAAGAGACCTGAAAATGGATGCAACAACATTAGTACAAGTCATGACGAAACTGGTTAACATGAGCCTTAACCAATCCTCAGTACCAACTCTCTTAACAACATCTATCATCCGACCGATCTACAAGATTGGAAGGAAAAATTATGTAAAGAACTACAGGTCAATCTCTATACTGTCAGTTGTTGATAAAGTGTTTGAAGAAGTTCAGACCAAGAGACTGTACAACTACTCGTATATCGAGAAAAATAAAACGAGGGTGGTCCGATAAGTACTTAGCCTCACCGCCAGATGGCGCCAGTATCGCAAGAACAACTTACTATCGTGTAGTACATTCTATGTAGTAGACAGCTACTGTCGAAATTTCAGCCGGATCGGCTTGCGATCTTTTGAAATGCCTACTGTCTCAGCTATCACGCGCACCTTCAATCGGCGGTCGGCCAATACGAGATCGTGAATTTTTGTCACGTTATCCTCCGTGGTAGCCGTTTTCGTTGCACCTGGACGTGGCTCATCAAAAACCGTCTACTAGAATGTACTACACAATAGTAAGTTGCTTTTGTGATACTGGCGCCATCTGGCGGTGAGGCTAAGTACTTATCGGACCACTCTCGTATATAGATATAGGTATATATGTAGATAAAGGATCAAAAGAGAGACATGAGACATGCTGACTTTCGACAAGGGGCATGGCGTGATAGTGATGAAGTAGCTTCTCAAAACGATTCTCCTGTCAAAAGTGGTCAAAATCCCTTTTGTGAAACTCGATCCCTGCCTTAGAAGGAGGAAAACAAATTTCCAGTCTTTGAAAACCAGATCCTAAGGAGGATTTATGGAGGAAAACAGGACGAAGAACCCAGAGAATGCAGAAAGCTACATAATCAAAAACACTGATTCAGCCCCTGTCCGAGTAATAAAATCGCGAAGACTAAGATGGGCAGGACACCTAAAACGGATGAACAGTGGACGAACAGTCAAACAAATAAGAAGTGGAAAATCCAAAGGAAAAAGGCCACCAGGACGACCTAGAAGAGATGAAGCAGAATAGCGAAACATAGAGCACACTCTTGGATTAGCGAAGCTTTGTCAAAGGGACTCTGACTTTCTCTGACTGAGTTGAAGATGGCAGTTAATAATAGTAATAATTAAAAATTGAAAAAGAATCATTTCTGATTTCCTTGTGTCAGATGAAGTCAAAAGTTATCATGTTTCTGCTGTAAGGATCCAAGGGAAAGATGTGCAGTAGAGTATTTTTTTTTTTTTTTTTTTTGGAGGCTTCTACGATCTGTTGGAGCACTCAGACACAAATACCGGTCCATTGTACTACCAGACAGACACCTTGTCTTTATTGTATTTTCCCCGTTGACCGCAGAAAACTGAGGAGGGGCTTCAGTGATGTAGAGCTAAGAGATTCGGCACCCACTACGTCGGCCCCAAGGGTGCGCGAGCGAAAGCGGGACAGTCGCAGAAAAAGTGTTCTGCTGCGTCATCCTCCTCGCAGCATGCGGCACAGGTAGGCGTCTCACTGATGCCAACCACGTAGAGATGTTTGGCAAAAGTGTAATGGCCCGTAAGCCTCCTGCAATCATTTCTCCTTAAGGATAAGGAAAATGTTGCGGACTTCTTGCAGACTTCTCGCGCTTAGTCATCCAGCAACCTGGAAATTTCCTCCATCTACGACTGTGTACATTAACGACCCAGTCATTGATGTCAGATTTGACCGTGGAAGCAGATAGACCTAAGGCGGGTTCAGGTCCTGAGAAACTCTCCTCTGAGCATCTTCTAGCGAGTTCATCGGAGATCTCGTTTCCTGGGATTGCAGAGTGACCTGGGACCCATACAAGCCTTAATGAAAATGGTCCGACTATGTTCCAAAAGGTCTTGAGTTCCTGCACATTAAGAGTTACATAGATAGAGGGTTGGACACAGCTTTGAGTGCAGCTTGCCTGTCACTGCAGACGCATATGCCCTTTCCCTTCCACCTGTGCTTCACAACATAGTGCATAAGGATTGCGTAAATCTCCGATTGAAAGACAGACGCATATTTTCCTAGCGAGAAGTGCAGGCGAATATTTTCGCGCTCAAAGAAAACTCCAGCGCCGGATCCCTGCCCAGTCCTAGACCCATCTGTGAAAATGCGAAGACAGTCCATTCCAGGTTCAGTGTCTGGCCAAAGCCAGTCCTGACGCCATGGAAATGTGACTGTGAAGTTACAGCGCAGTAGGATGGCAGGTGTCATTGCGCCAGAAGGCATATCCATGAGACGGGGGTCGCAGGATATTTCTCGCGCAAGTACAGTGTCACTCCAATGCGAGTTGTCCCAAAGACAATTCCCTTTAGGCGGGACATGGCTTTTAGTGCGTATCCTCTGATATATATGTCAAGGGGTGGAAGATGCTGGGGAAAGCCCCCGTGCAGTTGAGACAGACCGCTCTTTGAAGTTTGGTGAGTGAAGCCACAGCGTGTTTGCGTGTTAGCCTGCTCCACCAAACAACCGATGCATATGAGATTATCGGTCTTATCATTGCCGTGTAGATCCAGAGGACCTTTTTCGGCGATAGGCCCCATGTTTTGCCACCTTTGCATTGCCAAAAAGCTGACAGCGCTTTGGTGGTTTTGGACTTTTGGACCAAAGAAGCTTGTTATCTAGGATGACTCCCAGGTACTTAGGTACCTTGGATATCGGGATGGGAATGCCTTTTAGCACCAGCTGAGTTTGACCAGTATTTTTCCTCTTTCTCGTGAAAAGAACGACATCAGTCTTAAGAGGATTAACCGACAGCCCATTTCTCGTGCACCAATCTTCGATCACATCTAGCGCCGCCTGCGCTTTGAGACATTCATTCGCTAAATATGAGCCGACAGAGAGAACAGCAACATCATCCGCATAGGACTGGGCATAGATTCCAGAGGCATTGGCAGCATCGAGCAGAGAATCGACCACCATGCACCATAGCAGCGGAGACAAGACGCCACCTTACGGACAGCCCCTGTTTACTCCAGACGTGACACATTGTTCGAGGCTTGTATCGGCGACCCACAAAACCAGTGCTTCATCTACGCCATGCCGTCGTATTTAGTGATTGTTGATTGGCGATTATTTTCACTGGCGAAAAAATACGGTCCAATCACACCTCCGTCATGAAATTCACACCACACAGTCACTTCTTGTAGATGTAGACTTAAATTGATCTTGTAAAGGTTTAGACCAACGTATTTACGGAAAATTCGACACAATATGGACTGAGATAGAACTGAGCTCTTGCGGCTGCCATATTTCTAGTAGGTACTTCAACCGGTGAGCTGTCTCAGGGCACAAGGTCATACAAACGTGAATATGTCGATTTGAATTTGCCTATTGTAGGACGTGCTGTCTGTTGGGTGGGGCGCTTATTACGACTAAATGCTTGGATGCTTGTCCAGGAAAGCACTTAGTCTATATGACGTGAGGCACCCCAGACGGCGTTGTAACAATTTATGTTAATGGTATGGTTACATCAGAATTTGTTTTACATTGGACAGGGAATCCACCATCCCTATTCTGCCAATCCTCAGTTGGACAGGGACAAACAATAGGGAAACCATTCACCCACAGTATATCCGGTTACAAAGGAAATGGCTGGCAGCTCTCTTTATGGCGGCACGTTTTGAACGCCTTCCTCATGGGAAACATGATTCATGTCATCCCACTTAGTTTCTAGGACAACTGCTGTTCATCCATTACACATCCCGTATGTCCCTCATACAGAATTCATTTAACACATGTCGGTGGAACGCTTCCACCAATTATCTATCACCAGCCTCCCAGTCACGTTACAGTAGCCGCGAGTCTCCTCTGCCTTCGTGACTAATCCCTAACGCCAATAAATCACTTAAGTACGTACTCAATCACACACACATGCGAAAACGCGCTCATACGCCAAAACTGTCCGATGATTAAAAGCATTCTCCCTCCGGAAAGCAATTAAAAGCCTTTCCACTCGATAACCATCCATCCAACAGCTCGTTCCAGCTCATGTTCCAACCACCCATTCCCTGCCTAGTCAATTGCTTCAATTAGTTAATATTTATCTGCCAATAATGACAGAGCCAGACGTACCCGTGCACAACGCCCCGTTCGTAGGTCCACTCGAGTCGGGCAAACAAATCCGAGGCAAATCCGCATATTGCCGAGATTGTGTTCCACGCCCTCGGCGATACGTTGTTAATTGCAAGGCAACTCTAACGGCGGGCTTTTGTGTTCTTTTTTCTCCTCGTCCTCCTAGGGATCTCTCTAAGTTGCTTGTAACTCGCTGTCGTTTGCATGTTCCTTTTATTTTTCTTGACTTTTGTGCGTTTTTATTGTGTTCGGGGCTTGACATGCATAATACCGTTGGATGCAATAATTTTTGTTTTGATTTTCCCGCCCCCAATTTGTATTTTTGAAATATTGTTCGAGTTCCATGTTTACAGGTCCGTATGCATGAGGACAAGACATGCGAGCTCAAGGTTGTCGAGATAGTAACGCTTGACATGTGCTGCGTTCCCAAGACCAACCAAACAAATGTGACACGCTCAATTATACATACGTCATTTTATACTCCAGTCAACTGTCAAAGCAGATAAGGTAGTACGATGTCATGATTATGGCAGCGGTCGCTGGGTCTACCCAGGCAAATTCAATCGTGTCGATAACGTTTTACTGCTTATGGCATCGATTGGCATGAAGGATGGACTATGGACTGACCACTGCAGTTTGTCGGTATTTACCGACAGGACATGAGGCCCGATTCACGAGTGGTGAGTGTACTGCGGCCGAATGGAGGCTTAAATGATGGACAGTTTTTAAATAATTCATGATACTCGAACGAAACTGTGAAACGTCGCCTGAACCGCTATGGAATTATGACGGATTTACTGAAACGTCAGATAAATAATTTGAAGCAGCAAGCAAGTACAATCATGTGCTCGAGATAATTAAGTGATGTAAGGCACACAAACCGCGGCGACGGGGCTTGTGAAGCGATTAATCAATAGAGCAGTGGACAGGGTGGAGGACGTTGTGTGGTCCTTCAATTAATGGATGAAGAAAACAGGCTTTATATTGTACGTAGTGGGCATGAAATAGGGACAATGTGACTCATTGAGACAATCGATTAAGGTAATGAGCGGATGTGATTGAGTGGATGTTTGGAGAGGGCATGAATGTAATATGCCTTAATTAGGAAAAGCTCTACTAAGGATAGTTAAGGGTAGACAAGAAACAACGCGGTAAGAAAAGGGTCTCAGTTGAAGTTTCTAGCAAGCACCATGTGTTAGTTTTGTTCTGTATTTTCAACGTCGTCATGCTTTCTTAAATATGCTTCTAATCCTCGTAAACTCTAGTTTTACATGATCTAATGGGAGATGGCTCTGTCTGTTATAAATGTTTCATAGCGACAGCTGATCTCTAATTTAGACCACTGTCAATAACATTTAGTTTATATCACTTTGAGAGTTTGTGGAAGTTTTTGGTGACAATGCTCCAACTGATGGGATGGTTTCAACGTTTTAAGAAGGGTGAATTCAGCGGTGAACAGGAGCCTTGCTCTGGACAACAGGCATATTTCGATGAAGATCCAGTCAAACCCATTTGCGGTTGCGAACCCGCATTGGCATGCAGTTTCCGTATTCAAATCCTTGGGAATGATCCAGAAGTAAGGCAATTGGGTTCCTCATGAACTGAAACTGAGGGATGTTGAAAGGCGATTTTTCACTTTGGAGCAGCTGATCCAAAGGCAAAAAAAAAAAAAACACTGGATTGTGACTGCGGATGAGAAATGAATATTGTACGATGATCCCAAGAAGAAAAAATATTACGCTAAGCGTGGTGAATCATTACTATCGACTTCAACATTAACACCAAAGAAGTTCGAAGGTCATGCAACTGCTGGGACCTAAAGGGTGTTGTGTGCTATGCATAAACTGGCACAACCTGGCGAATACATTACGGGCGATCGGTATAGGCTACAACTGATTTGTTTCAACCGCGCATCACGGGAAAAATACCGAAATCATGACAGGCTTATGTTTTAGCATGACAACGACCGAACTCGTTACTAAAACGTCGCAGAAAAATATTTCGAAACTCTCAAGAGGATTTTCTACCGAATTTATCATCCGATTTCGCAACGCCGGCCGTCGCAATGAAGAGGCGCAGAAGGGTCAACTCGAGGCCCAACTCGCGCCCCTCCCTCACCACTTCGACTGAAAAGCTGCAGGTCGGAGCGAGGAAAGGGGCGCCATTATCACCACCATCGACGTCCGAAGCAGCCGGACAACAACAACAACAGCAACAAGCAAGGAAAGTGATCCCCGTGGAAGCAGAGGTCGAATACCTCTCCGATGGTAGAGAAGGCCGCTACATGGGAGACAACAACCCCTTCACGGCCCTCTTAAGTTCGGCTACGGAGGATGAACGTAGTGTACTGGAGGAGCAAGAACGCTTCCTGCGCGCCCAGCTGCAGGCCATAGTAGACAAAATTAAGGCGTTGCAGAAGCTGAGAGAGGAGGAAACAGCCGCAGAAGAAATAAAGCAGCAACGACAACAGCAGCCGCAGAAACAGCAGCAACAACAACAACCGCAGCAACAACAACCGCAGCAACAACAACCGCAGCAACAACAATCGCAGCAACAACAACCGCAGCAACAACAACCACAGCAACAACAACCGCAGCAACAACAACCGCAGCAACAACAACCGCAGCATCAACAATCGCAGCAACAACAACCGCAGCAACAACAACCGCAGCAACAACAACCACAGCAACAACAACCGCAGCAACAACAACCGCAGCAACAACAACCGCAGCAACAACAACCGCAGCAACAACAACCGCAGCAACAACAACCGCAGCAACAACAACCGCAGCAACAACAACCGCAGCAACAACAACCGCAGCAACAACAACCGCAGCAACAACAACCGCAGCAACAACAACCGCAGCAACAACAACCGCAGCAACAACAACCGCAGCAACAACAACCGCAGCAACAACAACCGCAGCAGCAGAAGCAGCAACAGAAGCAACAACAACCGCAGCAAGAGAAGCAGCAGCAACAACAACAACCGCAGCAGCAGAAACAGCAGCAACAACAACAGCCGCAGCAGAAATAACAGCAGCAGAAGCAGCAGCAACAACATCAGCCGCAACAACAGCGCCCGAAAAAGGAGAAAGTGCCACCGATCCTCACCTATACCACGGCCTTACGAGAAACCATCGATCTGTGTAAGCATGCCATTGGTGTAGGTAATTTTGAATTTAAATGTTTGGGCCAGAAACGCTATGCTATTCGGTGCAAGACACTGGAGCAGCATAAGCGTATTAAAAGCCTACTGAAGGAGTCAACGACGGAGTTTTTCTCCTTCACTCCAAAGGCCGAGAGGTTGCGGACGATGCTCCTCAAAGGCGTGGAATCTATCACAGATCCCGCGGAAATGCTCTCAGAGCTCAAAGAGTTCGAGAGTGACGACCTCAAATTCGTGGCGGTTAAGCCATTTTCCACGGTGAGCTCCCGACGGGAGAAGCGAGTGATTCCCTTCTTCGTGGTACAGCTCACACCCAACAGCAAGCTGGAGAGGTTAACGTCCATTACTTCCTTGGCTTCCCAGCGTGTAACATGGGAAATATTAAAAAGGCAAGGAAACATTTTGTAATGTATCCGCTGCCAAAGATTCGGGCACGCCGCGTCGAACTGCGAAATGCAGCCTCGATGCGTTAAGTGCGCAAAGAACCACAAGAACGAGGAATGCGACCTTGGGAAAGACAAGGTGGAGGATAGAGAGCAGCTCGTGTGTGTCTTGTGTCGGAACCGAGGACACCCTGCAAACTATCGGGGATGTCCTAAGTTCCAAGACATCAAGAAAGAAAACCTGGCCCGCAAGCAGAAGGTCGAGGAGAAGCGTCCCTCGGGTCGCTTCCAAACACCAGCCGTCACATCCCAGTTGACCTACGCCAAAATGGCGGCAGGTTCGGGAACGACGGTACAAAAGCCCATAGCTGTTCCTAAAGCCCCAGTGCCCGTCTCTAAGGCACCGGAGGCCGAGGTGGATGTCTGTTCGATCTTGCTCGCAATCCAAGGGCAGATTGGACAGTTCCAACAACAGATCCTGGAGACGGCGACCCGAGTAGATAGTATCTGCTCGCTTCTGCCGGGCCTAGCGCACCTAAGATCATGATGGGTATGCTGGTAGAGAGGCTCTTGAAGATCCTGTCGGTGAATGTAAACTTAGTGCAAATATTGGGTCTATTGTGGTTTATATGGCCTGAAGTTGCTGACAGGAGCAGGCAAAACAGGCCTTATTCTTAGGAGATTTATGCTCTTATAGCCGGCCCGAGAAAAGGAAAAATAAAAGTAGACGTACATACGTGCGAGTATGTAGTAGGGATGTGGTCGCCGAAAGCAATCAAAAGCTGCGTTCCCATGCGCACCAGGATCATGTCCTGCAATGCGAGCAAGACGGTTTTGCCAATCTCACCCAGATACGCAGAACCCTTTTTCACTGTTTAAAGAAAAACTTAAACGACCGTTTGTTTAAAATCACACTCCGCTTCAGCAGTCTTCAACTCTACAAAATCATCACAGTCACGTCACATTCAATCATCAATCCTTACAAAGGCGAAGAGCAAAACCCTCACCTCCGTTTACCATCAGACCAAGCGAGATCCATTCAAAACAGAATTCCTTGGTAAAATACAAAGGATAAATGCAGAACTCTCATTTAAAATCATCCGGACGGGTTAAGCACGAAGCCAGGAGGCGACGATGAGCACAAAAAAAAAAGCAAAAAGGCATGAAAAAACATCTAAACAGCCCTTCTCGTACCTGTCGCACCATGCCCTTATGCCTTTATGCGCTTATTTAACGATAAGTAATTGGATTTCGTCTGGATAGTAATCGTCCTCTAATTATGACATCCCTCTACCCTGTACCGTTAACTACGGTCGTGTGTCTAACCCGCCGGCAATATCTTATCAAAGACAAAACACTCAACTGAACCCATTCATTCTCGAGCGATAGATGGAACGTCAGTGAAGAGCGATGGAGACGCACGGAAAAGGTGAAAGCGACATAACGCAACGGTGACACAGTCTGACAGTTATCGATTTAAATTTTTTGACAGCAATACAGTACGGTAAAATGGCATACACACGACAGATTGAAGACAAAAGTAGAGATGATGTGACACTGTTTGTCAGCTTGTCATTTGACTGACATGAGTAGTGTGATGTTCTACACCATCAACTACGAGTTGCTACTGCTTGTCGTCGTATTGTATCACTGCAATAAGATGATGAGGTCGGAGACAAAGGCAAAACAAGAAGGTACTTCGAGTACAATGGGATCAAGCTTTGGGGGATGAAACGACTTGAACGACTTTCTTTCTAGCTCGTTGGAGCGGGCTAGAGCTCCATCGAGTGGATATTGATGCTGCTTTGTAAAAACACTTTTCAGTTGTAAGAAGCGCTTCTTGAATTTAGGGTTGTTGCCGCGGGAGAACCTTAAGGAGATGATGGCACTTGATTTTCATTTAAGGCGGCCGACTTGTGAGATTGTAAATTAGCTTGAATGGGTTGAACGGTTAGGGTGTTCAAGGCTTTATGAAGATTATTAATTGAAAAAGTAAACAACACTTGAAGGAGTTGGGAAGTCTCGTGGAACTCGACCTTGACGCGAGAAATTAATTTTGACATTTCTTTAGATATTTTAATTAATGAAAACGTCGCTTATTGTTGACTTTGGCAAGTTGTTCAGGGTGAGAGAAACAGAGGGTCACAAAAAGGCTACGTAAGCCGGTTAAACGAATAGTTTTTGTAAATATTTTGAATAAACTCAAAAAAGAGGCCACTGGGCACTTTACAGGCTGCATCTTCTCCTTCAAACCTTTATAAGATCAGCCCATCCGTCCTGCTACCAGAAACGTGGTTAGACTTTGTAGGTTCCTATAATGACACAATATTTTTTTCAACAGACTCAACGTTTAGTTTAAGTGTCTGAAAGCATGCATCTGTCAAAGATCTTTCTGGCAAGTAGGTTGGCGGTTTTGATACCACTGAAGCCCATGTGCCATGATGCCCATGTGCCACGAGTCCCACCAGAATTTGATCCTCTCTTTCTTAGACCTGCAGGGCATCGAAGCAATCCACGACGGATTTTCAAATCATGCTGTGTGAGTTCAGCACTTTAAGCTCTTGGCAACAGATAGGCTCAAAAGTTTGAGGTCAATATGATTGGGATAATCATGAAGGATGGTTATGTGATCTGATTATGGCCTACTTTTTGGAATACTCCTAAGCAATGTATTGCTTGAAGCTGTTTTATTTAATGAAAAGATGGAATGGAGTTCAACAAGTTTGTATTAGGCTGCCGTTGCTAAAGACTGCCTGGCGTCTGATTTGCCAACATTAGCTGGTCTTCAAAGTCTAGTTAGTGATTTGATTATAGCCGTGCTATAACATCGATCTTAGTCTCCAGATTCTGTCAGCAGGGTCATAGGAAGAACGTAGTTTGCAATCTACGATTGTACCATTTAGGCTAACTAGCCAATGTCATAAGGAACTCTTGTTTGAGTTAACAGATAAATACTGTCTGACGCACCAGTCGAACATGCGAAACTATGAGCGTGAGGTCGTCGGGCAATCCGAGGACGTTGAAACTGAGATCGGTTAGCACATGAAGTAGGTCTTGAATCAACGAGTGATGTAAAGACTACAAGGCCAACTTGAGGTATAGCAACGGTGGCTGAGAATGAGACGGAAACCCAGGTTTGTCCATTTCGAGACGACGAAAGGATTTGGGTCTATCCACAACAAATCAAAGTAAATATTGTTTGGATGTGGCGATTTTTTTACTGCTTGGATTTATAGTGTTATATTTTTGACAGCTCATGCCTGTTTTGTAACATGTATGAAAATCAACCGTGCTCAGCTAAGATTGCCATTTCTTAGCCATAAGGCTCTTAATGGTTAAAAATTATTGAATTTCATTATCAATTTTTTTTCAAATCAATTCAAAATATTTTAATTAAAAGTTTAGTACATAAGATCTAGTCTTTTAGGGTACACACATGAAGTAGAATAATAGAATTTAAAGAATAAATTTATAACAAAAGAAAAATAATTCTTTTATTCTTTTATAATTCTTTTATGCTCCAAAGTCTGACAGAATTAACAAAAAAACATGCGGGAGGAATTCAAATATTTAAACGGAGAGATATTGATATTAATTGTCCGAGTAGAGCGCGCGATGTCCAACCTGCTATAGAGGTGCTCGGGTTTTTTGCTGTAAATGACTCTATTAAGAAATATA
Organism: Merodon equestris; assembly: GCA_958301585.1. NCBI lineage: Eukaryota > Metazoa > Arthropoda > Insecta > Diptera > Syrphidae > Merodon > Merodon equestris. The sequence goes on from OY284414.1 coordinate 18,902,114, forward strand.
TCATTATGGGCTTTGAGGTATTGTGATAGAGAGCATCCCAGGATGTTGACTGACACATAAGATATCCGTTCATACCTCCTTTTTCTGTAGATGTAGGTACCTTCGGGAATCGTTGTAAGCAGTGACGCTGAGTCTAGGTTGCTATGAACTACCTCAGAATAGCTTATGAGGGGTACTATCTGAAGGAGAACTAGCCTCTTAGGGTTATCAACAGGAGTAAAACTCGCAGTGGACCACAACTTACTAAGGCAGTTATAAATTCGGCCAACAACAAGGTCTATATGGTCTGGGCAGGATAAACCCCGGTTAATTACATATCCTCTTTTTTTTTTTTTGAGGCTTCTACTATCTGTTGGAGCACTCAGACACAAATACTGGTCCATTGTACTACATGACAGACATCTTTCTTTATTGTATTTTCCCCGTTGTCCGGAGAAAAGTGAGTAGGGGCTTCAGTGATGTAAGGCTAAGAGATTCGGCACCCCCCACGTCGGCCTCAAGGGTTCGCAACCGTGAGCGAAGGAGGGAGCGAAGGCGGGACAGAAAGTGTAATGGCCCGTAATGACGCCCGTAAGCCTTCGGCAATAATTTCTCCTTAAGGATAAGAATAAAATTGCGGACTTCTTGGAGAAATCAGGGCTTATGCGCTTAGTCATCCTGCATGCTGGATATCCCCTTCATCTACGACTGTATGCGGGTAGCAGGTACACCTAAGGCGGGTTCAGATCCTCAGAAACTCTCCTCTAAGCCCCTTCTAGCGAGTTCATCGGAGATCTCATTTCCTGGGATCCTATAATGACCTGGGACCCATACAAGCCTAAGTGAATTTAGTCTTCCGACTTTGTTCAAAAAGGTCTTGAATTCATGCACTAATTTGGATTTGGATAGAGGGTTGGACACAGCTTAGAGTGCAGATTGGCTGTCACTGCAAACGTTTCACAACACAGTGCATGGCTATTAGGATAGCGCAAATCTCCGATTGGAAGACAGACGCATATTTTTCTTACGAGAATTGCAGTCGAATGCTTTCGCGCTTAAAGAAAACTCCAGCGCCGGATCCCTGCCCAGTCCTGGGGCCATCTCGCCAAAGCGAGTCCTGACGCCATGGAAATGTGACTGTGAAATTACAGCGCAGTACGATGGCAGGTGTCATTGCGTGCGAAGGCATATCCATGAGACAGGGGTCGTAGGAAATTTCTCGCGGAAGTACACTGTTACTCCAATGCAAGCTGTACCACAAACGATTTCTCTTCAGGCGAGACTTGGCTTTCAGTGCACACCCTCTGATATATATGTCAAGGGGTGGAAGATTCATCATAGCTTCTAGAGCAGCTCTCGGTGTGCTGGGGAAAGCCCCCGTGCAGCTTAGACAGACCGCTCTTTGGAGTTTGGTGAGTGAAGCCACAGCGTGTTTGCGTGTTAGCCTGCTCCACCAAACAACCGATGCATATGAGATTATCGGTCTTATCATTGCCGTGTAGATCCAGAGGACCTTTTTCGGTGATAAGCCCCCTGTTTTGCCAAAGGCACCTTTTGCATTGCCAAAAAGCTGACATTGCTTTGGTGGTTTTGGACTCAACATGGTTTGACCAAAGAAGCTTGCTATCCAGGATGACTCCCAGTTACTTTGCTTCCTTGGATATCGGGATGGGAATGCCTTTAAGCACTAGCTGAGTAATGCCAGTATTTTCCCTCCTTCTCGTGAAGAGAACGACATCAGTCTTAAGAGGATTGACCGACAGCCCATTACTCGTGCACCAGTCTTCGATCACATCTAGCGCCGCCTGCGCTTTGAGACAGACAGTCGCTAAACATGTGCCGACAGAGGGAACAGCAACATCATCCGCATAGGCCTGGGCATAGATTCCAGAGGCATTAAGAGCTTCGAGCAGACAGTCGACCACCATATCAAGACGCCACCTTGCGGGCAGCCCCCCCCTGATTGGTCTAAAACTCTTGGCGAGTGAGTAATCTTCTTTCCTAATTTGGGAATAAAGACCACTTTCACCGCGCGCCAAGAAATAGGTATGCAGGCAAGTGAAAATTCTTTTCAGAGTAGGAAGCAGCTGTCTTATACCTTTTTGCAGCATAACAGGGTATATCCCATCAGTGCCCGGCGACTTAAAGCCATCGAAGGATGCCACAGCAAATTTGACTCCGAGGGTAATTAAAATAAAATTCGTTTAAGATTTAGACTTCGATAAAATATTTATTTCAGTATATTGTCAGGATTTTTCCATGTAATTCAAATGTATTCCACAGGAATTCTTGCAGGACTCGGTTCTCATAGGATAATTTTCGATGACTTCTCGACAACTCGCCCATAACATATTCATTTTCAAAGATTCGTATATTTGAGAAATAGTGCTTTAGGGTCTGTCTTAGAATGTACAGAACACCAGAGTCCCAGTTCATTATATATAACTCTAGTAAGGGTCTATACGACGGCGCAGGTCTAACCAGAATCGACTAGTTCCTTTTTAAAATGACTCGAAAGCACAATGCAAGACTTGTGACTAACGACACTAACCTGATCTGCAAGGCTTACTATCCCAATTATCGATATCACGAGAACACACTCCGTTCCCCTCGAGGCATTTCTCAAAATTGATTCTGAAAAGTTAGTGCACGGCTCGCTTCAAAGACTCAATATTTCGGTGATGTGTAGAGTCCTTTAAAATAAACCACAAGACTTGACGTCAAGAATACCAGATGGTCAATCATCCGGTGATATGCAGTCGGGGACATTGCTTTTAAGCCATTTTTGAGTATTTTTCGCATTGTAGACTCAAGCAGTGCTTGTTTGTGAATATGGTTCGGCGTAGAGGCTTAACGACATCCACCAAAACAGTGGTTTAGTAAACTTTCGCCGAAGTTTTGAATCCTTTTTCACACAAATGGAGGTTGGTTATGCCAGTGTTGCTCACTCACCATCTCCCCAGGATGGTAGCCTTTTTCAACAGTTGGAATAAGTTGGAATACACTCGATCATTTTGTTTTCTTAAAAGTTTCGTCGGCGGTAAACATTTTCTCGAACGGAATTTGTCTGTTACCATTTTTAACTTGCCGCCTTAAGAGAGCTTTTGATCTATGCTTACGTTTTTGCTTCAATGCGACTGTTAGCAGGTATGGAGTGAGCCTTTTGGAGGCTCTTTGATGAAGCGAGACCAGGATCTTTTGCTTTCTTTTCACAAAAGTACTGATTCCGTTGTTAAAATTAACAAACTTGACGATAAAAAGATGACCCAAGGGAAGGACGGTCAAAAACTGTAACCACACGGGCTACCCTCGAAAATGGGCATGATATCGTGTTAGACGATAGGTGAGTATCGGAAGAAAGCTCTGCGCACGTAGGGTGCCGCATTTTTGATGAATGCCGATCAAAAGCAAATATAAAACGATTTTTGCAGCAATCTTTGGACCAATTCAATAGGGATCCGGCCGATTTTGTGCGGCGATTTACCGCCATAGATGAGAGGTGGTAGAAAGAAAAAAGAGGTGGCCGGAAACCAAACAGCAGTCCAAACGAATCAATGGGTGGAAGCTGGTGGATAAGCGCCAAAGAAAGCAAAGTCGATCGCATCTGCCGGGAAGGTCATGGCCAGCGTTTTTTTGGACGCGAAACGGATCCTGTTAATTGATCCACCAAACTTCTTAACCAGCTAGATGGCAAATCTCGCGAGAAGAGATCTAGCTGAAAGAAGAAACCAAGACAACTCATCCGTACCCAAGAGTGCGTTGGCGATATAGAAACTGCGGCATTTGTGGTACGATTTGCTCGGCTGAAAATTGCAGTCTTTCATTATCAGGCTAAGATCTTCTCACCTTACCCTCGTAGATCAGACAAGTTTAAGTCGAAAGAAGCACGTAAGTAAGAATTATTGTTTGGCTTAGAGTGGGTGCACAGGGCCAGTAAAACACATAGCAAAAAATTAGAGTCAAGAGTTCGCGGTGGTATGCACAAACATGATCTTTGGCATAGGCCAACAAAAAGAAATTCTACGGCGATAAATAACACGATCTTGGTAGCCAGTTCATATCACTTTCTCACAAAAAAACCGAAACGGCTAGTGTTGATTGAGATGTAGCTCCGCCTACACACAGGTTTTCCTGATCCATATCTTCGATTCGGACCAAAAATATCGGTTAATATTAACCGGTCTTATCGTGAAATGGATAGATTTGAATCTTCTTCAACCCTACCACTAAGGGCTACCATATATCCTTATGACAGGCCTTAAGTCTACTATCACAGGGCCAGTATCTTCGACTGTTTTTTCAGGATTGATGAACGATTATGTCGTCCATAATCTGCTTGTTATGCGCGATAAGTACCTACATAAGAATTACTGTCTTGGCCGTAAGTTTTTACAATTTTAACACATTCAGCGATTATCAATCGATCCATATTGTAAAATGGCAAACCTTAAGCTAATCACTTACGTTCTCAGATGACGGGAAAGTTTGATGTAGGTGATTGAAATAGGAATGTGAAATTCGGAACACGAATTGGATAACCCTCTATTACTATATGTAATACAAGGTGGTGCAAAATTAATCATCCAATTTTGCTTCTAAATTACTTTTTTACTAAATAAAAAATAAATAAATTGGAGTGATGAAAATCTTTATTTGGACCTTTATAATTTTTTCTGTTAAGTGGAAAAGAAGATATCCCAAGACATCTCAAGTGGCTGCCGCCTATACTGATACACATTTGTACTCATTTTATCGCATTTTCCACGACTTTCGGCAAGATTTTCGGTGGTAACTATTCGCATTCCCGTCGAATATTGTCCTTAAGGGCTGCGATTGTCTGAGGCTTATTGGCATAAGCCCATGACTTCAAAGAAAGAAGTCTGGGATGGTTAAATCGGCGGATCTTGCTGGCCATGCCAAATCGTAAAAATGGGATATTACACGATCAGGATACGCCCCTTTCATAATATCCATTGTGGTTCGCGCTGTGTGTGCGGTTGCATCGCCTTATTGACACCAGATGCTCACCAAGCCCCGCTCATCCAATTCCGGCAGTAAGAAGTCTTTTATCGTGGCCCTGTAGCGATCGCCACTAACAGTGACGAAAAAATATGGCCCAACCACTTCTCCCGCGTGAACGCCGCACCACACTTTCGCTTTAAATGGATCTAATAGCTCTTCGTGCAACTCACGGTGCCCCAGAAACCAAGATTTAGTTTCTTGACGTAACCGCTTAAGTGGAAAGGCGCCTCGTCGCTCATGATCATTTTCGACAAAAAATCGTCCTCTTCGTTGCTGAGATTAAGGATGGCTAGATCATAATTCACACGCGACTTACTGTCGGACGGCATTAACTGATGGACTGCTTGCACCTTGTACGAGAACATGTGTAAGTCTTTCGCTCTAGGTTTCGCTGTAGGGTCCGTCTAGTGATGCCCAATTGCGTGGCCCGTCGTCTGGTAGATGTTTCTTCGTTCTCAGCGACATCGGCAACCACAGCCGCGATATTCTCAGTCGAACGACCAGTCCGGTGGAGACATGCATGGTCTCCTGTGATTCCAGTCTAATCGAGTCGAGTAGCCAAGCGCCGGAATGTTTGCCCAGTTCGCGCGACACGATTAGGAAATCGACGTCGAAATTCACGCTGCGCTAACGCTACCGCACGATTATTATTGGTTAAAACAACCGACGCAATTATTCCACGCTCTTGCGGAGTATAACGCTCCATTGCTTATCTATAGAACTGACGTGCGACGCCTTTTGCAAAAATTATAACGTCTTCCTAACTTTAATTTTGCGCCACCTTGTACAAAATACGTCCACTTGTGAACTCTTTGAATGAGGTTTATACTCGTAGCAACATCCCATTAGAAGAACACCTTTGTGTGAACGAGCAAATGTGCTCCACTAAAGCATGGAACACGTTAAAGAGGTGCATGCGACAAATGGGGCTATAAGGTCTTCGTGTTGAGTGGTGTAACTGGTCTTGCCTATAAGATAGAGTTCGAAACTGGCAAGGAAGATTTAGGTACATCATCAAATGTTGTCATGAGACTAGCTCATATGTTTCCAAGACACCAGAACTTTAGGCTTTACTTGGATAACTATTTTACTTCCCTTCGATGAAATAGCCAAAAAAGGTATTCTCAGTCAGGGCACTGTTAGAAGAAACAGAATCCCGGATTACAAGCTGTCAACTTGGGTAATGATGAAAAAGGAAAGGGGTTATTCGGAAGAATACATAGCCGAAGTCAACGGGATCTATGTCTCAACTGTGCCATATAAGAATAGCGATTTTGTGAACCTGGCTTCCACCTTTGCTGGGCAGAAGCCTGAAACTGATGTCCGTGGATAATAAAATATTTGATTTTTCAACGTTATGACCTTTGAGCTCTATACACTCTGTCCATTCTGTACATAAGCCATTTCTTCAGGTTTTGGAGCAAGAAATAATCGCTCCGGGCTAAATCCGGAGAATAGGGCGGATGAGGGAGCAATTCGTAGCCCAATTCATGGATTTTTGCCATGGAAATTGCACATGTGTGAACCCCCGCATTGTTCTGTTCTTGGCCAAATGCGGTCGTTTTTATTTCAAATCCTCATTAAATCGGCCCAATAAGTTGGCATAATATTCGCCATTTATTGTTTTACCCTTTTGAAAGTAGTCAATGTGGATTTTACCGTGTGCACAAAAAAACTGTCGCCATGACTTTATTGGCTGACAAACCCACTTTAGCCTTCGAGAAACACACTCTTTTGACTACTGTTTGGTCTCTGGTGGATCCATGTTTCGCCCACGGTTACGAAACGGCGCAAAAACACGTCCATATTGTGGTTGAACAACGCCAAACACTCCTGCGAAGTTGTCACACGATTGCGTTTGTGGTCGATTGTGAGTAAGCGCTTTCCATCTTGCGGAAAGCTTTCTCATACCCAAGTGATCATTCAAAATTGTAACCACTGAGCCATGTGAGATGCCTATGGCTTCCACAATCTCTCTCATTTTCAATCTCCGATCGGCCAACACTATATTGTGAATGTTTCGGGTGTAGAGACCTCAACTGGGCGTCCAGAACGTTCGGCATCTTCTGTGCTTGTACGGCCACAACGAAATTCAGTAAACCACTTCTTTACCATTGAAATCGATGGTGCAGAGTCCCCATAGTGATTGATTGAAGCACAAAGGACCTACTCAACATTTGCCTCCAAAGGAAGTACATTAAGACCACAATGATCTAATAAAAAAAAATGCGAGTTTCCCAACTGTGAAGGATTCAACGTAACATATCCTAAAACTAGGCGGTTGGTGAATTGGGTTTATTCGTCATTATGGTTCATGTATTTGCTGGGATATATAATAATACTAGATATATTATAATACTGTTTATAATTCGCATTCACTTCGCGCAAGTTTGCGTATACGAATATGATATATGACAGATAGAAAAGCCTTTGTATGAGTCTTCCCTGCCTCAGCTTTGCAGGGTAGAAGACTGAAAATCAAATAAATTCGAGTTCATGAGAAATAGAGGGTTGACCTCGCATACGATCTCAGATGACAGGAAAGTTTTTGAAACACGAATTGATTAACGTTATAGTATTACCTATGAAAATGAGGTTTTAATCTCGGATATGTGATTGAAGACTTGTCGCATTCTAATCTGCCTGTCACTCTAAGAAAGAAAACATTAATTGCTCAAATTGAATATCAAGACAATTGCATAATACATTTTAAAATTGCACACATGTGACACCATGATGGGATTATTCGAACCACTTAACACCAACAACTCTATCCTCGACATGGGACTGACAGGAATAGATGACACAGGAAAAACCCAATCCTCAGGTAGATGATTGTCACTCCCGTAACAAAAACAATAGGTACACGACGAAATCGTATAACAAAACAAAACCACAGAACGCAATTGAATTTTGGCAAAGTCTCACTTCAACAAGTCGGAAGGTGTGGCAGACAAAGCAGCCACCGTTCGGTTAGATGACAATAAACAAATAAAAATAAACCAAAATGCCAGACAATTCCCAACTGCAATTAAATGAAAACAAATAAAAACAAAAAAATCGAAAAACTTTCAATTTCCATTTCAATTATTGACAACACGGAGCTTTTTCCCTCCCCCATATCGGCGGTATCGGCGCTGGGACAACACTCGGGGTGTTCACATACATAATTAAATCTGCTTACAAACTCGCATACGAGTACAAGTGCTTACACTCGAGTATACAACCGACGCAACACCGCAAAAGTCCTTGCAAGTTCTGCGAGCGATGCAAGTTGTGTCCTAGATGCGAATCAATTGTTCGAGTCCTTAACAACACCAACGACAACAAACCCGCGCTCTAGTCCGATGTACGACAAGGAAAACAAAACAAGAAATCACTGGAAGAAAACGGAAACGGACGGGGAAGGGGAAGAGACCAATCAATCGTTATACCATGCTGTCTCTAAGGGAACAACAACACCCGCCTCGAGTCGAGTGAAGAAATTAAAATCTCTGGCAACTGATTGGTGCCCAAAGGCGGGGGGGTTTTCAGAACTTTCCCAACCGCGCTTGGCAGGATATCGATGGAAAGGAAGGGTGCGCCCATGTGAGAGTGTGGAGACGTGAAGATAATGTTTTATTTATAATTGCCCCGATGATGGGAAGCATTCATTTTATATGGCAAAACCTTTTATCGTCCAATTGGGAATCTCACCTATATTTCGGGACGCTGCCAAGTAATCCCACGGTGGTGGAAATGGAATAATGGGTCAATACCACTTACGTAAGTACAATATGAGTCTGCACAATACGAGTCCATATGAATGTACTTGAACGAGCCTTCCGAACACCAAGGGAGTGGGCATTGACGAAACCGGAATGAAAAGCAAGGGTGTAACCTTACCTTAACGCAGTCAGCAGCACGAAGGCCACCCACAACGAAGTAAAAGGATGACGACATCATTTTAGTGGCGCTGCTTCAAACGATTCTCAACAAATTCTGCACATGACTAGGGCTGTAGGCGCCCTCAATCATCGCGCCCAGCACGACAGTTTCAAAGAAAATGCTCCGAAAACGAAACTAAAAAGCAAACATACAATCAAGTAAGCAAGGAAAGAACACTACAGACCGAGGAAAGTGGAAAAAATAAAACGAAACACATGAACGGAAACATCAATAACGCGCCAGCAACATGAAAGCAACGATGACGAAAATAACTATCAGCGACACAACAGCAGGCATTGAAGTAGCGTGTATGTCAACTCCGTGTAGACTAGCAGCAAGTTGCCTGTGGTAGGTTCCATTATTGATTTTGCCTGCGGGGTTATCCCTGGGCTTTTGCGCTGCCTGCCCTTCGTTCAAAGGACCATCGCGCTGCGAGTGTATGTTTTTTGTTTTTTTGCTTTTGTTCATAAGGGGAGTCTCGAAATCGAAATGTCCTTTGAAGAATGCTTCATGGCTCTTGTTATGACATTTTGACAGAAACTGAAGGATGGAAGAAAACACTAAAAAGCCGAGAGAGCCTTAAAGACTTAAAGCATGAATGTGCCCGATTCACCCTTTATGCTGCTTTTTTTTTCGAGGGGAACTTTTCCTTTCATCTCAAATGAAGCTGTGAAAACTGCATAATATTAACGAATCAACTTCAGGCCGTCGTTGAAGGTTGTTACGACGATGCTCCTTGGTATCTCCTCTTCATTTTCATGCATGACTGCAACGAGATTCCTTCTCGACCTACGAGCATGGAATTTTTCCCACAGCTCCAAGAATAACTAAAAGCATCTGGAAGGCAAAGGCAGCACCGGAGAAAAAAGGAATCAGAAATGGGGGATCAAATTGAATGTAAAATGGGGACGGATCCCAGTCTCGTGCTCTAGGCACAAGAGTTCATCGCTGTCAGCTACTTGAAGGCACACCGAATGGACGAAAAAAAAAAGGCCGAGATGGCTTTATTGTGGTATTAAAAAATCGCGATAATACTCGTAAACCAAACAAATACAAATGAGGAACATCCCTTAACTCTCCTAACATCCTTGAATGGAAATCGACGAAATTCAACTTAAACTTTCCCTCCGGAGACATCGTTCGAGACGACGTTATTACTTTTTCTAACTTTTTGTCATTACGTCAGTTATTTGTCTTTTATAATCCTCCGCGAGTCCGTCTGACAATAGTGCCGAAAGTTTTTCCTCAAATACTCACAAGCGTCCCCAGGAGTTCTATTCCGCAATCCAGCGCGACACTTGGAGATGAAATTAAACTTTTCCTCCGAATATCCCGCGACCCGGCCTACTCAGCATGTAATAAAAAGTTAATTTGCAAAATCCTGCACGTTATATCCCTGTTTCCTTATTCTCCCTGTATTCCTTGTGCTCCGTCATCGACGTCGTTGCAACAGTTTTATTCACTCGAGCTTCACGGACGTGGATAGGCGTAGATGGTCGAGAGACCCCGCTTATCTTCGTTATTTCACTTAATTAGCCGCTAGTACCTCGGAGCCTCTTAATAGAATTACTAGACTCCCCTTGGACCGAAGGATATTTTATGCATTTTTCCTGTTATTTTTGTTTCCCTTGCAATTCCCTTCTCTCTCCTTGCCTTTCCGTTTTTTAATCATCTTCGACGGACGTTAGGTGGAACGGAAAACCCCCAATCCGCATGACCTTATTCCGAATTCCCTCTTCTAATTATTAAACAAAAAAAGTGCAACAAATCCCCGTCCTTTTCCTCCTGCTCTCGGATACTCGACGAAAGACAACTTAAAATTAGCCCATTTGCCGGAGATACACTTGCATACGGTTGTGTAAACATCAAAACAGTTGTAGGACTCCATGCTGCTATGGTGCACGTGTGTGTTCCTGGGGTAATTCGTTTTTCTCTTTTTACAGACTTTTACTTCTCGTCCTTCCTCTCTTTCACGTTTTTCTACTCCTGTTTGGTTTTTCTTGTTTCTTGTCAGCCTTCAGTTGTTTTCGTTGTTCTGACGTTGGTGGGCATTCGATCGATTTGGTTTCATTTCCACTTCAAAGGACATCGATGTAATTTGGCAAGAAACTTTCTGCCGCCTCCTTCGTTGCCTCTGTGTTTGACTTAGATTCCTTTGTTTTCCGCTGATTTGTTTTTTGCTTATTCGTGCTTTTAAGCGAAACGAACTGATTGTAAGTGGTTCGATGCTTAAGCCTGAAGGTCTTGAAAGTTACAAGTATCTATTCAGCTGATATCCTTGGATGTTTTCATACTGAAATCGGAAAACGACTCAAAGAACTTGAGAACGAAAAAGACGATAAGTCAACTCTAAAGACACAAACGGTGTGTTGCAATATTTTTTAATGATGTTTGAGCTTTGAGTATAGCCTAGCCGACTACGAATGCAAGGTCCTTTAAACCTGGTTTATTCTGGTTATGACTAAACTAAAGAAACCACTGAGGACGATGAGCAAGTTGGTTAAAGTCTTCAAATGAGGCAGACCGACAAATGCACGTTACCTACACTGAGTTCAATACAGAAACTTTTAGTTGTCTGCCTTAGACTCAGTTCCCAGAAAATCAATTCGACATCAGCTCACTGCAGAATCAACTGCCGGAGGTTGTGTTTGAGTCGATGAAAGGTCACACGTGGTTACTATTGAATCCATCGAACTGAGGGAAATTAACCTGATATGCTGCGAGTATATAGAGCATATGCTGTTGGGCGATAAGTATGTTCAAAAAATAAGGTGACTTTTTACTTTTTTCGAAAAGTAGGCGACGAGACCTTTGTCTTTTCAGTTTTGGGAAGAAAAAAAGTCGCAGGGGGTTAAGTCCGATGAATACGGTGGCTGAGGCATGAACACGGTGTTCTTATTGGCCAATAGAAGAAACTCTGAATGAGCAGACGCAATAAGCAATTGCGGCACAAAACTTCGCTGATACACGTTTCATGCCCAAAAAATCTGGAAAAATGTTATAGCATAAGGGAATATCCTCATCAACTTCTCTGATAGTGATTCGACGATTCTCCATACTGGCACTAATTCAACGTTATCCTCACGGCCTTCTGTAAAGAGGTTGTGCCACTCATATTTTATTAAAAATTTTTTGATACACTTTTTCAATAGCAAAAACAGCCAAGCACACCAAAACACATCTAACCTTTATGCCTGTGAAAAACCAACTAAAAATCCATAGCTGACAAGATCAACATATGTTAGGAAACATATGTACCAACACAGTAAAAAAAGAAAATCAAATCGGAAATCTAATGTACTCGTACTTAGCTAGCAAAAAGCCACCTTATTTCCTGAACAAAGCTCGTATACCTATTCTTTATGGTTGTCTTCATTGCCAAGATCGGTAAAAAGGGGCTATTCCCTCATCAAGAGCTTTAACATATCAATCTCAATTTTTCTGCTAAGATCATGGAAAGACTGGTGGAAGTGCATCCTCCTATTGAGCTGCAACATGCTTATCAGCGAGAAAAGTCCTGCGAGATAGTTTCCAAACTTAGTTGGGAGGAATAGACGCACGGAGAGAATACGCATTTGTCATTTTCGTCAATATCTAGGGGCTTTGGTAATGCAACTTTTGACAGCATGACTTGATCTACTCTACACAACACTGAAATTATAGATCAGTGCAATGCAAATGCACAGACCTTTAGTTGCTTAGGCCAGCCTTGATCAATGGGACATGTTTTTTTTTTTTCTTTTTATATGGTTCGCGCAGGTTCAAGAGTTATGCTCTTTTGATGTCTATCACACAACCTGGACGGAGTGCAGATGATTTGTGTCGAAGATGTTCGTTCACTACTTTCCCGGGGTGGTCCTAGGTAGGATTCGAGGCATTTGACTGAATTTGTCGCGTTGGTTGTAGTTCACAGTACATTTTTTTTTGTTTCCATGTCATTAAGGAAATGCACACACAGAGTATGAATTTTGAAATGATTTTATACTGTGGGTGTCATGCCTTCGACAGCATTTTTTCGATTATCTCTCATTCACAACTGATGTTGTTGCACAGTTTTTCCGTATAGGAATTGTTCTTGGCTATGGACAGACTTGAACCACCGACCTTCCGCTCAACAGTCGGTGATGATTGCCATCGCACCGCGTCTGAGTAAACAAAGGCTGTACAGAAGGACGTAGTTTGTCCCCGTTGGTGGGCGACCCTCTGCTGAAACCTCTAATGGTTTATAAATTCTACGCCCAGGCCTATGTGCATAATGTGTCCGTTCCTTCTATCGGTTGGGTGCGAGACTAAAAAGCCTCACTAAAAGGACTAAAACAATGTCAGATTTCTGGCAATACAAGAGCTCTTTTGGCAAGATTTGTGGCAGGAGAAGAAGAACAGCAATACGGTGCTAAAAACCCCACTAAAACGATTAAAGCGAGTTAAGTTTTCTCTCAATGCAAAGGGCTTTTTGCAAGACATGGGACTTATTAGTCAGAAAGATCCTCTGAATCTACACGGCAATGCTAAGACCTATAATCTCTTACACATCAGTCATCTGGTAGAATAAGCTATCGCGTAAGCAAGTTTTACGCGACGTCTCCTTCCCTTTGATGTATTCATCGTAAGGTGTCATACCTAGCCTCAAAAGAGGCTGCTTTTAACACAATTCGCAATTGAAAGCGAGAATCATCGTCTTATGGACATGTTACTTGATTTAATCACTCCAAATTACATACAGCCATATACGAGTAATTATACAGTCACCTTCTCGTTGCATGCTCTGTCGCGATACTGAACCATGGACAGGGGTCTTGGTGGCCAATAACAACGTTCATTAGTCAAGTGTACGCCTCTTTTCCAGCAGAGATTGTCACTAGCCTAATGGCTCTGTATTATAGGTATATAGTGAATCAAGAGTGAAAGGGTAGAATCGTCTGCGTATGCTGCGACAATACTCAAAACTGTGACCAATCTTACTACCACTTCGTGGATGAATTCAAGGTCTCCCTAAACAAAGTTGGAAGACTAATTTACTGAGTTTGGGTCACCCTGGCATCCCGGAAAATAAGATCGGCGGTAAGTTGGCCAGAATGGAGTAAAAAGAGGAATTATCAGGGTCTAGTTACATACTCGGTCGGTCCTCCGTCAACTACTGGCCCCTTCAGGAACACAGACGCAGATGGCGAAACTGTCCTGGGTATATGCTGGAGGAGCGATGTCGTCAAAAATTCTGGGACTTTTCTCTTATCATTAAGAAGAATTGACTGCAATAGATTTTGGGTATCATTACGGACCACCAAACGTTTTTATAAGCATCTCAACAGCTAGTGAATGGCCAATGCACTGAGACAGGGAGCATATTCTTTGTCTTGTAGGAGCTGAGAGGGGTATCGGAAGGACAAAGAGATAAATGCAATTCTCCCCAATTCTCATCTACGTTTTACTTATATTATGGCAATAGAAGCCGAGTGGCGTGGAAATCTGTGAATTATAATCCAATTCAAAAAAATATCCAAAGTTTTCCGTTAAATTTTCATGCGCCACTTATGTTATCCACAACACCGTATACATGTTGTGCGCTTGTCTTAAAAAAGTTGGGTCAACGGCTGATTTATGGTTTAAGGCCCTATTTAATGAATAGCTCGATCAAGATCATGCAAGATCATGACTTAGTGATGAACTTAGTGCAAAATTGTCTGCGTAGCATCAATCTTTAAGGGTATCATCAAAATAAGTCACATTAAAAATTTGATACAATAAGAGTGATATTCTGGCATCAACCCCCGACTTAACTGAATCAAAAAAGTAAGATTGCGCGTAGGTTGGTTCCGTAGTTGCATAAATACATTCACAAGTGACATTTGTTGACCGCGCCAGCATCAGAACAAATGTTGTAAAACATGGAAAACGAAAAATTAGTTTCTGGGCAATCATAGGAGTCAACTAGGCTAAAATTAGGTTATCCAACATAAGGTGTCATTTTGAAATAGTAGAAAAATGTTAACCTTTCATGAAAAGTGCCGATATTTTTATTTTAATGTAAAGTAAGTCATCAGAGACTAATAATAAACTACAAATACGTCTTTGGCTCTGTATACAAAATATCATTTTTTTGATTAAAATATTGTGGCTTTTTCGCATAATTTCGATTTGTTTAAAAGCTCGAATGCAGCGACAGTAAGGTTGCGCTCTAAATAGTTCCCAAATAGTCGTAGAGCACTGTCGTAGACACATGTCGGGAAATCACATGCCCAGGAAATTTTTCAACCGATAAAGCTTTTACTTGATGAAAACAAACGTCTTCAATGCTGTCAAGTATAGTTTTAAGGCCCTCACCTGATTAGAAAGTGCTGTGTTTTCAAATAGAGCCTGAGAAGTTGAAAAAGTCGATTTTATTGGCCAGGCTGAGCGATTACTAAATGCGCAATGCCTGAGTCATGTAAATTTCAGGCATCTTAGATGTGGTTATATGGACCTTTCTTTGATCGGATATTGTGACAGCTATGGCAGTGGCTGTGGTGTCTGAACTGTGGTGACTGCCACGATTCTGGCGCTATCGGAACGACGCGAAGTTTGTTTTTTAAATGGCCTTGTGTTTCACGCGTTGTAGAAACAGTTGTGCCCGGATTACTTACATATCCTGAGCCTAGTTTACTTGGCAGAAAGCTCACAGTTTCGATGTGGGTATTGGAAGTGGCCCAGAGCTGGGTTAGCTCGTCGATCTTTATCTAATTCTTTTGATTTCTTCCTTGCATTATATCACCAGTCTAGAGTAGGTGCTTACTGATGGTAGCTTGGCTATCACTGCAGATAGCTGGGACCGTGTTGTGGGGGTAGGTTGTACTGAGTGTTTTGCATGCCGCCCCGAACGATAGTTCTTCTGCTTGAAAGACCTTATAGTGAAGATGAAGGTAGAACGAATCGGAAATATTTAGTTGATTTTACGCTCGTACTACCAAACAGACATCTTTTTTTATTGTATTTTCCTCGTTGTCCGGAGAAAAGTGAGGAGGGGCTTCAGTGATGTAGAGCTAAGAGATTCGGCAAGCACCATGTCGGCTCCAAGGGTGCGCCACTGTGCACGAGCTAAGGCGGAACAGTCGCAGAGAAAGTGTTCTGCTATGTCATCCTCCTCGCAACATGCAGCACTGGTAGGCGTCTCACTGATGCCAAGCACGTAGAGATGCTTAGCAAAAGTGTAATGGCCCGTAATGACACCCGCAAGTCTTCTGCAATCATTTCTCCTTAAGGATAAGAAGAATGGTGCGGACTACTTGCAGACATCAGGGCGTACGCCACCTAGTCATCCCACATCCTGGATATTCCCTCCATCTACGACACTGTGCATTAAAGACCCAATCGTTGATGTTCTTCTTGATTACTTTAATATGAAGAAAACTGCTGCCGAAAGTCATGGTATTTTGGTGGAAGTTTATGGTGAACATGCGCTAGCTGAGCGAATGTGCCAAAAGTGGTTTGCACGATTTAAAAGTGGTGATTTTGGCTTGGAAGACGATGAACGTCCTGGGCAGCCAAAAAAGTTTGAAGATGAAGAACTGGAAGCACACAAGAAGAGCTCGCAGAATCTTTGGGTGTCACTCAAGCAGCCATTTCAAAACGTTTAAAAGCAGCTGGATATATTCAAAAGCAAGGAGATTGGGTTCCACATGAACTCAAGCCGAGAGACGTCGAAAGGAGGTTTTGCATGTCCGAAATGCTGCTGGAACGCCACAAAAGGAAGTCATTTTTGCATGGGATTGTTACTGGTGATGAAAAATGGATCCATTACGACAACCCCAAGCGCAAAAAATCATATGTGAAACTCGGCCAACCAGCCAAATCAACGGCAAAGCCGAATATCCATGGCGCGAAGGTAATGCTCTGTATTTGGTGGGATCAGAAGGGTGTGCTGTATTATGAGCTGCTAAAACCGGGTGAAAGCATCAATGGACAACGCTACCGAACACAATTAATCCGTTTGAAGAGAGCAGTAGCCGAAAAACGCCGGGAATATGCGACCAGACACGAGGCAATAATTTTCCATTATGACAACGCTCGGCCCCACGTTGCTATTCCGGTTAAGAACTATTTGGAAAACAGTGGATGGGAAGTTTTACCCCACCCGCCTCATAGCCCAGACCTTGCCCCTTCTGACTACCATTTGTTCCGGTCGATGCAGAACGCCCTCACTGAAATACGGTTCATATCAGAGCAGAATATCAAAAATTGGCTTGATTCATTCTTGGCTGCCAAGCCGGCGCAGTTCTTTTGGGATGGAATCCACAAATTGCCAGAAAGATGGGAAAAAGTCATAGCTTCAGATGGGCAATAACTACTTTGAATAATACTATTGTACATGTTTTTCTTAAATAAACGTTCAATTTTTTGAAGAAACAAACCGCACGAATTAAGTTATACCCAATATAAGTCAAAGGCCGCACCTGACTTCCATGTTTTCGCAATTAAATCTGTCTTGGGCTTCTACCTTATCGTAGAATGAAAAACTAATTTGTCTTGTTTCTAAAGCGCTTAATCTCTACCATGCATACATGGGTGACCCAGCTGTCTTTAATAAAGATTTTCCTTAGATCTACGTCCACCTGAGGGACTTGAAAAATCTGTTAAAATATTCACAACAAGTGTTCCGTCATCCCCTTCATTGTGAATTCTCTTTGCTCCATGCGTATGAGACACAAGGAAATATCATAAAACATATACATATAACAAACATCCAAACAACAGACCATAGACCTGGCTGGCAAGGTGTGTGGGCGGCTCTCAGAGTGGCACTACAAATTACCGATTCGAAATCACTTATGCAGCAAATTGCAGTCGCAAACAATATTATTTAAATGCCTGCGCCACAAATTCGCACTCGACACGACAATCTGTCCAGGATTATATGCTAACAATGGTACTCATTAGGCCACGTCACGTCGAGCACTTTAGAAACCACAATACAACCTTAATGAGAGCGTTTATGGAAACTGAAAATAGAGAAATTTGAAAAACCATAAAAAAACTGAAAGCAAAACTACTCGGCCAAGTATTTTGCTTTCGCGCATAGATACCAGCGACAGGCTAGAAAAACGCTTGCCAAACATCACCAGCGAGCAACGGGCACATCAAATGAAAATATTTTCTCTGCGACACACAACAAGGCGCGCTTTATCATTGAAATACTTTCAAATGAACCAGATTTTAATTAAATACCCAAATACATTCGACTACACCGCTATATACGAAAATATCTTACACGAATCTCGGGGATTGCGTCGACTGTTAATTACAAAGTTTTGTGTATAAAAACACTACACATTCGCGGTGTAGTACCTCGATATGTCAGTGCTTAGAAGCGAATAGATAAAAATATACAAACCCATCGACTGCACGCAATTTCGCAAATAAAAGTCAAATAATAGCGCAAGCAGGGAGCTGAAATAGACTTTGCGTTTCTGTTGACAAAGAAATTCAAATGCTCGCGGTCGTGCTGCATGGCGAGGTGGCAATTGATTTTCTCGAAAAAATATTTGTTTACTTGACAAATTAAGCATAGGCACGAGAGCGGTGGCTTCGAATATGGGTCCATCGATAAATAAACTTGATTTGTGTTTACTTGGCATTCTGATTGTTTGAATAAACCGAAAACAGGAATGAAACAACGATCATGGCAGCAGTAAGCATAGAATAAGCGTCACTGAACTCACCCGTTCGATGAGTCAACCCGTTGAACTTGTCAGTTGCAACTGAGCCGCCTTCCGCAGAAAAGCACGTCACACGTGGCAATTGGTCTTCTGCCCCTGTGGTATTTATGACGGCAACAATGTACGCATATTAAGCCATATTTCTTGGCATTTTTCTGCACATTGAAATTGATTTTTTGTATAATTGCTGCTCGTAACCTAAGTTACGATAAAACAAAGCAACGGGCGAGTGGGTCAAGTGCACCTATAAACGGATATGCTACGTACTGTAAAGCTTTTTACGCTGGGAGACTGAGAAATAACGATAATTCTGAGGGGCTATGAAGGACTCGAAATGCAAAAAGCAATTCATACTCAATTATTCTAGTGTCTAAAATATGACATAAATAAGTATATGGCTCGCATAAATCTTACAGGAGAAAGTCTGATAGTAACAACTCGCCATTAACTCATAATCCACTTCGGAAAGGATTTTGGTGTTACCTGCGTGGCAAACGGCCACCGAGGGATTTAAAAATAGTAATTTCGTTCAAATTACTTTTATTTTACGACACGGGTCGCCTTGTGTACTCGTGGTGAGTAGCCACAATTAATTCTTCATCAATGCTATTACCTACGCCACATACGTGATTTGTTCAAAAAATAAGGTGACTTTTTTGAATTTCGCGAACTAAGAACGTTCGATTTTCAATTTTTATTTTTTGTTATGTTGGTACACATCTCCCCTAACATATTTTGATATTGTCAGCCATTTTGAATGTTTAGTTTTTTTTCCACAGATATAAAGGTTGGACGTGTTTTGAGGGTGCTTTGCAATTTCTTGCTATTAAAAAAATGAATCGAAGAATCTGTATTAAAATAAAATGAAGTGCTCCAGAAGTTGAATGGTTGACTGTGGCATTTGGTGTATCTACTCTGAGTAAAATAAATATTTATAAGTGGTACAAGCTCCTCACAGAAGGCCGAAATTATGTTAATGACAATTTTCATTTTCATTTATTTATCGGAATGTACATTAAGATGCGAATCTTTTTTAGTAGTTACTTAGTAAATCAGTTACAGAAAGATTGGATTTCATTTTACATAAAACCAATTACTAATTTATTTCTTATATCTAAGCACAGGAATAGCTGAGGGGCTTCTCATATAGATTATGACTGGTAAAATAGCGAAGGATTGGACTTTGAAATTGTTGGGATTACAAGTTTGAAATTGATCTTATATTAGGGGGCAAGAAATTCCATAGTCCAATAGAGTGAATGAAGAATATACGTGACGAGTTGACGTAATTACTGCGGTAGGAAATAACTTCGTGGTTCTAGAAGATCGATTAAAATTAAGGCAAGACAAGGTTTTCAGGGGTGGAAGATTCATCATAGCATCTTAGCATCTAGAGCAATGCCCGGCGTGCTGCGGAAAGACAGACCGCTCTTTGGAGTATGGTGAAAGAGGCCGCAACGTGTTGACGTGTTAGCATGCTCCACCAAACAACCGATGCATATGAGATTATCGGTCTTATCATTGCCGTGTAGATCCAAAGGACCTTTTTCGGCGATAAACCCCATGTTTTGCCAAGGACACCTTTGCATTGCCAAAAAGCGCTTTGGTGATTTTGGAGTCAACATGCTATGACCAAAGGTTCTTGCTATCTATGATGACTCCCACTACTTAGCTTCCTTGGATATCGGGATGGGAATGCCTTTTAGCACTAGCTGAGTAATGCTAGTATTTTTCCTCCTTCTCGTGAAGAGAACGACATCAGTCTTAAGAGGATTAACCCACAGCCCATTTCTCGTGCACCAGTCTTCGATTACATCTAGTGCCGCCTGCGCTTTGAGACAGATAGTCGCCAAACATGAGCTGACAGAGAGAACAGCAACTTCATCCCCATAGGCCTTGGCATAGGTTCCAGAGGCATTAAGAGCATGGAGCAGATAGTCGACCACCATAACAAGGGAGACAAGAAACCACATTGCGATCAGCCCCTGTTTACTCCAGACTTGACAGATTGTTCGAGGCCTGCATCAGCGATCAATGTCCTGTGCACGAGCATTGCTTTGTTCCAGAGAACCAGTGCTTCATCTACGCCATGCCGTCTAGCAGCGTTACACATGCTGTCGAAAGTAGCGTTATCAAAAGCTCCCTCAACCTTGACGAAAATGCCTAGTACGTACTCTTTCCTTTCAGAGCGCATTCAATATTCCCAACTAGGTTTTAAAGCGCAGTCGCGCAGGATTTTCCGCGCTGATAAGCATGTTGCACCAAGGAATAGGTATGTAGGCAAGTGCCAGGCTAGCAGTGAAAATTCTTTTCAGATTAGGAAGCAGCTGACTTACACCTTTTTGCAGCATAACAGGGTATATTCCATCTGTGCCCGGCGACTTGAAGCCACAGCAAATTCAATGGCCTCAGTAGTTGTTACGCGTGACGCAACATACCAGCTACTCCGAGTTGTTTTCATCGTTTCAGTCGTAGTTTCCAATAAGGGAGTGTGCAACGACCATTGACAGTCTGATTTCCCAAGAAATGGGTCTGAAACAGTAAACTAAAAGTTTCTGCTTTAGACTCGGTGAAGGTACCATCAGACTTCCTGAGTAGATCCAGCTTTGTCAATTTTTCTCGTTTCAGAACGTTAACCAACTTGCTGGTCGCGCTCAGGGATTTGATCTCTTCGCAGAAGGACTTATAAGAACCATTCTTCGATTTACGAATAAGCTACTTATATTCCTTCTGCTTCGATCGATATTTATTCCAGTCATCTTCCGAGTTCGATTTAAGCAATTTATTTAGGAGACTTCTGGCTTCCCTGTGAAGACATTGGGGCTCAGCGTTCCACCAGGGAACCGGCTTCCTGCTGGGAGATTTTTTGACAGGATATGCGAATTCGAACAGTTGGCTATGGTTAGTAATAATCTTGTGTAGGAACATACAGTTTCTGGTGTTGATATATTGTTGCAAGTTGCAACCTAGCAAGTCTCGAGAGTACTCAGAGATATGCTGGAGTGAAGTGAAGTACGCACTGGGCCAAGTCGAGCCACTGGGCCACATTTTGTGAAGACAACATTAAACGCGACTAATGACCGTGTTTGTGTGAAGGTAACCAGATAGGTCTCGACTTAGTGCAAACCCAAGGCTAGAAATTGACTCGGCTGCCTTAATTCTAGAGTCATTGAGGTATATGCCGGGAAGAAGATCTAGTTTAAATAGTTTTTTGGATATGGGAATTACTTGGGATTTTGTCGGGTTAAGTAGTAATCTGTTAGTGATAGACCAAGAGCTAATTCGTTTCAGACCGTCGTTTATAAGGAATGCAAGCTCATCGATATTCGCAAATGGTTTAGAATGATGTAATTGAACATCGTCTGCGTATAAATGCACTGATGAATGTCCACACGCTGACGGAAGATCGTTGCTGAACATGCAGAATAATATTGGACCCAAGATAGAACCCTGTGGTACGTCTTGTTTCACATTCATGAGGGATGAACAACGCTCACCCAAAACTATCCTCTGCGACATATCGGAAAGAAAACTACAGAGTGCGCCATCTCATATGGGTCGATGTAAACTTCGAATAACTTCAACAATTGTCAATCGACAAACGTCAATTGGAAACGTCAATTTACTGCAATTTTAACCATGAATTCACACCAAAGAAATGCGCGGAAATAATTTCAATGTTCATTAAAAATGAACGCTCGATTGTGCTAACTCAACGTGCGTATCGTGCAAAATATCGTGATCGTGTTGCGCCCAAAAAAGATACAATTCGTCGTTGGGCCTCGATTTTTTTTCAATTTGGTTCTGTGGCAAGCCCTCGTGAGCAACCTAGGCCACGTCCGCGGCGTTCAAACTCATCTATTCAGTCTGTGAAGGCCAGTGTTTAAGAAGACCCAAGTTTGCTTATCGGCACCGTTCGCAGCAGTTAGGCATCAGTGGGACCACTTTGCGGAGAATTTTAAAGGATGATCTTCACTTATTTCCATACAAAGTGCAGATAACTCAAAGAATTTTGCCACAAGATTAATGCAATGATTAATGCTGAGCCAGAGTTTTGGCAGCAAATTTTGATGACCGGTGAGGCACATTTTACGCTCTCTGGCTCAGTTAATAACCAAAATTGTCGCTTCTGGGGCACCGAAAATCCTCATATTATTCACGAAGAGCCGCTATATGATCAAGAAGTTACTGTTTGAGCCGGTGTAGGCGCTAAAACCATCATTGGACGGTATTTCTTCAAAGTTGGCGATACAGTGGATGGCGATCGATATCGGTGGGTGTTGGCCCACTGTGTGGTCTCAGAAATACGTAAAAAAGGCTTAATTCACTTTTGGTTACAACAAGACGGCGCGACGTGCCATACTGCGGATAAAACAATGAACCTTTTGCATAACAAGTTCCCTGGAAGATTGGTGTCAAAAAAGGGCGATATTGACTGGCCTCCGAGATCGCCGGATTTGACTCCTCCAGACTTTTTTCTTTGGGGATACTTGAAAAGCAACGGCCCAAGGACAATAGAACAACTCAAACGAAATATTCGTGCGGAAATCGCAGAAATTTCGACCGAAATGCTCGAAAATGTCATGGAGAATGCGCGAAAACGAGCCCTTTTGCATCGGCAATAAAGACGGTCATTTAATTGATACTGTTTTCAAAAGTTAATCAAAATCAATTGTAAAGGTCTAAGTTGAATAAAAGTTTTTGAATTTCCAAAATCGGTTGAGAATTGTTGAAGTTATTTGAAATTTACATCGACCCATATGAGATGGTGCACTCATTTTAAACAACCCGCTATTTCACTGAAACCAAAATTGTGTTTGAGCTTCCAACAAAAGACAATCAAAAGCCTTCGATGAATCTAGTAGACAGAGAAGGGACACAGCATTCCTGTCGAAACATTGTCTTACTTCTTCGAGCAGATTTACCATGGTTGAAGAGCAGCTGTGATTAGCTCTAAAACCGGACTGCAGAGCAGTCTCGAAGATTTGGATATGCATGGCGGAATGCTTATTGGCCTAAAATCAGCACACGATGTTGGACAAGCTTTCTTGGCAATTGGCAAAGTTCCAGCAGCTTTCAACGACTGTGGAAGAGTCAATGTAATAATACACCAATTTATTACATGGGTAAGATGGGGGGCGATGTATGGTAATATATTGTAAGTTTGAAGAACCGTATTGGTATGTCATCTTTCCCAATGGAATTGGATTTAATGGCTTTGACAAAATCGTCTAGTCTTGGGGGCGAGTGTAGGCTGTCTGGTGTCTGATGAATATCAAATGCGGTTGAGCAAGGATCTTCTCCTTAAAAGGTGCGGTTAAGTTCACCAGGGTCATAAGCATATTTACAATTATTAGTGCTGTTAGATAAACCATATTTTTTTAGAAGGAAGAGATGTAACATATTTAATTAAGAAGCGAAAAAACTCTTCTTCGAGTAACGTATAACAGAGGTAGCGTAATTGAGCGCCGTCTCTAACGAAGTCCAATTAACCTCAGAAGACCTACGTTTCCATTCACTATACAATCTATTTCTTCTCTTGATGGAGTTGACTACTTCAGTTGTATACCAATTGCACACAATACCAGCCTTGGATGAATGATGAAGCAGTGAAGAAAATTTTCATAGAAAATCGTCGAATTACTATTAGAGAAGTTGCTGAGGATATTGGCATATCGGTTGACTCATGCCATGCAATTTTTTGATATATTTTGGCCATGGACATTTGGAAATAGCTAAATTGGTATTGGTAATCGCTCAGGAGCTGCTGAATGACTTGAATGACGATCCAGATTTTTGGCGAAACATGGGTATATGGTTATGACGTCGAAGGCCAAAACACCGCAATGGAACCGACTAGAAAAAACAAGACCTAAGGAAGCACGCCGACTTCGGCCGAATGCGAACGTGCTGCTCAATATTTTCTTCGATTACAAAATTGTGGTTCATCATTAGTTCATGAAAGGACGATTGAGGAGATAAAGGCCGTATCCCTGAAAGAGATCAGGCCTATATCAAAAAGCGCAGCGAAGTGCTTCGAGAATCGGAAAAAGCGCTGATGCAAGAGTATTATATCTGAGGGAGAGTACCTCGAATATACCAGGGGTATAAGTTGAAAGTTGCCGGTTTTTCTATTAGGTGTTGTTCCTTATGGATATGTATACATGTCTATAATTTGATATATAACATATGTCTTTTTTTTTCCTATTGACATTAAGCTTCAAAAATACGCCAGTCTCATTCCGTCAATAGCGTTATAGCTGTTTAACTCAATGAATATGTCGAGTTTCGTTCCAATTAAAGAGCATTTGCTGCATTCATTACTTCATCATCAAAAAAAAATCGTTTGCTGGTAGAAACTTATGGCGAACATGCTCCAGTGATTAGAGCATATGAGATATAGTTTCCTCAATTTAAAAATGGTGATTTCGATTTGAAAGACAATGAACATCCTTGTGGAGCGAAAAGGTTTGAAAATGAGGAATTGCAGGCGTTATTGGATGAAGAGCCAACCCGAACCTCGTGTGGGTTGGTGTCGTCCCCTATACGTTAATTTTGCTTATTACCACAGCAATTCATCTAAAAATGCGCTTCGTCACCAAAGACGATTTTTCGGCCAAAATTGGTGTCCTTTTCCAAACGCTTCGTTGTCTATGGTCATGAACTTTGAGCTCCTGTGTCAATGTGCATCTTGTACGAGTGAAGGCTCAAGTCCCGATGCGAAATTCGCCGACTTGAAGTCTGCAAAAGGTCGAGTTCTTATGCACTCTGACAACAGACCTTTCCATACGACAAAGGCAATTTTAAGCTTAGTGGTCCAACCATAGTACCTGACGAGAGATAAAGAAGAGTTGCTATGTCCAAGCCTACGATTTTAGTAGAACACGTTGCCCACGCATTACTAAATCCCTAGTGGGAGCACTCACTTTGTAGGCTTTCTTTTCACCGTCCGATCCCGATGAGAACCAATGTCCGTTCAAAAATCTCCAATATCTGTGAACTTGCATTTAAACAATAGGATTCATGCTGTAAGTCCAACAGGCCGAATATGTCGCTAAAAATAGATATAAGATTTCTGAGCAGCAATCAGGATGACACTTGGGATCAAAAGGTTTCGAGGACGATGAACAATGAGCTCCGTCTTGGATGACGATTTCTTCCTGATCGAAGACTCCAAGCAGAAAATGGTGATGGTATTCGACCCTGCTTTGTCACTTCCACCTTCGAAATGATATCGGGCACCGGCGATCCGAAAAACTCAGTCTTACGCGGTTTAATGCCGATTTATATTTTAATAAAAATGTCATGCGGCTCTAGCTATGCGCGTCAGGCTACTATTAACGCTTATAGGCGTTTTGATGCCACAAAACTCGTGAAACCTAAGGGATGTGAAGGAGTATGTTTATTTAAATCCAGCCTGTGGATTTAAGAAAACTGGTTATGTTGGCCAAGCTGAGGTTGGCTACCTTTGACAGATCATTGAGGAAGTATTTGCCAAAGGTGCAGAGCCTGCTGGGCATTGGTAAAGAAAATGGTGCAGGGTTTCTTCGGTTGTGGCCATTAGGTCAGTTGCTCCTAGACGGGATGTCTATTACTACAGCGTGAGTTGCTATAGGCCAATGGCCCGTATTGACTGTCATGATTCTAAGTAGGTTTGTTTTTTGAACAGGAGGACCAGGTTTTTCTGGCCTACCTACGATTGGCTATGTTGAGAAAATGTTGCAGGATGTTTTTTTTTATAATTCGTGCAGGTTCAAGAGTGTACGCTCTTGTGGTGTTTGTAACGCAACCTGGACGGGCTGCAGATGGTTTGTGTCGAAGATGTTCGTTTACTACCCTCCGGGAGGTGGTTGTCTTAGATAGAATTTGAGAGATTCGACTGAATTTGCGTTGATTGTAGTTCACAGTAACTCTTTCGTTTTCATGTCATTAATGTGTTATATTGGAAATGCACACACAGAGTATAAATTTGGAAGTGATCTTATGCTGCGAGTGTTATACCTTCGTCAGCACTTTTAATCATATCTCATTCACAACTTGATGTTGTGACAGTTTTTCCGTAGGTATAGGATGTTACAGTATGTTACCTTTGAGAAGGTGGAGCGACAGGCCCACAGCTTCAATAAGGAAGTTTGAGATGTCTCCGAGCTTAGCTAACTCCCATTCCCTTCTATGTTGCTGTGTCCCAGAACCCAAAACAGCGTGCTATCAGCCCAGCTGCCAGCTCGATTAATTTCTTTCTTATATTGATCCACTAGTTTAGAAAAGGTTGTAGCAGACAAAAGAACTTTAAAATGGCTTGGCTATCGCTAAAAATAGCGGTGGACGTGTAATTGGCGCGGACTGCGCTGAGTATTTTGCACACTTCCCGGATCACTAGTACTTTAGCTTGAAAGATTCAGTTGTGTCAAGAATATTCCCGATCCTACGTCGTGGTCCACCTTGGAGCCATGAGTGCAAATCAGAAGTTGAAAATTTGCGACTGGGTTGCACGCTTTCCATTCTTCTCTGGAAGGAAAGTTAGATTGCACCACACGATTGAAGTCGAGGAAAGGTATGATGTAGTCCGTAGGAATCGAGGTCGATTTTGTTGGCAGAAGTGACAGAGCTCTGACATGGCCATATGAACTGGTTTACCAGAAGTCCGTTTCCTTAAGTCTGATGACCCCGCATGCTACCGTGTATTTGATATGAAGGTCCAAGTGGTGGAGATGCAGTAGGGCATTAAGTACTTCGGAGGGGCATGTTCTCATGGCTCCTGTGGTTCAAATTCCTGCTGATCTTATTTAATTTGTCGATGTTATAAGGCGTGCTTAGGCCTAGCCACCAAACTAGGGAGCCACAGGTGAGGATAGGACTGCTGTGTACATACACAAGGTCAGCTAAGGTCTGAATCCCCCACCTTTTACCCAAAGTTTTGCTGCATGCGTCGAAATTTACATTAGCTTTCACGGCTCTGGCTAAGACCTGGAACTCTTTCACGTACACGAGATGGCTGTTTCCTAGCAGACGACTCGACCGCAGAGTAAAGGTAATTTACAGCGTAGTCTTAATCACATTATGTTGTGATTCAATGTGAGTGTCATTCCGATGTTTGAATAACATTGTCCAAGAACTTATCTCGGATTGTACAGAATAAATGGATCTTAATGCAATAAATGTTGCTCTAATGAGGTCCTAATCAAACGGGCTGATCCATGATGTCAGGTTCTGTGCATAAAAACCCGGCATAAATAGTAAAGAATTAACTGAAATGAAAGAAGATGTTGTAAAGCATCATGGCCAGTGGTGTGTAATAGTAAGGTGATAAGTAAGGATAAAAATTAAGAGAAGCGCTTCAGCTCTAACTTTCCACCTTTCAAAGCTCAATATCCGAAGTGTAGGGTTATCCAACAAGAGGTGTCATTTTCAACTTCGCTCCATTGTTGGATTAACGACATTCAACTAACATTGTTATGACTTTTAGTAAACAAAGACTAGAAGGTCATTAAAAGCTTAGTCCTACAACCCCAAAAACGTGGAAACGTTTCTAAAATTCTTACTGTCTCTGGTCATTACCAAGCGCCTTGTTGGAGAGCTATAGTGTATTCAATAAATACATCTGAAAACCTTGGACAGATAGGTAAAGTTAAGACTCCACCTCGTATTCATCCAGCCAGGTCAGATAATAATATCGTCGCTGTAGTTGACAGTGACGCAAAGCACAGCTGCGTCCGTTTCAAGGCGACCGCAGAAATTGGCTTATCCACAACCTTTTTGCAGCATATTTTGCATAAATGCTTTGGGATACATGCCTATGAGGTTCATTTAAGCCCAGCTAACGATTCACAGCGAGGTACTTTCACTGATTGGGTGCTGGAAATGAATGTCCGAGATTCACGAAATAAGCCTAATTAATGAAGCTCATTTCCATTTGTCTGGGCGACCGCTTAAATGGATCACGTCCCCCAACAATTTTTTTTCGCCTGAAATCGGTGCTATGACGTGGACAACGTTTATTTGCAGTACAACCGTGCCACTTGCTACATAGTTGGGGAAGCAATAGCTCTATTGTGTGCCAGTGTCAAATTTCCTGGACGCGTGATTTCTTCAAATAGTTGCTATAATCGGTGGGGGAGATCTTGTGTTCTACTATATGTCATTTACGTTAGGCTACGTCAGTGTTTCGCGAACGATTCATGTACAAAAAATAAATATTGAAGCTAAACAGAACAGTCGCATTTATATGGGAACATTAAGAAAAGAAAAATATCATCCGAAGGATGGCAATAAGTAGACAGAGCCGATGTGGACGTTTAGCTGATGTTGTATTCCATTACTAAGCTCGGGATATGTACTATCGAATGAAATATACAAATATACACTTTTCGTAAAAATGTTAAGTTTTTCTATTGATTTAAAGTGACACCTCTTATTGGGTCGCCCTCTAAGGGTTGTGTTCAAAAGGTTGAAATATTTTTTTTTAAATTATGTTCCTAGTTTATCCTTAAATGTCAAAAAGATGCCGCATTGCCGCATGATGCCAGACAAAGAAACTTTTTTTTCCTTAAAAATAAAAAGAATCTTAAAACGCTGTTGCCTGGCAGCCGTACTGTCGCGCATTTCTGATAAAGCTAAACGCTATCACCAAATTCGGCTACCGGAAAGGGTTTCAAGGCTTAGAAGAGGCGCTGGTACAACTATGGCATCTCTATTCGGAAGGAAAAAATATTGGCATAACAATTCCTGTTATTTTTTGAACACACTATATTCGGGGGTAGACGGCATGTCAATGGAAACTCCAAGGACTAGAAAAAAACAATTGGCCATCAATTAGAAAAGAAAATGGAGCTTCCAGTTTTTTGGAATCCAGTTGGCACACTAAAATGCAAATGTCACAAGTCCAAAAACAGAATCAAACTTGCAATTTCATCTCCCAAAGCATCACATGAAATATAGCCCCGTCTCGAGTGTTTATGGCACCAACTCAACAGTACCACATAACTGCCGTCATTTAAAGTTTTATGAATCTGTCACAGCTGTCATAGTATATCATCCGATAGTGCGTGAATATATCACACAGACAACCGTCCAATAGAGGCAAATTGCATTTCCTTTATCTCTATTTGAAAGTTTGTATTTTTTTATTGACCTCCCTGCAACGCCAGTTGGAGCATGGAAGTGTAACTTTAAGCACATAATTTGTAGGAAAATGTTAAAAACAGAGAAATGACGGAGGATATCCTGAACAGAATTGATGATGACGCACGTTTCCACCTAGTTTGAAGGCTGATAGGGAACAATTTTACGACCGAATGGGGAGAAGAAAAAAAATTGTGTGGACGTGATATGGAGCGAGGAAGGCAGGAAAATCGAAGAGCACATCAATCCCTCTTATCTGTGGCAATTTGAGCTGGATATCGGGAAAAGGATCAGACACGGAGAATGAAAAAGGGACTATAATGACCGATAGTGATAACCACTGGCAATCTACTTAGCTCGTTGTTTCTTTTACTTTTCGTTCACTATGAGGTCATTAGTAGGCAGGTCTTCTTCGTCCAGAGATAAGCCCCCTAAAACAGAAGAAAAAATGGGGAATATACTCGCTTTGCAGAGCTGCACTGTAAGACCGAAAAATTTGTCTCGTTCTATATTTCTTTCGCTTACAGAGTTGCCACTCTAGTGCGACTATGCATCTCTGCCAAACGAGGACGAACACATGCTTGCGCGAAAATGCAGCGCCAGGTGAGTGTGGTCTTTTCGGCTCACACAAGGTATAGTACACAACACAGTAAGCGCAGCGAACCCGTGAAAAAGAGCTTTTTTCCCAGTATTTGACGCGAGCATCGAAAAAACCTTTTCACCGATGAGAAAATAAATAAGATGTCAAGACAATGCATTCACAATGTCATGGTTCGAAAAAAAACGAGACACATTAGCCCGCACGATAGTGTGCCGCCTACAGCGAGCACCTTGTTGTAAAACACTGAGTTAGGGGCTTAGGGGCCAAGCAAAGTTTATTTATATCGCAATTTGGCATTAGGCGCAATCACTCTCGGTGAGTACCCCCCAGCCCCCCAGGCGTGTGTTGCAATCTGAATAATTGCATCCCTTGGATAGTAATTCTTGCCTGAGCGCGCACCTCTCTTCTCCAACGTTTTACATCAGCTCGGTATGATTGAAACAGGAGATTCTTATATCCTGAAGGGTGTTAAGCAAATTACTGCACATGCACAAGTACCTATGTATGCAAGCGATTAGCAGACGAATAGGGACCAAAGGAGAAATCAAGAAAGAAGGGAAAAAGTGTCAACTCAATAATATTACCTAATTGGCAGAAACTCGTTCGCTATTTAAATCCTTCAGGCTATTTCTCCCCACACTTTCGCCAATTCTCGTCGTACCCTCCTCCGCCTCCACGTCGTCCTTTTCACTTGGCGTTCGCTCGTCCGCTGCTCCGTCGTGTCCTATCCTCCCTTTGACTGTTTTATTTTTTTAATTTGCTAGTTGTGCAGTCGCCCCACCGCTGCTGTAAGACTGATGATGGCTTTTTTTTTTTTTCGAATTCTGCGAGGAGGGTTAAGTGTCGTATATCCTACCGCTGCATCTTATTTTTTGTTGGATTTTTGGATTTTTTTTTTGCTTTTGTTTGTGTTCCCTTCGCAGTTGACACACTAAACGAATATCACTTTACTGAGCTCTTGCACTGCTATTTCCGATTTTTTCCCATGCACTTTGGTTACACTCGATTTTGCCTTCAAATTTTCTATTTAAATCGTTCTCCTAGGTCGGCTTGCATTTTATTCTCTTTTTTTTGCTGGTTAAGTACCCTTAACATTCACATGAAGTGGCAACACTTTTTCTGATTTTTTCTCACTCTTTTTCGAATTAATTTTTTTTTTCTATGAAATTTTTGATATTTCTCGTTAATCACTTTTTT
The DNA here is from genome assembly GCA_958301585.1 of Merodon equestris. Lineage (NCBI taxonomy): Eukaryota > Metazoa > Arthropoda > Insecta > Diptera > Syrphidae > Merodon > Merodon equestris. The sequence goes on from OY284414.1 coordinate 18,933,650, forward strand.
TTGCGATACCACTGACCAAAATCAAAGCTTCAAAACCACTTGGATTGCCTCATCATAGCGCGACCCGAGACCAAGAGCAAGGCATTGATGCACCGAGCCACCGAAACAAATAGGCAACCGAAGAAGGAAATGATGAAAGAAATTGAAATTAAGAAAATAAAAAAAAATAAAAACCAAAAATGAAAATTCTGACCGACAAACACACAAACGTAAAGTGAAGAAGAACCAACCGCACACACAGACGGAACCACCGAAGGCGTTTTGCTACTAGTCTAGTGGGAGAGATGTTTTTAAAATGCACACCCGCTGCGGACTGAAAATGCAGAATTTCTCCTACAGGTTCTGGTGGTGCTTGGACGGCGGCGACGACAACGGCGTGTGTTCGTATGCGTTTTGCTTTTGTTTTTAATTTGAAGTTCGTTGTGGAGCTTTTTTTCGACTGCGTTTGGACATGCGCATGGGGATACGCGTGAAAGGATGTTTTTCGCGTTGGCGAGGGTGGCGGGTAGAGCTTTTTAGGTGGTTATTCGACTAGCTTAGGGCAGATGTCGCTTTCATGTTTTGGGTTTTGGTTTTAGTTTTTGTTTAGTGTTGGCTTCCGTTTGCTTTGAAGGGATTAGGGTGGATGATTTTTTTTTGTCCGGGATGTGCGTGGCAGTGGGGGAGGAAACCCTTGAGAGATCAAGTGGCTGGCTTTACTTGCATGCATCGGGAATGCATACAGGTTTAATCTATTTTTAGTTTTGAATCCTTGTGAGAGTGGGATTGCTGTGCCATGCACGTGTTGACATCGTTTTTTTCCTGATATACTGCTCCTAGAACGTGAAAATGAAAGGAGGTGATGTCCTGAAATTGAAAAATGGGGTACAAAGGAAGGATGCTGGATATTATAGAGATTGGTTGTTAGGGGGGGATTTCGAAGTCGGGAGTGAGGATGTTTGTATTGCAGGATGCAAGGACTTTTCAATAGCCATAGTTCCACCTCTTCAAAAGTCGTTATCCATGGCATAGAGGGTATAAATCCACCTTAAATTTGACTTTATGTGTGCTTGTTTGCTTTATAGGGCATGCTTTGGCAGGAAGTCGACTGGGGAGTCACGGTTCTAATCAAGGGATTTTCGTGATTGCCTTGAATTGAACGATAGCTCGGCCTGGTGGGTAAACATTTTCTTAGGGATATAAGCTAAATAAGTAAACGCAAGACACAAGGCGTTCCAGACTTTGATCAAAAATTTGCACTTAAGGCCAAAAGTTACTTCAATAAATTTCCTGATTAGTCTGGGTATAAATTTATTTTCCACATTCTCCAAAGCCGCCCGAGAGAGGCACTGCAAATCACCAACCTGTTGCCTTAATTCTAAAAATAGAGCCATGTGCAACATTTTTTCTTTTATTTTATACGGATACAGCGTAATAAGTTAGAGATTTGCGTGAAGAGGTGATGATGATCTTGGCGTTTTCATCTCTCTGTTGGCAGAGCACTGTTTTCGAATAAGTGGATACACAGCGAAGATATACAGCATTTGAGTGATCATTATAAGATTGGCGAAATCATTATTTCGAGATCTTAAACGCCTATAAAGAGCGTGAAACTTTCCATCAAATAAAGTGCAATATCTTGTTTGAATGAAGAAATCTCATATGACTCATTGATTTATTTATAATTTGGTTTGCTATATCCGCACTCGAAAACGATGTCGAGAAAATCAATATTTTTCTAGTTACTCCTAATCCGATTTTGATAAATTTTACGGGCTAACTGGAAGGGATAGCATCACATTCTGTAAAGCCAAAAAAAACTTACTAGCTGATCGGATCTTTTATTTTAAAAATGGTCTTAAGCCAATCAGCCTATAAGATGTGCGTCTTCTACATTCTCATAGTGTTGATCCGTTATGCAGATAACTTAGAAATCACTTTAGATGCGCCCCAAAAGGGAAATTCGCAATTACTTACTCTCTTTGCTTCGGGAGAGAGGGAGCGAACAAACAGAGTAAAGAAGTTGATCCTGTTTAAGGAGGTAGTCTCATGTGAACGCATAAATTTTCCTTCTTTTTGGGGAATTTTTTTTTTATAAAACAATAAATTTCAATCATTTTACAATAATTTTTTTCTATGTTTTTATTTGTATCTTAAACTGTATAAAAAAAAAATTTTCTTATTTTACATTTTTTATAAAGAGTTTTCCAATGGGGACTTGATAGCTTTGAATTTAATTTGTGAACGCACCCTTTCACTAATCATCGAACTGTCATTGTCAATTTATTCAGTAAACTCAACATTTTCATTATGGTAAAGTACACGAACGAGCAACGTGTGCAAATTAGAAAAATTTTCTACCGAAATTCGGAGTCGGTGACCGCAACTTTAAGAGCGTTAACTCCAATTTTCGGTCGTAATTCTCGCCCTAGTAGACAGGCAATAACAAGCTTAGTGCAAACATTTGAGTCTACATATTCGTTGTGTGATGTGCCGTGTCAGTGAGACAACGGGTTGGTCAAAGTGTCGAAAATATCGCTGCAGTTCAGGCGTCCATAGCAAACGATCCAAATCAGTCAATTCCACGGCGTTCTCAAGAATTGGTCATCGCTCAGACCACATTATGGCGTATTTTGCGTAAGGATCTTGGTTTACACCCACACAAGACCAAGCTGACTCAAAAATTGAAGCCGATGGACCATTTGAAGCGACGTACGTTCTCCGATTGGGCTCTGGAGAAGATGCGCCAAGATGATGAATTTCATCGCAAAATCATCTTCAGTGACGAAGCTCATTTTTGGCTCGGTGGGTTCGTCAATAAGCAAAATATGCGTTATTGGTCGGGTGAAAATCCACATGTGCTTCATGAATCACCACTTCATCCACAAAAAATAACTGTTTGGTGCGGTTTGCATGCCGGCGGCGTTATTGGGCTATATTTTTTCGTCGACGATAACGATCGTCACGTTACTTTGAATGGCCAGAGTAAGTTTAATGAGCGTGTTATCTCAAGACATGGGCCAGTCGATTGACCGCCTCGTTCGTGCGATTTAACGCCTCTAGACTATTTTATTTGGGGCTACGTTAAGTCATTGGTTTATGCCAACAAGCCGACGACGTTGGAAGAGCTCAGAGCCAATGTGTGGCCGAGTCATCGAAGATTGGGTCCAACGAATCGACCGAAATCGACGAATGAACGAAGTCGAGTTCCATTCATAAATGTTTTGATTGTACTTCAAGCCGATAATAAGGTTTTTGAAATATCTCAAATGGTTTGCGTTTTATTTAAAAAAAAAGTTGTCAAGTCCTTTTTGGAAAACCCTTTATATGTATTTTTTTTAAATTAAATTAGACACCAGAAAAAAAAGCAGGTCACTGGTCATGGTAATAGCGGCTGTTCATGTTATCTGAAATAAAAAAATCGAATGGATTATTGTTCAGTAGGTCTGTCGCTACCGGCCCTACCAAAATTAATCTATTTCATTGAAAAAAAATTGCGGACTCTAGAAAAAAATCTTGTTTAAAATCGTTTAAAAAAAATTAGAAAATATTTTCGAAATATTATTTCTGCCGAAATTGAAAGGCTGTTTCGGTGAAATGAAATAATAAACCTTCCTTTGTTTTATTGGTGTTTTATGGAAAGTAATTGTATAAAAATTATTCGTATTAATCCGTTTTACCTACTTACTGTGTCATTCCCCTTCGGCGGCTATTCGGCAAACGGTCGAATGTCGATCATCAAGTTATTGATGAGGGTCGAATGTGACACAGTAAGCAGGGGTGTTGTAGATATACAGGGTGTCCCACGAGCAGTGTGCCAAAAAGCTAGAGCGTGTAGGTCTGGGTCTATTCCTCCCAATTTCTCTCCTTACTCTAGATTTGGGCACTCCAAGCATAATAGCTATCCTCCTTGTACTAAGGGAGGGATTACGTCAGACCAAATCCAAAACTCTTTCATCTAAGATTCCTGATCCATCTGTAACTGATCTTTCGCTTCTTCGATGCTCTAGCACTTCGTGCTCTCGCAGACGTCGGTGGATTCTTGAAAACATGCTACGACTGGGACACCTCCGATTGGGATATCTTTCAGCGTAGAGTCTTTCGGCTTCACGATCTCGACCATTAGCTAAACCGTAGCAGAAGTGCATGTCCGTTAATTCTTCTCGATAGTATGAGATTGACATCGTAATGTGTTGAAGAATTAACATGCAATTTGGAAATGGTTTTTATTAAAAATGCGATGCCTTTTATTTACATTTGGGTTGCAAATATGTATTTTGTTTTTCAATAAAGAAAAATTACGGTTTTATTGTCTTAAGGTCCTAGCGGGTGGAACCCATCGGCGGCGGGCGGACCCAGACGAAATTGGCAGGTCAGTTTTCAGGCGTTATCAATGAAAAAAAAGGATTAGTCCAGGGTTATTCCAATAGTCACTTTATTGTATCCTCATAAAACTCCGAATTTTTTTAAAAATAATAAAAAAGAGGTCAATGTTTCATACATTAATTTGCCTACAAGTCCAGCCGCGTTAAAACCAAAAAATAGGTTTTTCTTAGAAAAAAAATGGTTCGGGTTTTTTTTAATTTCTCAAAACTACAAGACATTTTTGCATCCGGTTTTCTGTTTTTAACTAAAAACTAATAAGAGAATTAAAGTTTTGAAAAAAAATTAGTAGATACTTAATTACATACAATTTTGAACAAAAATAGTTCGAATTTTTTTTTTCCTTTTATTTCAAAATTTTGAGTTTGAAAATTAATTTCTCATAAACTATTAGTTAGAACAGCTTCGTTTGAAAACAAGATGAAAGAAGAGGTTTCTGGCTTTACAAGAAAGTATATCACAGCATTGTGGATGTAACTGTTGATTTTTAATAATTTTTTTTCCAAATTAAGTAATTTTTTTTTTAAAATTGCCCCTTCCGGCTAAACGGGGGGGGGGGTTAAGACCCCCTATCCCATATGATTTTTTTCTTGTCTTGACCAGGCCTACACGCTCTAGCTTGTTGGCACACGGCTCGTGGGACACCCTGTATAACAGATTTATAAAAGATCTATGCAATAAAGGCATAGAAATACCGATTGGAACAGAAAACTAAGTTTATGGATAAAAATGCAAGGCCATTCTGGAATATAGTAAAAATCGTAAGGAATAAGAACAGGAGAATTCTTAATTTGCTTAGCTCAGGTAATGCTCTCCATACGGATACTGAGAAAGCCAACATTTTTGGCTCATCTTTCATAAAAAGTCATGCAGTTTCACAAAATCTCGGTGATACGGTTACTAATTCTGCGGTAAATGAAAGCTGTAATAGACTTTTTTTCCATATCTATAGCCCATCTCCAAACGACTATGCATCCCAAATGGAATTAATGGAAGTATTAAAGAGTCTGAAAATATGGAAATCTGACGGTCTTGATGGTTTTAACAACTTATATCTAAAACAACTACCAAAATCAGACGTTTTCTTATTTTTCTGGTGAATGCCTGCTTAAGAATCCAATATTTCCCGAATACCCGGAAAATTGCAAAAGTAATACCTATTTCAAAGGCTAGAAAGCAAATTCAAAATCCCGACAGTTACAGACCGATAAGTCTGCTCAGTTGTCTTAGCAAAGTGTTCGAGAAGATTATTAACCTTCCTACGGTCCTCAAATTTACTGACGCGGACGGGCTCCGGGTCAAATTTGTGGTTCATGGTTTATTTTAGATATTTGATATTTTTTTGCTGCGAGGTTTTGTAGTTTAATAATGTAGGCGATTTAACAAAATGTGCTACTTTCACTAAGCCTGGTTTTACTTCATACACACCCTGTGTACATGTTTCAATATTTCGGACAAGTAAATGTGCCCGTTAATTCCGGCCTAAGGAATTTGAACCTGATCGCGCGATTCTCCCGGTTACCTCAGTTTATTTAAGATCGTGTAACACACTTGGCGGGACCAATAAAGAAAGTAATATAGAGTGAAGTGTCGGTTGTTTTTCTCGTCCTCCTACAATAATTTAATAAATAATGATAATAGTTTAATAAAAAAATCTATTTTTCGAAGTGGTCACATGAGACTACCCTCTTAAAGCCAAAAGCTTCAATAAATTTCCTGTTTAGTCCCGGTATAAATTTATTTTCCACATTCTCCAAAGCCGCCCGAGAGAGGCACTGCAAATCACCAACCTGTTGCCTAAATTCTAAAAATAGAGCCATGTGCAACATTTTTTCTTTTATTTTATACAGAAACAGCGTAATAAATTAGAGGTTTCCGTGAAGAGGTGATGATGATCTTGACGTTTTCATCTCTCTATAAACACAGCGTGGATCTACAGCACTTGGGTGATCATTATAAGATTGGCGAAATCATTTTTTCGAGATCTTAAACGCCTATAAAGAGCGTGAAACTTTCCATCAAATAAAATGCAATCTTTTGTTTGATTGAAGAAATCTTTTATGACTCATTGATTTATTTCTATTTTTGTTTGCTACAAACTCACTCGAAAACGATGTCGAGAATATCAACATTTTTTTAGTTTTTAATCTGCAACTCTCCGATTTCGTAGGAGGCAAGAAATAATAAGAAAACACCCAAATATTCACTTAAAATTAGACAAAATAAAAATCGTATCTTTTGGGTGCACTCAAGATTGAAATTTTGTGACTATTTTCATAAATTTTACACGCTAACTGGAAGGTATAGAATCACATTCCGTAAAGCCAAGAAAACTCACTAATCGGATTTTTTATTTAAAAAATAGTCTAAAGCCCATCAGCCTATTAAATGTGCGTCTTCTACATTCTCATAGTGTTGATCCATTACCCAGAAAACTAAGTAATCACTTTAGATGCGCCCCAAAAGGGGACAATTACTAACTTTTTTTTGCTTCGGAAAAAGGGAGCGAACGAAAAGAGTAAAGAAATTGATCGTGTTAACCATGGCAAACACCAGCTTCGCTCTCTGTTCCTGCTCAATCTAAAGTGGCACACAGCCTCCACTTGGCCTTTCATGGATAGCTGGCCTCCAGGTTGGGGATTGTGCTAAGGGTTAACATGCCTATCGCATAAAACAGATCTTGTTACGAAGCAACAACAAGCCTCGGATACGGACGGATACAATGTCGATGACCTATATTAATGGAAAAATCTGCGAATCTGTACCTGGAATGTGCAGTCCCTTAACAGACCAGGTGCAAACAACCAACTGGAAAAAACTCTCGACTGCTAGAAATCAGATATAACCGCACTCCAATTTGTTACTCGAGGAAGACTTCGACAAAAAATCTTAAGCTTCTGGCATATAAGCGAACACCTCATAACAATATTCCTCATACTCGGGAATATAAGCTTTATATGCGTTCATGCCTCTAGGGAAGAAAAAGTTGATCGACTCAAGGATGACTTCTATAATCTATAAAACGTACACCTAATGCCCCAGTTATGACATCAAAATTGATCATAGGAAAACATAGCCTACATAACGCCACTTCCGACAACGGATTCAAGCTAATTGACTTCCTAGCAGGGCGCAACCTCCTTAAAGCAAGCATCCGATTCCCACATCTCAACATTCAGAAAGGAACCTGCAGTCACCTAGTCAGTCGACCATCAACCAGATTGATCACATTGCGATCGATGCCAGACACTTCTCCAGCATCCTAGATGTACGAACCTTCCGAAGAGCTAACATCGACTCGGATCACTACCTTTTTGAAGCCAAGATACGACTGAGGACATCAAGACGAACAAGACTACAAGCGTGTGACGTGCGAAAGCTACGAGATCGCTAGGATCTTCGCCGATCGAGTTTCCCTCAACGTTGCCTCTGATGTACTAGGTTTCAAACTGCTGCCAGCTAAAACCCCTGGTTTGATGAGCAATGCAAGCAAGCAATGCAAATAAAGCCATGCCATGGATAAGAGCTGGTCGTGAAGTCTACGAGCAGAAAAGGAGAGAGGAACACACGTTTTTAAGGAAAAAGAAATGACATTCGCAAGTTTTACGAAAAAGTTAAACGAACATTCCAGGGCTATAAAGCCAGAGCAGAAGCCTCTAGGGATGAAGACGGACAACTAGTAGTAAAATCACAGGCGATACTGAGAATATGGTAAAACCACTTCTGTAAACTGTATAACGGCGATGATAGACCGAATACCACTGTCAAGCAGAATGATCCATTCACAACGAACGAAGATGCAAAAGAATTCCGTCCACTAGATGCCTGCTGAGCTATTTAAAACTACTGGAGATGAGTTGGTGGGGTGCAAGCGCCAGCTCAATCGTTTGCTCAGTCCATAAGAAAGGAGACCCCTATTACTACCCCAACTATAGAGAAGTAAGTCTCCTTAACATCGCATACAAGATCTTCTCTGCCGTACCATGTGAACACCTGAAAGCCTTTGTGGATAATCCTATCAGTGTGGTTTCAGGCCAGGTAAATCCACAATAGACTTAATTTTCACACTGCGGCAGAAAAGACCCAAGAATACCAAATCGACAGACACCATTGAAAGTGTGCATATGGTTGAGCTATACCGTCCGTTTGTGCTGGTTGACAATGGAGAATTCTCCCTGCTTCAATAAGGTCGGTAGCGAATTACCCGAGACCTTCGATGTTAAAAAAGGATTTCGGCAAGGTGACGCACTGTCATGCAATTTTTCAATATCGTGCTTAAAAAGATGAGACTTAATGGCCAACACAAGAGGTACGATCTAGTTCAAATCTACGCAATTGTGGATGAAATTGACGTAATTGGGTGAGCACAGCGAGACGTCAATAAGTGTTCAAAAGCACTGAAGCCCTGAAACCAAATATATGCTGTCATCCAAGAAAGACACACAACATCGATGTCTTGACCAGCACGTTACAATTGACGGCTACAAATTTGAAGTGGTCAAGGACTTCGTTCACCTTGGCTCACTAGTGACCAGCGACAAAAACACCAAGGCTGAGATCAAACGCAGAATTAGTAGAGCTACTCGTTTGTATATGTAGAAAAAAAAAGCCCTTGGTCGAAAGTTCTGCGTTCAATCTACGAGTATGCTTCCCTTTGGATAAGCGGAGAGTGGAGGAGAAGACCCAACGACGAAATGTACGAGCAGTACAGCAACATCGGGCTAGTACGCCGCCTTCGGATCCAACGTCTAAGATGGCTAGGCCATGTAGAGCGAATGAACAACACAGTAGAGGATGACCATACTAAGTGGACTTTAACTTGTGCAGTCCTAAGTCGGGTTGGCGATTTGTGGATTCCATTCCCGCACTAGTGGATCGTTTCATTGCCAAACTCTTGAAGTTTTAGTCAACCGCACCCCACTCGGGGAATCAGCATTCGTGCTAAATGCTAGTCCGACTATAGCGTCAGTTCCAATAAGAATATACAACCGGAAACTGTCCAAACTCTTCACTATAGCCAGCACCTTGAGCTCATATGAATGTTAAGACAGACCGAGTAGGCTTGAGTTGGCTTGAGAATAAAGTCCGACCACGTTGAGTGCTGCTAACTCACTACCTGCTTTACCCTTCTGTCCCTTACGCGACACTACACATTATGTTTTGTCTGCAGACAGCTTCCGACTATAGAAGACTGCAGTGTTACCCAGTAGGCGTAGTTTCCACAAATTTATGGCAAAACCTAGTAAACCCAACTGACAGACTCCATAGACGTCCTTCGGTGTCGGCAATGTCAGTTTAAAGGTAAATAGTATAAGGTTAGCCATGATTCCTTCATTACGTCGGGGCTCCTTTGAACTTCAACAGTCCTAGATACATCACGATGACTCCCTTCCTCAACTCTGCTGGGGGGTTGATCCACCCAAAAGGCATTGGCTTGAAATCGTCCAGCAGATTTATCTTTTGTTTTTTTTATTGGGTTCGCGCAGGTTCAAGAGTGTACGCTTTTGGTGTTTGTCACACCACCTGGACGGGGTGCAGATGGTGTATGTCGAAGATGTTCGTTCACTACTCTCCGGGGGTGGTTGTCCTAGATAGGATTTGAGAGATTCGACCCCAATCATGCAAATGTCTTCGATTAATTGTTCTATTCATCATGAATCAAGTCCCCAGAGTATTCGTCTCCTACCAGTAGCACTGTAGATGTCTCAGCACTTATGCTGTCTATGAGAGAGATGCATTTGTGAGTTTTCACCGCCTTAATCTGGAAGTGGTCCTATAGCTTTTGGCCAATCAACATGAAATATGATTGACTTCCATCAGATATAGTTAAAATATCGTACAAGTTGGCCTACCACAACCTCCGCAAATAGTCTCCAACCGTCTGACAAATTCTACCACCGAACCCAATTCAACACTTGGATCCCCTTTTGTACGAGTACTTTACATATGACTCCATCCTCCGCAATAGACCGACGTAAGGTGACATAATTGCTTTCTATGTCACTGAAAGCTTTAACTCGGCACCAGTTCACTGCGGAGTCCTTATCATACTCCGACTTGTTTTGGGACTTGATGGAAATAGTTTTCATATTGTGCTTGGACAATAGATATTCTCTTCTTTAGTGTTCCGTTTCGATTGTCAGCGAGGCACCTTACTCTAACACATACAGCACGAGGCCCTTCTGCTCGACCTCAGTCCAAAGACTCTTATATTCTTTTCAATATATCGCCGATTGAGCTTCGCCTTACTATCCACAAAGCCTCACGGCACTCGGCATCTGCTATTCCCTAGATTACATATTTCACTAGCTTGCCACAGGTGCTTTTGAAATGCTAACGCCATCATTTCAAAGACGTACGTCCTCCGTGTCGCCCCCATGACGTTGTCTTCGCTTCCACAGTCTGTCGTAAATACCGACTTCGTCATCGACACACTACTGTGACAAGCTCAACAACTTCGCCATCCCCACCAACCTGGAAGCCGCAGCCATCAGCACTAGCTGTTCGTCGAATTCTTTTTGAGTATCCAAAACCTGACTTCGGAGCGAAGGGCAGTGAATTTAAGAAGTATTATATAATTTGAAGCAACATTTTGTATACTTCTTTGTCATCCCCGAGTGCACACAAGGATTGTAAGACAGACTCAATTAGGAATCCATGTTAGTTTTTTAGGAAAAGATGGGTTTGCAGTAAAGACTATATTCACAAAGAGCTTGGGAATACCGAGAGTTTAGCAATGATAAGCATATTTCCAAAGCCGAGGAGAGTCGCTGTGCAATAGAAAGATAAAATAAGGCCGTGACCTGTGGGATCAGATTGTTGGCGGATTTTTTTTAAGATTATATTCGCTGACACTAGGGATGTCTTCATATAACACAAGTAGTCATGATTCGGTTTGGAGGACCTGTTCGGTGATCAACTGGCTGAAGAAATGGGCAAAAAAGTTGGTAACTATTTTTGGACCACTGGGGGGGAAGTATTGAGAAAACTAAAAGTAGTAGTACAGTTCTCGGCTTTAGGTTTTGCATTTATAAAGTGGTGGAAGCTCTTGGGATACGGGAATAGAGGGGATTCGGTTTAGCTTTCCGAGGTTGAGAGATTCGAATAAATGTGCAAATCAGAACCGGATTTGAGGTAGACCTTCCACCTTTCGTAGGGTCTGATTTCTTGGCTTCAGGGCTTAACATTTTTTTACTTTTTCTCCAATTTATAATCAAACCACGGTTTTCCGCTGTGCGACCTTTTACCTGTCTTCCTTCGTCGTTAAACAGCAAACAGGTTATTAATTTAGCCATGTTATTAGCGCTCGATATGAGGGTCCTTTTTACTTTTCAAAGTCGGATTTTTGTTTTACATTCCTGTGTTCCGTTTCTGTAAATTTGTATTAGGGTTTTAATTTGTGGTCAGAATCTTAATCCGTTTCTCTTTCTTGTTTGACAAGATGGTAATACATTGGTATGAGGTCTTCTATGAGAAAACGATTAGTTTGGTTATACGTTACTTCATTACTTCATCTTGTTCAGCAATTCTCCGACAACGTTCTTAATTCGGCAGATAACAGCATTCCCAAAGTTGTGAGAAAAGTCTATTGTATGAAAATTCCACCCTATATCTTAGAATTTATTAAAATAAGAAACTTTCATAGACGAAATTGGCAAAGATATCGCAACGATGCCGCGAGGTTTTTAGTAAATCAGCTAAACAGGATAATAAAGAAGAGCATTCAAGATTATCGAAATGAAAAGTGGAAGAGGAAACTGCAAACGCTGGGTAAAGGCTCTAAGCCCTTCTGGAACATTGCCAAAATTATTAAAAATAAAACGAAACAATTGCCCTCTCTTAAAAGTGGTGCCACCACCTATTTTACGGACACAGAAAAGGCCAATGCTTTAGCTTCTAGCTTCTCCCAAAATCATACCATATCTCAGCATCTAGGAGAGGCAAATACGAACGACCTCGTAGAACATGCTCTACAAACATTTAACATTGTTAGCTGTCAGACCCCAGCTAACGAATTCATAAGTGAAGCAGACACAAAATTTTTCTTAAACAATTTACTTAATAAGAAATCAGGAGGCAACGACCAAATAAAAAATATATATCTTAAGAATTTGCCCAGGCAAGGTGTTATAATAAACGCATGTCTGAAAGTTCAATATTTCCCAGATATTTGGAAATTAGCAAAAGTAATTTCAATACCAAAAGCAGGCAAGTCTCTAGAGAGAACGGATAGCTATAGGCCGATTAGTTTACTAAGTGCTGTAGGTAAAATATTTGAAAAAGTATTGAAAGAAAAAATGATGAAAATAATTGAGGAACAGCATATATATCCCAACGAGCAATTCGGTTTCAGACGAAATCATGGAGCTCCATATCAAGTTCTAAGGATCTGTAACCTTATTAAAAGAAACCGTGCAATTAAAAAATCAACAGGTATGATAATAATTGATATAGAAAAAGCTTTTGACTCTGTGTGGCACAAGGGTTTCATTTACAAATTGATCAATTTTAACTTTCCTCCATTTTTAATTAATATTGTTCAAAGCTTCCTCTCAAACCGATGTTTTAGAGTTCATGTCAATAGTGGTTTGTCAGATTTGATAAATGTTGTCGCAGGGGTTCCCCAAGGCTCTGTTCTCGGGCCAGTGCTATACAATATTTATACAGCACATTTTCCAAATCTTCCGCAATGTAACGCAGCATTATATGCTGATGATACTGCAATATTTTCATCGCATGAAATTGGTCTTGACGTTGAGACGAATCTTATAAATGCCATAAGAATATTGCAAAACTACTTCAATAAGTGGAAAATTAAACTAAACGCCCAAAAGACTCAAGCAATCTTTTTTACTACAAAAAGAAAATCTTGTTTTCTTCCGGCTAATCAGCTAATAATTGATGGTCAATATATAACGTGGGAGCCCCTTGTAAAATATCTGGGCATTTATCTTGACTCAAAATTGACGTTTAAGGAACATATTGCAAGAACAATTAAAAAATCAAGTATTGCCATCAAATTATTGTATCCATTGATTCATAGAAGATCCCTCTCAAATGAAAATAAACTTATAATATATAAAACAATTTTTCTATCAATTTTCTTGTATGGGTGCCAGGTCTGGGGGAATAGTGCACTTTGTCACTTAAAAAAACTACAAGTAGCCCAAAATAAAATACTAAAAATGATGCTTAATCTACCATGGCATCATTCCACAAGAGACCTTCATCAAACAGCTAATGTCGAGTTGATCGTCAATAGAATTCAGAAACTCAATGAGACGTTTAAGATAAGATGCGACACCTCCGAGAATCCTCTAATTAATCAATTAAATATAAATCATAATGGGTGATCTTCATAGGACAGCCAACGTTCCTAGCGATTTTTTGCTAATTTATGTTTACATTTGTTACCTACATATTTACGTACTTATATGTTTAATCAATTATTATTTATTCCTTATTTTGTTAATGTTTATACACCTATTTGTTTATTTATTTATTATTTGTTTAATTATATATTTATTTATTTTCTTATTTATTTATTTATTTATTATTTGTTTAATTATATATTTACTTATTTACTTATTTATTTATTTATTTATTTATTTACTATTTGTTTAATTATATATTTATTTATTTATTTATTTTTTGTTTAATTATATATCTATTTATTTGCTTATTTATTTATATATTTGATTATTTATCTATCACTTTTTATATATTAATTAATTTATTTATTCACAACATTCTGTCACGGGGTTTTTTTTTTTTTGTTTTTTTTTACCCTCGAATTTTATAAAAACTAAAAGTATAAAATTAACGCATTAATAAAAAAAATTATTCAGTTGAAAGATATATTACCCTACATCACATCTCTGTACCACGATTGTAAATTGTGCGATAACACAGTGTAACTTTTAACAGTGAAAATATACATATACATATATTACTTCATCTTATACTTGAATTGTGTGATTTTCACCATCATATTTTTTGAGCTGGGGAAACTTATCTACCTAAGACTATTATCGTTGAATGAAGCATCTAGACTCAATGGAGTTGGCACACAATGCCGCCACATAATCTAAGTCTTTCTTTTATTCTTCTTAAGTTGGTGCATTCCCAGATCATCGCTTCCATGTGTACTTTAACCCACTTTTAAGTTTTACCAGAGCATATTATTAACCGTCTGCAGGGAGTCGCCGGACAGCCGAATATACAGTGGTCGATTATTATTCCAACGTCGAAGATGAGAAAGTGTCGTATACAATGTCCCTACCTCTTCGTCTTTACCTTCTGTAGAATAATGTACGTTCAGAAGTAAATAGTTACAGTGTTTTTTGGCCATCTACATTGGTCGCTGCATAATGCCACTGATGAAAAATCGTGTCCCAAGACGAGTAACCGTCCTTAATAATTGTTTCATTTGAAAGTCGAACTTGTTGAACCTTTGTGATATCCCTGTAATTACATGTGATATTATTAAGTATCCAGACTGTCAGCAAATGTGCTTGAAACCTGAAACCCTCCCCTACTAGGCTTACTTATTCCACGCGTACGTGTATGGTCACATTTTCGTAAGACTTGAATGAAATTCTAAAATATGCCCGATTAGTTCCATATGAGCATGATCGGCTTAATCTTTCTTTGTGGTAAGACCAAGAATACAAATACTCACACACCTTTTGAAAATGTTGAATCCAACAATTTTGAATCTCTCAATGCCTATTTATTGAAAGAAAGATGGATCGATGTTTACGAGGAGACTGACCTTTCTGCTGCTTTTGATAAATTTTGAATGATATTAAAAGGTTGTGCTGCTCGAAAACTGACAACTCTATAGTGCAGGTGATGAACAACTCGTCTCTTCATTTTCGTACTCTAACTTATATACTAACTAAAATTATGCTTAATTTACAGAAATGATTGTGGGAAAGAATTGTTGCGTGTATGTTATATGAAGCCGTTGTTTACTCGACAGGTGTACTGCGCGAGTGTCATTTGAAGCCGTTGTTTACTGGGTCACAATTGCGTGTGACACTATATAGCGCTGAGTTGTATTATTTTGGATCCATGAGGAATTTTGTTATGCGAGATTGTTGGTCACAACAAAGGTCATGTCTCCACTTGTCTCGCCTTAAGAAAAAGACGTTGTAAATTAAAGAGACTTAAGCCATGGATGTCCAAAGCCTTGCTTATAAACATTTGTAACAAAACAAACTTCGATTAAAATGTAAAAAACATCCAAATAACGTTTAGCTTCGAAACCTTTATATTCAAGTCTGTACAAATATTGCTACTGAGATACCGATTCTTAAGGAAAATTACTACATCAATAAATTTCAAAGAGCTAAGAACAACTTGAAAAAAGAATAGGCAATTGTGAATAAACTTCTCGATAAAAGCGTACCTCCTAGCCCACCAACTTGTATAACCTTTAAAAACAAAGACATTCAGAATTTTACTGAAACGGCTAATGCATTTAATGAGCGTTGTTTCCCTTGTATATACTTTTGGATGTGGGTTTTGACAACAATTTCTGTTCGAAGGACTGTTACAGCAGGGAAATAAACCAAGTCTCTAGCTTCTATTTTGAACCAATCTCGTCCTTTGAAGTATTTAGAGAAATGAAGCTGCTTAATAAACGAGGAATAGTTGGTATAACAATTTTGTCAAAAAAATTTCATTGCATTGCCGATGTTTTAGCTCACGTTTTCAACAAAAGCATTTACTGTGGCAAATTTCCTGATTGCTGAAGTTATACCTGTTTTAAAGAAAGGCGACAGCAAAAACTTAAACAATTACAGGTCAATATCCCTTCTTCCTATGTTTTCAATTTTTTTTGAAAAACTACTTAAAACTCGAGTTGTTACGTTCTTAGAAAAGAAACAGTACTTTAGTCAAAATCAGTATGGATTTAGAGCGGGTAAATCGACTGAGGATGCACTCTTACTATTACATTTACTTTAGCACCTTATCCAATAAAAGTGCTCCACCTATTTCTAAACCCGACCCTCTGCTTGAAGCTATTGCAAGCAAATTAAATGACGTCAGCAGTGAACTCAATACCACTAGGTTTTCCCTAAGCGATTTAATTGACGAATTGAGAACAGGATCTAACAAGATTGGTGACATCCGCATCCCCAGCCACTTCCATACCAACCTATCGTTTGCCAATACCTCCATACATGATGAACTGCTTGAAGCCAATATGTCCGTCCCACCAATTTGTGTATCTCCGCTGCCGCCAAAAGCCACATCCTCAGTTTACACGCAAACTGAAGGCCCAATTTCTGAAGACCCAATTGTTGAAACAAATATTGAGCGCTTTGGCCAAATATGGAGTTTAAATGAATGGAACCAGCGACTCCAAAAACTAAAAAAAGGTAATGAAGAAATTTCTACCTTTATTATTGATGGATTGACCCCCGACACTCAAAAAAATTGGGCACAAAAGTTCACAAAGGAATTCAAAATTCCAATAGTAAGTTGCTATCCATATCATCGAAATACGAGTGGTTATTCCTAAACCCTGACGGCCGCCCTTTCACTCTTGGTAGAACTACCTTTACACAGATGGAACGAAAAGAAAGATATCTACGCCAAGCTGCCCAATAACTCTAAGAAACAAATCTATGTACTTAGCTCTAAGAAACATAAAAATAAGCCTAACACCTGTGAAAAAAACCCTAAACTTCAATTTAACCCCCACCATAACTGGAGCTTCAAAACTAAACTTTTCCCATCTTTCACTCACCGCTCCATTTCCCATATGCAGACCTCTTCCTCTGCTCCACCAAAACCTCCACGTCAACGAGTTTCCTTCAATCTGACTCCAACTGCTCGTTCTACTACCACTAGCCCCTCGCCACAGACGCAAACACCTCTTCCTAATTGTTTTCCTAATTTCGATCTCAAACCTGGAGCCAAGTATCCTAATTTCCGCAGCTCCCACGTCCTCAATCCGTCAGCCCCTACCTTCTCTAATACATCCCTCCTTCTCTCATACATAACACTCGCCCTCTCACATTATAGCCAACTCCAATTCTCTTCCAACAGTTTCAACTCCTTCTTCAACAATGTCTCCTCCTTACTCCACCCAATCTTTCATTGACCCCCTTCTGCCCTCCTCAGTCAAAATTACCCGGCAAGTTAGTAACCCCACCGAATGCCGCTATGCTCTCTCTCGTCTAAGGGATAAAAAAAACGTACGAAAACATTCGTCTTTTTTTGGCCTATCAACATGACAAACCAGACTCGGTCTACTATGAAGGTAAAACGAAGACTAGTGTAATGGTCTCCATTCAACAGGAAGGCCTCCCTACTGACTTTGCCAACCTCAAGGGCCTCTTTATTAAGTATCACGAGTTCTTCAATTTCCCCCCCCCCCCCCCCCCCCCCCCCAAAAAGTATCGAACGATCTAGATACCTTTCGTCAATATATCCACTCAAAGCGGATATCCCACCTCCAGCGTAGCAGAGCCGACCACGACAGATATTTTCGACCCTAATTTCCATTCTCTTCCTGCCCCTCATGCTAACCTTCCTCTCACCTTCTATTATCAAAATGTAAGAGGTCTTCGCTCAAAAACCCAAGCAGTTTTTCAACAGTCTCATGCTTTACCATACCAAATCTTCGCTCTGACTGAAACAAACTTGATACCTAGTATAAACAACCAAGAATTGTTCCCATCAAATTTTAACGTCTACCGTGACGACGATCTTAATGGACCTACCGATAGCTGCCCCTGTCGTGGCGTTTTAATAGCCGTCCTTAACTCAATCGACTCATCCATTATTGCAGTATCCTCTTCCCCGTATCTCGACTTCGTTTCAATCAAGATTGTACTGCCCCGTAAAGCACTCTAAGTCATCTGCTTTTATATCTTGCCATCTCAGCCTATTGAATCCTATGAACTCGCCATTAATACGATCCAAACATTTATCTACCTCCCCTCCATGGTATAATCGCAGGCTCCGTTCACTAAGAAACACAAGAAACAAACTGTGGGCAATCTTCCTTCGAACTCATTCCCCCAATGACTTTTCTAACTACATTGGTGCTTATCTGAAATTCACAGAGCTGCATAAGTCGCTCTATGAACGCCATTTAATCGAGACGCAAGCCAATCTTATTTCAGTTTATCAACTACAAACGGAAATCTGATGGCTACCCAACCTCACTCTCTTTCAATGGCGAAACCTCGAGTGATCCCAAAATGATCGCCAACTTTTTTGCCAAATTTTTCAAACAATCTTTCACCGATGATTCCTTTGTACCGGATACTGCCTATTTCGACTACTTACCAAATTATTCCCTTGGACCATTTTTCCCACGTACTATTGAACCCCATATCATTGAAAATAAATTAAATCAACTTCATGATGAATTTACTCCTGGGCCCGATGGTCTCCCGGCCATATTACTAAAAAAATGTTCCTCCATTATTTCTGTCCCGCTCTCAAAAATATTCAACTTATCCCTGTCCCTTGGAGAATTTCCCCAGATATGGAGAACCGCTTTTATAACTCCAGTTCACAAAAAAGGTCCGAAAAATGTCGTTAACAACTACCGGCCCATCGCCAAACTGTCACACATACCCAAACTTTTTGAAAGTATATTGTATGACACTCTAAGTTTCCACTGCAAATCTCTAATCTCCTCCAAACAACATGGCTTCCTTAAACGCAGGTCTACAACCACAAACTTTGTCGAATTTGTGTCCTTCACACTCTCAGCTTTAGAGAATGGAAAGGAAGTTGACGTAATTTCAACTGATTTCAGTAAAGCTTTTGACAAAATCTCCCACAAACTAATACTCTTCAAAATTTCATACCTTGGTTTTGAACCCAATGCGTTGAAGTGGATATCTTGTTATTTAAAAAACCGTTACTGCAGTGTTCGTTTCAGATCTGCCTTTTCCAACCCCTTCTTAGCTTCTTCCGGCGTTCCCCAAGGCAGCCACCTGGGTCCACTTCTTTTTATTCTTACCATAAACGACATTGAGTTTGTCATCAGACATTCCCACCTCTCATTCTACGCAGACGACACCATGTTCTTCAAGACCATTTCCTCGCAACAAGATTCTTCTCTTATTCAATCGGATCTGAACAGCTTTTCCGTCTGGTGTTTCAAAAATTGTTTGGAACTTAACATTTCCAAATGCCAATCAATCACCTTCCCACGTAAACGAATCAAACCTTCCCCTCGTCTATACTTCCTGAATAATCAGCCCATCTCCACCGTTCAGGTTATCCGCGATCACGGTATACTATGTGACCAAGAGCTCAATTTCCGCGCACATATCAATGATATAATTCATAAAGCCAACTCTGCACTTGGTTTTGTGAAACGTTGGTCTAAAGAATTCTCCAATCCCTACGTGAATCGATCTCTCTTTATTACCTTTGTTCGCCCCCTTCTCGAATACGCATCTCAAGTGTGGTCCCCTTATCAACAAACCCACATATCTGGAATCGAAAGCATCCAACGCCGATTCCTACGCTTTGCTCTTCGAGGTCTCCCCTGGGGCAATCCTTTGATTTTACCACCCTACCAAGACCGCCTTATCAACACTAACCCCCGCAACGTACGAAATCCCCGTCTCTTCTATCTACCCACCCCCCGTACTGCCTATGGCTCCAATGAACCTAACCTTCCCCCCCTCCAGTCTTAGTTTCTGCGCCCCTCTCTCATTAGTTATTAAGTTAGAATAAGTTTAGCTTGAATTAAGCTCAATAAATGGGGGTGTTTGCCCCCACGAAAATTTACGAGGGTGGTCCGATAAGTACTTAGCCTACAAAAGAAAAACAAAAACTTTGGAGAAATGGCGATTTATTATCTGGGGGCACGGCAGTGCCCCCGCCAAGTCGAGCAAAAAAGCGGCACGGCCGTACCATCCTTTTCTCGAAGCAGTTCGGGCCATTTTCGACCCCCTATAACTTCGTTGTGGATAAAACTAGAAGCCTGAATTTTCAGTAACCAAGCAGGCATCCCATAGACACGGTATATTTCAAATTTCATTAAATTTGAACCAGTAGTTTAAGAATTATAACTAGTCAAAGTTTCTAATTCTGTCACTCACTCACTCACTCACTCACTCACTCACTCACTCACTCACTCACTCACTCACTCACCGATCATCAAAACTCTAGGCCACTTCTAGCAGACATAGAAGCTTGAAATTTAGAATACAATTAGTGTTTAGTGTATAAATCAAGGAAAAACTAAAACATTTTGCAATTTTGGTCCAGTTTTCTAGATACACCAAATATTATTACTAATAGGATAGTGTCTGTATGTATCCTTTTTCAATTTATCTAGATGGCGATTAACCCCTAAAAATATGCAATGCAACCCAATCAATGGGCGGTTGGGGAATTGGGTTTAGTGGTCAATGTGGTTCATGTATTTGACGGAATATAAAATAAATATCTTTATTATGTACATATATTTAATAACCATTTGATGAACTTATAATTAAATCAATTTTAAAACAAATTGTATGTTCGGTGTCAGAGTTGGAGACTACTAACTTGTACAGTTTCGCTCAAAATTACGATATTGTTAAAACACGCCCAGTCTCCTCTAAAGTCGAGTGCTACGAGATAAATGACGGTAAAAAGTTCCTGAAAAGAAGAGATAACTCATATTTGATCAATCACTATTTCTACGACGGAGAACAAGTACCAGAGAAATATTTCTTCTCTTTACTTCTTTTATTCAAGCCATGACGTTCCTTAGATGAACTCAAAATGGGGTGTGATACTTACACGGAGGCCTTTAATTTGGCGAAAGAAGATTTAAAAGAAGGAATCGATTATGGTAATTCAATGATAGAGTCAAGATATAAGATACAAAAAGCATGTGAAATGATAGAATCTAAAGTTGCTGAGATAAACGAAGAAAGGGAAATTGTTGATGATGACGATGGTCTTGAAAACCCTTTAGACTTTGAAGCTGTGGAAGCTGCAAACGCAATGGATGACTTTCACAGAATCAATCTGGTAGAAGAAGAGCAGACTGATCTTCAAAGTATGATCGCAAAACTTAATGCCGATCAAAAAAGAGTCTTCGATATGATCACACATGAAATGGACACAACTGATAATAACGCTGACGTTTTACGCTGTTTTGTGAGTGGAACTGGTGGCACTGGAAAGTGCTTTTTAATAAAAACTCTGAAAGTTTGGGTTAAGATGTATTTAAACAAAAAAGTGGCAGTTAGTGATCCAACAGGCATAGCTGCATTCAATGTGAATGGATTGACTATACACAGACTATTGCAGCTGCCTGTGGAACACAAGCAAACACCGAGGTACAAGCCACTTTCCGATGAAGTGCTCCAAGTTCTGAGATCAGATTTGAAAGAAGTAGTGTTGTTTATCATAGACGAAGTGTCGATGATATCCAATGTTACTTTAACATATATTCATTTACGCTTGTCTGAGATATTTGACACAAGCGATGATCAGAATTGGTGGTTTGGAAAAAAAACATCTTGTACTTTTCGGGGATCTTTTACAGCTTCCGCCGGTAAGAGAAAAGTCACCTTTTGAAAAACTCTCAACTGCTGAAGCTAACAAGTTGTTAGGTTCCCTCAGTATGCCGAATCTGTGGATTGAACTGTTCGTATACGATGAACTTACTATTAACATGCGACAGCTTAATGATTCTAACTTTGTTGAAATGCTAAATAGAATAAGATTAGGTGTGACTACACAAAAAGAACGCGACTTACTCTCGACTAGATTAATAACTCTAAAAACCAATTCAAATGAAAACAGATTGATTGAAATAATTGAACACCTCTCGAAACTTCCTGATGATACCGTTTGCTTATTACCTACAAAAAACATGTGTCAACAATTAAATACTGCAATGCTTAGATCTCTCCCACATCCCGAAATAAAACTTACAGCTGTAGATAGCATAGATTGCAAAAAGAGGATAACAAAAAGAGCTCGTGAATGCATAAAAAATTATGAAGACGATGCTTCTATGACTGCGGGCCTAGAAGAGAACATAATTATAAAAATAGGAGCAAGAGTCATGTTAAGGCGAAATATTGACGTGAGTCTTGGTTTAGTTAATGGTTCTATCGGTATAGTGCAAAGAGTAAAGGTTGATCCGGAAAATACAAAAATAATTAAGAAAATATACATTACATTTGATAAAGAACAGGTTTACGAGCTTGGTCCGGTCAAAACTAAATTGGAAATTATTAATAGAGCTTATGTTAATCGCGAACAGTTTCCTATATGTATAGCCTACGCTATAACTATACACAAAAGTCAGGGCCTAAGTCTAAATAATGCGCTGATGGATATCGGTTCTGCAGTATTCACATCCGGTCAAGCTTACGTGGCATTTTCGAGATTTACAAGTCTGGGCGGCTTACATCTAATTAATGTCGACTTTGGAAATATTAAAGCGCAGGAATCCTCAATTTGTGAATACAATAGATTAAGAAGCATTTACCGTCCAGACTTGATAAAAATTGTAACATCAAAGCCTCCGAGAAAAACCCATAGAGACAGGGAGTGGGCTTTGAGAAAAACTGCAGCTGAAGCTCAAGAAGTAGTACCGGAAAAGAAAAAGAGGAAGACAACCTACAAAAATAAGAAAAGCTCATAAGACACAGAGTGGGCTTTAAGAAAATCCGTTGTTGGTATTCAAAAAGTAGAAGGTACCGGAAAGGAAGAAAAGTAGGACTATCTACAAAAAGAAATGAGATGCCATCAAAAACATAACTTGTAAAAAAAACCATGTCTCGCAACTCAGTTCTTCTACCCTAAAAAGTTGTGAGATCTATGTAATACCAAGTCGGTTAATTTATTCAGCCCCTACTTAAGGGACCTTCTGTCTTAAGTTATTACGCAATTAGCTAACCTAACAACATCTTATAGTGACCATATTAATATTAAAAATCTTTTATGTTTTAAATAAATATATTGACTTGGCAATCGCACTAAACAATCTAATTTAATATAATATGTATTACTTGTGAGATGCATGCGATGGACAAGTCAATCTATTTATTTAAAACATAAAAGATTTTTAATATTAATATGGTCACTATAAGATGTTGTTAGGTTAGCTAATTACGTAATAACTTAAGACAGAAGGTCCCTTAAGTAGGGGCTGAATAAATTAACCGACTTGGTATTACATAGATCTCACAACTTTTTACAGTAGAAGAACTGAGTTGCGAGACTTGGTTTTTTTTACAAGTTATGTTTTTGATGGCATTCAATATACTTGTACTTCTTTTACTCGTCTGAAAAATACGTCTTCTCGAGGTCTGCAAAGTAGGCCTCCGTGGCAGCGATGACCTCCTCATTCAACTGAAATTTCTGCCCGGCGAGTGACTTTTCCAAGTTTGGAAACAAAAAGAAGTCGCACGGGGCCAAATCTGGAGAATACGGTGGATGGGGCAGCAGTTCGTAGCCCAATTCGACCAATTTGGCCGTGGCGAGGGCGGAGGTGTGAGCCGGTGCGTTATCATAGTGGAAGAGCACTTTTTTCTTTGCCAAGTGGGGCCGTTTTTTCTTCAATTCGGCGTCGAATCGGCCCAAATAGTTTGGCATGTTACAGCCCTGTGACCGTTTTGCCCTTCTCCAGGTAGTCGATGTGGATCACACCTTGTGAATCCCAGAAAACGGTGGCCATCACCTTTCCGGCCGATGGGACAGTCTTCGACTTCTTCGGAGCACGTTCGCCGGGTGAAGTCCACTGCTTCGACTGTTCCTTGGTCTCTGGTGTGTACCAGTGGATCCATGTTTCGTCGACTGTCACGAAACGACGCAGAAACTCCTTCGGAATGCGCTTAAACAGCGTCAAATACTGTTCTGAAGTGGTCTCACGGTTGCGCTTGTTGTCCGGAGTGTTGTCACGTTATCCTCCGTGGTAGCCGTTTTCGGGGCACCTGGACGTGGCTCATCAAAAACTGACGTGCGACCACGTTGAAACTCGTTAAACCAATTTTTGATGTTCGCCATCGCAGGAGAAGAGTCACCGTACACAGCATCCAAACGCTCTTTGATTTCGCTGCTCGATTTCCCTTCCAAAAACAAGTATCGAATCACCGACCGATATTGCTCTTTTTCCATTTTTCTAAAATCCGCGGACACTCCCGCTTCCACACGCGGTCAAAACAAAACTACGAGTCCGATCCGGCTGAAATTTCAACAGTAGCCGTTTACTAGAATTTACTACACTATAGTAAGTTGCTCTTGCGATACTGGCGCCATCTGGCGGTGAGGCTAAGTACTTATCGGACCACCCTTGTATGTGGAGAAAGGGACGTATGGAGGACAGCTTTTCAGTGTTTTTTAACTCAAAGATACTTCCTCTTAAGCACCTTTACTTTTACGAAGTTTTAAAAATATTTTTTTTAAGAAGTGGGTACTAACTTAATCGTAGTTCCACGGTCGTAGTTCCACTTCGTAGCATGGATCTTAATTTGGCCGCTGTACCACCCCACAACACAACTCATTTTCTGAATTTTTTTACGCCTAGACTTTTCTAGACTTTTCAATAAATTATCATTTGCATTAAGGTGTACTACTAATTTTCTCCTTTTCAATCGAGGGATTAAGAACTAGCTTCTTAATTTCAACTTAAATGAAACAAGATTATTTTGTGATGCGAAATTTGCTTTGGAACGTTGATAATTGTACCATTATTGTGTCCTGTCGTAAGCACAATTACCCCACTATCACTAACAATATTCTATTTTGTTTACCACTTAATCTTTATTCTTTTTTGAGATGATAGATGTCGACACTAGTTCCTCGAACTACAAAGTGTATCTACTTATTCTTAATTGTTTGGAAGGCATCTGTTCTAAAGAGGCTTTGTAGATTCCACGAGTCTATCCTTAAGGGGTATAGTAAATATAAAGTCTGCTCCAATGATTCATGCTCGTAAAAGGAGATATCAAATTCGTAATATAAAGGGTGTCTCAGTAAGAGTGCACTTTTTCATTTTAAAATAAAAACAAGTATTTTATGACAAAGTTGTGATATTTTTATTGTATTGTAAAGAAGACATGTTCCGATTAAGTATGGAATAAAATATCCGGCAAATGACCCCCACGGCTCCGATGACAGGCCACTACTCTTTTCATGAAATTTTCGATGACTTTTGCACAGAGATGTCTTTGTATCTCACCGATGACGCGTTGGATTTCCGATTTGAGCTCAGGAATTGTTTCACAAAACCCCAACGAAAAAAATCGCACGGCGTTAAATCGCACGGCGTTAAATCGCACGATCTTGGTGGCCAGTTGACATCAGAATTTCGTGAGATAATGTGTTCTGGAAATCGTTGCTGCAATAAGTCGATTGTTTCATGCGCGGTGTGGCAGGTTACGCCGTCTTGCTGAAACCACATGTTGTCCAGATTCATTCCGTCCAGTTGAGGCCACAAGAAGTCCGTTATCATATTCCTGTAACGAATGCCGTTCACAGTCACTGCAATTTCGGCCTCATTTTCAAGAAAGTAAGGTCCAATCACGCCGCCTGACCAAAATCCGCACCAGACAGTTACTCGTTGTGGGTGCATTTGTTTCTCATGGATTGCATGACGATTTTCTGAGTCCCAAATTCGACAATTTTGTGTATTCACAAAGCCATTCATATGGAAATGCGCTTCATCGGAAAAAATGACTTTTTTCGAAAAACTGGCATCGACTTCACTTTGCTCCATTACCCATTGAACGAATTGCCGGCGCTTTCCGTGGTCTGCTGGTTTGAGCTCATGAGTTAATTAAATCTTGTACGCATGAAGGTGGAGGTCTTTAGTCAAAATTCGCTGCGTAGTGCTTCGTGAAATTTGCAGTTGTTGAGAAGGATGTCGAATTGATGTTTTCGGGTTTTCGGCGACACTCTCGTTTACAGCAGCAATGTTTTCAAGAGACCGACCGGTGCGTTGACGCAAAGGATTCTTATTATCCATAATTGACCCAGTTTCTTCAAATTTTTTGACCACTCTTCGAATGATTGACACATTAGGTGCACTTTCTCGGCTGAAAATTTGGCGAAGTTTGCGAGCGGTTTCAGCGTAACTTTCCCCATTTTTGTAATGAGTTTTCACAATTATAACGCGTTGTTCTTTCGAAAAGCGCTCCATTTTTTAATAATCGGAATAAACAGAGGTGACAGCTGTCAAATTTCAGAGTTGCCACTTGCATGAAAAAAAAAAATATTCCAATTTTAAAAAGTGCACTCTTACTGAGACACCCTTTATTAAGCGCGATTACACAAAAATTCGAAGGAAAATTTGTAGGCAGATCCATTTCATATTGGTAAAAACCCAGGTGTTTTTAATTTTGATTTTGGTGGGGGCTATACCCCCATTTTATTGTGCTTAATTCAATCTACATACTTAATTTAACGTACGATCTAAGAAAGATGGCGATTGAGATGGAGTTTTAGACAAGGAGTGCTGATGTTAAAGTCGAAACAGTTTTTCGCATTAACATTCCGCAGCATACGAGAGATAGGTTCATTGGAGCCATAGGAGGTACGAGAGGCGGGTATATAGAAGAGAGGATTTCGTGTATTACGAGGGTTAGTGTTAAAAAAGATAGAGTTATAAAGGGACGCGCAGTCGATGGTACCTGAGAGGAGTCGGTGAATGAAAAGGATGTCGGATATCTCACTTCGTTCTTCCAGCGAGTTCAAAGCGAGTTTTAGGCGGTCTTGATAGGGAGGTAGGATCAGAGGATTGTCCCAGGGTAAGCCGCGAAGAGCAAAACGGAGAAAGCGACGTTGGACACTCTCAATTCTGGAAATGTGTGAATGATAGTAAGGAGACCACACTTGAGACGCGTATTCGAGAATAGGGCGAACAAAGGTTATGTAAAGAGACCGAGTGACGTAGGGATTGGAAAATTCTTTAGACCATCGTTTCACGAAGCCGAGTGCAGAATTGGCCTTAAGAATTATATCGCTGATATGTGCAAGGAAATTGAGTTCCTGGTCGCATAATACACCAAGATCACGGATCACTTTAACGGTGGAAAGGGGTTGATTATGGAGAAAGTAGAGGCGGGGAGGAGGTTTGTTGCGTTTGCGGGAAAAAGTAATGGATTGACACTTTGAAATGTTTAGGCCGAGCCAGTTCTTGGAGCACCAGGTGGAAAAGCAGTCAAGTTTTGAGGAAATGATCTTAAAAAGTTTAGCATCGTCGGCATATAGGGAGATGTGGGAATGTTTGATAACCATATCAATATCATTTATGGTGAGGATAAAAAGAAGCGAGCCTAAATGGCTGCCTTGGGGGACACCGGAAGAAGCAAGGAAGGGGTTAGAGAGGGCAGATCTAAAGCGGACGCTGTAGTTGCGATTTTCCAAGTATGAGGAAATCCACTTTAATAAGATGGGTTCAAATCCAAGAGAAGACAGTTTGAAGAGTATTAGTCTGTGTGAAATTTTATCGAAGGCCTTACTGAAGTCAGTTTTGATAACATCGACTTCCTTGCCATTTTCTAAGGCTGAGAGGGTGAAGGAAATGAATTCAAAAAGGTTTGTGGTTGTCGACCTGCCTTTAAGGAAGCCGTACTGTCTGGGGGAAATCAAAGACTTGCATTGAAAACTTAAATTATCATACAAAATACTTTCGAAGATTTTGGGTATATGAGAGAGTTTGGCAATGGGACGGTAATTGTTAATGTCATTCTTCGGACCACTTTTGTGTATAGGTGTTATAAAAGAGGTTTTCCATATCCGGGGAAATTCACCTTGGGAAAGGGATAGGCTGAAGATTTTTAAGAGAGGTAGAGAAAGAGAGGAGGAACATTTTTTTAAAAATATAGCTGGAAGGCCGTCGGGGCCAAGGGTGAATTCATCATTACCTAAGTTGCTTTAATCTTTCTTCGATGATAACGGGGTCGACACTACGAGGGAGAAATGGTCCAGAGGAGAAATCAGGTAAATAGTTGAAATAGGTATGATCGGGTGCAAAGGAATCATGGGTAAAAGATTGATTGAAAAATGTGGCAAAAAGGTTGGCGATGTAATGAGGATCATTGGAAGTTTCATTATTGAAGGAGAGTGAGTTTGGGTAGCCATCAGATTTTCTTTTGTGGTTAACGAATTGAAAGAAGGACTTGGGATTATTTATAAGGTTGGTTTGCGTCTCAATTAGGTACTGTTGATAGAGGGATTTATAAAGCTCTACAAAATGCAGGTAAGTACCTAAATAGTTAGAGAAGTCATTTGGGGATTGAGTACGAAGGAAAGTTGACCACAGCTTGTTTCGTTTGTTTCTCAAAGAACGGAGCCTGCGGTTATACCATGGTGGGGAGGTGGATGAGGTTTTTTGTCGAGAAAGGGGTACATAAAGGGAGAAGGAATTAAATATTTCTCTGTAGAATATAGATATGGCATCATTTACGGTAAGGTCGTTGAAATTAAAAGGAGCATTATTGAGATATTCATTGATTTGACGGAAGTTGGCTTTGTGAAAATCGTGAGAGATTCGAACAGTGGGGGGAGAGTTCTGAAGAGGAGAGTTGTGAAAGAACGAGAGGAGAAGGGGAGGGTGGTAGTTGTCGACGGTTGATAGGGACAGCGGAGAAGCTGAAACTGAGGAGTTTAATGGGTTCACTTGTGAAAATTAGGTCGAGTTGTCTGCCCATGAAGTTCAAAATGCCGCTAACTTGGTTAAGGCTGGAATCAGCTAGGCGGTCAGAGAGGAGGCATTCTTTGGCTGCAGTAGGATTAGAGGCAATGTAAAACGATTGGTCGTCTGAAGGGATCCACTTAAGGTGAGGAAGGTTGAAGTCACCGAAAACGAGGATCTCGTCTTGGGGATCTCGTAATTCAATTAAATTATCGATTGTATCAATGGCACAGTTATATGTTTCAATAGGTTGTGATGGCAAAATGTAAGAGCAGATGACGTAGAGCGATATCAGGGATAGTACAATTTTAATGGAAACAAAGTCGAGGCATGGCGAAGATGAAGTTGCTATGAGAGAGGAGTCAATTGAGTTTCGGACAGCTAGAACACCGCGGCATGGACAACCATCAGAAGGTCGGTTAACATCATCGCGATAGACGTTAAAGTTGGATGGGAATAGTTCAAGGTTGTTTATGCTAGGGATTAAGTTCGTTTCGGTTAAGGCAAATATTTCAAAAGGTAACGCATGAGATTGCTGCAGGACAGCCTGAGTTTTAGAGCGCAGGCCTCTTACATTCTGATAATAAAAGGTAAGGGGAAGGTTTTCGGGGGGCGTTAGTGTGGCAGGGAGGGGGAGAGGAAAGGACTGCTATTGTCTGATGAGCCTGCTTAATTGATTGTTGGGGGATGCGAACCTCATGTCATCTGAGTCAGATTTTTTTTTTATTTTTAAATTATTAAATTCTTTTCCGAAACATCTATCCGGCCATCGATTCCATACTTACCAGTGCATACACTTGCGGTGCTCCCATTGAAAACTCAAGCAAAAGCAACAGAACAACGCTCCACAGCAACAAGCACACAAAGCATGAATGAATCAAAGCTTCCCCAACGCGACCGACTAACCATGAAACAATAACCCAAAAACCGCATGGCAAAACGAGCGTGATTTGAAAAAAGCTTAAAATATATAATATTTTTTAATTATGTATATATGTATATAACAATTAGCACAGAACCAAACAAAAATATAAATCATTTCTCAATTGTTCTTGTTCTCATTTCTCTCTCACTTAAGATTCACATATTGTCCAATAACCTATCAAACGAAACGTAAACGAAACGAACAAAATAATAAAAAAAATTAATTTATTTATACGATAATCTCTTAGTTCTTGTTCTTATTTTCAAGGGATTAATGCTTCTTTAATAATATCATTACATACACATACACAAGTCCGTCGGTGAGCATACTCGCGAATATCATTTCATTTTTTTTTTAAATAAATAAATCAAACCAAAATGTTTAAGGAGCGTGTGAACAATTACTACGTCCATAGATGGTGTCGTTATATTCAAATTTCCATTTTGGTTTTGTGTTTATGTGATATTTGTATATTTATCATATGACTTATGTATATAATTATATTTAATTATGTTTTTTTGTATTTTTGGTAGGACAATAAGTATAATTTTATGTTTTTTTTGCTTTTGGTTTTATTTAATACTTTACAATCTTATTCGAAAAAAAGCTAACAATTTATGTATTTCCGTTTTCGTCTTGGTATGATTTTTCATATTTCGGCAATAAACATTTGCTTTTGTTTTTGGTTTAAATTTTAGCATGTGTGTGGCTAGGTTTATTTAGTAATTACAATGGCGTAGATTATCATAAATAGTTTTTGTTTGTTTGAGTAAAAAAATTAAGTGAATTTCTTGCAAATATCTTCTATGATCGTCCTGCATAAGGTTATGTTTTGGTTTTGTCCCCTGTGAAGCTCAATGCAAAATAGACAAGAAGGTATACAAAATATATTCGCCACCAGATAGCGCTTTATCATTTTTTTTCTATTTAAGGTTACGTTAGTGGAGTAAGATTTGGATTAGTTTTAATTAAAACAAAAATTAAAATTATAATGCAGCCAGGGTAGCTCGGAGGTGAAGGACTCTAAAAAAAACAAGGACTTGGAAGCGGAGTGTGGATAGAATCATTTGGTTTTTTTTTGCTTTGACATATTTGTACAAAAATAATTAAGGCCATAGCACTGAGATTTATTTAACGCATTTTATGCTCTAGCATTTGATATACATTTATTAGTTTTTTTTTTAATTTATTTAAGGCTTATTCCTTCCAACATTGAACACTTCCTCTTGGCTAAGATGCTAACAAGCTAAAAAGCTGACAAGCACTCTTGCGATGACTTTGACCAGTATTCGATAGAAACCGAAAATAAAGAACAAGCTCCAAAACCTTCGAGTCACCCTGTCGTCTACAAATATCCCTTTATTTCCATTTTTTCTAAATATTCTATATATATATGTACAGTGAGCATCTTAAATATTTGGTTTTTATATTAACCTTTTCTAAAATGTTAATGTTTTGTGTGAAAATAATAAAAGTCAATATTATTCGATGTATGCATTAAGTGTAAAGAAATTTTAAGGAACAGCGCTACTAGTATCATACGTATCCGACCTTACAGCATGGTCGTTTGCGTCATATTAAAGCTACGTCATCCGATTTCAGCTTGTAGTATGTACCCATTTGTCAATGTGTCGTCTGCGAATTCGTCGAAATACGTGCCAATGAAAGAGCATTTGCGGGAAGTTTTACTGCACTGAAAGTCATTCGTTGCTATTGGAAACTGGTCATCATACTCCATCGATTTCAACCTGTGGGTTCTTAAAAATGATGTTTTGACACAGGAGACAAGTAACGTCCGGGACAGCCAAAAAGGTCTGAAGACGAAGAATTGGACGCAATAAAGGGTGGGCCTTCTAGTGGTTTTTTTTTTAAATCATAGGTTATTTTGACACTGACAGCTGTTTCCCGCTCGAAATGTTGACAGGAAGTCAGTATCATACCTCTGCAGAACGAAATGAGTCGCTTTACGCTTGAACAACGTTGGGAAATATTGAAAACTTATTTCCAAAGTGAGTGCTGTGTAGCCCAAAAAGTGCGTTTTTTTAAAATAAATTTTTGGCCGAGATGAAGCACCCACCACGACTGCTGTATGCAAGATTGTGCAAAAAATCTGTGACCGAGAATGTGAGACTCAATTAAGGAACATCAACTCGCTATCGATCTCAACTGCTCAGCATTTCACGCACTAGCCTGAGGAAAATTCTGCACAAAGATCTCGGATTATTCGCTTACAAGGTCCAATTGCGAAGGCACAGAAGATCGCTCAAAACTCTGCAGGAGATGTGGAATGGAAGGCCACATAGCAAAGAACTGCAAGGTGCCATCATGCATGTTCTGTAGAAAAAATTACTCAGAGAACGCAAAGCACGTAGCCGGGAGCGGAAAATGCCCAGTTTTTAAGAAAGCTATCGCCAGTAAGCAATGATTAACGTTATACAAATAAACCTGAACCACAGTGAGGCAGCTCAGAATATTCTGCAGCAGACAGCGAAGGACGAAAAGGCAGATGTGGTGCTGATAAGTGAACCATACAAAAGCCTTGATAGCAACATATGGGTTAGCGACAAAACAAAAAACGCTTCAATATGGGTATGCGGAAACCAAGCATTCCAAGACATCGACGACAATGAAGAAGGTTTCGTGCGTGCAAGAATAAATCGCAACACGTTCTACAGCTGTTACGCCAGACCTAGCTGGACAACTAGTCAATACGAAGCAATGCTGGAGAGGATAACGGCGGACGCCCAGCAAAGAACCAGAGTTATCATTGGCGGAAACTTCATAGGCGACGGAATGGGGCAGTAGGCTTACCAACGAAAGGGGGCGAATCCTCCTTGAGGCTTTTGCATCTCTAGAAGTAGGCATAGAGAATAAAGGGCAAGCAAGTACGTATCGGAAAGCAGGAAAGGGAGCCACAATAGATCTAACCTTCGCCAGCCACCCTGCCCTGCGCCATATGAAGTGGTGTGTTAACGAGGACTACAGTCATAGAGACCACCAGGTGATTGTCTTCGAAATACCAAAGAAAAGAAAGAGGCCCACAACGGAAAGATAATCTGTTCGAAAGAGAAACTTTTGAGGAGATGCTGAACAGTAGTTCAATGGACACAAATGGATCAGCTGAAGACTTGTCGCAGCGACTTACACAAATTGTTACCACAGCCTGCGGTGCGACGATGCCAAGGAAAACAGCAACCCGGAGAAGCGCCCCATGCTACTGATGGAATGACGAGATAAAAACACTCAGACCAAAATGCTTACAGACTCGTCCTAAAGTCCAAAGGGCAAGAGAAAGAGTTGGTTTTCAACAGCAACCCGACACCTTCAAACGGATGAGGCAGGACCTAACCGAGGCAATCAAAGGGAGCTAGGCAAGATGCTTCAAACGTATGTACTTGTTTCCCAAAAGGCCAGATGCGACGCCCACAATTGTCTGGGAAGCAGACGTCGGCAGTATCCCAGCCATTACGCTGAACGAACTGCAGAGAGCTCTCGACAGAGTAGGAGAAAAAAAGCGCCTGGACCCGACGGAATACCGAACAAAGCATTGAAGGTTGCTGTTCAAACAAGGCCTGAGATGTTCATAGCTTAAATGAAGGAGTGTTTCCAAAACTATGGAAGTTGCAACACCTAGTACTGCTACCCACCCGGAGTCCCTTCGTCATACCGCCCGATATGACTGCGGGTAATATACGATAGGCTACTTACTGTAGCGGAGAAGAAGCGAGCCCTCTCAAATCATCAATACGGATTCCGAAAGGCACGCTCTACTAAATCCAAAAAGTAGTCGTTATTGCGTCTGAAGCCATAGCAGGACACTCATGGAGGAGGGGGTCAAAGAAGTACTGTGCAGTAGTGACTTTAGACGTTAAGAATGCGTTCAACTCTGCCGACTGGACCCTGATAAGAAGGTCGTTGGCAAGACTGGAAACACCTCACTACCTGCTAAGGATAGTGTCCGACTACCTCAAAGACAGAAAACTGAGGTATGTCACGGAGGAAGGGACTAAATATTACGATATCACCGCCGGGGCTTTTCAGGGATCGGTGTTGGGCCCACTTCTTTGGAACTTAATGTATGACGGTGTTCTGAGACTAAGGTTTTCCCAAGGATTCGCAGATGATATAGCTATCATGATGGTTGCAAAGCACACACACGAAGTAGAATCAGCCACAAACCCAGCAGTTGTCCAGATAAATAAGTGGCTAGAATCTGCAGGCTTCGAACCGGCAGACCATAAGATGGAGGCTGTCCTTATAACAAGCAGAAAAATTGTAGAATATATCGATATTCGGCAACCAGAATATCCGATCCAAGGAAGCGGTCAAATACCTAGGAGTAATACTCGGCAATAGGCTGCGGTTCAAATTACACGTGGACTATGTGAGCAAAAAAGCATCGTCACTACAAACGGCTCTCTCCAGGATACTACCAAACGTGGGTGGACATACGAAGAAGATGCTGCTGGATGAGTGGTGAGCTCAGTCATGCTCATGCTGCACCAGTGGGGGCAGAAGCGCTCAAGAGGAAGGAAACATGTCGAAAACTGTCATCGGTATACCGACTCTGTGCTCTAAGGACAATAAGCGACTACCGGACGATTTCGGACCCATACCCTGATTCCATCAATCGATATATGGCTAAACAGAACACAAGGAAACTGCAACTACCATCTTACGCAGTTCTTCTCTGGTCACGGTGGTTATCGTAAATACCTACATATATCGGTAAGGGCACGATACCTCTCCTCTTTGTCCAGACTGCTCAAACCAAGAGGAAGACGTGAGGCACCCAATCTTTGAATGTAGACGCTTCACAGATTGGAGGAGCACTCTACCAAGATCTGAAAATATAATTCAGCGAATGGTGGAGTGGGAGGAATACTGGCTGACGATCTGCACGCTAATTAAATATGTGCAGACAGGGCTGAGGAGAGTAGAAGCGGCAAGGAAAGCAGAAGGGACCGCAAAAACAACAGAAGAAGGTGGAATTCTACAAACTCAGGAGTAGCATGAATTGCTTGCCAGCCCCGCGAAGTAATACCTAGCCGAAGTCTCGCGAAGTAATACCTAGCGGCAGTCCCGCGGGGAGTGTGGCAGATGAGTGCGGGGTGTGATTTAGTACTTAGGCGCAGGCTTGAGCAAATAGGCAGAGCGTGCGAATCGTGCATGCTAGCGGCACGGGCCTCTCGTATCTATGAAGATTCCACTTTCGTTGGCGCATCCAAAAAAAAAAAAAAAAGGTTCGATTGACTCAGCAATTGAAGGCGCACGATCATCCGCTTCGTAATTGCTTCGCAGTTTCGCAGCAGAAACCACCAATGAGACGTCCCACTCAAAATGGCCGCCGACGTTTGCCTACAAGCTCGGGCGAGCACGTGGGTACCTCAAGTGCTGTCAAAATTTTGTAAACAATCACGCACATTGTTATAATTCCAAGAGTGTGTGTGGCGGGAGTACACTGCGGTACAATGAAATGAGCTCACACGTATTCACGATTAGAGTTTGTTTTCAACGGGTTTTGTCGCTACGCACCTGAACCTCTGTCAAAATCTCGTTAAAATTTCAGGGTGTCACGGGGGTTTCTGGTTTCTGTTTCGCAGTTTCGACCTTAGAGCAGCATGAATTGGACAACGATTTTGAGCGAAAAATCATATTTTCTGACCTCGGCGGCTACGTTAACAAACAAAATTGTCAAAATCTGGTGTTCCGAAAATCCGCACGTTATTGTCGAGAAGCCAATGCATCCACAGAGAGTGATAGTTTGGTACGGGTTGTGGACTGGTGGCATCATTGGATCATTTTTCTTCGAAAATGAGGATGGGAACATCGTTTCAGTCAACGGTGGGCGGTACAGAGCCATGCTAACCGACTTTTTTTTTTTACTGAAATTGAAGACATGGATTAGAACAACCTATGGTTCATGCAGGATGGCACGCCATGCCACACAGCCCATGTCACAATCGATCTTTTGCGCACCAAATTCCGAAATCGTATTATCAGCCGTCTTGGCGATGTCAATTGGCCGCCTCGGAACTGCAATGTGACCCCTTTGGACTTTCTTTGCGGGTAACCCTGAAGGACCGATGTTATCCGGTCCGGACCGGTGTATGCCTATAATCCGGAAACGATTCAAGCACTTAAGGCCAATATCATTCAAGCAGGAAACCATCAACAAGGTCTTGGAACATTGGGGTGACAGAATGCGCTACTACGAAGGCAGCCACTTGAACATTTAATTATTTCATAAATAATGGGAATATTTGTTCCTACTAATAAAGCGATAATACATGGAAAAAAGTTAATTTTGTTCATTTTATTGCATTTTTAAAAAGAAACTTGTATTTGGCCCACCCTGTACTTGATAAAGATCTGTGTCAAACGCAAGAAGAACTTGAAGAATCATTAAATGTTGACCAAACAACAATAAAAATCACCATGTATTAGTAGAGATCAGTAAGGCCTTCGATCGTTTAATCCATTCGAAGTTACTAGAAGCGTTGCACCGAACAGGCATAAAAGAGGTGATGGAAAATTGGGCTGAGAAATTACTTAAAGGCCGATAGTTCGGAGTGAAGATTAACAGCGTATTAAGTGAAAAAAAGTATGTACAATTCGGAGTCCCACAGGGATCAGAGTTTGGACCAATACTCTTTATTCTTTACACAAATTAAAGACTTCACAAATCACGAATTCAATTCAATCGGGGCAAATGTGCTCGACATAGACCTTTGGAAACGGCGATAACAAGAGCTTAATGTAGCAAATGGTGCCACGAAACTAAAATGATGCACATTAGTAGCCCTAAATTCTCAACGACACAAAGATCAATTTCCTTAATCAATGATGCATGCCTCAATACACCCAAGCAAACAGTCGAGATAGTCGATAGCTATAAGGATTTAGATGTTATCATTGATTGTCGTTTTTTCTGGGATAAGCATATCAGTAAGTTGCGCAAGTTAACCTGAAGAAAGCACTCGAAAAAGAAAAGCTTATTCTCTCCTTATTTCTAGCTTGCAGGTAAATGGAATCAACGTTAAGTGGACAAACTCCATTAGGTAGGTTGTAGATATCTTGACAACAAGTTGACATTTCAAGGGCACATCAGGAAACGATGGA
Organism: Merodon equestris; assembly: GCA_958301585.1. Lineage (NCBI taxonomy): Eukaryota > Metazoa > Arthropoda > Insecta > Diptera > Syrphidae > Merodon > Merodon equestris. The sequence goes on from OY284414.1 coordinate 18,970,693, forward strand.
AGGCATATGGTATGGCCAAATGAGGAATTAAAAGGTAAAAATATCACTCCCACAGTAAAGCATGGAGGAGGGCATGTAATGGTATGGTTTTGCATATCAATTAGAATGTCGAAAACATATAGCTGGATGGTAAACGACTAAGAAAGGCACCGTAAGAATAACATCCGCCGATAGGTGCTATTCGCCAAAAAGCCACTGCAGCCGAACACCTTGCAGCACTCTTAGTTATGTCCTACTTCCACCTCCTTGTGGTACCATCTGAAAATTTCCTAACTATAGAATTTACTAAAGGAAAAGGGCGAATGGCGAGCATCCTGCGTCACATAACAAGGCTAGTGTCGGTTGGGCTATAGCCTGGCAAGCTCAGAAAAGATCAAAGATCAAAGCCAGACAAGCCTTGGGTCAAAAAGACCAAATGTACGACGACCCACGTAAAAGAAACAAATAAAGGACGATGACCTTAGGATCTGCACGTAGAATGTTAGGTCCCTAAACAGATTACATACAGCTGAACAACCTGCGTACGCCCTAGGCCATTATAAACCGAACCTAACCGCCATTTAGGAAATGCGATGGGATGGACCGGGCAAAATGGGGATGAAGAACCGTGATATCTAATACGGCCACTGCTGTAAGGAGAGAGGAAAACGATTGTTGTCTAGACTAAGGCAAAAAGTCTTAAGCTTTCGGCATGTGAGCGAACGTCTTATAACGATTCGTATTTGGGCTTAATTCTCCAACATCAGTCTGATCTGCACTCACACTCCACGGAAGACAGATATGGCTACCTCAAAGATGAGTTCTCCGATCTCCTAGACAGAACGTATGCCCAACATCCCAGACTTTAATGTATAGCTGGGTAAAGAGAGCATCTTTGAGAGAATGTTCGGCAAACACAGCCGATAATGGGCTTAAGCTTATCGATCTTGCAACGGGGCGAAATCTCCTTCTAGCCACATAACGATCGCCTTCAGACACTCAGACACTCTTCCACTATTCTTGATGCTGAAACATTCCGAGGAGCTAACATTGACTCGAACCACTACCTCGTAGTAGCCAAAATGCGCCTATCAAGAACGCAGTGGAATGAAAGCTACTATCGCCAGAAGCCGCCAGCTCTCGTATGCACCTCCATCTCCCACTCTGTCGATAGAACAACAATAGTACCTTTGTAAGCAAGCCCTGAAAAGCACTGCCTCTGAAATTCCGGGCTACAAGGTTCCACCACGAAGGAATCGAGCTGGTTTGACGACGAGTGCAGGGAAATACATGCAGCGAAGCAGGAGGCATTGAAGGACGAAAGCCTGCTCGTGAGTTCTACGAGCTAAAAAGGAAAACAAAAAGAAAGAACACGAGAAATGCGCAATTGAAGACTTGGAGAGGTGCTGCTGCAGGAATGACGTTCGAAAGGTTTATCAAAAGATAAAACTAACATGCCAAGGCTGTAGAGACGGGGACGGACACCTAGTAATAGAATCAGAGTCGATGCTGAGAACATGGAAAACCCACTTCTGCAGACTGTATTACGGCGATGCCTGTCAACATACCGCTGTTAGGCAACATTTTTCATTTCTTAATAACGAAGATCGCAGAGAATTCCATCCCCCTGTCCTAGACGAAGTTAAGATTGTCCTTATCTAGACTGAAGTCTAACAAAGCTGCTGAAAGAGGCGGCCTACCTCATGAGCTCTTTAAAGTAGTCTGTAATATTTGGTCAGAGGAACGTATGTTCGAGGAATGGAATCTAAGTATTAGGAGATCCTTTTGACTGCGGCAACTACGGAGGGATAAGTCTCCTGAAAATCAGCAAAAATTGGTTTGGCGGTAAATGAGGGTAAAACATGATATCAAAAAGGGATGCTCTCCACTAAAGTCTTGGCCAAAACATCATATTGGCAGCTATACACTCGAAGTGTCAAGGAATTCGTCTACCTTGTCTCCGCAGTTATCGTGGACAACGACATCAGTTCCGAAATCAAACAGAGGATTACTTTTGCCACTCACTGCTTCTTAGGGCTCAATTGAGGCGATTGAGTAATAGAGCCCTCCCTGTACGACCAAGTTGATTCTATATAAGACCCTTATTATCCCGGTTCTGCTGTTTGGCGCAGAAGCATGGGCCCTATCAAAAGTGGATGAAGAAGCTCTTGGGCGTTTCGAGAGAAAATTTTGCGTGTGATTTTTGGTCCTATAAACTCAGACGGGGGATGGAGGAGAAGATTCAACGCCTAGGATGGCTAGGCCACGTAGAGCCACAGCTCCGGCTCGAAAGGTCTTTGAATCTAACCTTGAAGGGCGTCGCGGTCGAGGACGGCTAACTTTAAGGTGGCGCACGCAAGTGGAAGGGCACCTCAGCCAACTAAGTGTAGCACTGGAGAAAGCAAAGCGATCTGGCAAAGGACTGTCCGAGATGGAGAGAATTTTTAAAGGAGGCTCCGGTTCGCTATGAGCTTTAGCGCCGAAAAAGAAGAAGAAGAAGAAGAAGTTATGTAAGGCCTAAAGGGTGTAATTCACAAAAGGTTACCTTTATATTTATCTGAAAGAATTCAACGAGTAAAATTTAATGGTAAATGTGTAATGGTGTACCACAAGGTTCAGTATTAGGTCCTATGTTATTTTTGATCTAAAAAATCCTTGTCTACTTGACTGTGGTGCTATATTTGATCCTAGTTTATGTTCCAAGTTATTCTTTATCTGTTCATAGGTGTGGTCAATCTCAAAGGGAATTTATGGGACCGTTTGGAAAATAAGTCTACAAGAAGGACGGGACAAAATCAGTATTGAATACCTAAAAAAGATAATTTCTGATATGCCAAACCGTCTCAATGAGGTTATTAAAAATAAGGGTCATTCCACAAAATACTAATAAATATTGAAATATTTTTTGAAGCCTTGAATACTCGTATTAATGAGGCCTGTAATTTTGGGTTCTTCAAAATATTAACATTTTAAAGAAAGGTTAATCTAAAAACCGAATATTAATGACACTCACTGTAAGTACTTTGTTTTTCTGTGGTTTACGAGTAATACCATCCTTTACACTATCAAAAGTCACTTGCTCTGTCAAACAGCTCTATAAACGTAGTAAGAGTTCGTTATAACTGCCATCGTTAGCCGGAGGTATTAGGCCGGCGCAGCTATCATGGTTCGGACTATTAGTCGTCGTAGTGGCGATGGTCGCGGTAGAAGTAGTAGTAGCGGTAGCGAGGGTAGAAGTCGAAGACATCTGGGTGCATCTAAGCGTGTCCATAGTGGCGGGCGTATAAAAAATTTTACTAATACTTTTAAAATTGGCGGCAATCATAATTGTTACAATTACAATAGTTACAGATATTACTAGGAGAAGATAGAAATAATAGAAACGCACAAAACCGATGGAAGCGTTGAAGACTAGATTGTGTTTCTGGTGCTGTTTGAGCTGTAGCTGCAGCTCACGACGGATTTGTCTCTTCTGTTTAGGCTGCTGCTGCTGTTGATTATGGCTCTCATATGGCTGATGCTGATGCTGTTCCCGCTGATGATGACCAGGGTAATGATGATGGAGTAAGTGTATGGGTTTTCTGCTACGACTACGTGCAGTATGCGAGGGAGTCTCATAACTACTTTGATCCATGCCATCCGATATATCAGCCGTCTCCGACGGAGTACTATAGTCACTACCATCCTCGGAGAGTGTGTCCATCCTGCCGGCGATATAGTGCCGCCGATCGACCATTTTCCGACCATGCTCGCTATTCAGCAAATTACTGTCATGAATTCGAGTTCGCTTCCGTGACCGTCGGTCATTTGACTTCTTATCTCTGTTGTCATTGTTGCGCATGATAAAGTTCTTATCGCTGATGGTATTGTTATAGATGCTGTTGTTGTTGTCTTGGTTATTTGTTTTCCAAAATAATAATTCGAAAAATGAACTAAATCAGAGAAATAATTCTCATGCTATTGCACTACCGGACATTGTTGTCGCCTGACGCTGTTCGGTTTGATGGTCGCGACTTCGGTCGTGTTCAGCGGATTCGGAGCTGAAAGTCAATCGGAACATTGAAAATGAAATGAAAATATGAAGTTGACAGTTGACAGCTGTCATAGGTTGCTTCATTTCCGTACCTACGTCCCAGTTGGGATGGTAAATAGAAGATGTTGATAAGACTTACTTTGATCTGACGGCAATGGGACTCCCAGGTATGTCCGAGTTTGCATTATTATTATTCGCTGCCGATGCACGACGACCGTTTCCAGACTTATATGTAAAAATATTATCACTCTCCAGCTCGTTTTCCATCTGTCAAAATGGATGTTAGATTATGTCATATCACTCGATTTGACAATTCACCTGTCGCTTAAAGCACAATCGTTCACTAGACACGGAACCACATGAGGAACTTTCCGACACGGCTTGAGTGACTGTCGGGATATTTGGTGGACTGCTTGGGCCGGGAAATCGTTTCGAGCACACCTGCGACTGGATGTGTTCACAAATTCGTCGGAATCGTCGTATGTTGCCTAAATAAACGATAAATTTTCAAATCACCCGAGGACATTCAAGACAAAGACCCCATCTTACCCGATAGTAATGTAAACGTTAAAGCAAATAACATATCGGCAATATCACCTTGCTTACAAATGGCACTTATATCGACCTGGAATGCGTCAACGTATTCAGTATCCAACTGTCAGTGCTCGTTTGGACTTACCTGAAATTTAACGTGTCGTTGAAACATGACCGGGCCATTGCCATTTCGTTTATACTCAACCCGGAAGGATGTTGGCGACACAACACTATGTGACAGTTCTGCCATCTGTCAAACGGCATACAAATTTCAATTATCTGTCAACCACCTAACCATATATCTACTTACGGACAAAAATGCATGAATGAGATGTGCCTTGACCGTCGCTATCGGCTTGCCTTTGACCAGAATCGTAAAGGTCTCGTCCTTCTCCGTTGTTATGAGGTTACCAAACCACGAACGTTTCGTCAGCTCCGGCGACGACTCGGGCGTCAAATGGACTTCATCTGCAGAGACTTTTTCTTAAATAAGTAAACCCTCACGGGGGCAAGACTCGATTGAGGGAATACCTTGTAATTTTCTCCGATGAAACCTGGGGCTACCTAAGAAACTATTTTTAATATTCGTTAAGCGAGTCTTCCACAATTGACCGCCGGGCGAGTTGCATCCAGCTCCAGGCATCACCGGCGAGGTGTTGTTCAAAAGAGGCGACGCTGTTGGATTCATTACTGAAAGTGGCAGTTCTACTTCAGAATGGTAGAGCACCGATAGAGCAATCATTCTTACCAGTATTTGCTTCCGGATCTTGGAAAACACTTATGGCAATAGTGGGTCCAGAGTTGGCGCGGTGATGTGCATTGGCTTGAGCAGCAGCAGCAGCAGCAGCAGCAGCAGCAGCAGCCTGTGCAGCCGAGACTGCAGCTGCAGCGGCGGCAGCAGCCGATGTCGGACTGGCTGTACTGCTTGGACATGATACCGTCGATGTCTGGGATGATGTTCGATTGGCATTTGGCGACGGTGACGAGGAGGTGGTGTACGAAGAATGTCGAGACGAGTGTGTGCCCGCGGCTGGTGAGGACGGCCTTGAGATAACATTCGGCTGTGATGAGCTTATAGGTGAACTGCATCGCGTTGGACTGTGATATGACGATGAACGTACCGAGGAAACCGAGGTTGGTGAGCGACGCTGGTGATTTCTTGAGCTGCTGTAAGATCGGAAGCTGTAGAAGGGCATTAGGATAACGATAAGCAACGTTTTAATAAATTTTCTCTCTATTCTGATCACAACACCAATTCTGGGGAGGGGGGAGGGTCTACAATAGCCTATGGCAACTTACTTGAAAGCCTGACGTCTAGGTGTCAGAGGTGATCCCTCACTAATCTGGCCGTATGTCGGTGAATTCGTTCCATTGATACGACATGTGTCCAAGCGTTTTCGCGGCGGATCCAATGTATCCATATCACTGCGGGGTTTCGTTAATTCATCGTCGTCCTCCAAAGCCGGACGCCGTCGTTTTCGGTCCAATAGCAAAAAATAGATTACCTTCTCGGTATTATGACTAAAACGAGAAGAGCTCAGTCAGTCAGGGCATTCACATTGTCGAACCATAATCCCCTACTTAGCACTTAACAGCTCTTGTATGAGCTTATCCTTCTCTTTAAAACAACCCAAAGAGCAAATGGCATTCAAAACATCCGGATCGACTGCCGACGCGGATGGTATTACATGCGTCTGTACCACCTCCATCATGGGTAGCTCCAGTTCGAGTTCACCCTTCCCACCGGCCGTTACCCACGGATGTCGATTGATTTCCGACAACTGCAGATCGAAAAGAAGCACATTGATATGATGTCATTCTGCCCACTCTCGTTTACTTACAGTTAATCTCCTTTCGGGATTTATTTCGATCATGCCCCGCAACAGGCTCTGGCAATCGGGCGGCACAAAGTGCGGTATATGAAACACACCGCGTTTCACTTTCTCCAGCAGCTGACGTAGGTTGTCATCATCGAATGGCAGTGCACCTACCAGCAGGGCATACAGGATAACACCACACGACCATACATCCGCTTTCCTGCCATCATACTTTTCACCCTGAAAGCCAAATAAAAAAGTCGACATTGCTATGCGGAATAGATAAAATCAATGGGACGTGTGCTCGACGACACGAGAGGGTATGGAATGCTCCGAAAATGTACACACATTGGCAGCAGAACATGGAGACTCCATTGTACAGTTTTGAGGAATGCGAAATTCTAAAACAGGATGAGTCAGGAACAATGTAAGGCATTCCGGGAAGGTTGATTTTTTATGTTTTTAGAATGAATGCGCTGTGTTGGGCGGGCTTGTGGAGGGATGGTGGGTTTAAATGACTTGTTAGTTGGAAATTGGCACACATTCTGGGAAAAGTTTCGTCGGTTCCTTGTTAGGTGGAGTGGAGAAGATGGGTTTATTAGTTTCGCTCAAGTATTTGTCAGATTTTGCGAATGAATTTTCCGGACGACCACAGGGCTCTTGAGATTAAGAAGCAAGCAAATGAGTTATGCTTTGGTAGAGGTAAGAGGTTTTGAAAGTTTGCTGCCGTGCTGCTTGAAGATGATTGTTTGGAAATTGGGTTTGCTTAAAGGTTTAAGTTTATGAGGAAAGTGCTCTTTCGAGGCTTATTTAATTGGGTTAGAAGCATGGTGTTTGAACGAGATGAAAAGTGTATATCCAAGACCCAAAACCTGGTTAAAGGGGCCATTGTCTGTCGGCGATAACTATCCAAAATATCTTCCCCGAGTAACTGGGTGTTATATTTGTTTTCCTGCAAAAACAGTAGCATACCACCGACTGTGCTCGGACCTGGTCATCTACAATTAATCACCCCGAATCACGCTACAAGCACAGTCCAACAAGTAAGCCCTCTACCAACCAACTTCCGTCAAATACCCTAAAATACTTATGTATGTACTCGCCCAACTAAGCCCCGATACACGAAATTACCGGACACCACCCCATCACGACAGCCATCTCCCACTCTCATTAACCTTAATCATACAATCGCAGCTTAGGGCAATGTCACAAATCGCCTGTGCTTAAGCTCACAGTATATCCCCATTAAAGGCCATTCAATTACTAGTATATCAATCGAATCTTATCTTTCATTCATCTAGATGAAAAACGTGAATATTTCTCGGGTAACTCCAAGGACATAACTGCTGCTCGAACAACACCCTAATGCTCGTCGCTGATGTTGATCCCCAATGAAACGCGAATGTCATTGTCTAACGTCTACCGCTCGCAGGTGGATGGTGGTGAAATGATTTACATGTCGTGTGACGCCCGCTGGGGAGAATAAGAAATCAGACGGAAAACGGTCGTTTTGTTTTTCGTATGCGTTGAATGTGTCGTAGCTGTCAATCAAGATGACAATCGACAATTGACAATTTACTTGTGCTATCATCGATTAGAAGTGGTCTTGTCGGATTGAGTTGATGATGGTGAGCCTTAAAAGGGTTGTTGAGCCGGCTGTATGCACTCATTGGAACGAGTGGATGCATCTGAGTGAATAAAGTAGCATGAGTAGGAATGTGACATTTCTGGCATTGATGGCGGGTGGAGGAAATTACTTCTTATCTGGGGAATGTTTTGACAATCATGAACGTGTAAACAAGCTTTTAATGACAGCTATAGGCTCTACTAGGTAAGTCAATGGAAGAATCAGGAGGGGCTGCCAGTGTGGGAATGTACAACTTTTCAAATTCGCCCTAAAACAAATTTATTAGACAACAAGGTAGAAAGCCATTGTCAAGGTATGTATAATCAAACCTTTCCATCGAATTATGAAGGTGGTCGTGGTGCACTGGTAATCATCACCAACTGTTGGGCTGAACGTCTGTAGTTTAAGTCCGTCCATAGTCAAGAACAATTCCATTTCCAATATACTCGTAATACCTTAATGACATGGAAACATAGAAGTTACTGTGAACTATAATACAACCAGCGCAAATTCAGTCGAATCTCTCAAATCATATCTAGGACAACCACCCCCGGAGAGTAGTGAACGAACATCTTCGACACAAACCATCTGCACCCCGTCTAGGTTGTGTGGCAAACACCATAAGAGCGTACACTGTTGAACCTGCACGAGTTATAAAAAAAAAAACAAAACAAAAAGGTGAAAAGTTCTCGACCTGACGAGCTGACGTTCCAATCGGGTTTCCTGGCTGCGTGCACGTGTCATTAGTTTGTAGTGCAAACATCTTGTCTGTTTTTCGTTAAAATGGATAAACGGTCATAAAATTCTTCATTTTGAATGCAATAAGCCCTAAAGAAATTCATTCGAAGTTGACAAAAGCGTACGGAGGCTCTACTCCTTCGATTTCAGCCTTTAAAAAGTGGATAGCTGAATTCAAACTTCGGGCATATTTCTCGACGATGACCAACGCGAAGGCCAATCACATCGAAAGCCATCGAAAGAGTCCATGATAGGACAAAGCAGAACAATTCTGACGAATATTACTTCAACCTTTCTAACCACCTGGATGCCAAATTTAGCGAGAAGAGGCCTGGCTTGAAGAAGAAAAGAAATCATCTTTCGCTAGAGTGCGTTGGCGCCGGTAAAATTGTGGCATCTGGGGTAAGATTTGCTCGGCAGTCCCTCGTATTCTCCTAATTTGGCACTCTCAGAATTCCATCTGTTTCCAAACTTTAAGAAATTAGTGGGCCATAGATGAATATTTTCACAGCCTTCCAGACCCTCATTTCGAGGACGAAATACTGATGTTGGAAAAACGGTGATCCAAATGGGTTGAGTCAAAAGGAGATTATGTAGAAAAACTTTTCACCTTACCCTCGTATAGTCCACGATGGGATGATGGAGAATCTTGCTCCATTAGCTGACACAATCGACGACCTAATACGACTCTACCCAGACCTACTTCCTCAACATTTCACTTGAAAATCATATTTTAGGCCTCAGCTTTGCCTTATAATCAACAGTCATAGTGCTAGATTATAAGGCGGAAAGGTCACCTAAATTAAATCTTCGAAGTTACAAAAAGACCGACAGTTAGCCGCACAGGCTTTGTTCAGTTTAGTACACGAAAGATTATTGGTAAAAATATCAAAGCATATACCTCTGTCAAAATATAATCGGAAGAATACGGGAACGACCTGTTTGTTCCGAATATAAGCTGCAGGATTGCTGCTCTACATATATCAGAAAGAAGATATAATCACAACGTTATAAAAATAAAAATAATGGCGCGCAACACGAGACTTTTTTTTATAGAATCTGATTAGGTTTCACTCTTAGCAGCTATTTCGTCTAACTTGGCCCACTTATGACTAGCGACAACAACACCAGCGCTGAGGTGAAATGCAGAACTACTCTTGCGAACCGCTGCTTCTTTGGGTTCAAGAGGTAATTGAGAAGTATACGTACAATATTCTCTCGAAAGACCAAGTTTGCGCTAAACAAAACTTTTATCATCCCGGTCTTCCTCTATGGCGCAGGGGCCTGGACGTTTCACTTTGAGAGGAGAATTCTGCTTTTAATCTACTGTCCGAAAAACTGTACGTCTAAGATGGTTGGGCCATGTAGAGCCCATGGACAACACTGTTCCGGGCCGAAGAGTCTTCGAATCCAACCCAGATGGACGACGCAGCAGAAAACGACCGCATCTACGGTGACGCACAAAGATGGAAGGAGCACTTTAACCAACTGGGAGTGAGGTACTGGAAAAAGGTAGCTAAAGACCGTGCTGGCTGGAAACGCTTGTTGGTTGAGGTCCAGATTGACCCCGGACGGTAGCTTAGGTTTCTATGCAAAGGGTCATTCTAGAAGGGGTGTCATTTGAAATTTCACTCCATGAACTACCAACATTCAACAAACATGGCTTTATTAAGTGATAAGTAAGGACTATGAGATTGTACAAGGTGAAGTTTGGTAATATTTGTACTGTTTTTGGTCATCATCACCGCTATAGTGAACTAGATCGTCAAATTTGAGCCTCTTGAACAGATTAGTGATGTGAAGACTCCAACTTGCGCCCGTTCGGGACGGTCATAGCTGAGAGCTTCAATTACAACCTAGGTATATCCCTTACATGACAGTCGCAGGAATTTGACAGTCAGACATTTTAGAGCGAATTTTATATAAAAGGCTTAAACAACAAGCTTATAAGATCCAATTGAGACAAAACATAAACTAGTAGACCACGCACTACGTCGTACTTTGGATCCTGGAAATGAATAAACAAGATCATGAGCTTAGGCTTCCATGTAGAGGGTGATTAGTAGCCAAATAGTTCCGCTCTTTGCCCGTCGTAGGCTTAGGAAAGTAATCTTGATATCGGTGAAGGGGTCTGTTCGAAAGCAAGTCAAAACCAGATTTGGAGTCTATATGGACAAAGTTTCAAGGTACCGAAGATAATGGACAATTTAGTGGAAATAAATCTGTAAACAAGCCATAGTCTGTCAGGGATGGTTAGCCTTACCACAAGGCCTACCTTGTTTTCTACAAAATTACTCCGAGTGACGAAGCTCATTTCCATTTGCTTAGGCTCCGAAAATCTCAGAACAATAATGGAACAACCTCTCCACCCACAGCAAATGACAATTTTAAGGCTTGCGGTGTCATTATTCTTTTTTTTTCAAAAATACAGTGAATGGATGGCGTTATCGAGAGAGGGTAAGGTAAAGTAGGGAACGAAGAAATCTTAACTCCAGGCGATGAATAAGTCTTCCCATCCAGCATTGAAGAAGTCGGTACAGCTATCGAAAAACTAAAGAACAACAAAGCCGCAGGCTCGGACCGACTTCCATCAGATCTTTTCAAGGCGGCGATGTTTTGGTAGAAAGCATGGATCAGGTCATCTGCAGAATTTGGGAAGATGAAAACATGCCCGACCACTGGAATATCAGCTCTATTTCACAAAAACAGGCAATTCTATATCGTGCGCCTACTACCGAGATATATCCCTGCTAAATATTGCCTACAAGATCCTATACAGCGTACTGTGTTAACGTCTAAAGCCTTTTGGTACCGCACAAATCAGCATATACCAATACGGCTTCCGGTCGACTATAGACCAAATCTACACACTAAGGCAAATCCTGGAAAAGGCCGATACACACCATCTCTTTATCGATTTCAAAGCCCCGTACGGCAGTATTCGTCGCATAGAACTCTTTAGTGCGAAGGCCGGATTCGGGATCGCCGGAAAATCCGATTGTGTTGCACCATACTGAAAACCTCGCGATGCACCGTGCAGTTTGGTTGAAGAATCTCAGAACTATTAGAAACACGCACCGGATTTCGGAAAGGTGATGCGCTGTCGTGTAACTTCTTCAATCTGGTACTCGAAAAGATGATGCGGAGGGTAGGTATAAATACGAAAGGCATAATTTTCTATAAAGCGGTCCAAATGTTGGGATACGCAGAAGATATAAACATTATAGCGTGCTCCCAACGTGAGGTTGTAGCAGCCTTCAAAGCGATTGAAGAGCAGCTTATCAATCTCGGAGCAATCGTGAACTCCATAAACGACACCATAGTGGAAATTCGGCGCAACTGCGGTCAAAACTCCTCACTCGCAGGACCAAACTCATGCTCTACAAAACCCTCATCCTGGCAGTCCTGCTCTATGGAGCCGAAAGCTGGACGATAAGCAGGACGGCTGAGCTGATTCTGGATTCCTTCGAAAGAAAAATTCTTCGGCGGATATTCGGTCGCATCTGCGAGGAAAGTGAATGAGCTATACAAATGTGAACGTAGTCGCGAAAGCAAAAAGTCGCCGACCACATTAGCCCGGCTACATTGAGCGCATGGATATTAACGCTCCAGCTAAGAAGGTCTTCGAGTCGAAGGCTCCTGGTTCGAGAAGGAGAGGAAGACCGAGCCTACGGTTTAAAGACCAAATAGTCGCGGACAACTGGAAACAGCGCCCCCGGATCGTCACAGATGAAAAGCAGTTTAAGCTCAGTTTCAAACCTTCCATGGCTTGATAAGTAAGTAAATAAGTAAGTATTACTAACTTGAGGGCTTGCAATAAAGGCTAAAATAATAATATTTTGTTTTTTTTTTATAATTCGTGCAGGTTCAAGAGTGTACGCTCTTATGGTGTTTGTAACACAACCTGGTCGGGGTGCAGATGGTTTGTGTCGAAGATGTTCGTTCGCTACTCTGCGGGTAGTGGTTGTCCTAGATAAGATTTGAGAGATTCGACTGAATTTGCGTTGGTTGTAGTTCACAGTAACTCTTTTGTTTCCATGTCATTAAGGAGCTATATTGGTAATGCACATACAGAGTATGAATTTTGAAGTGATCTTATGCTGTGAGTGTTATGCTTTCGTCAGCACTTTTTGATCATCTCTCATTCACAACTGATGTTGTTGCACAATTTTTCCGTATAGGAATTATTCTTGACTATGGACGGACTTGAACTACAAACCTTACGCTCAACAGTCGGTGATGATTACCATTGCACCACGACCACCCTCACCACTTTTCGCAAGAATGTTGCATTTTGCTGTTGAATTAAAATAGCACCTCTTGTTGGATGGCCCTATATTTTGTACGTCAAGAACATCATGTGTACGGTTCATATGTGGCACATATGTACGTGACTCCAGTAGGATGGAGCTACTTTCTATACTGTAATAGTCACTACAGACCAACTTCGTGGGCTATTTCCTCAAAAATTGAGACGGAGAGGGCTCATATCCTCCACGATCACCAGATTTAACTCCCATGATCTTTCTTCTGTGAGAGTGTTTGAAGAGGAATATCACTGAGATAAAGAGATACTAGGTCTGCTATGCTCTAAGCCATCAAGCAATTTCCTTACTCCGTGTAATGAAATCGAGGGCATCTGGAAGGTGTAAACGTGCATTACCTTCTGGCCAATGAAAGCATTTTTCCTAAAATGTACTAATACTTCTGTGAGACACCTTGTATTAGCTAAAATGGCAAACTTTCGACCTCTATCATTGCTCACTAGATTTGAGTTTCGTAATCGACAACCAATAAAATCTCAATCGTTTCAAACCCAATTGAAAGTTAAGTGTCTTTTTTTTAGAGATTTGGTTTTTAAACTAGCAACACTGTTTCTACAGATTGTCAATTTGACAATTGAAAGTTGATTAGTGGTTAGTTCGTTTTGCCATTTTATAATGAATAGAATAAAGCCAAAATAACGCATGTAAATCGTCAAAATTTATTTTGAAAACTTGATTGGGTTCGCCAAACTTACTTAAAACATAATTCAGTTTGATCCTCATTTTCAACGCAAAATTTTTTTGTTAAATGGATATGTAAACAGGCAAAATTGCCGAATTTGGAGCGGAAAAAACCCAGAAGCCTTTGTCTCGACGCCCTTAAAGCTATTAAAACTCACTGTTTTATGGGCTGGTGGAATAATCGGCCCATAGTTCTTTAAGGACGATGCCGGTCAGAATTTTACCGTCAATGGAGAGCGCGATAGAAACGCGATTTCTGACTTCTTCGTTCATCAGTTGGATGGCATTGACATGACAGAGCTCGGGTTTCAACAATATGACGCAACATGCCACACGACACGCGACACCATCAATTTATAGCGGGAAACATTTGGTGAGCGCATAATTTAGCGTAATGGACCTGTGAAGTGTCTTCCACGATCCTATGAACTAACACCTTTTGATTACTTTCGTTGGGGATATGTGAAGCCACTAGTCTACATCGATAAACCAGAGACGTTGGACGATTTGAAAGTCAACATTCGCCGTGTTATTGTTGATATAAGGCCCCAGTTGCTCGGAATAGTTGTCGAAAATTGGCTGCATTCGAGCTAGTCGTGTCATGCATAAGCCCGTAATCATATTTAAACACTAATGGCATAGAATTATCTATTAAACAAGATGAACATCATAGACATTAACATTAGCTTCAAGTGTCTTATTTCATATTGAATTTGTATACCTCTATGAAAACTACCCTTTCCATCAGAACAAAAAAAAATAAAAATAATGGCGCCCAACAGGGGATCGATTTTTCTTTCCAATTTGATTACGTCTGCATGAACTTAAGACTTTCGAATTAGCTTAAATCTAATACGCTATGAATCCTCGGGCAACTGAAAACCTTCACGGCTGAAATAAGCTCGACTAGCTTAATGCCAGATATTTGGTTTACGCTTACGGCTTGAGTGTCCACATTTATTCATTAAATTCCCCTAAATCCTCTCCGGCTAATACGACCTCTCAAGTACCCAATTTACAATGTAAAAACGACGAAAAAAAAATAAACACCCTCTTCCCACTAATCCAACTTATGCCAATCCCCACGCCAAATTAGGGGTTGCTCTTGATAATTACACTCATCCATCTATTTATAGACGACTCGCGAAAGAAGTAAGCCAACGAAAATCGTATTTCCAAAAGCATCGAGCATTCAAATTCAATTTCACTCACCCTAATAACCTCGGGACAGGCGTAATGTGGCGAACCGCACGACGTCTCCAGCATTGATCCAGCCGGTTGCAGAGAAGCCATTCCAAAATCCGCAATTTTAATATTGTTCTTCTCGTCTAGCAGCAAATTTTCGGGCTTCAGATCTCTGTGACTATAATATAGGCACGCACAAAAGGAACAAAGGCATAATGTAAACGACAACGGAATGGCTGCGTCAGCATATTGTTCACTTACCAAATAGAGTGTGAGTGACAAAAGTCCAACGCCGATATTATCTGCCTAAAGAACTTCCTCGCCTCCTTGGGCGTAAGGCGGCCCTTCTTCACCAGGTAGTCGAACAGTTCACCGCCCGACACGTGCTCCAGTATCAAGTATAAATACTTTTTGTTCTCGTATACATCACTTAACCCCAAAACATGCGGATGATCTATCAGTTTCATAATCGCTATCTCACGTTCAACCTTAAAATTCATGTTTACAATCGATAATTATATTAATGAAGCAGGGAACCAATTAAATATATTCGAGGCGCTAAATATAGACCAAGCGGTTACGTGACAAGCACGTCTCACTACTATACAGCCCACCCTTATCAGTGAAGGGATGATGCCACCCATACCACACGACTCACCTTCATTAGAACCGATTCGCTTAGTTTCTCCCGATTGATAATCTTTATGGCAACCTTCTTGCCCAGCACACAATGTACGCCAAGCTTAACCAAACCTACAGAACCATTAAGCCATTAGGAAGCGGATAGGAATGTTAACAATATGTGTTTTTACGTACCAGTTTGACCCTTGCCAAGGGTCTTCTCCAACCGGTAAGGGCCGACAAATTGATGATTCTCCGGCGCTGAATTGTTTTCCTTTTGCATTTTGATGAATATGTAATTGTCCCGAGCTCGCTACCACGACCACTACACACTGACGACACCAATTTCGAAAACAATAACAGCAACAGCAACAACAGCAACCTTTCCATACAACAGGGTTGTGCAACCTAACCTAGATTTTTTCCTTTCCTTTCTCGTTTCTCGTTCGTATTTCCTGTCGCGTGTGGACTTGAGTATTAAGGAAGAACTTCGTTAGAAAGAGTATCGATGCAGTATCACTAAATGCCGATTCCAAGTCATTCCAGGTAGTCGAAGTCCTTTTCTATCTCTCGATTATTACGGTAATATCAATTAATTTGAGTATTTCATGTGCTTCATCTGAAAGAAAAAAAAAAACGAAGTGAACCATGAATCCTTGAGCTGTCAAACGACGACAGGGAGAATGCGGGAGGCATTAAAATTTCTCAATGAATTTTATTGTGATCCGGTTCTCGGTTCTCATAACTAGCCATCAAAGAATCACCATGAAGCGGAGCGCGGATACGATATACGAGCACGAGGACGAGCACGAGCACGGGGGTACGAGTAGTGCAATGACATTCTTATGCAAGGAGAAGGGATATAAATCAACCGAGCACCCTCGTTCGTTCCCGGGGATATATAGTATGTACCGTTGCATGTGTGCCTCTAGGGGTGGAATGTTTAAGTGAAATGAAGAAACACGAGGATGACGGAAAAATGAAGCGTCTAGTCGGGCCGAAGACGGCCGGAGGGGTAGGTTACGACGACCAAGTTAATAACACAAATAGTTTTTGAAGTTTTCTTAAACGGTTCTCGTTGTTGGTGTGTCATTTGTCCACTTCCTGGGCCCCGGTCATCGACTGGGAGAGATGGGGGAATTAGATAAAGTGAATGGTGAAGGAGAAATCTAAGGGCCTTCGAGACGAGATGTTGAAGTTTTGCCAGCGGTGGGATTTCCGGTTTACTTTATGATTTCCTTCTTTCCTTTCGATATTCGTCGTTGCATCTTGGTGATTAGATATGTAAGTTGGCCGAAGATGTCTGGAGACAAAGTGAGGGTTGTAGAGCAACCGACGGGGCATTATGTGATGTTGCAGAATGAGCATTAAATGGACACTTTTAAATGATGACTATGACGTTAGGTCACATGGAACAATTGGAAATATGCTAAGGGACGTTGAGTGCGTTTGGTGCAGTAGTCAAACTCGCTATTGGGTTTGAGGAGAACCTATTAAATATAAAGGAAATGGCTGAATGCGCTTCAAATTCAAGCTTACTTGTCAAAAAGAGGCTAAAATTTTGATCTTGATAGGATGAGAGAGTGATAGATGATACTACGTCATTCAATACGGCACCTCCTTAGTCAGGAAAGGGGCAAGTATCAGAGGTATTTCAACAGGAAAAGGTTAGTATGAGCCTCGTGAAGATATGAATACATCCGCGTCGTTTAATATAAGTGGAATTTCTCCGAATTCCCTTGATGCTGATGAACAAGGCAACTTGCGCTGAGGAAGACTAACCTTGCAGTAAGAGAACACTCAGTAAAAGCTGCTTAAGGCCCTTGAACACAACATCAGATATCATCTACTGGCTCCAATTGTGGCCTACAAGGGTACAATTATTTAGAGAGAAAAAAACGTTTGTCGATATTCACCACATGCCATGGCTTCGAAGGCGTCGGAGGCTTTTAGAGCTTTCTTATAAAGGATCCAAAGGAAACTGGGTTTATCCAATCTTAAGTTACCTGCGGTCTGGTAAATGCTGAAAGGGCGTTGAGCTGATTTTCTAAGTCTTAAAGAATTAGTGAATCACGAGGATTTAGCCCTTATGTACTTTAACACCAAGCTGACAGTGGATAAAGCTGTTTACCAAAGCCCCTAAAGTCGTCTATACCTGCTATCGTTAGTTCATATTTAAATATTTGTTAAGCTGATATAACCAAATAGCCTCCTCGTCTGGGGGCGTTATATGAACAATGCTAGTGCCTGGCAAGTTGAATAAATGGTTATCCAGTAAGAGGTGTCATTTTAAAATTTGCTATATTCTTGGACTATTAATGCTTAATTGTCCATATAACGATTTTCAATAAGCAAATATTAGAAAATACCTAAATATGGATAACATATACCAACAAATTGTCCTGAAACAGAGAAAATTTACTACAAAAATATTGAAAATATCACGTTTTAAACAGTTGGGGGTGTTTTTGATCGCCATCAAGCACCTTCTCGCGTTATGGTAATCATCACCGATGGTTGAGCTGTTAAGCCGAAGGTCTGTAGTTCAAGTCCATCCATAGTCAAGACCAATTCCTGTACGGAAAAACTGTGCAACAACATCAGTTGTGAATGAGAGATGATCAAAAAGTGCTGATGAAGGCATAACACTGGCAGCATAAGATCACTTCAAAATTCATACTCTGTGTGTGCATTTAATATAACACCTTAATCATATGGAAACAAAAGAGTTACTGTGAACTACAACCAACGCAAATTCAGTCGAATCTCTCAAATCCTATTTAGGACAACCACCCCCGGTGAGTGAACGAACATCTTCGACGCAAACCAAGAGCGTACACTGTTGAACCTGCACGAAAAAAAAAGGACAAAAAAACCTTTTCGCACAGCTATAGGACATTTAATCAATACGTGTGAAGATCTCGGACAAGTTAGTGATGTTTGGCAATGTCAGCTTAAAGAGTGGCCGCTATGGCCGAGAGAGTGTGGCTGAAAATCCAGAAGAGTCTATTTTGAGACGATCACAGGATATACTCGTATCATTGAGTCTCGATCTACGTGCTTATAAAGGCTCATTGGGACAAGCAAAGGCACAAAAGCACCCCGACATTTATTTTATTTTCTCTGGAAAACAGAACAGAGAAGGAGCTTCAGCGATGTAGAGCTAAGGTGTTCGGTACATCTCACGTCCGTCCCAAAAATTTGTGACCAAGCAAATGCAGGCCAGTCACAGGGGAAATGCTCCACTGTGTGGTAGTTCTCGTCACAAGCTTCACTGATAGGAAACACGTTGGGGGGCTCAGTAAAGGTGAATCGGCCATCATTAGGGACCCCACCTGTAAGTCCTTCGTAGTCAAATCTTCTCAATGGTTAGGGGAACCCGCAGACTTCTTGCAGACATCGGGGTATACGTTTCGCCAACCTTTACCTAGAACAGTTTCACCATTTGTTTCGGAGTACCTGAAGGGCCCAGTCTTTGACGAAGGGACCGACCAAGGAAAAGGGCTGAAAGCAGGCTTAGACCCTGAGAAATCAGCTCTTATTTTATATCTTATTTCCCGACATACAGACCAAAGCCAGGCGTGCTCTGTACGGCATCTGTAAAGCCGAGGCGAACAGTCAAACAGTTTGTAACGTGCTAATGAGATAGTCCTGGTGGAACAGACAACTGATTGGTATGAGATGATAGGTTTTATCATTGCTGTGTAGATCCAGAGGACCAAAAACGCCCTTGAATTGAAAAAAAACCGACATCACTTAGCCGTTTTGACTTGGAAATCGCGATGGTGACGCGAGTTAAGCATGAACTGCTTCGTTCGTAACAATTTTCGTTTAAAGAGGATTAACTGAAAGCCAATTTCTCCACTCCTCGATCACATTTAGTGCTGCCTTACAACACAGTGTAGCCCAACATAAACCGACAGAAGAACGACATTATTTGTATAGATTTGGACGTGTTCTTCGGGAACGCTTAGAGTCGTAAACAGTGAGCTGACCGCCATGCACGGTAACAGCGAGGACAGAACAATACCTCGTAGACAGCCTCTGTTTCTCCGGAGATCAGAGTCTCATCTACGCCGTGTTGTCTAGCAGAATTGCCCATACCTTCAAGAGCTGTACTATCAAGCCATGGGTATCGCCCTACTTTCGTTGATTGGGTGCTGGAAATGAATTGCGTCACCCAACGATTTTGAATCCCTTTTTGTCTGAAATTTGTGCTATAGACCTGGGCATTTATGTTCAGTAAGATGGCGCCATATGCTGGTGAAAAACGGCTCTAATGGGTGACAGATTTCCTAGAAGTTTAATTTCTCGAAATAGAGTCTTCGATCGGGCGCCAAGATCATACTAAAACCACGTCCTTTTTTTGGCTTTAAATCTTTGCCAATGCTTCACTGTTGATTCATGCACTAAAGCAAGTATCGGAGCTGTTAGTCACGAAATGCTGCCGCAACTATGAAATTTTCATCAAACGAGAAACTATTTATAGGTAGAACCGAGGCGAAAGTTTGGTAGATGTAGTAATTTTCGGAGCTTGTACTTTAGATTGGAACAAAAATATCAGCACTTTTCACTAAAATCTTGGGTTTTTCTATTGATTTAAAATGACACCTCTTGTTGGATAACCGTATACATCACTTGTTGAAAAATTGCAATTTTTTTTTTCTTCGTTTTGTTTTCTCTTCGTTTACTTCTTTCTTTCTGAGGCATTTGCCTTCCGCTGGAGCTCTCAGACACATTTGCTGATCCACTGTACACCCCACTGAAGAAACTGGCTGACCCTTATGAGATATAAACTCCCTGAAATCGTCATCAGAGACCAGAATACTAACCACTAAGCCACGATACTACCCTAAAAATATTTTCTCACTCAATACGAAGCATCCTGTCTCCGAAGGACTAAACCTGGCCCCAAAAAGTGATATGAGTTCTATAATTACTTCCCAAGCCCCACCGTATCAAAGAGAGCAAAAATAATTGCCTGCAAAGCTTCCATAACGACCTTGGCGCCCCTAAGTAATTGCATGGACGTCAGCTTTCATTCAATACTACCTTGCCTGTCACATCTCGTATTTTTCACTACGAATAGGCAAGCTCATTCTGACCATCAAAAGCGAAGATAAAAATAGAAAACCAATGTTTACCCGGCAAAAAAGGGTGAAAGGAAAAGCTGTAATTGCACTACTCTGTCATCTAAGCTTCCCATAGCCATTGTCATAAAATCCATAAAACCAACAAAACAAATAAACTGATCCACCTAATGAGCACCAGCCACTCAAGCAATTAAATCCAAACACTGCCTGCCTCTTGCATATCCATATTCCGTCTCATTAATATGATAAATAAACGATGGGACTCATTACTTTGAATGCCACGCAGCTACAACGACTAAGAAACGATCAACAAACACTTGAGAACGGAAACTATCTTCATTTTCACATTCCCTCCCTCCGAGTGGGCTGTAGCTGAGCCGTTGAAATTATCATGAACTGGCCGCATGAAAAGAAAAATGAAACGAAAAGGTGCAAGTACACTTCACTCGAAAGAAATAAGGCATAAAGGACACAATTCAAAGACGAAAACTCGACTTGATGTAAATACTTGTCCTTAGGATGAGGACGGCGACGAGTAAAGAGACTCGCGTAATCCTGGCCATCTGAATTCGTCTTCTTTTTTTTTTCGTGCTCTTTTGAAGTCAATTTATCCCAAGGATTTGTTTTTTAATTAAATTTTAGACTAGGACAAAAGGAAGCTTTTTAGCACTCTTCGTCCACACGGGGGTGAGGAGCAAAAGAGAGAGAGAGAGAGAGAGAGAGAGAGAGAGAGCGAGAAAAAAAGATATAAAAACCAGATGTTACATGGAAGTGACCCCAGCAGCCTGATACAATCACAGCTGGCCTACAGGAACTGCATTGAAATCGCACTCAGGTACCCTTAAAAGGTCGCGGAGGGGTGGTGAGAACGAGGAACAGGAAACAGGGATGAAAAAAAAATGTAAAAGTCAATCACACCCAAACCTGTCGTCTAAGCACTATGATCACGTTTCGTTCATATAACACTCACGACGGCTGCGGCGGCGGCTAATTTTCTCCCGTCAACGCGACCCGAGAACAACGAACGAGAGTGCACCCAGAGAATCCTTTTACGTAAGATGCCCTAAGCACTTCCTCCTCTGCTTTTTCGTTAGTTTTTTTTTTCACACTCTCCGGCTAGTTGGATTGGAAATATGCATTTTTGCTTCACAGCAACATGCGCCTGCTTTCACTACACCGTTAAATCATTAAAAAAAAAAACCGATTCGCGACCGCACTGTACAACCGCAATTTGATTTTAATTCCCCGACAGAGACTACGAAACAAAAAAAAAGGAAAAAAATGTTTTTTTACACTTTCTAGTGGAATTTATTGGATTTTATCGGTCCAAAAAACCTGCTCGCTCTCTCGCTCCTTCTCTGTCTACTCAATCGCCACACATATCCGCCATATTTTCGTGAAAATCGATACAAGCTCCTATTAGTTGGGCGAATTTTCCTTGCTTGCTTGCTTCCAGCCCTGCACCGTGATGTGTTGTTTAAACCAAAATCGAAATCGAAAACGAAAAAAAAAAAACCAGAACGAACCTCACTCCCAGCACGGCAACGAATCTTGAGACGGTAATACACTAGTTCGCTTGTTTTTCATTTTCGATTAACATTTTCTTTTGTTCTTTCTTCAACAATCATTTTTCGATCAATTTCGAAACTCAATTACGGCCAGGACACTCACTTCACTTGTCATGCACTACACTACACTTGGATGTCTGTTGTTATCCTTGCTCCTGGTTGATTGTACTTGGGTTTTACCTGATTCTGATCGGTTTTCGTCTCGGTGCATTCGATGAATTGATAGTATATTTGGTCGGGTATAGCAGAAGTAGGAAACTAACGTCTTGAGCCTGTGTGTTGAATATAAAACAAATGTGATATCCGCTATAATACGTACTTGACGGGGGAGGTGGAGGAGAGATGGTGTGTTGTTTGTAGGTTTTATCCTTTTTATCTACATTTGTGGAACGCTTGAACTTGCTCTCGCTCTTCTTCGACTATATAACGAAATGTGCACGCAATTCGAATTCAACCCTTAAAGTAGTGGCAGGGGGAGGAAGACGAGCATCGGGTGGTATGTATGTGGAAATGAAAGGAAAGGAATTCAATTGAATTTGACAGGTCGTTCGGATATTCGGATATTTGGTGCACATGTGCAGTGTAAATTCACCGCTAGGGTGGTAGATGAGTTTTTTTTTTCTGCTCCTTTTGTGGATGATTTTCGAGTATGCGGAAGTGGGGTGAATTTCATTGAGAGCAATGGGTGCATTTGACAGCTTTTATTAGTGGTGTGGTGAACTCGGATGGGAGATGGTGTGTTTTGTTTCTCACTGAGCACCTGATGATATGCTAATGTTTTTTCGAGTAGATTGTTGCTCAGCTTATTACTGAATAGAGCTCGAACTGACGTTTTGAGGTTCGCGTCTCCGATTGACCTGTGGTGAGAATATTAAAATTTAATGAAAATAAAAATAGTTTTTCTGGTTTTAGTTATATAAATCTGAGGAAAAATCGAAATTTAATGATAAATTTGAATTTTTTTTTAAAAAATGTAGTCTGAGTGTGGCAAGGTCCACACACTTACCCAGTAGAAAGCAAAAAGTGTAAGCAAGAAAGTGTATTTCCTCAGTTTCGAAATTTAGTAAATTTTCATGTTTTAGTTTTTTCATTCATCCACGACAAATCGGTCGACCGATTTTACTGAAAACTTATTTGAGTTTAAATTATGCAATTATGCGTTGAATGA
This sequence comes from Merodon equestris, assembly GCA_958301585.1. Lineage (NCBI taxonomy): Eukaryota > Metazoa > Arthropoda > Insecta > Diptera > Syrphidae > Merodon > Merodon equestris. The sequence goes on from OY284414.1 coordinate 18,994,062, forward strand.
AGCCGATCCTACGTCGATATCATTTTTTGTTCTCGAGATAATCGAGGCGAAAAACACCTTACGAACATGCGAATATACGAGGGTGGTCCGATAAGTACTTAGCCTACAAAAGAAAAACAAACATTTTGGAGGAATTGCGATTTATTTTTCAATATGGTCTCCTTTTAGCTCCATACATTTGACCCAGCGATGCTCCAACTTCTTTAACCCGTCTGAAAAATACGTTCGAGGTCTGCAAAGTAGGCCTCCGTGGCGGCGATGACCTCCTCATTCGACTGAAATTTCTGCCCGGCGAGTGACTTTTTCAAGTTTGGAAACAAAAAGAAATCGCACGGGGCCAAATCTGGAGAATACGGTGGATGGGGCAGCAGTTCGTAGCCCAATTCGACCAATTTGGCCGTGGCGAGGGCGGAGGTGTGAGCCGGTGCATTATCATGGTGGAAGAGCACTTTTTTCTTCGCCAAGTGGGGCCGTTTTTTCTTCAATTCGGCGTCGAATCGGCCCAATAATTTGGCATAGTACAGCCCTGTGACCGTTTTGCCCTTCTACAGGTAGTCGATGTGGATCACACTTTGTGAATCCCAGAAAACGGTGGCCATCACCTTTCCGGCCGATGGGACAGTCTTCGCCTTCTTCGGAGCACGTTCGCCAGGTGAAGTCCACTGTTTCGACTGTTCCTTGGTCTCTGGTGTGTAAAAATGGATCTATGCTGCGTCGACTGTCACGAAACGACGCAGAAACTCCTTCGGATTCCGCTTAAATAGCGTCAAACACTGCTCTGAAGTGGTCTCACGGTTGCGCTTGTTGTCCGGAGTGAGCAAACGCGGAACCCATCGCGCCGACAGCTTTCTCATGCCCAAAATTTCATGCGTGATATGACCCACGCTATCTTTTGAAATGCCTACTGTCTCAGCTATCTCGCGCAACTTCAATCGGCGGTCTGGCAATACGAGATCGTGGATTTTTGTCACGTTATCCTCCGTGGTAGCCGTTTTTGGGGCACCGTGACGTGGCTCATCAAAAACCGACGTGCGACCACGTTGAAACCCGTTAAACAAATTTTTGATGATCGCCATCGAAGGAGAAGAGTCACCGTACACAGCACCCGAACGCTCTTTGATTTCACTGCGCGATTTCCCTTTCAAAAACAAGAATCGAATCACCGACCGATATTGCTCTTTTTCCATTTTTCTAAAACCCGCGGACACTCCCGCTTCCACACGCGGTCAAAACAAAATTACGAGTCCGATCCGGCTGAAATTTCGACAGTAGCCGTCTACTAGAATGTACTATACGATAGTAAGCTGCTCTTGCGATACTGGCTCCATCTAGCGGTAAGGCAAAGTACTTATCCGACCCCTTCGTACATACATAAAAACATCAACTTAAAAACTATAGTAGTTGACTCTAGGGACCTTGAACCGTGGAGATATGTCGAAATTGGAAATCCATTAAATCGGCTTTATTACAAAAATTTCCCACCCCATGTTTGAACGACACCAAGCCCGGGCTGAATCTGCTTTCTTTAGTTGGTTGAAGGCTGATACAATCTTTTATTCGTGCAGTCTGATATCATTTTAGCCAAGCTTGTGCAGGTCGGGGTTGAGTCTCATTTAATTCCTTTAAAAGCCATAGGGAAATCACCCAGATTCCAATCCTGAGTCATTAACGTATAGAGCTCGCTCGGTAGAAAGGTTTGATGAAGCTTTTCGACCAAAGCATACTCAAGAAGGGGTCCCTGTACTTTTGTTATAGGCCTTCAAGTCACATATGAGTACCTCGCATTGTAAAGAGCTTTTCAATAAGGGCGGGTAGATGTTGAAATGGAATGAAACTGTGTGTGAGGTATTCACAAAATTTTATGTGAAAGGCCCGTGTATGACATTATGTATGGATTATGACATCGTTTAAATGCCCGCCTCGGCCTCTTACAGTGACCTGAGTCTTTAGGAAATTCCACAAGAAAACATCTTGTGAAGTCAAATCGCATGACATTGATGGCCAATTCGGGTCACCTCTGCAAGAGATAACTTTACTCTCAAATCATTCATGCAGAATGTCAATGCGCTGTGTGGCACGTAGCGCCGTCCTGCTGAAACCACATGTCTTCTAGGTCCTTATCGTTCAATTTGGGCCGCAAGAAATTGGGTATCATCATTCTGTAGCGCTCGCCATTGACACACTCAACCTAACTGGGGATTGGTGTCGTCGCATATATGGCAATTTTGCTTGTTAACACAGCCATTCATCCAACAATGTGACTCGTCGGTAAAGATGATTTTCCAGCCAAAATTGGGGTACCCTTCCAAACGCTCCGAAACTCAGCCAGCGAACGCGAAATCGTGGTCTATAGTCATGAACTTCGAGGTCCTGGATCAAATGAATCTTATACGGATGTGGATCCTTCATTCCACATAGAGTGAAGAGTGTCAAACTTAAGGCAAATGCGTAGTATGATTCGAGCTGTACAGATGCTATCAGATTGAGACCCCTCTGAGGAAAACAGGAGTAAGTTTAAACAAGGCAGAAATGGCTGCAATGCATTGATTCGGCGTGTCAAATTCTCCCATGACCAAAAGTTGAGGCGAAAAGTGCTAAATTGCCCCAGAGGTAGCAAAAACTTTTGGTCATTTGTGAAAAACATAAAGAATTCTCCCTCGTCCTCAATTCCTACGCTCGTTGACAATGACATCCCAGCTGACAGCTCTTCAGACAAAGCCAATCTGCTAGCCGCACATTTTGCAGCCAGCTCAACGCTCCCAGATTGCACTTTGTCTCCGCCTGAACTTGATAACGTAGAATCTTCTATGGGACAAATCCACTTTCGCACTCGTACAGTTGCAAGAGTACTTAAGGATCTCAACGTCCACAAATCCGCTGGCCCTGATGGTAATCCCCCAATACTTCTGAAAAGGTGTTCTTTCACGATGGCAAAACCACTGCATAAGCTTTTTCATCTTTCCTACACTTCTGGTCTCTGTCCGAGTACATGACCAGCATTTGTCTAGCCCGTGCCTAAAAAGGGCGAATCTTCGTTTCCGATTTCCTACCGACTTAGAGTACTAACGCCCCTTCTTTCTAATGCCATGAAAACGCTTAGCTTATGAAATATCTTGAATCGTGGAAACTTCTTAATGCCCCGCAGTACGATTTCCGCAGCAACAGGTTCACTGGTGATTTGGTGACAAATCTCACCGAAAAGTGTAACCAATTCTTGCACCATATCGGCGAAAGCAAGATTGTTGCGCTTGATATTTCAAAAGCATTTGACAAAGTTTGGCATCAGGCTTTTTTGTCGAAAATGCGTGCTTATGGTAACGATGAGTCTCTTCTTCTATGGATTAAAAATGACCTCTCGGACCGTTCAGTTCAACTTTTTTTTGGACGGTTTCAAGTCTGATATTCGACAAATAAACGTTGGTGCCCCCGGGGCTCTGTTCTATCACCAACTCTCTTCCTCATTTTTATAAATGATCTCTTAACTGTGGCCTCTTCTTTATGGCCGCAGTACTAGTGTCTTCATGTGACAAGCTCCGAGTTCTTCAATTCAATTCAACTGCTACTCCTAATCCAATATACTCCTCCGCCGATGACAGTATTCTTAGCTTTTCATAATCGTTCCAGGACTCAAGTTCCTGCTCTTCGGCCATAGAACTCTAACGGCAACGTATGTTAAGCGCATTCAATGCCGAGCTTGACAGCATAATTAAATGGGGTATAAACAATAGAGTGGAATTTAATGCTTCTAAATCACAATGCTGTCTACTGTCAATCAAGCTAACAATCAATAATCAGCCATGAACGTTAAATGGCGCTAGTATCGATGAAACCGAAAGACTTTCCATCCTTCGTTTGTGTGTAAATAAAACTCTTAGTTAGAATGATCACATAGTCGAGGTCGCCAAGAACGTTGCGAAGTGTCTAGGTTTCCTCAAACGATGCAAGAAATATTTCACCCCCTCCGAACTTGCTTCAATTTAAAAGGTCCACATCTGCCCCAAAGCTTGAGTACAACGCTCATATCTGGCTTGATGCTTCCAAAACCTCCTGGCAGCACCTGGTAGACGGAATACAAAAGTGAGGGATAAAACTCATAGGAGACAACAATATCCTCGAAGAAGTCGATCGACTCACTCGACCATCTCTATTTCATAGTTATTTTAACAAACAAGCCTCAAGTGAGCTAGCCAATTGCATTCCTCCCTTTCAAGAATTTAACCGAAATACTCGTCTCGCCCGGAATGCTCATCAGTTCATCATCAAACCTGTCGTCGGACACACAGTCAAATTTAGAGGCTCGTCTTTTAACTGAACCACATCAATGTGGAATGCTCGTTCCAGCTCAATTTTTCCCACTCATTACAATCCACAAGCATTTAAAATCAATGTGCAGCAGTACCTCCTTTCTATGTCTTGACGTTTAGGGGTAGTCAAAAAATCGAAAAACCTTATCCTATCGGATGTACGTAGATGGGGTTAGAAAGATCAGGTTTCATACTAAAAAACAACTTCTCTGATAGTTTTGTGGTGGACTTAGTTTTACTTGAGCGCCCATCAAAAATGGTCATCAATATACGCCGTTCAAGAAATAAGGTGACTTTATTTTTGTTGAAAATATGTCCTTATTCATCAGTATCTACTTTGTCCCCTTGAAAATAGTTCCTCTCAGATGTGATACACTAGCGACACCGTCTTTTCGGTCTTTATTTCCTCAATCGTGTCAAATCTTCCATCATCAATCTTCGTCAGTTCAGTTTTAAGAAGAGAAAAAAGTCGCAGGGGTTCAAGTCCGGTGATTACTGTGAGTGAGGCAATTGACCAGGAGCTGAAAATTGTACAAAAAAACGTTTGAAATCATTTGAATAAAGCTGGATTCAAAAAGAAGCTCGATATATTTAGTCCCACAAGTGTTAACCTAAGACAACCTCATCAGCCTAATCGCAACAAAGTCAAGCCCTTTCTGAAGCAGTTGGTGACTGGTGATGAAAAGTGGAAAAAAGCCTTTTGATTCGAGCTGAGCCTGCACAAATGGCGGCCAAGCCAGGATTGACGACCAGGGAAGTTTTACTGTGTGATTAGTGGTATTGGCAGGGAATCGTCAACCATAGGCTGCCCCTCTACGCTTTTTGTTTAAACCTGTATTATCAGCAATTGAACCAGCTTTGGAAAATAGGGGACGAATTGTGTTAAATCACGACGACGCCAGGCCGCGCACATCCTGTCCATGGCGAATGATTTTACTGGTGAAAAATTTGCCTCAAGAGAAGCTTGTGAAAAACTGTTCCGACTAGGGCTCTATGAGGGAGACATAAGGGCTTAAATTTCATACAAAAAAAAATGGATAGAAAATGCATGAATACAAATGAAAAAGAGGCGTCCAACAAGAAGTGTCATTATAAATTAATATAAAAGCTGTAATTTTTTTATGAAAAGTAGGGATATTTTGACTTTAATCTAATCGGCACATCATTTTGTGTAAAAAATCACAATCATGTTCAATCATTTCAAGCACCAACTCAGCAAAAGGCAATACGAACCATACACACTGGAAGAAAACAAAAGAGAAACCTGGCAAGCCGACTAAGATGCTCCAGGCATGCTCCAGATTTTTTTGTTTGATCTTACTCTTACAACACCGGTGATCTCCAGTCGTGTCAGCCCACTGATTTGCATGTATACTTGTGGGGCAGTTTAATGGTGGTATATGTGTCCCTAGGCTCACCTTGGTGTTTTCAAAATTGCCTAGATGTGATTTTTGTTTACCTTTGTTTTAGGTAACAAGCGTGAGGTATCGCTGCAGGGATATTCTTAACCCGTCCCTGCACGGAAATTATTCTACCTTAAATAAAATATATATATATAAAGTATATACATAATATATATTTAATATATATATCTTTTTTTATTTTTTTTTTTTTATTTTTTTTTATACGTATATATACCCTACTACTACCTACCCTTCCCTAGCCTATGTAAGCCTGCCATTGGTGTTAAGCAGGCGATGCCTTGAAGAGGCTGAAGCTCTCGAAGTGTCCACTGACGTAGCTCTCTCCAGCCACCAACAGCGTTGATGCTGTCGGACTACGTCTCCTCGATCCCGGCGTGAGACCGATCTACAGAACCTGAGGCGCTCGGGCTCACGGAGCGCGACATCGGGTTCGTAGAGGAATCGCCGTTCCACGGAATTGCGACCCACGTGGAAGATTAGCGGTACCGCCAATCTATCCTGGATCAGCCCACATCTATCTAAATAGAGGAATGCTTCTGGCGGCACAAAGCCATTAAGGCGCACTCTCTCGTGATATAAATCGTTGGGGTAGTAAGCCCCGAAGATCAGGCTATTGACCGAAGTCATTGCTCTCGCAACGTGGCTTCGAATCAGTTTGATCAAAAAATTATCTATCCGTACAATCCTGGCCCTATTGTATAGGACCTCGTTCGGGTAAAATTTCGTGTACTCAGATTCGGGTGTCCTATGTAGCCCCAGACACGTCCTGAGACATTGTCTCTCAAACACCCGAATCCTTTCCATTAAGCTGGCTCTCACATTGAACCAGACGGGACATCCATAGGCAACCATGGGCCTGATTAAGGCCATGTAGCAGATTACCTTCACCCTAGAATCAAGTTGGCTGCTATGAAACAGCCATCTTGTCAGAGCGAAAGCGCCCCGGGCCCTTGCCAGAGCAGCATCTACATGTTTGTCAAAATATAGATATTGATGCAGCACGATCCCAAGATATCTGACCACACTTTGTTTCGCCAGTGAACGCCCGTCCGGTCCTAAAATTAAGAACCTGCGCCAGTTTTTTCTAGTGTCCCGAGAGGCCCTAGACAAAGGCGTTCGGAACAATATAGATTCTGATTTCTGGAAGTTGATTTTCAACTTCCAGTCATCACAATACTGCTGAATTTTTTCGAAGTCACGCTGCAGAAGAGTAACAATGACGTCGATCGTTGGACCTGATCTGTACGCGATTAGGTCGTCTGCGTACGCTATTGAATGGTGAAGAGAAACTAGCAGATCGCTTAGGTAAATGCTGAAAAGGATCGGCGAATTTACCGTACCCTGTTGCAGTCCATTTTTGATTTCAAATGTTTGGGTAGAAGTCACGTTGGCAATTTTCACTACGAACTTTCTACCTGTTAACATGTCAAAAATCATATATAGCAGTGGTTTACTTATGCCCAGTCGACTGAGCTTGTAATAAAGACCTTCTAACCATACGGTATCGAAGGCTTTTTCCAAGTCAATCAGACAGGCACCCGTGCATTGGTTCTTGCATTTATTCCATTGGACATCCGACACAAGCTTCGACGCGGCATGAATAGTGTCATGCCCCGCTCTGAAACCGAATTGGTTATCCGGGCTGATTTTATTGTCCTCAACCCATTTAGACAGGGCCCTATGGATCACCTTCTCGAAGACCTTGCTGATACTCGGAAGGAGACTTATTGACCGGAGATTTTCCGGGTTAGAGGTGTCCTTACCCCTCTTGGGGATTGGTTGCTCCACCGCTATCTTCCAGTGCACTGGATAATATGCATTATTCAGTGCATTGTTGAACAGGATGGTGTACCTCTCTACAGCCACTCGCGGAAGGTGCCTAAGCACAACATTGGATATACCGTCGACTCCCGCGGATTTTTTCGAACATAACACAAAAATAAAAAAACTTATCACCGGACCACGATAGGACTTCTCTGAAAAATATGTTCGAAGTAAGGCTTACCCGATGAATTCTCAACTTGTACCAACTGTGCCAATTATATGGGCATAAGTCTCCATCACTATTGAGATCTTCTTTGTCGTGTTGTGTGACCCGTAGTGCACAATCTTGTTATTTTTAGGCTGTAAAAATCCACGATGGACCATATATTCTGTTCACACCATGGCAGATCTGCGAAAAAACTCACTGATTTTAGCTCGACACACCCCACCTTTTTTGTTGACTTTTAGGCCGCATATGTCGGTGTCTATAAAGACGAACTGTCGTTTTTCGACATCTTTGCCAAAATCGTCTTGCTATGCAGAATAACAAGGTCGTTATTATTACGCTTGGCAATGACCTAAAATGGATTAGGCAGATCGACGATAACATGACAGATTCCTCCACTATCACTCTAGAAAAAAAAAACGCGCGGGACGCTCTGGCTAAGAGGCACCATCTATTTTATGCCTGCACCACTGCTTGCATAAGCCGATGATATTAACGCGACGAACACACAAGTCTTTGACAGGACTGAAAGGCAAACTGCTAAAGGAGGTCTGAAAGTATATTAGGGCAAAGCCAAACACATGCTATCGTCAAAAAAATACGGATCGCCGAAATATAGCCTTTGCCTCCTACCATTTCAAAATGTTCAATGATTCCAAGGACTAGTTACCCGACATCGACACCTGCACTTCAAAACCTCAATCCCATATAAAACGAAGGAACACTACTACTCCGGCCAGAAAAATCTTTCATTCCAACCCCGACGGACGACGCGGCACAGGACGACCACATTTAAGGTAGCGCTGGTGTAACACTGGAACCAGCTGGCTAAATATCGTGTTAACTGGAGAGGTTTATTGGTTGAGGAAAGGTTCACCACGAACCGTAGTGCCATCTAGGTAATCGTGATAAATAGTCAACGAAATCGCTTTATACGTTGTTTGCTAACTTCATAAGCAGGTAGGCCAAGATCTTTATGTTAAAGTGTTACGGATGGGACCAATTGCAGTGATCGATCGAATTGAAGACTTGATCACAATTTCAGCTATTGCATCAATACTTTCAGCTGACCTTGATGGACGAGCAGTTGAAATTGGAGTCTTCACATCACTAATCGTTCCGATACGTTTTATTTTTGTCCATTTTTTTTTGTCCATAAATTGTTTGCTTTTTGTTAGTCTAACCCAATACCTTCCTTTTTCCTTTTCCCGGCGTTGTTATGGTCAGAAGTATAGGACCATAACCTTCCCACTTAACTGCATTCCTACTGGTCCGCTTGTGGGTGTTATATAGTTGAATAATTTTGTCTGGCAATACTGCCAAAATGACACTTAACGCATGTAAAGCTCGATATAATAATGTATAATAAAACTCTCTTCTTCCGTGACCACCGAAAGAGAAACACGTGTTTTCCCTTGTCCGCGTAATTATAAAAGTGGGGTCCGCCGGTTTGACCTCAGAAAGTAGCGGCAGGCTTCCCGGTTTGGGAATACTTCATCGCTGAGGCCAATCAAATGCTGGTGTTTTTGCACCAATTGTTTTTCGGCCTGCCTTTTTTTTTTTTTTTGTGACACGGGCATGCTCCCAATACCAAATGTCAAAATAGCAGTCAGTGCTCATAAATGATCACTTTACATTCGTAAACTTTAAAAAAGTTTCGCAATGCAGAACGTGTCCATCACTGTACAAAAAAAAATCTAATCAGATCCTTAAAACAAAACCGCAAACTAGTTTTTCTGGTCTAATTTAAAAAGTGGATTTAAATATTCCACACGCACAGTTTGAGGGCCGCTGTTGTGCTATCAGTCTGACATTTTTCTCGACATTGAGCATTTGCAATTTAAAATTGATTCTCTCGTCCGCTCTTGCCCAACAAACAATTCTCTCGAATGAAAACAAAACAAGCGACAGACGTGCATCTCTTGGATTCGTAGTTCAAAAATAAACTTCAATCTCATCCCTTCCGCTTCAAAGACTTTCTATTTCTTATGCTATTCCACGTCGTTGAAGAAGCCGAAAAACAATTTTCCACTATTACCAACGCGACAGTCACCTTTCGCACTTAGATGTGTCGTTAAGTGTTTTGTATCTAATATCTGTTCCCGTGTTGCTGTCCGACTACTTCCTGTGGTCCTTTACGTTGAAAAATGCAGATTTCTTACATGAAAATCGCGATTTACGCGTTGACATTCTTCACCTACGCGTATTCGGGTTACGGTTCGAATGTCATAGCTAGTCTGCGTGATGCAATCATTGCGGCAGAGGCGATATTCGGCGATGTTTTTCAAAACGTGATTACTGTGGCCAAGAAATTCAAAGTGGTGCACGAGGTGTTCGATGCGGCCGTAGACGAAAATTGCGTATTCACTTGTCCGGGCGGTAATTATCCAACAAATAATTTGTTATTATTTACTCCCTGGCATCTCTACATGGGTGTGTGTGTGGGTGCGTGTGTTTTGACTGACGTGGTGTATGATTGGAATGACAGTTGTAAATGGTTACAGTCTGCGGCGAGGGTCATAGGTACAGTCTGCCATATGTGAAGGATTTTTATTTTGTTTGAGAATGATAGCTACATGGGCTAATACGCTTGTCATTTTCACATTTGCCTTGTTTAACACATGTTTTTTTATTTAGAGCTAATTTGAAGCAGATTTTTCCTCAGGCTTGTTAGAAAACATGCTTTAATTTGTTATTCATTGGATTCCGTATCTCGCTTTTATTTTCCAAGTTACACTTTCAACAGCTCGAATCAAAATGGCGAAAAATGTCCAGAAAGAATAGGCTATTTACTGAAGGTACATAGATACGTACATACAAGGGGAGTAGGTCCGACAAGTTATAAAAAGGAAAAAGAAGGACGAGTACAGCGGTGGTTTTTGGTGTTTCTTTTATGAAAAATCTAAACAGTTTCGTTATTTTTATGAATAAAAGTAAAAATGGAAGACTACCAAAATGTTAAGTTTCTTTGAAATTTCCAAATCCACATGAAATTTCACATTTGTGACATTCTTGACATTTCTTAACAATTTTTCGATCATAGATTAGAATAGGGATTCTGGTAACATTGTTTTAGCGCCTTCGTTTAAGCGCCAAGAACTCAGCTTCCTTACTTCATCTAATTGTCAAGTCTCTGAGACTCCAACATTACTTAGGTGGCGCTAAGGTTCAGGGTGAATCTGGGTCTCTTCAACTGACTGCTGACCGTAACTAGCTGGTTCCAATGCCACACGCCCAGTTGTGTCTTCTTACCTCTATGCGCCTCCTTAAAATAAATAAGGTTATCCACTGCTACATTGTTGCTTGGGGTTAAAGCCAAAGAACCTTCGGTCTATAAGGTCCCACCATCTTGCAACCTTACTCACCTGAATAAGCCAATGTTGCGAAATTTTTCTCTCGAGTCATCCAAGGTCCTCTTCATCCACTTTCGTTAGTGGAATGAGGTATTCTGAAGAGATAACTGACAACTAAATGTCTCGTCTCTTGTGTGTATAGTAAAACCCAAAGTTGTTCTTCCGCGCCTTTCTTACTCTTTCGGAAGAAGGGAATCACAATGGGCCTCTTGGCCTCCGAGTGGAAGTGATGTCCAACCATCACACTCCCCTTCTCTAACCTCTAACCTAACCTACTCTTTCGGAATGTTGTGCACTTTATAAGCATATAATTGTCTGTGGTAATTTCAATGCTGATCTGTTAAGAAATGACTCACGTGCATTTCAGTTGAAAGACTCAGTGTCCTCTGTTGTTTTGAGTATTGTAAATACCACCTACCCAACGCGCTTTGTCCCAGATTGTTCACCCAGTCTTCTTGATCTCATTATAGTCTCTGATCCCAAACTCGTCCTTCTATCTGATCAGTTATCTTTTGACATCTCTCATCATGACCTTCAACTAGTGACAACTTCCGCCTCTTGGATGCAGTGCAGACTGAAGTCTGGTCCCAATGACAAAGTTGATTCCTTTCAACCGATCCTAACCCAACTGTTTAATCAACATGTACCGACTAAAACAGTAAGAGTACAAAACCAAAACTGTCCACGATTTACCTCCAATGTGATTAACGTAATCAAAGTTCGAAATAAATTGCACAGTAGATGGAAGCACAGATTAACGAATGCCAATTGGAAAGCATTTATTAGACGAAGTTCTTAAATGCGCCATGACCGTTAAGTCTAACGCTATCGGAGAGGATGGTCTATCAATACGATTTATTAAACTTATTTTACCTCAGATTGTTAGCCATCTCACTCATGTTATTAATTTTTGCGTTACAACATCAACTTTTCCTATGTCTTGAAAAATTGCAAGGATACGTCAAGTCACTAAAAATACTAAAGCTAACTCCCCTTCTGACTACAGACCAATAAGCATATTACCTTCCTTATCAAAAACTGTTGAGAAAGTCTTAGAGAAGCAAATCCTAAACCATGTAGCTGCTAACAACTTGCTCTACCCGAAACAATCATTGCTTAGAGTCAATCACAGCTGCTCTGCTGCTATGATAAACCTACTTGGCGAAATAAGGCAGGATTATGACAAGGGCTAAGCTTTCGATAGGGTAGATCGCAACATCCTAGAGTGGAAGCTAATAAATTTGTTTCGCTTCAGTGATAGGGCGGTCAAACTTATTGGCAGCTATTTATCAAGAAGATTTCAGAGACTTACCTCTGGCGGTAAAAGCCTTAGTTCAAGGAGTTCCTCGAGGATCAATTCTTGGGCCATTATTATTCTGCTTGTTCATCAACGATCTCCCATCAGTCTGCTCGCAAACATCTGTACATCTTTATGCTGACGATGTTCAACAGCATCTAGGGAAGCCCTTCAGCCAGCTCTCTGAGCTGGCCCTTCAATTCGGCGTCGAATCGGCCCAATAATTTGGCATAGTACAGCCCTGTGACCGTTTTGCCCTTCTCCAGGTAGTCGATGTGGATCACACCTTGTGAATCCCAGAAACGGTGGCCATTACCTTTCCGGCCGATGGGACAGTCTTCGCCTTCTTCGGAACACGTTCGCCGGGTGAAGTCCATTGTTTCGACTGTTCCTTGGTGTGTACCAGTGGAAACATGTTTCGTCGACTGTCACAAAACGACAGAAACTCCTTCGGATTGCGCTTAAACAGCGTCAAATACTGCTCTGAAGTGGTCTCACGGTTGCGCTTCTTGTCCGGAGTGAGCAAACGCGACACCCATCGCGCCTACAGCTTTCTCATGTCCAAAATTTCATGCAGGATATGACCCACGCGATCTTTTGAAATGCCTACTGTCTCAGCTATCTCGCGCGGTCTGCCAATACGAGATCGTGGATTTTTGTCACGTTATCCTCCGTGGTAGCCGTTTTCGGGGCACCTGGACGTGGCTCATCAAAAACCGACGTGCGGCCACGTTGAAACTCGTTAAACCAATTTTTGATGGTCGCCATCGAAGGAGAAGAGTCACCATACACGGAATCCAAACGCTCTTTGATTTCGCTGCGCGATTTCCCTTCCAAAAACAAGAATCGAATCACCGACCGATATTGCTCTTTTCCATGTTTCTAAAATCCGCGGACACTCCCGCTTCCACACGCGGTCAAAACAAAACTACGAGTCCGATCCGGCTGAAACAGTAGCCGTCTACTAGAATGTACTACACGATAGTTAGTCGTAAGTTATTGCGATGCTGGCGCCATCTGGCGGTGAGGCTAAGTACTTATCGGACCACCCTTGTATGTAATTCTATTCTTGTTTCTTAGTTTTAGGCTTTTAGCTATAAATGTTAAACGAGTTCTACTTAATATGTATCTAAGTACTAAAAGAGCCGTTAATCTTATTGTACATCCCCTTGAGAGGGCTCTAGGTTTTAATTGCTTCGAGCCCACAGAAGCAAATATTGGCAAGTGTTATCCTTCGTCTGACCTCAGCGTTGTCACTAGTACGCCAAGCTTGGCGAAATTCTTGACTTACTTTCCTACTCCTACTCCTACTCCTCCATTTCACAGGGACTCTTCTCAGCTTACATGCTTAGATTTTACCAATCCACAAAGAAGGACGAAAGAATTAGATGTCCAATTAATGCTCCATTGCTGAACTCTCTTGCATTCCCAAACTCTTTCAGAGCATCGTGTACGATGCAATATTGCAAACCCATTTTCTCCCCAAATCAACATAGATTCTTAAAAGGTCGTTCGACAGCACTCAAAAAAAAGTTCAATTAGACTACAGTTTTTCAAACAATCCGTGCACTTAATGACGGCAGAGAAGCAAACATTGTTGCCAAGGACTTCAGTAAAGCCTTTTTCAAAATCTTACATTCACATCCTTGATTTCGTCTCCGATTTTATTCTATGGATCAAAGTATACCTAGAAGATCATCAGAATAATATTATTTTTAGAGCTTCTATTTCGTATCCAGTTAATGTCGCCTGTGGAGTCCCTCAAGGTAGCGACCTCGGCCCTGATATTTATCCTAACCATTAATGATGTTAACTGATATCGCTGATGATATGAATATTTCCAAACTATGTATTTGGTGTCAAAAAACCTTTTCGAGAGAAACCAAATGTCAAAGTATCACTTCCGTAATCGCTTCCCTTCACCTCCCAGGACCTACTTTATGTTGCTACCTTTTCCAGCTTTTCGGTTGACTTTTTTTTTTTTTACTTGAGGGCTAGTGTTAACAGATGGCATAGAGCACTCTTAGTAAAGCTGAGGATGTCCCTCGTAGGAGCTGAACTAATCCCCTCAGTCATGATTTCTTTGGGGAGAATACGTTTCCTAAGATGACAGAGGACTGCACACTCGCATAGTATGTGCTTTGCAGTTTCCTCATCTTTCCGAGTCTACACTCCGTTTCTGACGAGAGGGTTAATTTTCTTAAGATGATATCTCCGACTACAGTCCCGAAAGGTAGTTGACCAGTCTTCTGATATCGACTCTGTTATATTTGAGAATATTGTAAATCTCTTCGATTGTCGGAGTTCTTGAACGATGTTCCCAAAGCGCAGGTGTTGCGATTTTTTCCCACTTGTCTAAGAGAAAGTTAATCTTCGACTCGGGGATTCCGCACAAAGGTTCATCTAAGTACCTTTCGCTGGAACCTTTCCAAGCGAGTTGGTCGGCGATTTCGTTGCCTTTTATGCCCTTGTGACCTGGCACCCACCAGAGTCATCGATCTCAACAGTTCAACATTTCACTCACTAGCCTGAGGAGAATTCTGCACAAATATCGCGGATTATTCGCTTACAAGGTCCAATTGACTCAGCAATTGAAGACGCGCGACCATCCGCTTCGTTATCGCTTTGCAGTTTGGACCTTAGAGCAGCTTGAATTGGAAAACGATTTTGAGCGAAAAATCATCTTTTCTGACGAGGCGCATTCTCATCTCGGCGGCTGCGTTAACAAAACAAAACGCTCGAAAAACCCACACGTTATTGTCGAGAAGACAATGCGTCCACAGAGAGTGACAGTTTGGTGCGGGTTGTGGAGTGGTAGCATCATCGGACCATTTTTCTTTGAAAATGAGGCTGGGAACAACGTTTCGGTCAACGGTGGGCGTTACAGAGCCATGTTAACCGACGGTCTTTGCGATTTCAATTGGCCGCCTCGGAGCTGGGATTTGACCCCTTTCGACTTTTTTTTGGGTGGAACCTTGAAGGACCGATGTTATGCTAATAATCCGGACACGTTTCAAGCACTCAAGGCCAATATCATCCAAGCAATCCGTGAGCTACAGCCCGAAACCATCAACAAGGTCTTGGAAAATTGGGGTGACAGAATGCGCTACTGTGAAGCCAGCCGAGGCAGCCACTTGAACGACATTGTATTTCATAATTAATGGGAATGTTTGTTCTTATTAATAAAGCCATAATATATGGAAAAAAGTTAATTTTGTTCATTTTATTGCATTTTTAAAAAGAAACTTGTATTCGGCCCAACCTTTATGCTACCTTCGTTAGGCCTCTTATTGATTATTCTAGTCAAGTCTGGTCCCCCTGTTTGGTATCCATATTGCTCGCATTTAGGCCTCCTAAATAGGTTTATTCATTTTTCCCTTCGTGGTCTTCCCTGGGCTGATACCTATAATTTACGGCCTTACCGTTTATTGACTGCCCTTCACTGCTTCAAATGATTTCCCTTAACGAAATATTCAGTCCATAGCCTTCTTCCGCACCAGCTCCTATCAAACGAATTACGGCTACCATTAACCATTACCCAATGCCCCGAATGCCATTCCATCTTCGATCCACACCCCACCAAAAAGAGGCTTAGAAATGTCCTGAACCGCCACCATTCACCCTCTTCTAAATCTTTTAATCTTCCACCTTGCAAAGTTGGGGTAGGGAAGACTTATGAAAAGGCTTTCCTGTCCGTCCGTCTATCCGTACACATATAGCAAACCAAGCTTGCCGAGCAGCTATGAGTCTGAAACTTAGCTGTGTTATAGAGTACATGATTCTGAGTTCATAGCGACCGGTTTTAGAACCCTAGCTACTGTGGTTCCTGAGATCCAGGTAAAAGTTTGTATAATACCTGGAATTGTAGCTTGGCTCCCGGCAAGCTGATCCCAGCTTTTTCTCCTTTTTTAAACGTCGAAGATTCTAGTTAACTTATTACCGATTTTAATGAAACAACGACAATTTAAAAGTTGGCCGTGTTCAACCCTGCAGACAAGAAGAAAGCCTGTCTTTATAGCCCTGTTTTGTTCATTTCACTTTTTTGATAAAACGATTGAACATCATTTCTTTGATGAAGCGCATGCTTCCTACTTCTTTCTGCCTGTATAGCTTACGAGCAGTTCTCTTGTTTGGTACAGCTAAGCCATATGCATAGGCCTGTCTGTACTCGTTATCAGACAATTGGTTTCTTGTAAACGGAGATTTAAAACTGAGGTATGAAAGGCGGCATCCATTATGGCGATTTGACAACATTTCCATCGCTTTTCTATGGTTCTATGGTCAGTGCAGATTTTCTCGGGTCTTTGGAGAGAATTACACACCCGTAAGATGACTGTTCACAAGATCTAAGTCGATATTGACACGTCGCAAGGTTCGAGCATCCATGATTCTGGAGGAGTGTCTGGCGTCAATTCGCAAAATCGTCAATTTGGTTGAGTGTCAAAACGCCTGCTTTCCTGCGGCTCGGCCAAGGATGTCTTCCTTTCCAGCCTCGCATTAAAAGCTTCCGTACTCTATATTAATACAACCTTTCCTTGACCACCATTCTTAGGGGCAGCAATGGTCCCACTTCGTTTCCCTATCCTTAATAATAAATTTTCTTTTTCTAGATGTAAAGCCGCTACAAAACAAGATGTATGTCCCCAGCTCAGACGGATGTGGATCTCTTGGCCTCTCTATCAGCTCCGAGTACCTGCCCGCTGCCGAGATGGCCAACTGCTGCAACGCTCACGACATCTGTTACGACACCTGCAACAGCGACAAAGAGCTCTGCGACTTGGACTTCAAACGCTGTCTCTATCGTCACTGCGAAACCTACGACAAAACCATCGCCAGCGATATGGTCATCAAAGGCTGTAAAGCTGCAGCGAAGATGCTCTTCACCGGCACCCTAACACTAGGTTGTAAGTCATACCTCGACGCACAAAAACGAACATGCTACTGTGCTCCACCAAAAGAGGAGCGCAACAAGCAATACAAATCGAAAGACTACAACTCCAACAAGAACTACAAAGACAAGAAGCAAAAATTCGGCTGGAAGGACCCCAACGACATGTAATCCTCCCCCCAAGTCTGCGCATACTAACCCCTAGGTTTATATATTGAACCCTAACGAATAAATAAAACACAAACTGTGATAATTGGCTTTCATGCGTTTCCTTTATTAATTGCTCGATTATGCTCAATCACCGATGATCACCAGCGTCGACCGAAAATATGCGCATTTTCCCCATCACTGGTTTCGAGGTTTTCTGGTTTTCCAGCGATCACAATCTCACGACAGGTGATCGTGTTTTTCCCCTTGAACATCGAAAATATCGTCAAGCGTTTAGCTGACTCAATGTCGAAAAGGAAAAATAAACGCCCTAGACCTGATGGCAATTAAAACTTGATCGCCGCTCATCAGGGCAGATTTGGTTGTCTGATCGATGGACGTATAAATGATTTGGGTGTTATCCGAATCGGTTCAGTGTGAAGCAAGTATGGTCATAAGGTGGATTTCGGTTCTATTGAGTGTGGTGCTGGCGAGTCAGGTAACAAAAGCGCAACAACAGGGTTACAACAACTACGGAGGCTACGGGAGCAATTATCCAAGCAATGGGTACAATGGATATGGAAGTTACGCTTATGGATACCAGTACCCCAACTATGGCTATTATCCGTCGTACCCATCGTATGGATACCAGAACATATACCCGTACTATTCGCAGCAAGGATACAATCCAAGCTACTACGGAAACAACTTAAGTGAGTGAAATGCTCTTTTCTGAAACTTGTGATTGATGGTAGGCGAGGTATTCGTACAAGTAATTATTAACAGTGTTTTGGACTTGTTTCTTATAGACCAGGCTTATGCTTCTAGTAGCGGCGGAGGGACAGCCTCGGCACAGGCGTCAAGTGGGTCGGGCAGTTACTTTGGATGAGAATGGGCATTGTGTATTCGGTTTGTGTGAATACTCAGTGAGGTCGGAGCTTGAATTTAGTACACTTGTTAGCCTTAAGTTAGTTCTGTTCTTGTTAATAAAAGTTTTTATTTTTGATTTTATATTGCTCAATGATCTATGGGCGAGAGAAAGAATGACAAAGTTTCAGATTTTGTCAAATCCATTAACACAATTGCAAAAAATATAGTCATCCAATAAAAGGTGTCATTTTGAATTTTACGCACCAGTTGGATTGTCAGCATTCAACTATCATTATGGTAACTCTCGATAAGTAAAAACTGTGAGGTTATTAAACATGGACGATACGTTTCGGTGTGATGCATCGAAATAGTGAAAGTTCACTGCGAAGACAGAGAAAATCGCCGAAACATTTCGTA
The DNA here is from genome assembly GCA_958301585.1 of Merodon equestris. Taxonomy (NCBI): domain Eukaryota; kingdom Metazoa; phylum Arthropoda; class Insecta; order Diptera; family Syrphidae; genus Merodon; species Merodon equestris. The sequence goes on from OY284414.1 coordinate 19,012,752, forward strand.
AAGTTCGTACTGCTTTTGGCCATCACTAAGTGCCCTCTCGCACTGTCAGATGGAATATAAATGATAACTGTCTAATTATGGGCCGTCCGGCAAGGTCAGATGAAAGATTACAGTAAATGAGCAATTATTCCGCACAACGTTTCCCACAAAGTTGTTGGACTATAAGCTTATAAGGTTCAGTTGACTCAATAATTGAAGCGAAATAGCGGCCAATTGTCAACACAGAACCGATACGATCATCCGCAAAAATTTTAAGGCATGGGTTAAGAAGTGGAACAGCAAGGTTACAAATGACCTGCTCGACAGGGACACGTTCAAGCAAATGGTGAATAGCTCCAGCATAGAGTTGTCAACCCACACAGACATCGAAAGAAAGCAACCCGAAGAGGTGCTCTATGCTACTGGTGTAACGGTTTTATTTAAAAGCATTTAAGATGACCTCGGTAAGGCTGGTCATAAAGTTCAACGGTCAAAAGGGGAATCGATTTCCAACGACATTTGGCGACCTTTTAGGCAAGGCGGAAGCGAAAGCAAGATGATTGAAATCATCAAAGCCGACATCAATCTATTGGGCTCAGCCTGTACAACGGAACTATGGAAACTCCAACATCTGGCGTTGCTACCCAAGGGAGACAAACCACCTGGAGAACCTTCGGCATACCGGCCAATATATCTGCTAGAAACAATAGGAAAGATCCTAGAAGATATCATATATGGCAGACTACTCGCCAAAGCGGTGGATAGAGGAGCTTTGTCTGACCACCAATATGGTTTTAGAAAATCGCTTTGTACCGTCGATGCCATAAAAGAGATAGTAGATACAGAAGCCGAAGTGATACGGGGGAAAAGATGGCGAGGTGGCATAAATATATACTGCACAGTAGTAACGCTAGACGTCAAAAATGCCTACCATTCCGCAAAATGGTACTGCTTTAGGAGGTTTCTGGCCAGAATGGATGCACCACATCACCCTGTGAAGATAATTCTTAACTATTTCACAATATGACAATGTTTCCGCAGGGGTCCCCCAGGGATCAGTCCTTGGACCTCTTCTGTGGAACATAATGTATGATGGAATTTTGCGATTAACGCTGCCACAAGGAGTCAAGATTATCGGTTTTGCTGACGACATCGTCGTAGTTATTGTAGCGAAACACATCCACGAGGTAGAGTCCGCCACGGACGTAGCGATCGCCAGGATCAAACATTAACTACAGTCCGCCGACCTAGTTGACCATAACCAGCCGAAAGACTTTGGAGTACACAAGCTTACGAGTTAGGAGCCAATTAATCATGTCTGAGCAGGCACATATACTTGGGTGCAATGCTCGACAACCGACTTAACCGAATAGTGCAGTAAAAAGGCATCACAAATACAGGCAGCGCTTTCCAGAAGGCTGCCAAACATCTGTAAACCAGGATACGCGAGGAGGAATCTGCTTTCCAGAATGGTGAGCTGAATACTCCTGTAGCCTACGCCGGTCTGGGCGGGAGCTCTTACAACGAAAGGGATAAAAAGTAAGCTCTCGTCTTGATACAGGCTTTACGCAATAAGAACAGTGCGCGGCTTTCGGACAATCTTGAATGAAGCAGTCTGTGTCATAGCGGGTATGGTCCCTATCGATATCCTCGCCGACGAGATGCACAGGGTTTACTTTAGGCTTACTGCGGAGAGACCAGCGTTATCCGGAGGATAAAAGCAGAAGAAAGGGCAACATTTGTGCTCTTTCATAACGAGCTAAGAAGACTCGATAGATTAAGAGGCTAACCAGCCCCGTGAAATAGTACCTAACAGCAGTCCGGTAGGGGACAGTGTTTGGAGTGCGCAGGCTGTGGTTTAGTACGTAGGCTTATTCCTTGCATCGAGTATTCGGGCTTGCGAATCATGCATACCAGTAGCCCCGGGCTACAGGTATCTTTCGAAGATTACACTTTCTTTGGCGCCATTATAAAAAAAAGCCTTTACAATGGTTATAACCAATTTGATAATTTCTCATCCTACGACGTGAAAATCATACTTCGGGATTTCAACGCGAAAATAGGAATAGGAGCGGTATAGCAACCAACAATAAGACAGTAAGTTTCGCTAGCTCAAAAAATATGATCGTGAGCTACATGAACTTCAAGACTACCTAAATATTGCCAGATGGAGTAACGCGTAACCAAATTGATAATTTTCTGATAGATAGAAGATGCCATGCTAACATACTAGGTGTCAAAGCATACAGAGGAGCTGATTGCTATTCAAACCCATCCTAATCATCACCAAAATTAAAGAATACGATTAAGACGTAAAAGCCTTTAAGGTAATAAGGCTTCAAGCCCTGGAACATAGTGAAGAAATCACGTGTACAAGATATCAGACCCTACTAAAAAATTCAAAAAGACTATATGGCTTAAAATGCGAGGGCAATATATGCGGGGCTTAATGTTGTACGAAAAGGATATCAGACGAGATCAAAATTTACACGCAACGATAATGCGGTGCTCGTTTCGGACAACGAAAAGGTTGCAGCCTAATGGGGGAGATATTTCAATAAAATGCTTAATGTAAATGGAGAGTTAGAAGCAATGGAAAGCGGTGTTATCCACACAGCAGAGGTTCAATCCTTTGTCAATGCTTTAATTTGTCTGATGTTCGACAATGTACACGAGAAATTGAGGCAAAAACTGATAAAAATGCCACAGCCGGAAATGTTGTTGTCCATTCTCGTAGACACATATGAAACGACTAAACAGAAATTACGCAAAAATATTGTCAATGTTCATTGATACGTGTGGTGGTGATGTTTCATCAATGTTCTTCTTCTCTTCTTCGATGGCGTCCGGTGTGAGCCTGAACCAACAAGCGTCTCCAGCTGGCACGATCTTTTGCCAGTTGTTTCCAGTGCCGCACTCCCAATTGGTTAAGACCCCCTTCCATCTGTGTGCCCCACCTTAGATTCGGTCGTCCTCTGCTGCGTTGTCCCTTAGGGTTGGATTCGAAGACTCTTCGGGCCGTAGCTGTGCTGTCCATTCGCTCTATATGGCCTAGCCAACTTAGATATTGGATCTGGAGACGTCGTACTAGGCTGATGTCGCTTTACAGCCCGTACAGTTGGTCGTTGTATCTTGTCCTCCACTCTCTGTTTATATAAACGAACCACAGATTGAACGCAGAATTTTCCTCTCGAAGCTACCAAGGGCATCTTCATCCGTTTTTGTTAAAGTCCAGGCCTCTGCGCCGTAAAGGAGGACTGGGATGATCAGTAATTTATATAGTGCTACCTTGGACTCTTCTTCTCAATTGCCTCTTGAGCCCAAAGAAGCAGCGGTTGGCAAGAATAATTCTGCGTTTGATCTCAGCTCTGGTATTGTTGTTGCTGGTCATTAGTGAGCCAAGGTAGATGAAGTCCTTGACCACTTCAAATTTCTAGCCGTCAATTGTGACGTTCTGGCCAAGACGTCGGTGTTGTGCGTCTTTTTTGGATGACAGCATATATTTGGTTTTACCCTCGTTCACCCAAAGACCCATTTTAGCCGCCTCTGCTTCAATGCTTTTAAACACTTCATTGACGTCTCGATGTGCTCCCCAAATGATTTTTCAAGCACGATATTGAAAAAGTTACATGACAGTGCATCACCTTGCCTAAATCCTTTTTTAACATCGTAGTTTTCGGTTAATTAGCCGACCTTAATGGAGCAGCGGAAATTCTCCATTGTCATCCTGCACAATCGGTCGAGCTTGGCAGGGAAACTAGACATGGCTAGGTATAGCTCATCCCTATGCACACTGTCATATGCGGCTTTAAAATCGACAAAAATATGGTGTATGTCGATTGTGAATTCTTGGGTCTTTTCCAAGACTTGTCGCAGTGTGAAAATTTGGTCTATTGCGGATTTACCTGGCCTGAAACCATACTGATAAGAAACTATCAAATTATCCACAAAGGCTTTCAGACGTTTACACAGTAGGGCAAAGAAAATCTTGTACGTAATGTTAAGGATACTATCTATCATCGCCGTTATACAGTCTACAGAAATGGTTTTTCCATATTCTCATTGCGCGCTGGCAATGCTTCCACTGCTGTTCTGTGGATTGTTCCGGTGTCATCGGACTTTGCGAGAGTTTGAGAGAAACTCGATCGGCGAAGATCCTAGCGGTCTCCTGGGATTGTAGCTTTCCGACGTCAAACTCTTGTTGTCTTGCTCGACCCCGTAGCATACTTAATGTCCTCATTCGTACCTTGGCTACAACAAGGTTGTGAGCCGAGTTGATGTTGGCTTCTCGGAAGGTTCATACATACATCTTGAATGCTGGAGGCGTGTCTGGCGTCGATCGCAACGTGATCGATCTGGTTTGCGGTTGACTGATCTGGCCAGGTTCCTTTATGGATGTTGAGATGTGGGAATCGTGCGCTTGCTACAAGGAGGTTACTCCCTGCTAGGAAGTCAATTAGCTTGAAGCCGTTGTCGGAAGTAGTGTGTAGGGTATGTTTTCCTATGGCGGACTCTTTGCCCAGTGTCATAGCTGGGGGATCGGACGTACCTTCGGTCCAGGAGATCATAGAAGTCATCCTTGATTCGATCATCATCGCACATCCCAAGTACAGACTCGCAGATCTTTTCGTTTATATGGGTCGTCAAGATTGTATCCGTCCGTATCCGAGGCTTGTTGTTGCTTCGTAACAACATTTGTTTCCCGCGAAAGGTATGTCAATCCTAAGCACAAATCCCAACCTCGTGGGACAGGTTCGCTACACCCATTGGTTCACTTCCCGGTGGATGCCAGGCCAGCTATCCAAGAGCGGCCGCGTGGAAACTATGTGTCAGCTTGAATTGAGCAGGGACAGAGATCGAAGCTGGTATTTGCCATGAACTGTAGCAGAGGAGAATGGAACTTTTTCAAACCACCAGTATTGTTTCATAAAGTGGCACTCTTCTGTCGACCACTATTTGAATGACTTCCAAATAAGAAGGTCGCTGCAAGGATGAAAACGCAATAAATCTGCCTAGGATAATTTTCATCCTCCTTATCAACATGAAGTTAACAGATGTAAAAACAAGAGAACAATCTACACCTCTACTAGATTTCTGCACTTTTTGGTAGAGCCTTTAACTCTTTCAGTGATACGGTCTTTACTTTTCAGAATCGTGGCAAATCGGCGTACTTTTTTCAGTCTTGGCTCTTCTGATCGCCTCCATTTGGATGATTGAGCTATGGTACTCATTACTCATATTTCTTTAGTGACGACCCTTCACAGCAAACCTGGATCGTCATTCATGTCATTCAATAACTCTTGAGGAATGCTCATGCGACGGTTCTTTTGCTCAGAATTTAGCAATTTCGGAACAAATTTACAGACACACGTTTCATGCCCAACATACTTGAAATAAATTCACAGCATTAGCCAACCGATATGCTAATATCCTCAGCAACTTCACCGATAGTGACTCGACAATTCTCCGTACAAATGTTCTTCATTACTTCAACGTTTTCATTGCTGACGTTCACATGCTGGTGCGTCCAAGGCGGGCATCGTCATTAACATCATCTCGGCCTTCTATAATGAGGTTGTGCCAAGTTTTTTTTTTGCCCAGATTAGACTCTTTTGTTTGACGTTTTCTTGTTTGAATAGAAAAAAACAAACTAGGTGTCCAAAATGTCTAACAAAAATAATAAAAAGTCACTTTATTTTTTGAACAGACCCCGCGTATAGCTTGCGCGTTGCAAAAGGCGCTAAGTAGACGAGCAATTGCCCAGATAAGTGATTTGAATCTGCAGACCATGATCTAGCTATGGTCAGCTAGAAGGAGGCTCTTTTTATTACGAGTAGAAGACCAAAATATCCGATCAAAGCGAGCGACAAAATACTAAAAAATTATGCTGGATAATAAAGTGCAATTGAAAACTCTATAACGCAGACTACCAGACATTACTGTATACAACACTTTCCAGCATACTGCCGAACGTGGGTAGACACAAAGAGAATCCTATTGCCTAGAATAGTCTCCTAGCACCATTCTTGGCAGAAGCCGTCAAAATTAACCGTCTTCGTGGGTTAAGAATCTTAAGCGGCTAACAGCCTATTTCGGAGGAAATTGCATATGTTATTGGTAGAATGATCTCTCGACATTGTCGTGGATAAGAACGTACCAGGATCATACCCTACACAGGGGAGCCTCAATACCAAATGAAGATGGCGCAATAAGGAGAATCAGTGTAGAACAAAGGACATCCGTATTTTCAATTATTGGTTGCTGGATTTAACCATGATTTTTCATAAAAAGTTGTACAGAAAAATAACGCTGATTCCCATTTTTCCAGGCAGTTAAAGCGAAGAGACATAGTAAAGGGTCCGCCAAATAATTTTTTTTTTTTTTTGAAAATGCTATAAAAAAAACTACTGAATATTTTCTCAAATTTCTTTTTTGATTTGAAAGTACAATCCTTCCGGTTAATAATGGAAAATAATTTCATTCAAATGGCTGCCTCGGCTGGCCATGCAGTAGCCTACACGATCGGTCCAATTTTTAAGCACATTATCGATTGTGTGCAGCTGTATTTCACCAATGGCTTCACGAATATTGTCCTTTAAAGCGTCAATTGTCTCTGGCTTGTCGGCGTAACACTTATCTTTGACGGCAACCCACAAATAATAGTCCAACGGTGTCAAATCGCAGCTCCGAGGTGGCCAAACGACATCAGCTCTGCGGCTGATAATGCGATCTTCAAAAACAGGGCGCAAAACATCGAGTGTAGCTTCGGCCGTGTGGCACGTAGCGCCGTCCTGTTGAAACCAAATGTTGCCAATATCCTCCTCTTCAATTTTTGTGGACAAAAATTCGTTCAACATGGCCCGATAACGATCGCCATTGACTGTAACGGCCACTCCTTGCTCATTTTCGAAGAAAAATGGCCCAATTATGCCTCTGGACCAAAATCCGCACCAAACAGTGGCTCGTTTTGGGTGCACCGGCTTTTCAATGTATGCGTGCGGGTTTTCTGTGCCCCAAATGCGACAATTTTGCTTGTTTACATACCCGCCAAGATCAAAATGAGCTTCATCTGAAAAGATGATTTTTTTGGCAAAATCGGCATCTTCTGTAAGTCGATCGCAGGCCCACTTAGCGAAACGAAAACGCAATATTTCCCGGCGTTGTTCAAGCGTATACACAACCATATTCCTTCAGCGGAAGGATAAAATTAATTATCTGTCAAATCAGACATGAGCTAAGTGTTACCATTCACGAAATAAGCACTACTTGAAAAAAAAACCGTTAGATGGCGGACCCTATACAATATAACAACCACTCTATCCCCTATGACTGATAGTTTGGCCCATCTTTGTTGGGAAGTGAAGCTGGGACGAGAGTAAATGAATTCCGATTTTATTTGACTTTTTTCTTTGATATTAATGTGGCGACTCTTATTTAGGACCGCTGTTCGGTTGATTTAAAATGATATCTCTTATTGGTACTTGGGTATCCCTACTTGGGCGCCAGATGTAAAGAAATGTTTAAATTAAATATCGTGGTCACTATAAGGGCATAGAATAAGAGCAAATATTCAAGAAGAGTTTGACACATCACATTACAGGACTGAACCAAACATCCCTCCATGGTAAGGAAGCAAGTCCGGGAGAATTGGTTATTCTGTATAGGCAGTGACCGGTCTTATTTATTTATAACCAATTTCCCCAAGCATCATCATTGTACAGTAAAATATCGATCTGACGAAAAAAAATAAATACAAACAAGACTCAATGCCCAAGTACCAGTCGTAGCAATAGCTTACCTCTAATCCTGCACATCCTGAATTGGATTCCATACCCTCGGGACAGTGCATCTAGAAGGTTACAACTTTACAGATTAGTACGATTCCCATCATCGCAACAGACATACCGCAGTAAAGAGACGAGATCTGCCCCGAAAGGAGCAACGTCTTCCGTCTGTCGACCAGAAAATACCTCACATCATGTCCGACTCCTTAAATCGGAGCAAACAATTACCTCGTATTTAATATTAATGTCATTTCATGCGACTACCGAGCCATCAAACCACCTTCGCTAAAAGACCCGAAACCACCTTCACACACCCGTCCTCGTGTGCATGCGTCAATTTTAAATGAATGAATGAAATTTAAAATTCACCATCGATAAATTCCCCTTCGATCCGTGCAACACTGCGCCAACTCGAACAAGGACGAAATGAGTCCCCTATATACCTCTCTCTTTCTCTCTCTTTGAGGTAGGAAAAAAAAAAAGGATTTGCATTTGCATACACCATCATGTGCTTCATGCCCGGAAGACGCCGCTCGAGGGGATGTCACACTCTCCTGCGCGTAGGCGCATCATCGTCAATCAGTCAGAGAACTTTTGCGCAGTGGCGCTGAGAGCGCCCGGAAAAGCATAAAATATTCAGTGAATGCGAGCGGGAAAATCTATTTTCCACAACAACAACAACAACACCACCGACTAGTTCATAGTACTTAATTTAGGTGTAACTACAGCGACGGGTAATGAGCGCAACGCGAGAGAGTCGAACATACACACATCGCACATAAGCATCGAGCGTGCAGTACGCCAGTACGGCACGGTCTTCTCGTCCAAGTGTGTACCTGTCGTATGTGTACATATTGGGAAAATCAATCAAAAAGAAAAGCACTGAGCGCTCATTGTTTTTTTGTGTTTTTGTTTTTGTTTTCCTTTGAATTTTCCCCAAGCAGCCCCAACCCCATGTACACCATCATTATCATCATCATTGCGAACGGAATTGCTCGGAGTTTTCGGTCCTCATTTCTTATTCGCGAAAATCTCTTCAGTCTTCAGGGCAAATTAGAACAGTTCGGGCCTAATTTTATTTGAGCGTTGGAACGCCTCAACACAACACACACATTTTTTTCTCTCAAATCCGCCATTTAAATCCAACATTTTTAACAAAACAAAAATTAAATTTCTCAAATCCCCAGCCATTTTTTTCACCTGGAAAAATATCCAAAACAAAAAAATAAATACCAAAACCCAATCCAAGTACTAAAACCGATACAGTCACAGCCGAAAAATTCGACCAACCGCAGACCTTCGAACATATCCAGTGAATGTCTTGTTTGTTTTAAAAAAATAATTTCGAAGAAAAAACAAAAATTATCCCCCAAGAGGCTGGCTTTTAAAAAAAAAGTTGAAAATAAAAAACACCGCTAGAAAAACATAGAACGTCGCATTTCTACGTTTCGAAAAAAAAGAAGAACAAAAATCCAAGACGAAAGTAAAAATCAATGAAAAGTGTCGTGAAGCAAGAGAGTCAGGCCAAAAACCAAAAACGAAAAAACATAGAAATTACATAGAACGTCGAGAAGAACAACAAACAATTTCGTGCCAAATTTCAAAACGCTGCAGACTGGGTTATTTGATTTTTTTTCCCAATTTTAAAATTGTCTAATTAACCAGAAACAAAAAAGAGAAAAATTAATTAATGAACCAAAATAAAAGGTGAGCCGTTGGCAGTAAGACAAAAACAAGAGCAAAACTAAAAAAAAATTTTAAAAACACATTTTCGAAAAGGTCTCTCGCGGTTTTTGTTTGCTTTTTGTTTCCTGCATATATACAGCTGCGAGTGGTGAGCGATATTTTGTTAAATACCGTGAACGTGTGTGTGATATTTTGAAAAACAAAACAAAAAAAAAAAACCCCAAACAACCATAAGACGAAGGATTGTGTGCAAGAGGTAAGTCTAAAACTAATTAATTTTACTTCTCCTTCGTGCCCTGCTTCGGTCTGCAACGCCCGGTTTGGGCCGCTTGTTCGGTCGCTCTCATGCGCTTCGTATGAGCCCCTGCATGTCATTCCTACTTCCCTAAATGTAGCAGGGTTCCATCAGACTTTGTACTTATATAATGAAATGCATACGTCCCATGTAGGGATGTGCATATGTGAAAAACAACAGCAAAGAAGTGTTTCTCTTCCACGAGCAAGTCTATTGTCATCTTTGAGTGTGGACGTGTCGCAGTTAACGGTAGGTGCATTTGAAAGGGGTAGCAGTGGGCTGGTATACGGGGCGGTAGCCTGTAAGGCGGTAGGGCCATGTTGGTATTCATATGTTTAATGTTTTCCCGACGTATGTTCGGAAAATGTCTATTAGTCGTGCATGACAATCCGTGTAAATGTCCTAATGTCATGTAGGCATGCATGGCACGTTGGCTTTTTTTGTTTTTATTTCCTTTCCGCTCTTTACATATACATATATGCACCGATGGTGTGCAAATGTTTTTCTTTATACTTGTGCTTTACTTCTTTCCTCATTGCCGAGCACTGGGGACTGTGAATATTTAGAACGCGCTACAGTGGGGGGTTCGAAAAAGTGAACAAACTTGTTCACTTTCATTAGTTCGCCAACGGCGCTCGATCGGGGGTATAATTAAAAGCCGAAATCTGGTTGTGTGATGATTTTATTTGGCTACCAGATGGTATGGAGCTATTTCATCCCTTTTACGGGTTGAATTTTTGATTTGGGGGGAGTTCGCAATCACGAATAGCAGCTGTAGGCAAATGGCCGTTAATTATTTATTTCTCTGTTTTGAATTACATAACGCTAATGATTTCAGCTACTCGTTAATTTAAAATTAACAAACAAGGTGGGAGTGGTGGTAATGAGCATTTACCTTCTTTAATGTGAAGAAAAGGGTTATCCAACAAGAGGTGTTCTTTTAAATCCGTGGAAAGCCCCATTATTTTCATGAATCTAGGGTGAAAATTCTGAGGGAAATAATGAAATATAAAATCTACCAACTCTGCTTACAATGAGTTAGTCTTTGATGACATTTTTCATCACATTTTCACATAGTTATGGTCTTTTTCGTGAATGCCAACTCAGATGTTTTCATGGGAGACCTAAACGTTGCCTTTAACACAGCCTCCTGCCACAAATTTGGTCCACTTTCAGAGCACCAGTTTCAGGCGGAAACAATCGCTCCCGTAAAAGCAGAAATATGGCCCAAAAATCGCACCAAACTGTCACACATTATCGATGAAAATGTGGTTTGATTTTCAGGTGTACAAATGGGAATTCGCCGTTTTCCCGAAATTCGGACTAAACTATTGTCCATCGCTGCCTACAACCTTTGCCCATTTTTCTGACAGCATACAAATTCTGATGTGGAAAAACTGCTCGTGTTTGGAGCTGATCCATATATTGACCCAATTTTTGCCTCCTCCGATAGATCGGAAGTGCTGCTCAGCCAGACCATGGGTCATCGATCGGAACAGGTGGTAGTCGGATGAGATGATTTCTGGAGAATGCAGCCGGTTGAGTAGGATATCCCAATTCTCCCAAGTAGACATTGATGACCTGAGCAACATGTGGACGGTTTCACTCATAATATGCCACGCCGAACTCGTCCCACCAAATGCACACCAAGAACTTTTACCTATGGATGTTTGACTTGGCTGTCGAACATAGCCGCGGCATCCTGCAAATACTTCATTTTGCATCATCGACAGTTTCACGACATGGATCTGGTGAATGCCGTTTGCCATCTCTCAGCTCCAACTTGAGTGACACCCGATTTCCTTGCTTTTCGACTTGAAATTATTTGTTGAGTTACAGCTAATGAATCCGCAAGTTCTTGTTGCGTTTTATATGAATCTTCATCGGGCAATGCCTCCAATCCGGCGCCTACTTTTTCATCGGTCCGGGAACTTCTACGCTTTTGTATTCACGAAATCATTCGCGACACGTTCTTTGACATTCGACGCGCATAAAAGCTTTTTGAATTTTTTTCAAGGCAGTACATCCCGCAAATGGTATTTGTATGCAAAAAAGCAGCGCTCATTGGACGGCGAATGCTCTTTTATATCTGATATCACTCTTGGATTTTCAACTGACCTTGCCGGACGAGCACGAGTGGGAGTCCTCACATCACAAACCTTATCAAAGAATTCACTATTCGTCATGGGGTTTGGTGTAAATATTTTAGCACGTCATGCGAGTGTGTATCGACCTGGTTACAATGATGTCCTAATTTTTATTTATCAAACGTTATCGCAATCAGAGTTGAATGTTAAAAGTTGAACAATGATGTGGACATTTAAATCACACCTCTTGATGGATTATGGAGTTAGAAAGACGGCATGGCGTAGATGAAGCACTGGTTTTGTGGATCAAAACAATGCTTGTGCACAGGACATTGATCGCTGATGCAGGCCCCGAACAATGGGTCAAGTATGGAATAAAAGGGGCTGCCCGCAAGGTAGTGTCCTGTCTACTCTGTTACGGTGCATGGTGGTGGACTCTCTGCTCTATGGCTCAATGCCTTTATGCCCAGGCCTATGCGGATGATGCTGCTGTTCTCTCTGCCAGCTCATGTTTAGCGATTGTCTGTCTCAAATAGCAGGCGGCGCTAGATGTGATCGAGTACTGGCGCATGAGTAATGGGCTGTCGGTCAATCCTCTTAAGACTGATGTCGTTCTCTTCACGAGAAGGAGGAAAAATACTGGCATTACTCAGCTGGTGCTTAAAGGCATTTCCATCCCGATATCCAAGGAAGCTAAGTATCTGGGAGTCATCCTAGATAGCAAGCTTCTTTGGTCAAAGCATGTTGAGTCCAAATCACCAAAGCGCTGTCAGCTTTTTGGCAATGTAAAGGTGCTTTTGGCAAAACACGAGGCTTATCGCCGAAAAAGGTCCTCTGGATCTACACGGCAATGATAAGACCGATAATCTCATATGCATCGGATGTCTTCTGGTGGAACAGGCTAACACGCAAACACCTCTTAGCCTCTTTCACCAAATTCCAAAGAGAGATTTGTCTCAGCTGAACGGGGACTTTCCCCAGCACGCCGGGCGCTGCTCTAGATTCTGTAATAAATCTTCCACCACTGAATACTATGTCTCGCCTTAAGAATAATGATTTTGGGTACAACTCGCATTGGAGTGACAATGTACTTGCGCGAGAAATATCCTTCGATCCCTGTCTCATCGATATGCTTTCCGACGCAATGACGCCTGTCATCCTATTGCGGTGTAATTTCACATTCGTATTTCCATGGCATCAGGACTTTGGCCAGACCTGGAATGGACTGTCTTCGCATTTTCACAGATGGCTCCAGGACTGGGCGGGGATCCGGCGCTGGAATTTTCTTTGAGCGCGAAAACATTCGATTGCACCTCTCGTTAGGAAAATTGCGTCTGTCTTTTAATCAGAGACTTACGCAATCCTAATAGCCATGCACTATGTGCTTTAGCACAGGTGAAAGGGAAAAAGCATATGCGTCTGCTGTGATAACCAAGCTACGCTCAAAGCTGTATCCAACCCTCTATCCAGCTCCAAATTAGTGCATGAACTCAAGACCTTTTTGAACAAAGTCGGAAGACTAATTTCACTAAGGCTTGTATGGGACCCAGGTCACTCTGGGATCCCAGAAAATGAGATCTCCGATGAACTCGCTAGAAAGGGCTCAGAGGATAGTTTCCCAGGACCTGAACCCGCCTTAGGTCTACCTGCCTCCGCGGTCAAATCTAACATCAACGACTAGGACTTTAATATCTACGATGCAGGATGAATAAGCGCCTACGCCCTGTTGGCTGCAAGAAGTCCACAAGATTCTTCTTATCCTTAAGGAAAAATAATTGCAAAAGGCTTGCGGACGTCATTACGGGCTACTACACTTTTGCCAAGCATCTCTACGTGCTTGGCATCGGTGAGACGCCTACCTGTGCTTCATGAAGCGAGCAGGATCACACAGCAGCATTAAATTGTTTATTAAAATGGCAATTTAACCACTACTAGTTTTTTAAGACACCGGAAAATATTTTTGCTCCGAGTCTAGACAAGACGTTTCAGATTTTCTTCTGTTTTTAGTATGGTGACCGTTAAAGCGACCAAATAAGCCAATTCGGCGAGTGTCCTCAGCCTTTCTAATGATGTTGAGGATTGAGCCCGTCGTAATAGAGATTACTTCCCCAGAAGACAGGGTTTCTTTGAAAAACGCGTTTTCCAAAGTGGCCCTTAGTCGTGACACGCTGTTCCTCAGAGCACTCTCTAAACATCTTAACAACATCTATTTTACGGTGGAGAATCAAAGTGGCTTTCTGGCACTAATTCCACGATGCCCTGCAAGACCTAGGCGAAAGGAATAATGTAACACTCTGGTGGGTGCCAAGGGCATAAAAGGCAACAAAATTGCCGACCAACTCGCTAGGAAAGGTTCCAGCGAAAGGTACATAAGTGCCGAACCTTTCTGCGGAATCCCCAAGTTAAAGAATTTTTTCTCTTAGACAAGTGGAAAAAATCGCAGCAGCTGCACTCTTGGAACACCGTTCAAGGACTCCGACAATCGAAGAGATTCATACAACCCCTGTACAAACACTCTACCAATATTCTCAAATATAATAGAGTCGATATCAGAAGACTGGTCAGCTACCTTTCGGGACACTGTAGTCTGACATATCATTTTAACAAAATTAACCTCTCGTCTGAAACAGAGTGTCGACTCAGTCTAGAGGATGAGAAAACTGCAGAGCACATACTATGCGAGTGTACTATCTTAGGTAATATATCCTTCTCAGAGAAATCATAATCCTATGAGGGATCAGCTCAGCTCCTACGAGGGACATCCTCCGCTTTTTTTAAGAAAGTAGAGGAACTCCTCGTCTAATTGGTTAGCAGGCACTTACACATGCCCCCAATTCAAAAACAAAAAGTACCTAACTCAGCCATAAGTCAGATAGTCAAATAGCCAAATATAAGGTTTTGTCTTCAATAACATGGTCACAACTATCTGGAATCATAGTCCATTCGCTATCAAAGACATACCACTAACAACCACCTCCTGCAGACTGGTAAGGCAATGCAAGTGCATGCAACAATATCATGATCACTCCCTTTGGGGTTCCAAGCTATTGGAGGGTAGGGAAGGAGAAGTTCAACGAATTAACCAGACTTTGTGCCATCTCAAACACAAACATCCTCAAACATTTTCTAACCGTAGCTAACCGCAGGTCAGCCTTATCAATTAGCCATGATCTCCAGAAAATCCTTGCCCACCTGTGTGAAGGTCATGGCATAAGACTTTTTAAGCTAGTGGCGTGAAGTCGGTACGATCCACTCGTCTCTAAGGAGTCTTCTCGCTAGACTTGGCATGCCTTTAACAGCCCCTCCCGCAGCTTTCATAATAACTAACCCGATGAAAGTCCGTATCACTTCGTCTGAGACTGCCCTAGATTTACAGCACGCTTGTCAAATCAGCGGGTAAAAACTTACCTTAATGACACCACTCACCTCCTGGATTGGAACACTCTAATAATTTCTACTCCGACAAATGAGGTGTGGTATCACAACGGCGTTAATTAAGCGCTAATTGGATCTGATCAATGATACAGATCAGGTAGCCACTGCTTCTTACCTAAGGCGGCAGGTATAATATAGTGGCAGTTTCGTCATCCTTAAAGCAAAGTCTGCTCTCTGCCTCAAAAGAAAGGTTTATTCCCTGGAGGTTATTCAAAGATTACAATGTCCTCAATCGTAATTGACAAGTCTTCTAGCTTGGCTTGGAAGGCTCATTCCTAATGCCTTTACTAGCACTGACACCGATCTCCAAGCCATCCGTGCACCATTTACGACATTTAACATTTGTCTCACAAGTGGGCCACTAGTCTCCTAGGCTAAATGACTTGGGATCCACATCAAAAATATTTTTGTCAAAGATGTGCGTTCGTTACTTCAAGCAAGGGGTACAACTCCTTCGAGCAAAACAGTCTTACTGTCTTGCAGTCGAAGTGGAGTGAATCGAATCAGCGACTCTTGTGCTGCCATCCTGTCAGTTAACTTTATAAACCATGTGCGACAGTCAATCACCAGAGCACCTAGCATAACGACATCACATTGCTTTAATCAATTAGTTCAAACCTAAGAGTGTCCAGTCAACTTGGTTGTGCCTTTAGCTTTAAGCTTTCATTTCTACTCGACATTTTAACACGGCAGACGCAAAGATGTGACAATCAGTTAAGGAGACAGAGAGGAGTGTGACTAACTGGTTAACATGCTGGTCTCTGAAGCCGATAACATACAATACTGTTGAAGTAGGCCGAAACCAACCTGATCTTTCGTCAGTTGTCTTTGGTGTTAGTTGGTTGAGGTCCGCTTTTTCCTGTGTGCGCTGCCTTACGGATAGATGTAGTCGTGCTCATCGAGTTGCAATAATAGGATCTATTGTATATGCTCAAGTCTTGGCACCATAAATGCCTAATTAGGTTAATGAAGCTGTGCAGTCTATACTTTGTTGTATTTTCTCCTCTGTTCCCCATTTTTATAAACTTTCTCTTGAAACGGCAAGGGCTTCTTCATCCGCGTTTGGCAGAGTCCATGTTTTTGCGCCGTTAAAAGATAATAAGAGTCACCCTAGTTCCCCGCGACCGGGCTCTATCTTTCAATTATAATAAATTCAATTCAATTATTTAATGTTCTCGAGGAAACTGAATTCTACACTGGTGTCGCTGATGCATCGAGCCGCCAGTCCTCGACTAAGACGTTGATGATGTGAATCCCACTTTGATAAAAGCATATTCTTGTTATTGCCAATCTCGAATTAAATTGAATTGAATTGAAGAACTCGGGGTGTGTCACATGAAGACAGTAGTATCTACTGCGTCCATAAAGATCGACCTTCCTTGTTCTAGGATTTAAGTGCTGTCTTAAAAAATATGACAATTTCCCTAGATGGGATTTCCTGGAAGTCTTTCCCTGTTATGGTTATGTTGCTCGCATATTGAATCTTTCTCGGGCAAGGCTTGGGCAGACGGTCAGCATGTGTTCCAGAGTTTCCTTAGTCTGCCCACATCGCCTACAAATTTCTGTGCTGCTGAGACCTGCCTGCTGAGATGGTAGTTGCATGCCCCGTGTCCTATAAGTGACTAAGTGAGTCACTCTTAGGTTGGCTTTATTAAGTTCTACAGATAGAGCCTCTTTGGCATCACGTTTGAGATTGTAATTCTGTTCCATGACTGTTCTTAAGTGTTAAATACCCTCCTGTCTGTTGGTTCTTTTGTTTAAAGATCCATTTTTTTATAGGGTTCGCGCCGGTTTAAGAGTTACGCTCTTATGGTGTTTGTCACACAACCTAGATGGGAGGAAGATGGTTTGTGTCGAAGATGTTTGCTCACTACTCTCCGGCGGTGGTTGTCCTAGATAGGATTCGAGAGGTTCGACTGAATTTGTCGTGTTGGTTGTAATTCACAGTAACTTTTTTTTTTTGTTTCCGTGTCATTAAGGTGTTACTTGTATATTGGAATGCACACGCAGAGTATGAATTTTGAAGTGATCTGAATTGTCAAAATAATTAAATTGGGATGGCCCCGTAAAAGGTAGTTTTGTTTGTATGTCAGGCTTTTCATTGCCTTCATGGTTTTCATGACCTGGCACCCAGATGAACTTTAATCTGTTTCTAATCTCACTTAAGCCCTATCCCTTTCAGTGCTCACAAGGCTTCATTGACATTTCTCTTCTTTCTTTCCAATAACGTCAGTTCCGTACGCAAGGAGTTACACAGGCTTGAAACTTATCGCGGCTCTTGTCTTGACTCGGCAGATATTATAAAAGCCATATGACAGCACATCGGATGGTCTCAAGCCTTTTTTTACATCGAAAGCATCGGTTAGATCAATCCTCACTTTTATGGAGAATATTTAACGTCTTCCTTCACGACCTGACGAGTTTGGCGAGAGACATGGCGCCATATGGCTTGTTCCTAAACGGCTTGTATGCTGCTTTAAAAATGACAATTCAGAAGAGTCGATTTGGAACTTTGACGCCGATGACGCCTGGTTCGAATTCTGATAGCAGACAGCCGGTATCCTATTTATACCACCGAATACGAATGTACCCCATCCAGCTGGCAGGAATATAAAGGAATATAAGATGAACACAGTTGCTTTCATCGCCTTCCACCTTGTACGTCGTGTCAGCCGTAATCACCTTCTTCTGAATATTCTCACGAGGGCTAGAGATCAGACTTATGGGTCTGTAAGAAAGGAAAATGTAATGCGACTTGGTATGAATTCATAGCTAAACGTCTCTCTATCCATGGTTGTCACTATGGTTGACATATGACCGTTTATTAGGCTATATAATAACGAATTTACACAAATGACCGAACGCAAATAGTCTATAACAGCATCAGTTGACGGATCATCTCAACGAGGTAATAAATATCTCATGATACCAAAACCGCTAATTCCCACTCTGACCGAATAAATGAATTTCCACTTCACAATTAGCAGCGATACCACCAGTTGATGAAAAATGAAAAATGAAAATTGACAAGAAAAAAAAAAACGAATCATGTGCTCTGAGTGACAGATGTGAAACGACACGGCGACGGACAATGTGTCTAAAAGCGTCCATCAGCCGTGTCCATGAATACGACTATCACAAGATTCCAAAAATATCCCACCACACGTACTTATCTATTATTTGGAATTCCTGGTGAGCATTTATCGTGCTCACGTTGAATCTACCTAAAAATACATCTCAATCTTGTCAAAGTGCTCTCGTCAAAATGTCTATTTCTCTTAGGGTGCACACATGTATCTCTAAGGACTTGGGCATACGATATTCATCGATGATGAAAGAGCAAGGAAGAATCGTAATTGCGATTTCCTTTGACATGAGATCGGTGGTGGTGAAATGACTTGCGTGTCAAGAGTCAATCAAAAAACAAATTCGTTGTAGTTCGGGAGGAAATCGTTACACGTTTCCGTTGTAAACTGTTTCACGCTACATCACGTGGACGGAGCAGTTTGTCTTTAACACAATTTAGCCTCTCTCATTTTGGTTGAAGGACCTTCTATGCCATATTTAATTGAGTATTGCAAACTAAACAGAGGCTACTATACCCGCAGTAAGCACATGCAATCTGTGCTTGGTCACAAAGCGCATTATCCGGCGCAGCACGTCACAGCGAGGGCCTATTTTTAAGTCAGTGTCCCGCTCCTAAATGGCAACTGTAACATCCATTGCTACACTTTCGTTTGAATGTTGTCACGTTCGGTTCTTTTCTTCTAGTCGCTTTTGTTTCGCATTTCTTTTCTTGAGGATGCACCTACGTGTACGTGTCGTCGTGCTCGCCATTGATCTGTGTTCGCGTACGATTTACGATACACTATTAAAATGCATCTCGTCAGAGTTGAGATACAAAATAAATTCCACGTTTCATGCTGTCATTTGATTGGTGCTCGTTTCTTTTCTGTCGTTTTGTCTCGATCTTCTTGTTGCATTCGTGCGCTGTCGTCTGTTTTTCGAATTGACGCTTTGCTCTTTTGGGCCAGGCATTTCCGATCTTTTCCTTTCTTTTATTCCTTCGTTTAGTGCATATAGCAGTGTGTGTTGGGAGGTTTTTAAATTTAAAGCGGCCGTTTGACGGTTTAGCAGCAAATGCAAAAACCAAGTCGCGATGAATTCTTATTTTGGTTAAAAATAGATAAAAACAAGTAGCATGTGCAGAGTCGGTACGGATAGATAGAAATATTTTGATTTTGAGTAATCCACTCGCGTCTGGTACTTGCCGCAGGGATACCAAAACCAAAAATGAAAAAAAACGAACGAGCAGTGTTAGAAATGCAATTGCCACATTTTAAAATAATTGCCCGACAGGGTCCTTTGTTTTGATTTTTCTTGGCGTGCGTTTACTTATTTTCAATGTGATGCATGCGATGTGATGCGTCTTTGGCAAATATTTTCGTAACATCGGTCACTAATAAATCAAAATGGAGAGGGATGGATGCAATACGAGCGATTGTCCCTTGATTTATGCACATTTACAGCTTTCGCTTTATTACAAACTTGCCTACGTACATGCGCCTGTTAAATGATACAAAATTTAAAAACTTATTTCCCCTTCTCATGTAATAAAATAATTTCCCCTTTTCACCCTTCATTAATGTCTTCTTCTCCACTGAACGCGACCCTTTTGCTGTCACCTCAGTTATTTTCCAAAACTTACTTCCATTACTTCCAGTTAATTTAACTGGAATTGATTTAATGCAATCAGGGATGGCACAATTACTATGTTTAAAAGGAAACCATTACAAGAATTCCCGTCGTCATAGCAATCATTTTGAAGTTTAAAAATTTGACAAAACAAAAGCATTTAGACACTGAGTTGACTACGCCTTTAGCCTTTGTTCCACCCTCAATCAGGCACTTCTTGGCTGACTCAGAACTACGTCGAGCTTGAAACCTTTGTAACACTTGTTCATCCATTTTCCATAAGTTCCGAAAGTTTAAAGAGGAGTGGCACGTTATTATAAACTCTTGGTCACATCTCTTAGATCGTAACCGCTTGTAATAAGTACAAACTTCGTTTTACTTTTCCAGCCCACTCGTCCTTTTTAGCTAATCATGGATACTGTATGATTTATTTTCTCTCCAATGTTATGAGCGCCCACGACGTTCACCTTCTCCTTCTTTTGATAGTGCTACAGCCCGGTGTGGGCTTGGGCCTCAACCAACAAGCGTCTCCAGCCGGCGCGATCTCCCGCCAGCCTTCTCCAATTTCGCACACCAGGTTGGTTGAGGTCCTTTTCCACTAGTGTGCGCCATTTGAGTCGAGGGCGTCCTCTGTTACATTGTCCCAATGGCTGGGATTCAAAGACTCTTCGGGCCAGAGCTGTGTTGTCCATACGCTTTATATGGCCTAGCCATCTTAAGCGTTGTATCCGTAGAAGCTTAACTAGGCACATGCCGCCGTACAGCCCATATAGTTCGTGACTGAATCCTCTTCTCCAGATGTCATCAATGCAAGCAGGAACAAAGATCGCAGGCCGGACTTTTCTCTCGAAAAGACCAAGAGCTTCCTCATCCACTCTTAACAGCGTCCATGTTTCTGCACCAACTTATTATGTCAACTTTCAACTCAATTGCCTCTATTATTGGGCTCTATTACTCAATTGCCTCTTGAGCCCAAAGAAACAGCGATTGGCAAGAGTGATTCTGTGATTGATCTAGGTACCGATGTTGTTGTCCCTATTTACAGCGGAGCCGAGGTAGACGAAGTCCTTGACTACCTCGGAGTTCATGCTGCCCATTGTGATGCTGTATCCGAGACGTCGATGTTGTGCGTCCTTTCTTGATGCCAGACCAATTTTAGCCGCTTCCATTTGAATGCCAGCAAACGCCTCATTGACGGCTCGCTGTGTTCGACCAATCACGGCAATATCATTCGCCTAAGCCAGCAGTTGAACGGACTTTCGAAAGATCTTGCCTCTGGTGTTGGCTTGTGGGTTTCGCACGATCTTTTCGAGTATTAAGTTAAAAAAGTCACATGACAGTGCGTCGCCTTGCCTAAACCCTTTTTTTACATTGAAGGTCTCGGTAAGTTCATTGCTGACCTTGATGGAGTAGCGAGAGTTCTCCATCGTCATCCTACATAATCTGACGAGCTTGGTAGGGATGTCTAAACTATACATGGCTTTGTATACCTCGTCTCTATGCCCGCTGTCATATGCGGCCTAGAAGTCGACGAATAGGTGGTGAATGTCGATTTGCATCTCTTGTGTCTTTTCCAGGATCTGCCGCAGTGTGAAGATTTGGTCTACTGTGAACTTCCCTATTCTATCAGGTTGTTGATGAGCGGTTTCAGGCGTTCACATAAAACAGCAGAGCAGATTTTTGCAGGCGATTTATCCCTCTATAGCTGGGGCAGTCAAAGGGTTCTCCTTTCTTATAGATCGGACAAACGACACTGAGATTCTACTCATCGGGCATACTTTCCTTCGACAATATCTTACAGATGAGCAAGTGCATGCGTCCTTCCAGATCGTCCCCAGCTTCTTTAAACTGTCCCGCGACAGTCCGTCCGCTCCAGCAGCTTTGTTCAACTTAAGTCTCGATATTGCTATCTTAACTTCGTCAGAATCGGGGGGACGGCATTCTTGTCTATCGTCGTCCAGATTGAGTGGGGTATTCTGCCTAACAGCGGTATTTGGGTCCTCGCCGCCGTTTAACAGTCTGCAGAAATGATTTTTCCCAATTCTTAGCATCGAAATTTAGTTTGTTTTGTTTTACTTTCTGTTAAAACTTTCGGACTTCATTCTTGCTGTAGCACCTTCCCATCTCTTCGACCGCGCGCTTCTCATACTCTTTCTTTTTCTTTCTGAGAAGCTGGTTCTCTTCCCTCCTTTTCTGTTCGTGAAGCTCACGAGCAGCTCTCGTTGTTCGAAGCAGCGTTGCCTTGTAAGCGTCTTGTTTAGCTGCATGGGCCTGTCTGCACTTATCGTCAAACCACGGGTTTTTCCTGTGTGGTGTGGTAAAACCCAGCACATCAGTGGCAGCTTCTTTGATGGCTTTTTAACAACGTTTTCAGTCTTCTTCTATTGCCAGTGCAGGTGGTGTCGAACTTTCAGGGAGTTTTTGGAAGACTCGGTCGGCAAAGTTCATAGCGGTCGTTTACGATTGTAACTTTCTGACATCAAACCGTAGTTTTCTTTCTCGATTTCGTTGTTTTTTTGATATCCGTTTTCTTACCTTGTTGTAGCCAATCTGAGTCGATGTTGGCTCCTCGGAAGGTTTGGACATCGAGAATCGCATTGTGATCAATTTGGTTGACGGCTGATTGATCAGGGTACCACCAGGTTCCTTATTGGATATTGAGGTGTGGGAACCGCGTATTCACTACAGAGAGGTTTCACCTCAAGGCAAAGTCCACCAGCCTGAATCCGTTCCCGGATGTGTTGTCATGTAGGCTGTGTTTTGCGATAACTCTAGCAAAAATGTCTTCATTTCCCAGCTGTGCATTAAAATCGCCTAGAACGATCTTCGTGTCGTAGCTGGGGCATTGATCATATGTTCTTTCTAGGAGATCATTGAAGTCATCTTTGCTGTTGTCATCTCTGTCCGCAATCCCTGGGCGCAAATCCGGCTAATGTGGCCCAATTTAGCCTTGATGCGGATTGTTATGAGGCGCTCGCTTATGAATTCGAACAACAAATCCACATCCGAATAAATGCTGTCTTTCCCCTCGATAGCAATCGCCGTAGTAGTCAAGCTGATGTCGCACACCATGAAGATCGTTGAACGGGTATTAGATAGCCGACTGCGGAAAATAATACGACTATCTGATGACCAGTGCGGGTTTGTCTCGGGTAAATCAACAACAGATGCAATCCAAAGTATAAGGATCATGATGGAAAAGCATCGTGATTCTTCAAAGGACTTGCATATGGTGTTGGTTGATTTCGAGAAGGCTTTTGACCGGCAACCAAGAGATCTTTTATGGATAGAGCTAAGACAAAAAGGAGTTCCAGAAACCTACGTGCGAGTGATTATGGACATGTACGAGAGAGCAACGACAAGAGTAAGATGCACCGCAGGAGTCACCGAAGAGTTCGCAATCAAAGTCGGTGTACACCAAGGGAGCGTCCTCAGCCCACTGCTTTTTATAGCAGTCCTTGATTGCTTGCTTGAAGGAAAAGTGACGGACCCCAATGTGCACCAGCTATTCTTTGCTGACGATGGGGCCATTATAAGTGATGATCAGGCGTCCCTACAACGAGCACTTGATGTGTGGGTGGACATTTTTGAGGGACACGGGTATCGTATTAGTTCAAAGAAGACAGAGTATCTGTGCTGCCCGTTCTCTGACCCTCATCAGCCTATTCCAGACATTTACTTGAATGGAAGAGTGCTTCCCAAGTGTGAAAAGTTTAAATATCTGGGATCTATGATTAATAGAGAAGCAACTTGTGATGACGACATCAAACATCGCGTAAGCGTAGGGTGGATGAAGTGGCGGGAAAACTCCGCCATCTTCTGTGATCGAAAAATGCCCCCTAAGCTGAAAGGAAGGCTCTACACTTCAGTTGTACGTCCGGCGCTCACATACGGTTCACAATGCTGGACAATGCACAAAAAGTATGAGAGCAAATTAACGGCAACTGAGATGAAGATGCTTCGCATGACAGCGGGAGTAACAAAGCGTGACAGAATTAGAAGTTCAAAGATCCGAGGAAGCCTCCACGTAAAAGAAACCATCACAAGAAATATAGAGCGCGACCGACTCAGTTGGTATTGCCATGTTCAAAGGAGAGATCCTTTGAACCCCGTCCAAAAGGCGTTATCAATCAACATTCCAATTTCAACACGCAAACAAGGCAGGCCGAAAAACAATTGGTGCAAACAAATGCAAAAACACCAGCATTTGATTGGCCTCAGCGATGAAGTAATCCCAAACCGGGAAGCCTGCCGCTACTTTCTGAGGTCAAACCGGCGGACCCCACAAGCGGACCAGTAGGAATGCAGTTAAGTGGGAAGGTTATGGTCCTACACTTCTGACCATAACGACGCCGGGATAAAAAAGGAAAAGAAGAAGCAATCGCCGTAGTAGAGGTCGCAATTTTTCATCCTCCTTTTGCCCGCGACGTTATCTTTATATTAATTAAAATGTTCCTGATCTTTGCTGGACACTGCCTGACGATGAGTCTCACTTTGCTACTACAAGGTCTGGCTGATTCTGGTCTTTAACAATCAGGTGTAAATCTAGTGTTGAGTGAGCTTGAACATCTGTCAACGAATCGTCATATACTTTTTTTGGTGCGTTACAAGGACTTTCGAGGTAAATAAGCCAGATGCGAGGAGTGTTGCTTTTTGCCTTAAATTTCGGGGCTAAAACACGTCGAACATGTCGCAAATAGTTTCGAATGGTGATTGTGAAGAAGTTTCAACGTAGAATTGGAGGCATTACTGAATCAGGGTACATGTCAAACGCAAGAAGAATTTCCAAATTCCTTGACCGTAACTGCCATCGCTAGAAACTCTTCTGGATGGTCCAAAAGTGATAAATAGTGGATCTAAATTGGTAACCCTCAATATCGGCGGCCAAGCCAAACATATGTACATACATGGAACGACGCTTTTGATGTAAAGGGTTTTTCAATAAGGGCGGGTAGAGGTTGAAATGGAATAAAACAAGCTGTGTGTGAGGTATTAACAGAATTCCTTTTCTATTTGAAAGGCTCATGTATGCCATTATGTTTGGTATATGACATCGTTCAAATGCCCGCCTCGGCTTCTTATGGTGGCATGGATTTGGGTGGACAAATTTTCAATGACTATGTGCTATGTTCACCCTAAGGGCATCGGTCAATTTGGGTTTATTTGCATGAACCTACGACTTCAGGAAACCCCACAAAAGAAAAATCTAGCGGCGTCAAATCAGATGACCTTAGTGGCCAATTCACGATACCTCTGCGAGAGATAGTCTTACCCTCAAATCATTCAGGTAGAATGTCATCGTTTTGTAGTGCTCGTCATTCATGGTGACCGCCTCACCAAATTGGGTTTCCAATTAGTACGGACCAATGACGCCGCCGGCTCAAAATCCACACCAAACAGTAACTTTTTAAAGATGCACTGTCATCTGGTGAACTTCATGTGAGTTGGTGTCGTCCCATATACGCAATTTGCTTGTTTTTCTTTCATTTCCATTTCATTTTCATTCACTCATACAAAAATGCTCCTCGTCGGCCCAAATTGGAGTCCTTTTCCAAACGCTCCAAGGTCCAGTCCGCGAACAAACGGCGATGTCTATGGTCATGAACTTTGAGCAGGTGGGTCAGTTGGACTTTGTCCGAGTGTAGGCCCAAGTCCTGACTCAAAATTCGCCAAGTTGAAGTCTACAAAAGGTCGAGTTCTTGTGTACAGCGAGGAATCAACTGCCTCGGATTTTGCTGTACCCGGATATCAGCGATGTTCTCTGCCAACCTGGCGTTCCTTTGACGTACGAATGTTGTCTGATATCAGACCCCTCGTCCCAAAATTTGACTGTGAAGGGCCACCACGTCTATCGTAAGATGAGCGCGACGCTCGTAACGTTTGCACTAATGAATACTCATTTTGATAGTAAGGTTTTATCATTTGGACATGTTCAATCGTGTTACTTGCCAAGGTAATTTGGCATCAGTAACTGAATAATAA
This sequence comes from Merodon equestris, assembly GCA_958301585.1. NCBI lineage: Eukaryota > Metazoa > Arthropoda > Insecta > Diptera > Syrphidae > Merodon > Merodon equestris. The sequence goes on from OY284414.1 coordinate 19,038,695, forward strand.
ACAATATATTTGACAGATTTCGCCAAAACAGCATGGACGCCACAAGCCACCAATATCTACCCGCGATAATTGAAAAACCCTATATATGAACCCTAATATGTGGTTTTTTAAACGTTTGGTTTTTAGTTGTCCAAAACGTGCAAAGAAAGCTGCAAGAACGTTTAAGATTTTAATTTAAGTTGATAAACCAATGATTGCCATTACTTTTCAGGGATTACTTGGCATAAATGATGACTGGGATGATATGGGAAATTCGATATTAAGTCACTGGTATTTCGATTATAGCTCGTGTAATGTCTTCAAATACTGCAGTTGCCTCCCCAAAGGAAAATAAATTTCTCGTTGAACCCATTTCTCAATTGGTTTATCGACCCGTTGTTTGACATGTAGCGTCATCTTACTAGAACCACATGTTGACCATGTCCATTTTGGGCAAAAACATATTTTTGCCTAAAATCTTCCAAATAGTTGAATAATTCAATCCCAATTGCTGCGAAGGATGGACAAATTACGATTTTCAGTAACACTGGCGAATACAGCAGCAATATTTTCCTCTGTACGTACTCTCCGCATACAGGTAGGTGGCTTGATGTCTATTTGCGTGAAACTGGTGCCAAATTTGTCCAATTCGGTAAAATTGTCGAAATGCGCGAAAAACATTTTTCACAGAGCACGAATTTTGACAATAAAATTCAAGAATTTGTGAGCGTTATTCGGGTGTTTTTCTTGTGTTTGCATGATGAAGTGACAATGCTTTTTGAGTATGTTCAAGTTTCGAATGTGTCACAAATCACGCGCGAGCTGCCAAGAAAATAACACAGAAAAGCCAAACAGCAATAAAACATCCTTCATTTGATGAAACCTGCTCGACGTAGTATATTTCGAATTTTTGCAACAGGTAGAAGATCTCTACCGAAAACCAATACTTCGTTCGACAACGACACGAGAAAGTAATTTTTCAGAACGACAACGCTCGACCGCATGTTGCATGGAATACTGAAATGGGACGTCTTACAGTATCTGCCGTATTCTCCAAACCTCGCCCCTTCTAAGTACCGACGGACGACAAAAATTGGGTCGATTCTTGGATGGCTTTAAAAAATTGAAATTTAGTCGATTACTATACGCAGCCTCATGAGTCATGAGTCGCGATTCACGCAAGTACAGAGGAGAACGGAGATGAGCTGGAATGAGTTAGAAAATTGAGCTCTTAGTAAGTAACAGGCAAAATACCTGACGACTTTTTTGACGCTTCTTTTTTCATTAATTCGCTTGTTTTAATTTTCGTTTCATTTGTTTTCGTCGCTTGATGATTGGACATCCCTACTCAAACCTTCAACGCAAAATAAGAAAATAATAATGGAATTGTTAAGCCCATGTGAAGCACTCACCTCATAAGATGAAAGTGGAAAGAGCAAATTGAGGAAAGAGCCAGGCCTAGTCAGGCCGCGGGTGTTCCAACTGCTTCACATTTTCTATACTATACTATTCCACTTTTCAAAAAAATCTTTGCAAATATGTTCTTCCCCGAACTGACACAAAGGAAGATCAACAACCCCAATTTTGACAACATTTGAATGCGTCTTTCCGTTGAGGGACGGCAAAGTTGTCGATGCCATTGGCACCGAAGTTAGAAAACTTTTAAAATTCTTAAATTCAACTTGTCATGTCTTAAGGAACGGAAATAATATGTTCTCTTAAGACGTTATGTCATCGATCGTTTGCCACTTTCGGAGTTCCTCAAGGTAGTCATTTTGAATCTCTCGTTTTCATTCTTTCCATCAACGATGTTACTTTATAACCTGGTATCAAAGAAATATCCTTCAGCTCAATGGCACTAAACGCTAAGTCACTACATTTTCTTGCCAACGTAATCCAAGAGTTACCAGGACCAATATAATCCATGGAATGCCCATACTTTTTTACCAGAGTCAAATTCTCGGTTAAATTCTAAATAATGGAAGCCTTCGATTCATATGTTACTAAATCATTTTTTTTTATCAATCCCAGAACATGCCAGTCAAGTATGGTTGATCTTTCACTATATCCATTCCATTGGAATTGCAGCTATCCTTCTATTGCTGAACGTGCAACCTCTCCTCAAGCCTCGCCAATTCGCTCATGAGGTCTTAAGAAAAACATTGATAGTTCTACCCATCTAATCCACGTCTTAGATCAGTGCCTCTATTTGCCACACCAACTATGTCTATAGCGGTCCTATGTCCTGAATGCTGCCAGCCGACCAACGATTCAAGTTCCCTCGACTTTCAATATAGCAAATTTATATGAGTAACCAACTTCTTAATTCCTCTCGAAAGCCTCATTGACGATGACGCACATTAATTTTCATTTGTTGGAAAGCTATGCCACAAAAATCATCTCTCCATCTGAGAGCATCGTGGCTAAATAGTTTAATAGCTTCAAAGGCTGATTACACAATGAACCAGCCGTAACAACCAAGTCAACAACATTGTTTTTTCCGGTGCTTTTCATCATTTGGGTACTGACAAAACCCCTTTTGCTAATATACTGCACGTGTGTCCGGCAGTGTAGTGGACCTTTAGTCACTAGCACTCACCTTCTACTTTTCTTCGGAGAAACATGAGACTCGCCTTTTTGTTTGTAGAGCTTACGAAAATATCTTGTACAGAGTTTTTCATGTTTCATTTACATCATATACCATACCAAGTCATACATCTCGTTCGCATGACTACTGCGAGCTCGTTTGCAGTGATTGATTCCTTGGAACATATTTTCTAATTTTATATTGCTCCAGATCGCCTTTAATCACCAATTTTCTTCATTGCTTCAACGTTTTCATCGTTGACGTGCTTAGGCGTCCAGAGCGATCATCGCCATTGACATCTTCTCGACTTTTTGTGAAGAGTTAGTACCAGTTAGTTAAGCACGTAAAGATGCTTGGCAAAAGTGTAGTGGCCCGTAATGACTCCCGTAAACCACCTGCAATCATTTCTCCTTAAGGATAAGAAAAATGTTGGCGACTTACTACAGACATCAGGGCGTATGCGCTTAGTCACCCTGCATCCTGGATATTCCCTCCATCTACGACTGTGTGCATTAAAGACCCAGTCGTTGATGTCAGATTTGACCGTGGAAGTAGATAGACCTAAGGCGGGTTCAGGTCCTGAGAAACTTTCCTCTGAGCCCCTTCTAGCGAGTTCATCGGAAATCTCGTTTCCTGGGATCCCAGAGTGACCTGGGACCCATACAAGCCTTAGTGAATATAGTCCGACTGTGTTCAAAAAGGTCTTGAGTTCATGCACTAATTTAGAGTTGGGTAGAGGGCTTAACACTTTTGAGTACGCTTTGAGTGCAACTTGGCCGTCACTGTACCAAAGACCATTTCTTTTTAGGCGAGACATGGCTTTCAGTGCGCACCCTCTGATATATATGTCAAGGGGTGGAAGATTCATCATAGCATCTAGAGCAGATCCCGGTGTGCTGAGGAAAGCCCCCGTGCAGCTGAGTCAGACCGCTCTTTGGGGTTTGGTGAAAGAGGCCAGAACGTGTTTTGCGTGTTAGCCTGTTCCACCAGACAACCGATGCATATGAGATTATCGGTTTATCATTGCCGTATAGATCCAAAGGTTTTTTTCGGCGATAAGCCCGATTTGCCAAAAAGCTGACAGCATTTTGGTGGGTTTGGACTCAACATACATACTTTGACCAAAGAAGCTTGCTATCTAAGATGACTCACAGGTACTTAGCTTCCTTGGATATCGGGATGGAAATGATGCCTTTAAGCACTAGCTGAGTAATGCCAGTATTTTTCCTCCTTCTCGTGAAGAGAACGACATCAGTCTTAAGAGGATTAAACGACAGCCCAGGTCCTTGAGAACATTTAGCGCCGCCTGGGCTTTGAGACAGACAGTCGCTAAACATGAGCCGACAGAGAGAACATCAACATCATCCGCATAGGCCTGGGCATAGATTCCAGAGGCATTGAGAGCATCGAGCAGAGAGTCGACCACCATGCACCACAGCAGCGGAGACAAGACGCCACCTTGCGGGGAGCCCCTGTTTACTCCAGACTTGACACACTGTTCTTGGCCTGCATCAGCGATTGATGTCCTATGCACAAGCATTGGTTTGATCCACAAAACCAGAGCTTTATCCATGCCGTCTAGCAGCGTTACACATGCTGTCGAAAGTACCATTATCAAAAGCTCCTTCAATGTCGACGAAAATGCCTAGTACGTACTCTTTCCAGTCTCGCATGATTTTCCGCGCTGATAAGCATGTTACATGTCCGAGACAGGATGCATTCGAAGGGCAACTTGGCGCACGTGCAACTCTACTAATCTCTCCATGCTTTTCAGCAAGAACGATGTTAGACCGATTGGTCTAAAACTCTTGGCGAGTGAGTAATCTTCTTTCCCTATTTTGGGAATAAAAACCACTTTCACCGCGCACCAAGGAATAGGTATATAAGCAAGTGCCAGCATAACGGGGTATATACCATCAGTGCCCGGCGACTTAAAGCCATCGAAAGATGCCACAGCAAATTCAATGGCCTCAATAGTTGCCGCGCGTGACGCAACATACTAGCTACTCCGAGTTGTTTTCATCGTTTCAGTCGCAGTTTCCAATGAGGGAGTGTGCAACGACCATTGAGAGTCTGATTTCCTGGGAAATGGGTCTGAAACAGTAAACTAAGAGTTCGTGAAGGTACCATCAGACCATCTGAGTACAACCAGCTTTGTCGATTTCCTTCGTTTGAGAACATTAACGAACTTGCTGGTCGCGCTCAGGGATTTGAACTCTTCGCGGAAGGACTTATAGGAATCATTCTTCGATTTACGAATAAGTTTCTTATATTCCCTTTGATTTAAGCGATCTATTCAGGAGACTTCTGGCTTCCTGCAAAGACATTTGAGCTCAGCGTTCCACCAGGGAACCGATTCCCTGCTGGTAAGTTTTTTGACAAGACATGCGAGTTCGAAACAGTTGGTGATGGCGCTGCTCAGGGTATGAACGGCATCCTCCACCAATTGCTTTATTTTGAGTTTAGGTAGGGCTTGAGTGGATTTCTCAAGCTCCTCTCTGAATCGTACCCAGTGCGTCTTTCTCGGATTTCACTTGGGCTGCGAGGGGGAGATCCCACACTTCAATTGGAATTCGATATATCTATGGTCTGGTAAGGTTCTCCAGTTCGTAATGGCTTTCATATGCCTGTTAGGCAGGGTTAGGTCAATCACTTCCTGTCGTCTCGCCGTCACAAAGGTTGGTTGAGAGCCCACATTGTTGATGATAAGGTCAGACGAAAGAGTGAAGTTTAAGAGATGGTCTCCTCTCCGGTTGCATTTGCTGTTCCCCCAAACAGTGTTTTGAGCTATAACATCGCAACAGATGATGAGCCCAATCCTTCGGGCTTCACAGTACTCTACGAGTTCAGAAACCGCCTTCGGTGAACGCCACGACGAAGTGTTCAATTTCTCCGTGAGCTTTGCAGCTTACTCTCGCAGCCACCAGATCTTGTCCATAGATTTGACCAAGTTAGGTCGCCGATAGCGTGTTCGATATGATGAGGCAGACCCTAGGCCTTTCCATGGACGTAATATAGCAATCATTTTCATTGTCGAAAAAATCCGGTCCAAGCACACCTACAGCATGAAATCCCCACCACACTGTTACGTTTTATGGATGCATTGGTTGGTTGTTTGTCGACAAAGTCATTAACTTAAGAAATGAACTTCGTCGATGAAGATGTAATTTCGATAAAATTTAGGATTTTCTTAACTTTTGCAGAGCTCAACCGGAGAAGTTTTGGGTGGTCAAAAGGCTTTAGTTCTTGAGGTAATTTGATCTTGTAATAGTGTTGGCCAGATCTTCGCAACAATGTGGACTGAGATCAGTCATGGAATTGACTGATTTGATTCATTTTGAACTGAGCACTTTCGTCAATTTAGGCGTCAAGTGGTGTCAGCGCTCTTAAGGTTGTTTCTAGTGACTCATAATTTCGATATCGGTTTTCAATAATTTTCAAACGCTGCTCGTTCGTGACCTTCGCGTGGCTGAAAAAACTTAAGCCTCGAGTCTTGCATTGACCTCCAGTTGAAAAGCACGTTACAACTCCTTAAACATTTTATTTGTCTAAATGAACTTCTTCGTATCCGTCACCAAAACGGGAGCTTCATTGCCAGCGTCCGGCATTAATATCGTTCTAACTTCCTAGTTCCTGTTTCATACACAGAGCTTAAGAGTGGCGGTTTTAATTACAATTCCAGTGTTTGCTATGTTTAAAACTTTTCCACGTCGTAACCAGAGATTCACATAACACCTCACAAGTCAACAACCAAACTTGCTTACCTTGGTAGTCTAGTTCTCCATGTATAACACATGCTCCATGAATACATCACAGAGTTTTGTTATTTCTGTCTCAGAACTTTTACTTCTCCTACAAGAATTATTTTAAAAATCGTTTTCAGCAGTTTTCCGACATCTTCATCTATTGTACACTGTAATGGTTTTACCTAGCGTGTAGAACGCTACGTCCATAACCTGCATTCTCATCTGTCTCTAATCCATCAATGTCCCAAGGCTTTGTGTCCGTACTTTCTTTTACCTTAAGTTTGATCGACTTGGAAGTAAGTTTTCCATTACCCAAGTAAGTTTGAACCAATATTTGACGGACAAATGAAGTATGTAAATCGGGACATCCCTTGTTAACTTTCTCAACCTCAACCTTATGCTTGGTACTAACTTAAAATTCAACTGAAACTTCCTTCTAACAAAAATCAATTTTCATAAGTTTCCCTTCAAATGCGCAATAAAAACGAAAACTTTCTTAAAATCGACTCAAGTTTGCTTAAATTTTCAAACCACAAGTAGTGGCAACCCTAATCACCGTCAAATCGCCAAACGTCAACTGTCAACCGACGGTCCATACAACTATGGAATATGATTGGTTTTCAAGATGATAATAGCCTTGAAGCGGGCGAAATTGAAAATACCCTCCGCACCTCCATTATCCGCCGACAATATGCACTGTCTGTCACTGGGTACTATCTCGGCAAGTATCTGACATATCCTGAAAATACCGCTACTGAACTACCTACCCAGTGTTCATTAACTGACAGTTGACACAATTATTCGCTAGAATAGTTGGGTTGAATACGAATACGTTGTGTGTGTATTCGCAACTCTCCCTCTCTCCCATCTGCGTTCGTACTGGCGTGTTGTTTTGTTATTGTAGTTCCTTTCTGTCATTAAATATTGAATACAAACAGAAAAGTAAAACAACAACAACGACACATATCCTGTATGTGTGCATTGTCCTTTCGTGAAGCAAAAATCGCAGAAAAAAAATTAATTGAAATGCTGATGGGCGAAACCCGGTACAGCACACACAAGGATGCGAAAGAGGTGGCGAGGATTTACTTATTTTTTTTTTCTTCCTTTTCGTTTTGCTTTGTTCATATTCAGTATGTTTGTGAAATATTAAAGGAGGAATGACATATTTCGAGAGATGGCCGAGGGGTGCCGTACATACACATGCTCGGATGGAATTCGAAAACGTCGATTCATAGATCCCCAGTTCATATTCGGCGGCGGCGGGGGCATCTGATGTGCCTTCCTGTGTACGTTGTTCGACAATATATTTGTACTTTGCTCGCATGTGTACATGGGAGTGAAACCGGAGCTGGGGCGGACGAAGGACGGGGATTACGTGTGTTTGAATATCATTTTCGAGTGGTGTGTTATGGAGAGGTCGTTTTTGGATATGTCAGTAGGACAATGGATGAGATGATGTTCGGCAGTCAGGCAGGATGAGAGGTGTCGCATTGGTACTCGAGGATGTTCCAGTAATATTGTCGTCGTTGAGCTTATTCTTTCATTTCTTGGGGTAAACAATCAATTTTATTTCGGGGGATGGATTCTCATTCCCTTAGATTGAGAGGAAGCGCTTCGATTGAAGTTGGAATTCAATTAATGGAACTTAGGGATGTCCATTAGGTATACCGAATGGAGGAGAGTTGATTAGGCAATTGGGTTAAGCGCGACTTGGGATCAAGGAGAGTGTGGCCACGTTTTGGAAACTGATAGTTTGATGAAGTTTGGTAGACGGTGACAGGCTGAGTGCCACTCAGAGCAAGAGCTTCGGAATAAGTTGATGCTTGTGGGATTTGGTCCTAGAAATCCGAAATTCTTTAGAAAGTTATGGATATTTTTTCAGACAAATCAAATAAGTTTCTGAGGGTCCAGACTGACAGATGTCAAACAAATGTCAGAATTGGCATGAATTAAGTAAAATATCTTCTGGCCACGTGGTGACTTGATTGTAGAATTCATTTTGACGTAGAGAACAATAGGGTCCAATTCAATGATCTGCCTTATGATATTTTTGCCCTACCTGAAATTAATCTGTGCCTCAATATCGGAAGCAGTGAGTTATTCACATCATTTTAGACTCTGTTTCTTGCTTAGGGGCACGACAATTCAGGCAATCCGATTTACAGTCTTCTGTAAATTTCGATTTCAACTTTCCGTAATTAAAACGGGCTCATTCCGTTATTGAGACTCACTTTCTTGCGACTAACACCTCGCCCGGAAATCCTCTTCACAGACCGTCTTTTCGACTTTGGTCTCCTAAAACTCAGCAACATCAATGGACGACTTGTCCGATCTGATGTCAAAAACTGCAAAGTAACCACCTCCTCTCTACCTTGGATCCGCTTCATCCAAACCCAACTCGCACATGTCCTTCTAGTCCAAAGTCCTCAGTTGCCCTATCTTATCCTTGGTCCCCGGGCAACAAATGAAGCAAACGGTGGCAGGCCTATCTTAAGTCTCGCTCTGTCTGTATGAATCGCTCTACCTCCGATACTTGAGCCGAATGCAATCTTCTCTTACATAGCTCCGATCCCAAATGTTTCTACCACTTTATAAACGCAAAACCAATACCAGCAAAACTAAGCCCTACAACGACTCCTAGATGTCACTAGCGTCAGTGAATATAACGCCTACCTTAGTCATCGACAAATACTCATCCGGTCCTGACTGCCTTTCCGCCAAAAATCTGCTAACCATCTGATCCTACCCCTTACCTTAAAGTTTCGTCAGCTTTGGCAAAATACCTGCATCATCCCAACCTCATTGTCAAACTCTCAAGCATTCCCCTACTCTTTAAAAGTATCATATACGATACAACATTATTTCACTGCAAACCCAAAGAACCTTTCCCCCAAATTAACATGGGTGCCTAAAAGTTCAACCGACAACCACAAACTTAATTGAACTTGTCTCACATTCCTTGTGTGCACTCCACGATGGCAAAGAAGTACATTTTTACAAATTAATCGTAAGGCCAAAAGGCATAGCCTTAAGTAGTTCTATTTGCTTTAGAGTGTCCGTATAGGGCCAGTAAGGTATTTTATATCAGTTGTTGTTTAAGCTAGTTTTAAGCATTTTTGTCTAGGATAAGTGTGTTCTACAAAATAATAAAAACAAAAATGAATAACAAAAAAAAAAAAAAAAGTAAATTTTGTTGTCACATACTTCAAAGCATCCGACAAAATCTCGCATCAAATTATACGCCTTCCTTCCTTCCTCCTCCTCCTCCTAGAAGTACGTCAATAGAATGTTATTTTTAGATTTTCTATTTCATTATGATGACAACTGTGGTGTCCCCCAAGGTTGCCAACTCGACCCACTGATGTTTATCCGAACCATTAATGATGTTAACTACAAATGTCATCAAGAATTCTCATCTTTCCGTATATGTTTTCCTGTTGATTCCAGCTCTTATCATCCGACCTAAACAAGTTCAAAAAACCTTCTTTTGTTTAATGTTACTAAATGTCAAACTGTCAATTACTCCCATAAGTTCGTCCATCCAACTCCCAGAATCTGCTTTATGTCAGATAGATAACACCTGTCAATTTTTTGGTTGAATTAGGTGTTATCTATGACCGTTAACTTAACTTTCGCCTTCAATTCGACAACATTCATTAAACATACCACTTCGTTAGACTCCTTCTTGAATATGCTAGTCAAGTCTGTTATCCCCTTTCCGGCGAGCGTCGTAGGTTCATTCGTTTTGTTTTTTTGTGGTCTTCCCTGGGTTAATGCCTATAATTCACCGCCCTATAAGGTTCGCTTAAGACTGATCAACCTACAATCCCTAAAAGAACGATGCAAGATTTTTGTCCACCAACTACTTAGCGATAAGCCTGACCCTCAAATGATCTCCCTGAAACCAATCCCCGAAACCTTCAGACCATGCCCCTCTTTTGAATCAAGTCCAATCGAACGAACTATGGCTAACGCGAGCAAATGGAACTCCATTCCACTCCGCCAACTTCTTCTTCTTCTTAGATGGCGTTACAGCTCACGGAGAACCAGAGCCAAGCTTCTCTCATTCACTTATGTTGTGTGCGATTTGTTTTTTCACACAAGTGAACGGGACCTACAGTTTAATGCCGACTCCGAACGGCGAGCGCCGAGAAGCTTTTTCAAGGCAACTGGTTTTGCCAATACCCCGCCGAGGAGAGAAGCCGCGTAATGAACATTCGATGGCGTTGGTTTTATCGGGTTCCGAACTCGCTCATCGTGCGTCAGAGGCCGACACACTACCCACTGCGCCACGGCGCCGCCACTCCGCCAACTATGGTGTGATAATCGAGTAAATGTGAAAAATTGTCCTATTGGCCAGAGAAGTCCTGCAGCAATCACATTCCTACCTTTTGAAATCTTTGCCTTAACTGAAACGAACCTAATCCCCAGTATAAATAACCTTGAACTGTTTTTATCAAACTTTAACGTTTATCGCGACGATGATGTTAACCGACCTACTAATAGTTGTCCATGCCGCGCTCTCCTCCTAGCCGTCCTCCTATCTTCACCGTGTTTCGACTTTGTTTCTATTAAGATTGTACTACCCTGGAAAACACTCTACGTCATTTTACATTTTGCCATCACAATCTATTGAACCATATAAATTGGCCATTGATACAATCGATAATTTAATTGACTTATTCGATCCCCAAGATGAGATCCTAGTTTTCGGTGACTTCAACCTTCCTCATCTTAAATGGATCTCTTCAGACGACCAATCGTGTCACATTGCCTCTTCTCCCACTGCAGCCAAAGAATGCCTCTTCTCAGATGGCCTAATTGATTCAAGCCTTAACCAAGTCAGTGGCATTTTAAATTACATGGGCAGACAACTAGACCTCATTTTCACAACTGACCCCTTTAACTCCTCAGTTTCAGCTTGTCCGCTCTCCCAATCAACCGTCGACAACTACCACCCAAAGAAAGAAATATTTAATTCTATCTCCCTTTAGGTACCCTTTTCTCGACACAAAACCTCGTCCACTTCCCCACATTGGTGTAATCGCAAGCTCCATTCTTTGGGAAAGAAACGGAACAAGCTCTGGACAACCTTCCTTCGCACTCAATCCCCAAATGACTTCTCTAACTATTTAGGCACTTACCTAAGTTTTATAGAGCTTTATAACTCTCTTTATCAGCACTACTTAGTCGAGATGCAAACCAACTTTATAAATGATCCCAAGTCCAACTTTCAGTTTGTTAGCTACAAAAGAAAACCTGATGCCTACCTAAACTCTCTCTCCTTCAATGATGAAACTTTCCAATGATCCTCATAACATCGCCAACCTTGTTGCCACCTTTTTCAATCAATATTTAATCCCTGATTCCTTTTTATTTCAACTATTTACCAAACTTCTCCTTTGGACCATTTCTCCCTCATAGTGTCGACCCCATCGAAAAAAGATTAAAGCAACTTAATGAGGAATTCAGACCTGGCCCCGACGCGACGGCCTCCCTGCTATATTTAAAAAAAAAAAACTGTTCTTCCTTCCTTTCACTACCTCTCTCGAAAATCTTCAACTTTCTTAAGGTGAATTTCTCCAGATATGAAAAACCGCTTTTACAACACCTATACAATAAAATTTCACACAGATTAATACTCTTCAAATTGTCTTTCGTTGGCTTTTAACCCATCTTATTAAAGTGGATATTCTTACCTCGAAAATCACTACTACAGCGTTGGTTTTAGATCTGCTCTCTCAGACCCCTTCCTTGCTTCCTCCGGTGTCCCTCGAGGCAGTCATTTAGGTCCACTTCTTTTTATCCTTACTATTAACGATATTGAAACATATCAAACATTCCCACATCTCTCTATACGCCGACGACGCTAAGATCTTCAAGATCATTTCCTCCGAACATAACTCTTTTTTTATTCAATCGGACCTCAATAGTTTTTCCACCTGGTGCTCCAAGAACTGCCTGGATCTTAACATTTCCAAGTGTCAACCTATTACTTTCTCCCGATAACGTATCCAACCTCCACCCCGCTCCTACTTTCTCCATAATGAAACCCTTTCTACCGTTCAGGTGATCCGCGATCTTGCAAATATGAGCGATATAATTTTTAAGACCAATTCTGCACTCGGTTTCGTGACACGATGATCTAAAGAGTTTTCCAATCCCTACGTCACTCGGTCTCTTTACATAATCTTTGTTCACCCTATTTTGGAAGAACGAATAAGGATATCCGACATCCTTTTCATCCATCGGCTCCTCTCTGGTACCATTGATTGCGCGACCCTATACAATTCTATCTTTATCAACACTAAGCCTCGTAATAAACGAAATCCACGTCTCTTCTATCTACCCACCTCTCGTACCTCCTATGATTCCAATGAGCCTATCTCCCGTATCCTGCGGAATGTTAATGCGAAAACTGTTTCGACTTCAACACTCCTTGTCTAAAACTCTGTCTCAATCGCCCTCTTTCTTAGTTGCCTAGATTGTAAGTTAAGTTTAGTATGTAGCTTGAATTAAGGGCAATAAATGGGGGGATTGCCCCCACCAAAATCAAAACACTGCTCTCAAGTTATTGGAAAAGGATTCTGTGGAGGACGAAAAATTAAGAGGTTAAAGATAGTAAGCCAGTTAACATTTCTTCAGCCGATTCAAAAGTCGTTATAATTGGCCTAATATAGCAGAAATTGGAGAGGTGGCAATTGCATATAAAGAAAATCCGTCTTACTCTCGGGGTAGTATATTACAATTCAAAGCTATTGTATGTATTAGCTATTGTATTATTAGTTCTCGTTGTAACAAACATGGCATCTTAAGTTTTGCCCATCGCTAGTCCCTACTTTCTGGCAGCAAATAATAATTCATCGTGGGAAAAAAACAGCACGTCTTTTGAAATTCAGAATCTTTGAATCATGATGCAGTGGAAGTGATTATGGTGCTATGGTAATCATCACCGACTGTTGAGCGCAAGGTCTGTAGTTCAAGTCTGTCATTGACAAGAACAATTTCTATACGGAAAAACAACATCAGTTGTGAAGGAGGGATGATCAAAAAAACGCCGACAAAGGCAGAGCACTCGCAGTATAAGATCACTTCAAAATTCATACTCTGTGTGCGCATTTCCAATATAACACCTTAATGACGTGGAAACAAAAAAAAAATTACTGTGAACTACAACCCACGCGACAAATTCAGTCGAAACTCTCAAATTCTATCTAGGGCAACCACCTGCGGAGAGTAGTGAACGAACATCTTCGACACAAACCATCTGCACCCCGTCCAGGTTTTATGACAAACACCATAAGAGTGGCACTCTTGAACCTGCGCGAACTTTATAAAAAAAATTATGGGGCTTATCCCACGATCTTTTAAACTTAGGGTTAATGTACAGTATCCACTTTTCATCGTCATTCGACGTTTCTTGACTTCAGCTCGTACGGCACCCAAAGTCCTTGCTTCCGAGAATTATTCATAATGCTTTCAAGCTGTTGTGTGATATACTTAGTATGTTTTTGCAAGTTCAGCTAGCCTGCGTAATGAGTCTCCATGAAGTAACGCCTCCTATTCTACACCATCAAACTTTTTCGGTGCCCCAGAGCATACCTTATCTTCAAATTCAAATCCATCATAAGCGTCGGAACCAACCTCTGAATATCTTTTCTTTGCTGGAAGATGCGTTACCGTCTTAAATTACAAGCACGTAGTTCTGTTAACGTCAACTGTTGGGAAGATGCGAGAACGTATCCAAGGTCGATATGCAGTTTTAACAACCGACTTGACCAAGTATGGTAGTTGAGGTGATTAGGTAGTCGAATTGTAAAACTTGGCTCAAAGCTTCACCTTTGGAGAACTGATTTGGTTATCACTTCATACCTGACACGGAATTTCATTACTAATATAAAGAAAATCTATTTAAAATGAGACTCTTGATCCACTGATCCACAACGCACCAGGTCATACCCTTGCGACTTTAAATAACTCGTGAAAGTATTTTGTATTTTTACCAACCAGTTTACTTTAAACCATGGAACAGAAAGTTATCAAAATATTTAAAGTTTATTACACAAGGCCATAAGATCAGAAGTTATGAGTAAAAATTGAGCACTCTTTTAAAGACTTTTGGAAAAAAAAAACTTAATGTCTTAGACGCTGTGATAAATAGCGACTATAGTGAAGTCGGCATGAAGTTTCATACAAAACACTTTAAATGGCGTCTGTCGTCTTTTCACCACTGAAACTCAGGCGGAATTAGTGCCAGATCCTGTTGAAATTGGTAGTGATAGAAGAAGTTCTGTCAATCCTGCCGGGCAAATAAATTTGTAAGTGCATGGTGATGACGTTCAAGAAGTGCTGGGTTCACTTAATGATGAGCTCATAGAAATGAGCAAGAGCAAGATACTGAAAAACTCCATATAGACCCAGTTCAATCAGAAGATCGAGTGGGAACTTGATAGAAGGTCTTAGTTGAATTGAAAAAGGGTTATTTTATTTTTTTGGAAATATTGACTCAAACGAAGAAGAAACGAACTTTTACAAAATGAGAAATAAAAAAAAATGCTGGCCTGGTAGAGAAAATTATGAAGGAGCAAAAATCCGTCAGAAGGGCCGTCAGAAGACTTTGTTAGATCCTTACAAGCCTTCTACATCAAAATAACTTTAGATTTTGTTTTGAATAATGTAATTTATTATTTTGCCTAACTCCGACATAAGCGAACTCAACTTGTGCGGTTATTGCTCGGTGTCAACTATCGTGTACTCCATTTGAATGCCATATTGAAGAATTTCATGTAAAATTGCCAAATGGAAATTTAGTGCTGACAAAGTTTTTTTCTTACTTACTTTCTAGACGAAAGTGATGTTTATGTCTAACTGAAAATATTTGTGTCTTACTAGCAGGCAATCATCCTTCTTATTGTATCGTCCAGTGACGGCAACCTGAGACCTCATCAAAACTAAAAAAGCTTCGGTCAATCCCATGTTCTTATGGAGTTTAACCCAGTACCGAACCAGTTTCTGTCAAATGCTTCATCAATGCTCGAATTCCGAACATAGACGCCCTATATTGTCTAGAAAATTAACGAATTTTGCGAACTCACTTTTACACATCGCCCATTTGAATAACAAAAACACGTTCTTCCGTGGTAAACGACTGTAATTGCCAATGACTGTACTTGACATCTGTCAAAGAAATCAACCATATTGAATTCGCTAAATGACAGTAATTGACAGCCAACATCCATATCATCTGTTCGCTCACCCAATGTAGTTTTGCTTTATATTTGAAATGGAATCACATTATTTTATATTGCTACAGGCTTATTTGGACCTTTAAGTGTTTTTCCATTACTTTTTGAAGATGATATTGGGCCAGTGGGCGCCGCCATTGCTGATGGCCATTTGGGCTGTTTTTATCATATATTCAGTGGCTTTTGCGCGAACTTCAATTTACAATAAAATTTCTTGCACTATTGTCAGACAGTTTTTTTTAGAGCTTCCACATTCTATGGTTGTTCTGGTTGTTTTGGAAGAGGTCCGCAGCAGCCGAATTGGCGGCCAATATGAGACATTAGGCGACACAATGTCTATTTTCGGAGGAGCTGTGGCACCTTCTTGTTGGAACCCCATGTCCTCCAGTACCAATCAATCAATAAAAACTTGTTGATATTGGTGGTCACAATCAAGCTGGTGCCGATGGCGCACCATGCAGTGATTTTTAGTGAATGTAATCGCTCTTCATAATGATACGTGAACTCTCAGTGGCCCAGAAGCGCAACCTTTGTTTGTTTACGTATTCGTTCAGATTGAATTGGGCCTCGTCGCTCATGATGAATTTAAGCCGAAAATTGTCGATCAGATTCAATAGAGCGTTAGGTTAGTTCAGACATGATTGACTGTCTACAGGCAGTAGCTGATAGACCGTCTGCAGGAGAACATCGTTTATGCTTTCACTACAAATCGCTGCAGAGACCAATATGCGGAGCACGTTGTCTGATCATTGAGTGGTCATCAACAACATTTTGAGCCACAGCGCGGCATTCTCGTCGGAACGAGGATTACAAAGCCTTCAAGTGTAGTTTTAGTCTCTTCGAGACAAGCGGCTATACACCTTAGTGTTTGAAAGGTGGGCGTAGGACGGTTCGGAAATCTAGGTCGAAATTCACGTTACGGCAAACGCATTGAAAAACTATTTAGTAAAAAAATAGTCACAAGTGAAGAGTTCGACACTTCTGTTTACGTACTTCACAAATGCCAACATAAAATTGACATTTGCCCAGTTTTGCAAGAGTCATAGCATCTCCAATAGGGTGGTACCTTTAAATTAATTTTGGTGGGGGCAATACCCCATCTATTGCGCTTAATTCAAGCTACATAGGTACTAAATTTAACTTACAATCTAGGAAACTAAGAAAGAGGACGATTGAGACGGAATTTTAGACAAGGGGTGCTGATGTTGAAGTCAAAACAGTTTTTCGCATTAACATTCCGCAGCATACGGGAAATGGGTACATAGAAGAGATGTGGACTTCGTGTGTTACATGGGTAAGTGTTGAAAAAGATAGAGTTGGTCGGGCAGTCAATGGTACCTGAGAGGAGTCGATGGATGAAAAGGATGTCAGATATCCTTCTTCGTTCTTCCAGGGAGTTCAAATTAATTTGTTTTAGGCGTTCTTGATAGGATCAGAGGATTGTCCCAGGGTAAACCACAAAAAGCAAAACGGAGAAAACGACGTTAGATACTCTCGATTCTGGAAATGTGTGTATGATGGTAAGGAGACCACACTTGAGAGGCGTATTCGAGAATAGGGTGAACAAAGGTTCGAGAAAAGGGCGAGTGACGTAGGGATTGGAAAACTCTTTAGACCATCGTTTCACGAAGCCGAGTGCAGAATTGGCCTTAAGAATTGTTAAGGTCCAGGCAGTTCTTGGAGGTGGAAAAACTATTGAGGTCCGATTGAATCAGAGTCATGTTCGGAGGAAATGATCTTAAAGACCTTAGCGTCGTCGGGGTATAGAGAGATGTGGGAATGTTTGATAACCATTTCAATATCGTTAATGTTAAGAATGAAAAGAAGTGGACCTAAGTGGCTGCCTTGGGGGACAGCGAAGGAAGCAAAGAATGGGTTAGACAGAGCAAATCTAAAACGAACGCTGTAGTATCGATTTTCCAGGTAAGAGGATATCCACATTAATAAGATGGGTCCAAAGCTGAGGGAAGACAATTTGAAGAGTATTAATCTGGTTGAAATTTTATCAAAGGCCTTACTGAAATCAGTTGAGATAGCATCGACTTCCTTGCCATTTTCTAAGGCTGAAAGGGTGAAGGATACGAATTCAATAAGGTTTATGTTTGTAAACCTACCTTTGAGGAAGCCGTGTTGCCTGGGGGAGATTAACGACTTGCATTGAAATCTTACTTTATCATCCAAAATACTTTCAAAGATTTTGGGTATATGAGACATTTTGGCAATGGGACGGTAGTTGTGAGAGTTGGGTAGTTGCGGGAGAATTCACCTTGAGAAAGGAATAGGCTGAAGGTTTTTGAGAGAGGTAGAGAAAGGGAGGAGGAACTTTTTTTTTTTTAAATATAGCAGGGAGGCCGTCGGGGCTAGGAGTGAATTCATCATTAAGTGGCTTTAATCTTATTTATCGGGATCGACACTACGAGGGAGAAATGGTCCAAAGGAGAAGTTTGGTAAATAGTTGAAATAAGTAGGCTCGGTTGCAAAGGAATCATGGATGAAAGATTGATTAAAAAATGTGGCAAGAAGGTTGGCGATGTTATGAGGATACATACGAGGGTGGTCCGATGAGTACTTAGCCTCACCGACAGTATCGCAAGAGCAACTTACTATCGTGTAGTACATTCTAGTAGACGGCTACTGTCGAAATTTCAGCCGGATCGGACTCGTAGTTTTGTTTTGACCGCATGTGGAAGAGGGAGTGTCCGCGGATTTTAGAAAAATGGAAAAAGAGCAATATGGGTCGTTGATTCGATTCTTGTTTTTGGAAGGGAAATCGCGCAGCGAAATCAAAGAGCGTTTGGATGCTGTGTACGGTGACTCTTCTCCTTCGATGGCGATCAACAAAAATTGGTTTAACGAGTTTCAACGTGGTCGCACGTCGGTTTTTGATGAGCCACGTACAGGTGCCCCGAAAACGGATAACAAAAATCCACGATCTCGTATTGGCGGACCGCCGATTGAAGGTGCGCGAGATAGCTGAGACAGTAGGCATTTCAAAAGATCGCATGGGTCATATCATGCATGAAATTTTGGGCATGAGAAAGCTGTCGGCGCGATGGGTGCTGCGTTTGTTCACTCCGGACAACAAGCGCAACCATGAGACCACTTCAGAGCAGTGTTTGACGCTGTTTAAGCGCATACCGAAAGAGTTTCTACGTCGTTTCCTGACAGTCGACGAAACATGGATCCACCGCTAAACTCCGGAGACCAAGGAACAGTCGAAACAGTGGACTTCACCCGGCGAACGTGCTCCGCAGAAGGGGAAGACTGTCCCATCGGCCGGAAAGGTGATGGCCACCGTTTTCTGGGATTCACAAGGTGGGATCCACATCGACTCCCTGGAGAAGGGCAAAACGGTCACAGGGGTGTACTATGCCAAATTATTGGGCCGATTTGACGCTGAATTGAAGAAAAAACGGCGAAGAAAAAAGTGCTATTCCACCATAATAACGCACCGGCTCACACCTCCGCCCTCCCCACGGCCAAATTGGTCGCATTGGGCTACGAACTGCTGCCCCATCCACCGTATTCTCCAGATTTGGCCCCGTGCTTGGAGACTATATTGAAAAATAAATCGCCATTTCTCCAAAATTTTTGTTTTTCTTTTGTAGGCTAAGTACTTATTGGACCACCCTCGTAGATGGTGGCTCAAAATAATCACCCTATGTGAATGCAATCATATTTGACATTTGTGAACCATTATACAAACAGATAAGCAATGGAGCGCTATACTTTGCAAGAGTGTGGAATAATTGTGTCGATTTTTTTGACCAATAGTCGGTCTGTGGTGTTAGCGCAGCGTGAATTTCGACGTAGAATCCCTAATCGTGTCGCGCCAACTGGGCAAACATTCCGGGACTTAGCTACTCGATTTGCACAGACTGAAACCATGGTAGACCACGCAAGACATGACCGCTACCGGACTGGCCATAACGTCCACTCAAAGCCACTGTGTGGTGCGGCGTTCACGCGAGAGTGATGATTGGGTCGTATTTTCGTCACTGTTGCAAACGGGTCCAAATGTGTATCAACACTGGCGGCACAGAGAGAAATTGTTAAGGTCAAAATAAAGATTTCCATGACTTAAAATATTTTTTTTATTTAGTAAAAAAGTAATTCAAAAACAGAATTGGATGATTAATTTTGCGCCACCTGTATGGTAAGTTAAGACCAAATACGAAAAGAACTGCAAGCAGGTGCCAAGTACCATGTGAGACACGAAATTATTCTAACCAACGGTATTCCACTGAAGACTGGAGTTAGGCAGGGTTGCTTATTGCCACCGGTCTGATTCAACCTGGTTTAGACCTAATAACGCGGCAATCATCTGCGGAAAATAGAGGCATATCCTGGAGCAGCCAAGGGATCTGAACTATGTGGATGTCATCTACCTACTGTCTCATTAATATTCACATATAATGTCCAAAATGGAGGCAGTTAGCCACCTTGCAACACAAGCGGGCCTTAAAATCAACGTCACAGAAACAAAAAGATGGGATCAGCTCGCCGGGAGCCGAGCTACAATTCCAGGTCTTCTACCTTGAATTTTTTTTCAGGTTTATAATTCATATTTACTTTGCGGTATGTTTGGTTTGATATATGCGTACGGAAGGACAGGCAGACAGGAAAGCCTTTGCATAAGTCTTCCCTTCTCGAGGGTCGCGTCGCCTTTGGGTTACTGAACAAAGTGTGGAGATTTAAGCCCACGAAGCTGAAAATGTTCGAATAAAACATGAAATCAATTCTTCTGTGCGGATGAGAAACGCTGAACGCGAAATTCAAGCGCTGCAGGCATTCATCAGAGTAGAGACTGGAAGACTATGCTCTTTTCTTGGCGCAACACCATAACAAATGTCGCCCTCCGAGATTCGACGTGGTAGGTACCCATCCACCTGGGAATTTGCCACCGCAAGTGGAAGGGGATTGGCCATTACACCCCAAGCTTCATGACGACGTCACAAGTGGAGCCTTTATTGGAATCCACAAGGCAGCCTCTGCAGCCAGTAGACCATCCAACAGAAGGAAGAAATTAGTCGAAGCAGAAGCGCTCTAAGCAGGTCGCTCATGGTGACATATAAAACTTCTAGCTTTAAAAATATCAAATTATTGAGGCCCTATGCTCCATCTAGGAACTGCAGAAAATATATATAAATACAGCCTAGGCAAAGCTCCTGAAGCTGGCTCAGTTGGGATATGAAGTTTTGCCTTATCTGTCCTATTCCTCAGTCTTATCCTGACCAGTTAACAACTTTTCTGAAGTTTGGGCAATCATCTCCAAAATCATGTTGTTTATAAGCTCAGGTATTAGACTTTGATAGCTTCTTGGCCCAAAAGGATGAGGACTTTTTCAAAAGACGCATATTTTGTTCAATGGAACTTTGAAAAAATCCCGTAATTTATTCTCTGGAATCAAATTTGTAAATTTTTGAAATAGCATTGACATCGGATATAGACATATGTATGTAAAGCTTTCATCGTTCCCATTGGAATGCCAATCATGATGTCATCGACCAGTTCCATGGCCACAAATTGGACAAACTCAACCTTCCCTTTCAAGTACAGATCCACATGTCCTTGCGAAAATTGTCAAACGTTTCCCGATGGTCATTTTTCCATCGTCACTCGTGTTTTTTACATAGTTAAAGCCTTGAGCGTAATTTTTACACATGCACATAGCAAAGATGAGGGTATAATCCAGTAACTCTCCTCCAGGCATTCTTGGAAATAATTTTTTGTGTTCCTCATCTCCCTTTTATGGTTTCTGATTATACGGAAGGACGGCGAGTTCCTTTTTAATTTAAGATTCATTTTGACAGTCTTCTCATGCCTTCGGGATCCCGAGCACCATCCGAGATAAGCCCAGCCCGCCAGATGCCTATTCCATTCAACATCTCTCCACTCCAAGGAATAGGATTACAGCTAAGCGTGCGGCATTAAATGTCTGTAAACAATTAAATTCAATAAGAAGTGTATAGTTTGTAGGCCGCACGGGTGCACCGTATGCCACGCTCGAACGGCACCAAGTCGGCTGCGGTGCAGCGGGGGATGAAATTCACAAAACTCACTTCGTCGTATTGTTCGCTTGGAAATGGGTAGGAGGGGTGGAGGGAAAAACTTTAAATCAAATTATGGAAAAAGAAAGTTTTCCATTAGAATTGCTCTTCATCTAAAAACGTCCTACGAGCATGGTATAGACTCGTATTTGTACGTTTTGCGTTCTGTCTGTGCACAATACTTCGTCGACGTCGTCGTCGTGGGGTTCAACCCTTCTCTTCAACCCAGCTGGAAACGTGGGCACATACATGTGAGTGTGTATAAGTAGCAGCCCCGGCAAGTGGTGGCAATCCGATTGCCGACCATCCCCTCAGCCCCGTGCCATCGTTTGTGGGTAAAAGTTGAGCGAACTCCTTTGCTTGCACCTTTCTCTATACATTTATTGCATTATTATGCTTAAGTGTGCTGAAAGTCGGAGTTCATTGATTCGTAGGCTGGTTGGTTGGTTAGTGCGGGTGGGCGATTGCCGGGTGGCCCGTACGACGTGGCGGCACACGCTGAATTAGGAACAGCCTACATAGTTATCGGCTGCGGCTGGATGGGTTTGTTCTTGCGAGTACTCTGTTCTTTTCCTTCTACGTTTGCCGGTTTGAATGGAGAAGTAGTAAGGCTTTCCGACAAGCCAGACAATTTGTATTAAAGAGCTACCACGCGAACCGTCATTAGGAATGGAATGGGGGCAGATTGGATTGTTTGCGGACACCTGCATTAGGTGTATGACTCGGGGTTGTGGGCTTTGTTGTCGTCGTTCTGTTTTTTTTTTTTTTTTTTTTTTTGTGATTTTCAAAGAATTGACGATGTGTCGCCTTTAAAAGGGTTCATTGACAAGTTCCTCGAGCTTTCTGAGTAATTGCTCTGGTTTTATTTATTCAAACGTGTTTGGGAATTATTCGTGTTCTGGTTTGATGGACGAAGGCGAGTGATGTGTGTCACAGGCAAATCTGATTTTGTGTAATCAATGCATGTAAGGTTGCATTAGAGGCATTAATTAGCTATGAAAGGCGCCAACCAAATAACATATTGATCAATGTCGTTGAGAGTAACATCGTTCCAACTGTCGAAGGTGACCTATATGTTGGTAATATACACTGATCGTCTTTGCCGCTCGGAGTTTGAAGATTAAGATCAATAAGCGATCTACTATGTGTCCTGGTCGTTGATACATTCTGGTTAAAGCCATAAAGACCGTGCCTAGCGCTTAAACCAGGCATCAAAAAGATTCAAAGGGGTGCATGCGCCCAAGCCTGGGGTCAAATAAGAACTCGGTTTCCACACCACTCACTATGTGTTGCAAATGGACACCAACAACTTGGATTTTAATAAAGGCCTTTTGAAAGCTTTTTTTTTTCCAGACTCTTTCGACTCTTCTTATACATATGTATTTAGGGCCCCAAAAGCATATCTCTTGATATAATACTTAGCTAGGCCACAAGACTAGGTTTAGGGGTTGAAACGCTTTCTATTCATGGCCCACAACTCTGACATATAAGGAGGATCGAAGCTAGTCTTCTCACATGGTAGTCTGTAAGCGTTTCGTGGCCAATTTATGGTGAAGCGTGGTAGGTAGGAAGGCTTTTAGGCTTGTTAGACTTTAAGGTTTTACCTTAATGTCCACAGATGTGTTGGGAAGAATGTAGGAAAGCAGCTTTTATCATGGAAGTTTGGGTAGCAAAAATAGTAATGGGAATTCCCACTTTTTAAAGCTTAAACTTGAAACTTCAGAGAGCTTCATTTCAGTTGTTTTTGGTCGAGCAAGTTGGGTTTTAAGGTCTCACGAACCTATGCTTGTAGTATGTGAAAACCTAGGCACATAAGAGGTAGTACCTCCTATTGCTCATTTGATCTTGTGGCAAAACTTAAGATGCACTGAGCAATAAATTTCACAATCACATTCAAACACTTTTGCCAAGTTTCTTCGTCATCACCTCAACCAAACAAGATG
Source organism: Merodon equestris (assembly GCA_958301585.1). Lineage (NCBI taxonomy): Eukaryota > Metazoa > Arthropoda > Insecta > Diptera > Syrphidae > Merodon > Merodon equestris. The sequence goes on from OY284414.1 coordinate 19,062,248, forward strand.
GCTCAATATGAGGGTGGCCCGATAAGGACGAAAATTTTGGAGAAATGGCGATTTATTTTTAAATATATGTAGTCTCCTTTTAGCTCGATACACTGGAACCAGCGATGCTCCAACTTCTTTAACCCGTCTGAAAAATACGTTTTCTCGAGGTCTGCAAAGTAAGCCTCCGTGGCGACGATGACCTCCTCATTTGACTGAAATTTCTGCCCGGCGAGTGACTTTTTCAAGTTTGGAAACAAAAAGAAGTCGCACGGGACCAAATCTGGAGAATACGGTGGATGGGGCAGCAGTTCGTAGCCCGGTTCGACCAATTTGGCCGTGGCGAGGGCGGAGTGTGAGCCGGTGCGTTATCATTGTGGAAGAGCACTTTTTTCTTCGTCAAGTGGGCCGTTTTTTCTTCAATTCGGTGTCGAATCGGCCCTAGCATAGTACAGCCCTGTGACCGTTTCGTCCTTTTCCAGGTAGTCCATGTGGATCACACCTTGTGAATCCCAGAAAACGGTGGCCATCACCTTTCCGGCCGATGGGACAGTCTTCGCCATCTTCGGAGCACGTTCGCCGGGTGAAGTCCACTGTTTCGACTGTTCCTTGGTCTCTGGCAGAAACTCCTTCGGATTGCGCTTAAGCAGCGTCAAACACTGTTCTGAAGTGGTCTCACGGTTGCGCTTGATGTCCGGAGTGAGCAAACGCGGCATCCATCGACAGCTTTCTCATGCCCAAAATTTCATCAGGATATGACCCACGCAATCTTCTGAAATGCCTACTGTCCAGCTATCTCGGGCACCTTCAATCGGCAGTCTGCCAATACGAAATCGTGGATTTTTGTCACGTTATCCTCCGTGATAGCCGTTTTCGGGGCACCTGGACGTGGCTCATCAAAAAACCGACGTGCAACCACGTTGAAACTAGTTTAACCAATTTTTGATGGTCGCCATCGAAGGAGAAGAGTCAACATACACAGCATCCAAACGCTCTTTGATTTCGCTGCGCGATTTGCCTTCCAAAAACAAGAATCGAATCACCGACCGATATTGCTCTTTTTCCATTTTTCTACAATCCGCGGACACTCCCGCTTCCACACGCGGTCAAAATAAAACTACGAGTCCGATCCGGCTGAAATTTCGACATTAGCCGTCTACTAGAATGTACTACACGATAGTAAGTTGCTCTTACTGACGCCATCTGGCGGTGCGGCTAAGTACTTATCGGACCACCCTCGTATGCAGATTGCTACATTAAATCACTCCGAACAACCATATACGAAAATAAGTCTTATTAGGGCCGCATGGCATATGATTTTTACCCTGATATTTTAACAGGTCCTTTTTCATACTAAAGACTTCCTTAACTCCAACAAAACTAGGGTCTACAGGTCTATACTGGTCAAGCCAGACACCAAGATGTCCAATTGCGTTTGACGTCGCTAATGGATGTCCTGTTGCCTAAGGGTCGTGGCTTACTTCTTGTTCCTTCCACTATTGCTTCGAGCTCTATATAATGAAATCCTTAACAATATTGTTTCTGACTTGTATTATTAGGTTCCAAATGTTAAACTCAAACTACAACATTGCATTGGTGATTTAGATATTTGGGCCTGATCTGTGCGTAATTGAGTGGCTGAGAAAACCTATAAGATCGCTGGTGTAGATGTTAAACAGAGATACAGAGAGTTACACGGCCTGCACTAAGTAAAGTTGTCACATTAAACATCAAACTTCTATCCGATGGTACATCATTTATAGAAAGTGATTTAGCGTGCCTTAAGCTTGTAGAATAGACCTTCAACAGAAGGCAGTGTCAAGGTCCACCAGGCATGTACCCGTACGTTTTTTTTCCCTTATTCCACTGAATATTGAAAACCAGTTTTGACGTTGCGTGATTAGTATCATGCCTGGATGGTTGTGGAGCAATAGTAATCATCGTCGACTGTTGAGCCGGAGGTCTATATTTCAAGTCTGTCCATAGCAAAGAATAATTCCTATACGGAAAAATCGTGCAACAACATCAATTATTGTGAATGAGAGATGATCAAAAAATGCTGACGGAGACATAACAGCTCAGTGTAAGTTCACTTCAAAATTCACACACTTGTGTGCATTTTCAATATAACACCTTAATGACATGGAAACGAAAGAGTTACTGTGAACTACAAGAAAGACGACAAATTCACTCGAATCTCTCAAAAAATGCTATCTAGGACAACCACCCTCCGGAGAGTAGTGAATGAACATCTTCGCCACAAACCATCTGCACCCCGTCCAGGTTGTGTGACAAACACCACAAGGGCGTACACTCTTGAACCTGCACGAACCCTATAAAAGAACAAAAAAAACACTGTTGTCCGGCCGAACATTTGGAAATGGACGACGTTTGTTTTCAACAAGATAGAGCTACATGTCTCACAGGCGAAACAACCCTTATATTGCATGACAAATTTCCTGCAGGTGTGATTTCTCTAATATTTTCGGTAATGAGACGAACATCTGGCAGATATTGCTGATTTAAACAAAACTATCGTCACTTTGCATAGAAATGTTTCGCGTTTCTCTTGATTTAAAATGACACCTCGTGGTGGATGACCTGTACCTGGAGTCCACATACGAATATCCAACACTGTTGAGGATAAAAATGTTCATATCCAGCATTGCCCTTAGAAGAAGAATAATATGGCCTTTTGAAAAACTATATGTCTAAGTTGTGAAACTTACGAAATCGCTGTTTCTATTGTCCACTATAGAACTGCTATAAAATCATGAGCTGCCTAAGGGCTAGGAATTTAATATTCAGCTAAGGTTTGCTTACGAATCCTGTGGTCTGATGTGCGGCAACTGAGCGTTTTTGAGCATCCCATTCATTCGTCAACTCGGAGCTGAACCCACATCAATAATTAATGGGAGAACCGGTTAGTCATGGCACGCAATATGGCACATAACCAAACCCTTGTTATGATAATGATTCCTTATCCATACCACAACAAGGTGCTATTTATGTAACCATTCAAATGAGATCCGAAATCGTTCATCAAACGACAGTGGGTGTTTAACGAACAAACATTAAGACCTAATCCTGTCGCCTGTCTTCCCTCTTGTCGTGCCCTCATCCCCAAGCCCAACTGAATATAAATCACATTGAATTGAATTCGCCCTTCTCGAAAACGCCATCAAATGCCTTACAATTTGTGTTAATAAAATTTCATAGACTTCTCAATATTTCAGCTCCATCCATCGGTTTTCCTTCCTTCCTTATCCTCTATTCCCCTACGACCGTAATTTATTTACTAGGATGGGCGACACCGTCTCCAAAAGTAGATCAAATCATAGAACCTAATCACAATTCAATTATAGCAACAGCATCACCACTACCATCACGCATACAGGCATAATGGAAGCAGCACACAAAATCCCTGAAAGCGGCATTTACGCAACTTTGTCGTTTCGCCGAAACAAACGAGGTGGGAATCGAATTGCCCACCTCCACCCTCCACCCAGGTATACTTGCGTGCTATCTATAACACGCAGCCTTTGCCGTGCTCGAAGGACAACACCGAAATTCCCAGCACTTAGTGGAACACTTTATTTATTTAGATGCTACCTTCGGCGAGTATGTGCGCGTCGGCCGTGCAGCGTGATGTGATCATCCGTTCAAGGATTATCCTGTCGTGTTCGAAAATAAAGACGACGCTCTCGAGTCTATGAATATTTCATTTTTATAATTATCTATTGTCCCTTCGAAAACTCGGCCAACAGCGTTAAACCATGCGACGATGCTCCATGCACGTGTTCATCATCCCTATGCTTGTTAGAAGCTCTCAACTTGGTCGGGTTTGATCAGTGAGAGGGAAAAAATACGCCTTAACCGCCTTTACCATGCTTAGGCGTCCAGCCAACTGCACTGAATTGCTACTCGCAGTGGAAGATTGCTTGTAGAACGAAAGCGATATTTTTAGCACTCGACCCTATCCGTGGTCGTCCAGCCACTCGTTCCCACTTACCTTCCTGGGCAGAAGGATCAATCAGTTGGAAATGTATTCAAATGTGAAAATGAGTTCATTATTAAAAAAAAAAAAAAGCGAAGAAGAAAAGCGGGAAAATAGGAAAAGATTGGGAGATTTACTTGGTCACAAAGAACCAGTTCTGTGCGCGTCGTTCCTGCGAGCTAACACACATGTGTAAACGTATTGCGGGTCGGTGTGCAGCTCTATTGAGGTGAAAATTCAAATTGACCATTGAAGTAGATTTAATTGAATTACCTCTATCGACTAACCAATCTCGCACAACCCACGCCTTTTCTGTCGTCCACTGAACCGAGCCACGATATACGAGTATGATAGCAGATACAGGAGCAGGAGCAATCGCACCATCAACATCACCATCGCAATCATGACCAGTCGTCGAAGCAGCAGGTTGAATAAACGAAGCAGCAAATAGACCGACCAACCGGGCTAACCAGCTTATATCCTTACGAGCCTCACTATAGTTATTCTGTGAAAACGATTAAGGCAATAGGCAATGGACGCTGGACCGGACGGGATGATAAGAGGATGTAAATTAAAAATAAGTTTGCAATGTATAGTATGGCTGGTAAGGGGCGGCGGTTTGTAGCATTCTTAAATGTCAGGGTTGCCAGTTTAAATAACACTTTAGGCCGATACCAAACAATTTATGTTTATTCCTTGAGTAGCCGCCATCGACGTGGGGGTCGGGCGTGCTTGTAAGGAGGCGTAGTAAGCAGTTTGTGATGAGTAAGTACTTAAGGTAAACATAACTTCTGGAAGTAATTAGTTACAGTAAGGCTTTATATTCCGTGTTGCTTCGCTTCGGGGATCCTTAGGTGTTTAAGTAGAACTCATGAAGTGTGAACGAGGGTTAAGTGTGGTCAGCGATGTTCCCGTAATCCAGAAAAGTTGGTTGAAATTCAAAGTAGTTGTGAGAAAGGTGGGAATCTAATTAACGCTAATGACGCTTCTGTATCTCAGAACTGTAGCAAAGGAGATAAGATCTTTCTCCAAGACGGCAAAACAACTTTGATGAAGACGTTCACGGAGGGAGATAAGTTAATATGGCACAACTTCTACTCATGGTTTGGTAACTCCGATCTTCTCTTGAGGGAAAAATGCTCTCATTCAAGTTTTCCACTTTAAGTTGGTTCGAGAACTTGTCTGCCAATGGACGAATCATGGAAGATGAAGAATGTTCAAAAAGTAACAGGAATTCAGCAATTTTGTGGGTTGTACTAGTCGGATTCGCGTCAGCTATTGGGTTTACCTTGGTAAACATGTCTGGAAAATAACAGCTACCAGCTGTGGAAGTCTGTCAAATGTCGCTTTTAGTGAGTTAGTTAGTAGTACAGAGTAGCTGACAAGAACTGCTAACAAGTTCACGTCGATGTGTCTACTAAACTAGGAGCAACAGCGCATTGTAACTTTCACGGCTGTTAACTCATTTCATTATTGACAACCCTGTGCAAGAACCTTTTTTATTACGTGTTGAGCATTAGTTCCGTCTACAACGAAAATCGAACGTAATACTGTTATCGACCTTTCTTGACTGGAAAATTACAACCGACTATTAGTCGGGAGCTGGAACATTTGAAAATGAACAAAATATTTCTGTAATGGACCCTATTGTGGTCGATAGCATTTCGATGCAGTCCGAAAAAAAAACAGAAACATCGTCAAAATTGATTTAGAGACTAGAGGCTAAAATCAAACGAAATCATCGGCGTAGCTAGAAAAAAAATTGCTGAGCCAAAGATATTCATGCAATGCACTTTGAGAAAAGAGCTCGGACTGAAGGCCTCAAAGTTCCAAAAAGTACACGATCTCAAACCTAGTTAAAAAAAAAAGTTAATGTGGAAAGAGCAAAGGAGGTGATCGACTTGGTAATGAGCAGCATGTTAACAACCCAATTTCGACCCAAAAAAAGCAAGCGCCGATGGAAGCGATGGTCAGTCTCCACTCATATCTTTTGACTGTGGCGATCGCCTTCACAGTGAAACTTTCCCGGAAGCGGGTTTGAAGTCGTAGGCACGCAAACATTTCGCCCAAAGTTCCAACAGGACTCAAGAATCACTTCGACAAAATGTTTCGCACTTCATTTCCTTGACACATATTTCGTGCATTGTATACTCAGGTTCGGGTGAGAGACAAATCCTGATACTCCTGGCTTGATATGGAGTCAAGTTGCCTGTTATGAAACAGCTACCTTGTCAGAGCGAAAGCCCAAGACTCCTCACCAGACCAGATCTCGAAGTATCTGTTTTGTGTTTCACCAGTGGGCGCCCATTCGACCCTTCTGTTCACCTGAAATCTTATAGAGAATTCGCCCAAAAATCCGAATCTTTCCACCTTCAACATCTGAACCAAATACAATCCTCCCTCATTACCGATTCCAAGAGCTTCTATCCCGTTATAAAAGCAAAAAGGAAAGCTTAGCTATCATCCCACTACTTTTGATGATCGATGATCTAAAAATTGTTTTTTGCCCATTTCTCCAGGTAGTCCTTCACTGAAAAAGTCCTTCAACATCATGACAACCATCGACTACCCTCAGGTCTCTAAGGTCAGCAGATATAACTCCTCCATTGAGATTCGAATCCCGATAATACCAATGCCATCACACGTTTATTTCGCGGCTTCTCTCCTGGGTACTGTCAAAAACCCCGTAGTACACTTACCTCCTCTGCGAATGGCCAGATCTGGCAAGTCGCAGGTTCTGCGCTTTTGGCAAATACTCGATGATCTCTCAGATGTAGCCAACCTCAGCTTGGTCAACATAACCAGTTTTCTTAACTCCACAGGCTGGATTGAACATCCCCCTTAACATCCATCAGGTTTCATGAGCTTTGTGACATCAAAACGGCGTTTAAGCGCTAATTGTCCCCTGACGTGCATAGTCTGGTAGCCACCTAAACCTACCTGCCTAGTCAATAAGAAAGTACGTAACTTAAAGAACTCGTTCGGTTCTGACTGCCTCCCCGTCATATCATAGGCAGCCATCTGTTCTTACCTTTCATGGCCTTATTTCGAAGTTCCATTTCATTGGGGCTCTTTCCTCAGCTTTGGGCAAAAAGCTTACGAACGAAGGAATAAAGTATCGTAATCATTCCCAAACTCTATCAGTGTGTCGTCTACGATACGACATGCTTGGTCTTTACATCGGAAAAGTCATTTTCCCTAAGGAAAAAGGCATCCTAAAGGTCAATGGAAAACCACTAACCTAATTGGATTTGTCTCATAATCCTTATGCGCACTCAATGATGGCAAAGGAATAGACGTGTTTGCCTCAGAAGTCAGCAAGACCTTCGAAAAAATCTTGCATCAAATTATACTTCTTAAATCCACGCTCTTGGTTTCCTAGCCGGTTTTATCCTATGGATTTAATCCTAGCTAGAAATTCATCGGTATAATTTTAGCTTTAAGTGTTCTATTGCTGGTCCTGCGGAGTCCCTCAAGGTAGCCATCTCGGCCCGCTATTATTTTTTTCTAATCATTAATGGTGTTAACTCTCTCTCATCTTTTCGTACATGTTTCTCTGTTGATTCCTGCTCTGATTAGGCCTCCCGACCTAAGCAGGTTCACTATTTGCTGGAAAAAATCTCTTGCTCAAGTCACCTTTTTGGTTGAATTAGGTGTTGTATGTATGACCAATAACTAAGCTTTCGCCTTCATATCGACCATCAAACATGCCAACTCCACCTTCGGCTTTGTGTTTGCCCAAGGAGTTCTCGGACCCCTATAGGAAATCCTTATACATTATCGTTATTAGGCCCCTTCTTGAATATGCTAGTCAAGTCTGGTCTTCGTTTTACAGGATTCGCTCGGCACCTATTGAGGCCGTTCAACTTAGCTTTATTCATTTTGCCCGCTCTAGAAAGATCGCTTAAAACTAATCAGGCTACAAGCGCTGAAAGAGCGACGCAAGATCATACTTTTGATCCATTACCCACTTATTAGTAATATTGACCTCCCTTCACTGCTCCAAATAATTCCCATTGACATCAATCTCCGAAATCGTCGGTCCATGCCCCTTATATGCATCGTACGAGCCAATGTCCAGGATTCTGCGTGAAACGAACTCCGCTCTTTTCGACCTACATCTTACCAGATTCTATCTTAGAAACGTCCTCTACCGCCTCTATTCACTCTCTCCATAATCTTTTCCTTCCAAATAGGTATGTACTGAGCTTATTTTAGGTTGAGACAGCTTAACTTATTTTTTGTCTTTGTTATGGGTCACATTAAGCTAATGAAGTGCTCTTACGGGGGCGTCAAAATTCACTTTTACAAAATCCCGTCCAGGGAGGCCTTAGACGAACTATAGCAAGAGAATGACAATAACGTCGATTGAATGGTGAAAAAAATCAATCAGGTTACTGAAGAAAATGCTAAAAAGGATAGGTGAATTCACCGTGCCCTGCGGCAGTCCATTGTTTTTGAGTTGAATTCACATTAACAAATTTTACAGCGAGCCTACCACCGGTTATATACTTATGTACATAGATGTCAAAAATCATATGTGGCAGTGGTTATATCGAGCCGACTGAGCCTTGTAATAAAGGCTTTTGTCAGGCATTGTCGCTGGTTAATGCGAGTTTCGACGCGACATGAATAATGTCATGATCCGCTCTGAAACCGAATAGCTTATCCGGAATGATTTTATTGTCTTCAGACAGGGCTCCATCTACCTTCTCAAAATAGTGGGAAGAAGTCTTATCACGAACAATCACGAAGGAATCGTCTTCTAAGACAGCGCTCTCTGAATCAATGCTGGCTGTTCATAGCAAGCGTTCATTGTTCAACGTTCTCGGAATCTTCAGATTCTGAATATTAGTCTGATTGTTCGCCGAAATATTTTATTTATTTGCGAGAATATATCCGCGCTGTTTGATTAACTGGTAAATATTTTTAATCAGAGTCTTTAGTGTTCTGACCTCAGAGTTTTGTCTGTCGGTATACCGCCTATACAAGAGTTTAGGCCTTCTGTCTGTGCCTTCCGTCTGTGCTACTATGGCATGCTTTTGTTTAAGGTACAGTCTCGTAGGTTAACAATCTCCTATTGGGTAGGCGGCGCTCAAGATAGCGTTTCGCCGGGAAGGGGAGCGCATTCCAAGACGCACATGTTATGTGTTACTGCTCATCTGTCCACGGGTTTGCCAGCTACTCAGACTCTTTAATTACGTGCATCAGGAGAGCAGACGAAGAGGGTTCATGAGTCATAAAACCACTTGCATCAACTTTGTCTTCGTCGAGTCAATCGGCATCCTCAGACCATGTTTCACAGCTACGCATATTGCAGAAAAGCTCATTTGCCCTTCTGGCAGCAAGTCGCTGTAGCCGTACTCTACATTCACGACAGTTTTGGGCAGCCTTGCCATGCAACGTAACGACTGTGCATTTGCACACTGTTGTGACATGTGAAATAGATCCCACAGGTTGCACATATTCTGTTCTTGATCGGATTGTAAGGCATCTGCTTAAACCCTTCTAGAGGAGACGACAAATCGACAGACAACCTCACAAGAAGTGGTAAAAATTTGCATGATCCTTTGTCTGGCTGACTAGGTATCACGAGCTTGCCTGGGGTTTGAAAGATTGAGCCGGCTGGCGACAGGAAAGTATCCGGCAAGACAGATTTCAATGCACCCCACGAGCGGAAACAGCAGGATTCGTCCGCGCATTTAATCATTTGGAAGAAATATTGCGATTCACGGACGTGAGCGCTGTACCATGCCAGATTAGGTTCAGCTAGATCCTGCAAGCTATCTTCAGGTTTTTTTATTTTCTGCTGAGACTTCGTAGTCGTCAGTTTTCATTTCACTACAGATTTTACTGAAAATTGCGTTTTTCCAAATCGTCATCAATAGTATAGTCGAGATGAGAACGAAAGTGTTCATGCGGCAGGATGATGCCTGACAGTCGTTTGCTGAGTTAAGCCATGCGTCACTCAACTCGGTTGTATGCGCTCCGCCCAGCAGGATTCGTCGCTATGAACAGGGCGTCCAGGTTGTATTTTTTGAAGTGCTGAATGGCAAAGTTCGTAACTTTCCGATAACGCGGGTTTTCGTCTGGTCTACCATCTACAAAGATGATGATCACTGACTTAACGGTGTTCGATTCTGTCATCATTTAGTGTTTAAATACAGACACTGATAAAAGTGATTCGAAATCATAAGCATGGGTGTTCGCTGTGGAGGATGCGTGTTTCCCACTCCTTATGTGTCGGCCAGCCAACAGCTTCTTCCTTACCGAAAACGTCAGGATCCACGTTGATCCCGGCATATACAGAAGGAAAAAGTTTGTGCCGCTCTGCTATGACCCAGTCATATTCAGGTAAAAGTACTCTCTATTCCATATGCATTAAAAGATGGCTCTGACCTTTTACTGCCGGTAAACCTATTGGTAATCGGGCCTTATCGTCTTGAGAAAGCACAAATGGGTACTTGCTACGGTCCCAGAAGTGACGCGAGAGATTCCAAGGACCTAATTATAGCAGTGCAGAATTCTCCATCCTCGTGCTTTTTGTGTATCTCGGTTTGTGGTCTTGCTAACTTTACGGGTAAGGTACGTACGTGCCTTGTTCTTTCTTGAGTGTTAGAAACGCTTGGGAGTAAATGAAGGTATCCCATCAACAACAGCTTCTCATGCAGGTCGGGCAGAGTGCGACAACTCCAAAATTCATACTCTGTGTGTGCACAGACATGACATGAAAAGAGTTACTGTGAACTACAATACAACCAACCCAAATTCAGTAGAATCTCTCAAATCTTATCTAGGACAACCACCACCGGAAAGTAGTGAATGAACATCTTCGACAGAAACCATCTGCTTGTGTGACAAACATCATAAGAGTGTACACTCTTGAGCCTGCACGAATTATAAAAAAAAAAAAAACAAAAAAAAAACTCAAGACCATTTTGTAAAATGCAGTACAAAATGGTGACAGATAGGTTCAATTCCTCTGATAGTCTCGAAAACATATGGGTCTTCAATCACTGAGTTACCGCGGCGATAATTTACTGGACCAACAAAAATTGAAGCCTTCACATCACTAACCTGTCCGAAATGGTCAGGTCTTGGTGATTAAATTCACGGCGAAAAGGTACCGGATGGCCGTAACAACTTTAAAAAACGTTTTTGCAATGAATTTTAGCCCTTCATAAGCTGCAAGATTTGACTTATCAAAGATAACCGTAGTGACAGTTGAGAGCTTATGGTTCAAAATTGGCGCGAAATTTAAAATGGTACATCTTGTTGGATGGCTAAAATTCCACTGATTCCATCCTTGGAATTATTAGATCCCTGCCGCGATCCCCTAATCTTATGAGAAAGAACTGTACCGGAATACCTTCTTGATATAAAGTCAATCTCAGGCACAATCCATGCCATTCCCAGTATGAGCTTATGCTATGCCATAATTAACGACCTTCTTCATTTTTTTCCATTACCCCATCCGACATTCCGGCTTGAATCAAATTAAAGTAATCCATCGCATAACTAAATCATAATAGGATCATCGTTCCTATGAGAATACGAGCATCCTACATCTGCCTGCGACACACATAGGCAGACCTGCTCCATAAATCAATCATTGTTTTGCCTCGTCTTCCCATAATCCCATGCCCACTCATTGGTATATGGAATTTCCTAGATTACTTTTCTCAAAATCTATCATCAATTGCATTACAATGTTCTTTGATCCATTTCTTCCAATGCGAGTGAAATGAAAAAGAATAAAGCTAGACCTCCATCTCCATGCTCCATCCGTCCGTCCCATGCGAGCTGTCATTGTGCTGCCTCGCGTGCTTCACTCCATTCGAGTTGACTTTTTTCCTCTCTCTCTCTCCCTTATGTTCGGGATGCCAATTCCTTGTTGAAGGGATATAGTACCATCATCACTTGCATGTGCTGTTAAGGGGGAATAGCGGTGACTGTGCCTTCACAATGCAAATACATGAACGCAAGAAGAAGGATGAACAGGCGTAAAATAAATAAGAAAAAAAAACGAAACTTACGGAAGTAAACGTCGGAAGTTCCGGTACTTGTGTCAAGTTCTTGTCACTGCACAGCTTCTACAGTAAGACTCTTTTATCTTTCTGTCACACCAACCATTGAAGAGCTGTGAAAGCAAAACTCTTTTTACATTCTTCTCTGTTGTTTTGTCGATCCTACGCCCCGTTTTTTTGCTTTTTATTTAATTTAATTTTATCTGCCACCAGGGATTGTACGCCGAACACTAAAAGGCTTTGAAAGAGTTTTAATGTCATTTTACTGTCACTGAATGTTATTACAAGTATAAAAATATTCCGTATGCGAATACTGATGTCTGTTCAGCTGAACGCGGTTGAATTTAGTATGGCGTTCAGGTGCTTAGGAGTACTTTAGGAAGAACAACTCGTATATATTGCAATTTTAAATTTTAAGGACATGTTGCGAACCCTCCTCCAAAAGCTTTATATTTGTGATGAATCCGATAAGAAAGCAAGTGTGGGCTTCCAATATGTTTCTTTAGAACTCAAAGACCATTCCTTCCATGAATGAAACCGAAAACCACTATCCCAGACGAGTGACGTAAACGAATCAAAGTCAAAGGATATGGTTTTTTACATTTCGTTTTGTGTGTTGTTGTTTTTTTTTGGGTACTTTCCGGCCGTCAGGAAAATTTCCTCGAGAACATCTTTCCGATGTCGAGCTGTATTGAGTGGAGTGGTATTTGCTACTTTCCAGACTGTTGCCCGGTATCCGTCATCCTTTTCGTCTCCATCTTCGTTTTCGTTGGAAACTTTTTTGTTACCCAACTACTCAGCCGATGGGTTGGGCTAATTCACCCTTTTAAGGGTTAAAATATTGTCAATCATAATTTGCACAAGGTTGCTTTCAATTTTCTGAGTGTAGGGAGCACGCTTGAAGAATTTTATTAGATCAAGACGTTTTGAAAGGCATGTGTGGGTTTTGCTATTATGGGTTTTCGACAGGGCCCCATATTGGCATATTAAAAAGTTTAAAAGCATCGACTTGCTTTATAATAAAGATCGAAACCGAAAAGCCCATTATCACCATCTGCCCGTTCCCATTCGTTCCTTGTTAAAGGCTCAATTTTTCGCTTTTAAATGTCACAAACAGATTACAACTCGACGTAAATGACTTGATGCACGCTTAGGTGGAAATTTAATTTTCAAAACCGCAGCTAAAACCTGGTCGCAGCCAAACTAAATTATCCTCACGAAAAAAACAAATCGTTGAGCACTTAATTCAACTGCACGTAATCAGAGCTGATGTTTATGTTATGTATTTATAGTTTTAATTTAAACCAAACTGACCTGTTTTTCTTTCTTTTTCGGAGGTAGGCATTGAAGGAGTGGGCGGGTTTTAGCCGAGTGAATATTCGATGATTAATGCAATCACGAGCTTTTATGCTGTTGGCTTTAAATTTAATTAAAATGGATTGTTGCAAAGAGGCGAATAACCGAAAATGCATTAAAATCGTTATTTTTACTTTGTGTGCTGCAAAATGGTTGTTTGTGATTTTTTCTCACGTTGATGATCAGCTAAATGGATTGGTGGGAAAGTGAATAGGATGCGACACTTAACCTTGGCCGAACTCTTTCATGTTTTTTATTTAATTTATTAGTAGTCGATGGAAATTTCTGCCAGCATTAGAGACTTAGAATAACCTTATTACAGCTAAAATGTTTTATTATTTTTATGATGAATAATTAGCAGCAGGCACGAGGTTTGTTCAAAAAATAAGGTGACTTATTATTTTTCTTAAAAAATATTTATTTATTCATCAATATTTATTTTGTCGCCCTTAAGGTTATCCCTTCCAGATATAATATATTTGCGCGGGCACTTTTCCAATCTTCAAAGATGATATGTGCTTTTTAATATAACCTCGAGCTCTTCCTGCAATGCGGTTTTTATCTGCTCCATAATCTCCGTCCTCTCATATGCCTTTAGGAAAAGAAAAAAGTCGCAGGAGGACTTGTTTTCGACCAAAAAACTTACGCACCAGCAACAATGAATTGAGCAAGAGCATTGTGGTGGTCTTCGACAAACTACGCTAACACCCGTTCCATGCCCAAAATTTCTAAAAAAAATTAAGAACATGAGCCAACGTTATGTCAATATCCTCAGCAACATCTCTGATAATGATATCTCCGACAGAGTGATTTCGGCTGACGTTCATCAGGGAGATGTGCTTGGCCCACTTCTATATTTACTTTATGCTCGCGATATACCGCAAAAGCAAGATTCCATTCTAGCCACGTACGCCGACGATACAACTATTCTTGCAACGGGTAAATCGGTTGAGAAATCAACTATGAAACAGCAACGAGCACTTGACCAAGTAAATGACTGAACAAAGACTTGGCGACACTAGATCTGTCCATGTTAATTTGACATACAGAAAAGCGGATATGCTTCCCGTCCCTGTTAACGAGGCAAGAATCCCATTCGCGAATGAGTCTAAATCTCCCGGGATGGCTCTCGACATGAAATCGAAATGAAAGGCTCACGTTAAGAAAAAACTTAACAAGCTTGAATGTACGAGGGTAATCCGATAAGTACTTATTTTACAGAAATGGCGATTTATTTTTCAATATAGTCTGCTTTTTGCTTGATACACTTGACCCAGCGATGCTCCAACTTCTTTAACCCGTTTGAAAAATAAGTTTTCTCGAGGTCTGCAAAGTAGAAACAAAGAGAAGTCGCACGGGGCCAAATCTGGAGAATACGACCAATTTGGTCGTGGCGAGGGCAGAGGTGTGAGCCGGTGCGTTATCATGGTGGAAGAGCACTTTTTTCTTCGCCAAGTGGGGCCGTTTTTTCTTCAATTCGGGGTCGAATTGGCCCAATAATTTGGCATAGTACAGCCCTGTGACCGTTTCGCCCTTCTCCAGGTAGTCGATCGATCACACCTTGTGAATCCCAGAAGACGGTGGCCATCACCTTTCCGGCCGATGGGACAGTCTTCGCCTTCTTCGGAGCACGTTCGCGGGTGAAGTCCACTGTTTCGACTGTTCCTGGTGTGTACCAGTGGATCCATGTTTCGTCGACTGTCACGAAACGACGCAGAAACTCCTTCGGTATGCGCTTAAACAGCGTTAAACACTGCTCTGAAGTGGTCTCACGGTTGCGCTTGTTATCCGGAGTGAGCAAACGCAGCACCTATCGCGCCGACAGCTTTCTCATGCCCAACATTTCATGCAGGATATGACCCACGCGATCTTTTGAAACGCCTACTGTCTCAGCTATCTCGCGCACCTTCAATGGGCGGTCTGCCAATACGAGATCGTGGATTTTTGTCACGTTATTCATTTGGCAAAGTGTACTAAGTACAAATCAGCTTTCAACTGTCAAATTGACAATCTGTAGAAACCGTGTTGCCAGTTTAAAAAGCAGACCTCTATAAAAAAACAACCTTTACGATGGTGGTCCGATAAGTACTTAGCCTCACCGCCAAATGAGCAACTTACTATCGTGTAGTACATTCTAGTAGACGGCTACTGTCGAAATTTCAGCCGGATCGGACTCGTAGTTTTGTTTTGACCGCGTGTGGAAGCGGGAGTGTCCGCGGATTTTAGAAAAATGGAAAAACAGCAATATCGGTCGGTGATTCGATTTTTGTTTTTGGAAGGGAAATCGCGCAGCGAAATCAAAGAGCGTTTGGATGCTGTGTACGTTGACTCTTCTCCTTCGATGGCGACCATCAAAAATTGGTTTAACGAGTTTCAACGTGGCCGCATGTCGGTTTTTGATGAGCTACGTCCAGGTGCCCCGAAAATGGCTATCACGGAGAATAACGTGACAAAAATCCACGATCTCGTATTGGCAGACCGCCGATTGAAGGTGCGCGAGATAGCTGAGACAGTAGGCATTTCAAAAGATCGCGTGGGTCATATCCTGCATGAAATTTTGGGCATGAGAAAGCTGTCGGCGCGATGGGTGCCGCGTTTGCTCACTCCGGACAACGAGCGCAACCGTGAGACCACTTTAGAGCAGTGTTTGACGCTGTTAATGCGCATACCGAAGGAGTTTCTGCGTCGTTTCGTGACAGTCGACGAAACATGGATCCACTGGTACACACCAGGAACAGTCGAAACAGTGGACTTCACCCGCAAACGTGCTCCGAAGAAGGCGAAGACTGTCCCATCGGCCGGAAAGGTGATGGCCACCGTCTTCTGGGATTCACAAGGTGTGATCGATCGACTACCTGGAGAAGGGCGAAACGGTCACAGGGCTGTACTATGCCAAATTATTGGGCCGATTCGACGCCGAATTGAAGAAAAAACGGCCCCACTTGGCGAAGAAAAAAGTGCTCTTTCACCATGATAACGCACCGGCTCACACCTCCGCCCTCGCCACGGCCAAATTGGTCGAATTGGGCTACGAACTGCTGCCCCATCCACCGTATTCTCCAGTTTTCCTTTTGTAGGCTAAGTACATATCGGACCACCCTAGTATATCCCTGGGTGACCAGAAAGACCCTAGTTGGCTAAAAGCACGCTAAATCGTCCTGCCTATATTTAATTATAGAGGAAAACGGCATTTTTCTAATAAGGCTTTCAAACCTGTCTGTTATCATCCATTACCAATGAATCAAAGTAACCGAGAGAATAAAGCAAATTTTTGAAAGAGACCAAAATGTACGTTTAAAAGCACGTCAAATTCAAAATAAGCCGATGACGGTGACACTGTAAAAGCTGACAGCGTGTCTGTGAATACGTGAATACGGTTAGGTTTCAATGTACTGTTTGGTCACACTACAGTAGGTTGCATGGTATTCTGACAAGTATGTGACACTTATGTGAAATATATGCAGCACTTTGAGTCTACTGCTTGTAAGCAAATGTCAGCGTCATTTCGAGTGACGAGTCTCGGTAGGTGGTCTCTGCTTTCTGTCCAATCGACGTACGGAAGAGGGGTAACATCCTACTTCTCTGAAATATCGTTTCAGTACGCACTGAGTGGTTTGAAATGTCATTGGGTAAGTCACCTGATTTGGTACTTGATATCTGACGAACCGTGAAAAGGCTCAAAAGGATATTTGAAAGATTTAACTTTAAATTACTCAGTCCTCTCAAGAAACGATGCAATTTGGATAAACCATCGACCAACATCAAAAGCCTTGTCAAAATGACAAAAGGTGACGCCTCTGATTCTACGCTGCATCAAGCACAACCAACAGTCCAACGTTTGACGCATCCGTAGGGACATTATATCGGCTTAATCGAAGCCTTAAAAACGAAAAAAATAAGTTAAACAATCTAAACTCAATATAATCTTAATACCCATTAGGAAGGGAAAGGTTAAGGAGAGAGTGAATGGTGGCGGTAGAGGACATTTCTAAGACAGGGTATAGTGTGATGTAGGTCAAAATTCTGAATATGGGCTCATGGTAGCCGTAGGTCGTTTGATGGGAGTTGATACGAATGTGGGGCATAGACAAAAGATTTTGGGGATTGGTGTTAAGAGAAATAATTTAAAGCTGTAAGGGTTAGTCAATAATACCGATAAGTAGGTAGTCTACGATCTTGCGTCGTTTTCTTGTTGTAGGGTTGTAAGTTGCTTAGTTTTAACCGATCTTTACAAGGCAGTGTTTTATAGGTATCAGCCTATAGAAGACCACGAACAGCCTCAATACGTGGAATATAGGTGATCAGACCTGACTAGCATATTCAAGAAGGAGTCTAACGAAGGTAGTACATAAGGATTTCTTGACATAAGAATTCGAGAACTCCGTTGGCCAATGTTTTACAAAACCGAGGGCGGAATTAACAGCTTAATAATGTTGTCGATGTGAAGGCGAAAGCCGGATTGAAGGGAGCCCGAATCAGTAGGGGAAGACATATGTTTGGAGATTTCCATATCATGATGATACAATTAGCGTCATTAATGATTAGTATAAATACCAGTGAGCCGAGGTGGCTACCTTGGGGAACTCCAGAGGTGGCATTTATTGGATCAGAAATGGTAGATCTAAAAATAACAGTAGGTCTTCGAGGTAGAATACATAAAACCGGAGGAAAATCAAGGACAGTGAATCTAACAATTATAACTTGAAGCGAGACTTTGTCGAAGGCTTTGCCTAAGTCTGTGGCAACAAAGTCTACTTCTTTGCCATCCTCACGTGCATACAAAAATTGTGAAACAAACTCAATTAGTTTAGTGGTTGTCGATCGATCTTTTACGAACCCATGCTGATTTGGGTAAAAGATGGCCTTCCAGGAAAGAATATTGTATCGTAGACGATACTCTTAAAGAGTTGATGAGTGCAAAAGTGTTTAGCAATTGGGCAATAACTGGACGCCTGATTCTTTCGTCCTTTTGGGTGGATTGGGATAATGTAAGCATTTTTACAAAGCTGAGGAAAGAGTTCCTGTGAAATTGAACTTTATAATAAAAGCTAAAGGGTTGGAGCTGATGGTTGGCGCATTTTTTTTTTTCAAACTATGGGTAGCTAGTCAAAACCAGACGAATCGTCTTTTATGACACGTAATTTCTCGCTGTCTAACGCGTGAGTTATAATCACTGACGCCAGATACATCTCATGATAGGGCTGAAGGATCTGTTCGGTGATCGATTGGCTAGGTTAGGTTAGGTTAAAGAAGGGGAGTGTGATGGTTAAGCATCACTTCCACTCGGAGGCCAAAAGGCCAATTGTGATTCCCTTCATTTGTGGGGGTACACATATAATTAACCTGTCCTATCACCTGGTGGCTGAAACCACCCCGTGCTCTTTATGAATTTTAGAAGATCCGATATATCTGCATTTGCTATGTCCGTAATCTGTAAAGAATCTTTGGCCCAGCCAAGCTAGGCGCCGATTCTGGCGAGCTGGGTAGTGGCAAAGCAGATGTTGGATCGTCTCAGTTTCTTCCTCATCGCCGCAGGATGATCTTGTCGTGTGACTGTCTTTTCTTGTAAGCCAAGGCGACTTCTTTTATGATTGTACCATTTATGATCCGGTATAATGGGCTGATCGGTGGTCGCAATGACGTGTCCCCTCGCTGATGTCCAGTTCAGACCCTTGCCTGGCCAATTCATCTGCTTTGACTTTGTGGTGTCTGATGGACTTCATTGAGTCGCGACATTTCATGGCAGCCTTTGATCTCGTTGTACAGGATCCTACTGACTTCAGTGCAGCCTGGCTGTCTACGAAGATAGTGATATCCGATGGTGGGATATCGGTTACATGTAGGTGTTTGGCTGCTTTCTCTATTGCCAGGATTTCTGCTTGAAAAACGCTGCACAGATCAGGATCAATGATTCCCGTTTGTGGAGGGTATCAGAGTATAACCCGGCCCCAGTGCCTGTGTCCATTTTCGATCCGTCGGTGAAGAGAGTGATCTCGTGGTCGTTGATTATAGCGTTTGATAGCCACTCTTCTCTGTCGGGAAAAAGGATTGGTATTCTGAGAGAGAAGTCATTTTGGGGGGAAATATAGTCGGTCGTAGCTGCGAGGCTACTAAAACCATGTTTCTTTCCCAGGTCATCTATTATTCTGAGTATGGCCGCATGTCCATAGTTGGCTTGCTTCCACAGAGAGGACTCCCTTAGTCTGAGAGCGCTCTTTTCAGCGCAGCCTTTTATGAATAGATCCAGGGGGAGGAGATGAAGCATCAAGTCCAACCCTGCTTGCGGCGTGCTTCTCATTGCTCCCGTTGTACAAACAGCGGCTGACCTTTGTACTTTGTTGATATAGCTTTTCGTTCTGCCAGATTTCGCCGCAATTGTCGATTGTGCGCTTTAAGAAGTCTAGGGACCTCTGATTGTCACAACTTTGACTCCTTTCTGCCAGCCTGCTCCGTCGAAGTTGATCTCATCGCTGCTATCTGCGATAAGCATCGCTTCATATAGGGTCCGCCAAATAACTTTTTTTTTTTTGAAAATGCTATAAAAAAAACTACTGAATATTTTCTCAAATTTCTTTTTTTATTTGAAAGTACAATCCTTCCGGTTAATAATGGAAAATAATTTCATTCAAATGGCTGCCTCGGCTGGCCATGCAGTAGCCTACACGATCGGTCCAATTTTTAAGCACATTATCGATTGTGTGCAGCTGTATTTCACCAATGGCTTCACGAATATTGTCCTTTAAAGCGTCAATTGTCTCTGGCTTGTCGGCGTAACACTTATCTTTGACGGCACCCCACAAATAATAGTCCAACGGTGTCAAATCGCAGTTCCGAGGTGGCCAAACGACATCAGCTCTGCGGCTGATAATGCGATCTTCAAAAACAGGGCGCAAAACATCGAGTGTAGCTTCGGCTGTGTGGCACGTAGCGCCGTCCTGTTGAAACCAAATGTTGCCAATATCCTCCTCTTCAATTTTTGTGAACAAAAATTCGTTGAACATGGCCCGATAACGATCGCCATTGTCTGTAACGGCCACTCCTTACTCATTTTCGAAGAAAAATGGCCCAATTATGCCTCTGGACCAAAATCCGCACCAAACAGTGGCTCGTTTTGAGTGCACCGGCTTTTCAATGTATGCGTGCGGGTTTTCTGTGCCCCAAATGCGACAATTTTGCTTGTTTACATACCCGCCAAGATCAAAATGAGCTTCATCTGAAAAGATGATTTTTTCATTTTTTCACATTCTGCAACATTACCATGATTTTCAAAGTAATGTCGCAATATTTTCCAGCGTTGTTCAAGCGTATACACAACCATATTCGTTCAGCGGAAGGATAAAACTAATTATCTGTCAAATCAGACATGAGCTAAGTGTTACCATTCACGAAATAAGCACTACTTGAAAAAAAAAACGTTAGATGGCGGACCCTTTAGTATTTTGGCTTCAACTGTGAGCCAATTGTCGGATGTTATCTTCCCATCCGGGTTGGAACGGTCGATAATAGCCACTTGTAGACTCATGGGAAGGTTGAAGCTGGCTGATGTTTTCGCCTTTTTCGTTTCCCTTAGAGTTTCTTCCCCGGACCGCCCCCTCTTGACGTTCCGCTTCGATCCTGAGGCAGTGTGTCCTTTGGAGGTGTTCGGTTGCTGTGCGCTCTTTTCGACAGTGGCCGGTTGTGTTGGCTGTTGTCGAGTCAATTTTGGGACGTTGGGTTTCGTGATCGATTGTCTTTAGCAAATGGGCAAAAAAGTTGGCAACTATTTCCGAATCATTGGATGTAGTACAGAGAAAATTAAAAGTTGAGGGAAACGTCAATTATGTGATAAGAAAGGTTAACATTCAGTTCAGGTATCGGAGGTTACATAGTTGTGCGCATTCCACCTAAGACTGCAGGTAAGTAGAAAGGTTCGAAGCAGAGTTACGTAGTGAGCGTAGTTCCCTAGTCTACCGTGGTGGAGATCAAGTGCAGTTTTTTTTTGGTAAATATGGGACGAACTGGATAAGGCAACTGAGTATTTCGGAGCAGAATAGGACGAGACTATCATCTACGGAAATGTGCGAGTTAGGGTTTAGGACGAAATTCAGTTAATATTGCTGAGCAGATTGTTTAGTATTGCGAAGTCTGCTTTTCTGAAATATCGCTGGTTTGGAAGAGACCAGAGTCAGAGGGATGATCCATGAAACTGATTTCTGATCGTCGGACTTACCTCATTTTATGATGATGATATCAAATGCGGATTCTATGAAGTCGATGGCAAGTTGATAACAATAAGTGGGTTGTGAGAGACAAATGGAACAGCAGGCAATGTAGAGTTTCCGTTTCGGGAAAATCATTGTAAAATTGAAGTCTGCTGAATTCGACGTATTGGAGAGTAAGGGACCGTAGTGGCTATGAATTGCCATGACAACTCCCCGTCCGCCCTAAGAATAAGGAAAATGGAAGAGCACGCGAAGAGCGAGATCAGGAAGATGGCAGGAAATTGCAGAAAAGCCATACGATGTACATAGTTATAGCCAGGGGTATAAAGCCACAGGAAAAGTCTACAGGAATGACCTCGTACAACTTGCAGTGGACTCACAGTCTTACCGATAATAATATGGAAAGGTCGCTTCTGCAGACTATATGGCAGCAACGATAGCTACCATAAAACATCGCTGTTGGGCACATTTAACGCTGTGCTTCTTACTTGGACGAAGTTAAGATAATGATATCGAATTGTAGGTCTATCAACTGTGCTAATGTGTGCTTTGCATCAGAGAAATGGTTTATTCTTGAAGGTATAATCCATCACTAGGTAAAGCTTTTGCACATCTTGTCGTATTGAAAAAGACTGCATTTAAGGCGATTGGTGTAATTTGGCTTCTTCTCATTTAATCCATGTGCCACCGAACCGATCGAACAGGTAGTAGTCGGAAGGACGATATTTGGAGAAAGCGGCATGCGGCGGATATGGTAGGATGGCCTATTTTAGTGTTTTCAGGTAGTTTTCAACGACCTGAGCAGCATGTGACTGAGTGTTGTTGTGCTGCAAAATCACTATGTCGTGTCGTCACTGCTTAGCGCATTAATGTTGTTCGGCAGCGAGCTTCTGTCATGGTTTTACCCAGTTGCAAAAATGTATAATATACCCTCAGAGTACCATCACCCCACCAAATACCTAACATAAGTTCGATCGATGAATGATTGACCTGATCGCCAATGTTGATGCATGGCGATCACGATTTTCGTTTCGTTTCTTCGTCATAATACGATGCAGGACACCCTTCGGTTTTTGCCCCTGGAGCAGCAGCTCAGTTTCAACACGTATGCCAATCGATTTCCTTAGTTTTGGACCATTTCCAAGGCCTTTAAACAAAGGATAATGACTTGCTCAGTTACATACGCAAGTTCTGTTGCATTTGACATGTATTTTGAATCGATAATGACTTTTATTCTGGGTCATAAGGCTTTTTCCTACATCCGGGAGACTCCTTGTTTTTCAGGTCGAAATCACCACTTTTGGAGAGTTGGAACTATTCGCATTACGTTCTTTTCCAACAGACGCCTCGCCGTCTATATATTTATAGATGTAAACAGATTTTTTTCGAAAGTGTGGAAACTTTGGACTTGCCTTCCTGCTTACGTTGAAGGATCAAATTCTTTTCGGTTGGAAAACAGGGCACGCCGCGGTACAATTTATGAAGCAAATATGTGTATAAATGTATACAAAGAACAAGGACAGATAAATAAGGAAAAACGGTACCCAGGCTAGCCAACCCTAGATGCCCCTAAAAATATCCTAAAACGTGGTACTAAAATGCTGCCTAAGTTGACCCTAGAAGTTACCGATATTATGAGATCTTCTCGTGTTAACTGGAGGCGAATTCCATAGCGGTGTAAAGGAAAAACTGGTTTCTGTCACCCTGTAACTAGATTTAGGTAATATCAATGGTCCACTTCTCTCAGATGTAGCGAACCGAAGTCTCTGGTAGAGGTATCGTGGTGCTTGGCTTTGTTTGAGCTTTAAAAGGAAGGTTAATATCCTAAACTTAAAGTAGTTTTGAAACCCCATGTCAGCAAGGGTTTTAGCTAAAAAAAAACTGTGGGTGCGTACGTTAAAATTAGGATCAATAGCGTCTTGGCGAACTTTAATTTAAGGTTAACTGGAAGAGAATTTCCAGAGTAATATGGTATACGCAAGATGCCGCAAAGTATTTTTTTTTTATAATTCGTGCAGGTTCAAGAATGTATGCTCTTATGGTGTTTGTCACACAACCTGGACGGGGTGCAGATGGTTTGTGTCGAAGATGTTCGTTCACTACTATCCGGGGGTGGTTGCCTTAGGTAGGATTCGATAGATTCGACTAAATTTGTCACATTGATTGTAGTTCACATTACCTCTTTTGTTTTCCATGTCATTAAGGTGTTATATTGGAAATGCACACACAGAGTATGGATTTTGAAGTGATCTTAAGCTGCAAGTGTTATGCCTTCATCAGCACTTTTTGATCAGCTCTCATATAGGAATTGTTCTTGACTATGGATAGACTGGAACTACAGTAGTTCGTCGGAAAGAGCGATATGTAGAGAATACGGCGGGTGTTGTAGCATGGCTCCTTTCAGGATTTTCAGCTAGGTCTCAATAACCTGAGCAGCGTGTGACTGAGAATTCTTGTGCTACAAAATCACTGTCATGTGGTTGCTCGATTTGTGGTTGCTGTGATTAGTTTTTTTTTCCAAGATGCTTAGCTCAATCGCATAAGTGGCGCTTGGTAGCGAGCTTCTGTTATGGTCTTACCCAGTTGCAGCCATCTATAATATACCACACCGAGCTCGCCCTACCAAATACACAGCACAACCTTCGATTCATGGATGTTTGACTTGACGCTGATGTACGGTGACGGACACGATTTCTTCGCTTTGGGTTTTCGTAATGGATCCACTTATTGTCAGCAGTCACAGTACGATGCAGGACATCCTTTCGTTTTTGCTCCTGGAGCGGCAGCTGGGCTTCAACACGTGTTGCACACGATTTTCTCTTCTGGACCATTCCCTATACTTTCAAACAATGGATAATGACGTGCTGAGTTACAGCCAATGAATATGCAAGTTCTGTTGCATTTGGCATGGAATTTGATCAGGCAGCTTTATGCACAACTTAATCTGGCTACTTCTATGCAATATTCTTCTGAAAGGCTATAAGGCACCAACAACATTGGGCCATTCTAGTAATTATGGTTGTTTTTAGGGTTTTCATTTTTGTCCCAATAGGCATGTTTACACTGGATGTGTCAGCGACATCTTGTGAAGTAAAACAGTCCCATCTCAATTGGATGAGTTGAAAACAAAGTCTAGTTGCGGGAAGAATTTTACTTTAGTTCATCAAATGTGTGTCAAAATCTTGGCGAGCTTTCTACTTCATTGGATGATGCCAACACAATTGCTGCGTCATTAATGAAGGATCAAAATCACTCGATGATAAAACACCAGCCTCATTACTGTCCCTTTACCGACGGATCTAGGTTTGTGCCTCGGGTATATAAACAACGTGGCGCAAAATTAATCATCCAATTAAGTTTCTGAATTACTTTTTTTATTAAATAAAAAAAATTATTTCGAGTAATGGAATTCTTTATTTGAACCTTTACAATTTTTTATGTTAAATAGAAAATATGATATCCGTCAAGCGTCTGCCGCCAGTGTTGATATAACCGTTTTATCGCATTTTCCATAACTTTCCGCAAGATTTCATGCCATGCCATGCCAAATCGCCAAAACGGAATATTACGTGACCAGGAATCGCTTCCCTCATAATATCTATTGTGGCTTCTGCATCATCCTGATGAAACCACGCATTCACCAAGCCCCACTCATCCTTTTCAATCAGTAAAAAGTAATTTACCATGACCCTGTAGCGTTCACCAGTAACAGTATTCGTATTGCCGATGGCGTCCTCAGAAAAGTACGGCCCCATCACTTCTCCCGCGTGAACGCCGCACCACACAGTGGCTTGAGCGGATGTAATGGTCCTTCGTGCATCACACGCGAATTTTCAGTGCTCCAGAAACGAAGATTTTGCTTATTGACGTAACCGCTAAAGTGGAAATACGCCTTGGCGCTCATGATGATTTTCGACACAAAATCGTCTTCTTCGCTGTTGAGATTAAGGACGGCTTGACAGTGATTCACACACGGCTGACGGTCAGCAGGCATTAACTGATGAACTGTTTGTACTTTGTATGGGACTATGTGTAAGTCTTTCACTAAAATTCGCTGTAGGGTCCATCTGGTGATGCCAACTGCGTGGCCCGTCATCTGGTTGATGTTTCTTCGTTCTCAGCAACATCGGCAGTCACATGGACACAATTATTCCACGCTCTTATGGAGTATAGCGCTCCATTGCTTGTCTGTTTGTATACTGCAGCTGTCTAGTTCACGAATGTCAAATATGATTGACGTACGGCGACATTCGCAAAAAATATACTTGGTACATATATTGAAAGCGACGAGCTTTCTAGCAGCGTGAAAGTTGGGTTGAAATCGAAGCAAACTATTGCAATAAAACTGTTGAACTATGCCACCAAAAGCAATTATGAAAAGTACAGGTGATAGTGAAGAGCCTTGGGGCATACCAATATATAGATGACAAGATGAAGAAAACGGATTGCTTGCTTTTACAATTTGCAATTTGTTATTGTTGAGAAATGATCTGACGTAGAAGAAATAACGTCCAACCAAAACGCAATGTTTTAAGTTGGTGTCAAACTTATCAAGAGGCTTAACGAAAACAATGGTTTGAAAATGATGAAAATATATCTAAAAATCGTATGTCAAAGCATAATTATCCCCTTAAAAATCTAGAATAAATGAAATGTCTTGCCAAAGTTAAGTTACAACAAAGTTGTTTGGCATTACAAAAAAATCCAAATAACAATGCGTTCACACCCAAGTGCGGAATGAAATCAATTTCAATCAAACGTCAGTTCCATTCAAATTTCGCTCTTCAATGATTGCATTTCTCACTATTGTCTTCTCGCTCATCTCATATTCTCCCCCCTCTCACGCAAACGCATAGCTGTTTCCTACATTCCTATCTTCATCTCTCTCATTCACCGTATATTCTTCCGCAATCGTTGCATCGCACGCGCGATAAAGACAGCCAACAAACAACCCACTTTGCAACCAGCCAGAACAGTCACACACCATCACCACCTCGAATGGCAACATATCCGTCGCCATTGCCCTCACCATCTGTCACTGTCGTCCTCGTTGCCTTCTGCCTTTACCACACAACCATCGCAACCCAGCTCCGTACTCTCAGTTGAACTCGCAAATTGAAAAGTGTAATTGTGTATTCCGTGTAGTTTCGTTGAACTGAGCGTAGCGCCGCGAACCACTCAGCAAGAACACGTTCCGCACAGTAAGAAAGAAAGAACAAAAAAAAACCCACAAAAAGGCAAAGAAGCTGAAGGAAAAACGGAGAAAAGAAATCAAAGCCGCATTCCGGATGATATTTGAACAGAAAACAAACAAGCAGTCGTCGCCAATGTTCCGGGGATTCGAGTGAAAAGTGTTCGACAAGCAGACGACCAACTAAATTAGTGCAAAAAAGTAAAACCAAAAGCAATAAAAAAAAGGAATTTAAGAGAAGGGAAGAAAATAAGTGAATTTTGCAGTGAATTGTAAGAGTGAATTTCCTCTCCTCTTGATTTGACATTTTCCCTAGGCCCGTGCTCCCGTGCACTTACGTTCATTCACTTTAACTCCCCTTCGGCCTCCAACGCGCCGCCGAATTTCCTTCTTCTGCCGCCGTATATACCCGTGTGTGTGTTTTGTGCATTTTTTTTTTCGCCTCTCTGTGCCGTTCGCTGACTGCCTGCCGGTTGTGTTGCTGCTGCGCGAAAAAAAATATTAAAGAAAAGGAAGAACACAGACGAGAGAGAGAAGTAACAGAGAAAAAAAAGTAGGAAAAGCAGAGGAATTATTGATTTAAATCGCAAACATTTTATTCATCATCATCAACGCCATTGCAACTCGGTAAATACAACATTAGACGACTAAATACGTATACAAGTGTGACTGTGTGTTGGTTGTATTCTATTCTGCAGCGTGTGCATGCGTGTGTGTATGAATGCGACTGTAGGAATTGTCGTCGGGAGATGCAAATAACGTAGCACCAGCAGCGAATCTTGCTCTTGGTGACGCGCAGTGTTGCCACTTGAATGCAACCGTGTGCTCGGTTATCGGTGCATCCACAACGATGGGGCGACGTGTGTGCATTGATTTGCCAAAATGTCACTTTAGTCGCGTAGGGAAATGCATTTCATTTCTGTTTCTGCTCGATGCGCATTAATTAGCCAAAGATAGACAAGAATTAGGGATAAGACGTCGTCGAGGGGCGCGAGGGGTAATGCTGCTCAACTCAGAGCATTTGCTAGAGCGAAGGAAAATATCTGCAAGTGCGTCGTCGTTATAACGTGGCGTGCGGTTGTTTGTGCGAAAATTAGTCGCTCTAACCAGTCATTCGCCAACTAGCAACAGAGCAGACGACGTTGGTGGAGATCACGACGTCGAATTGAACGTCAACGTCAACAACGACTGCGATGACTATGACTACGACAACAACATTCGACGTTAGGAACCGCAGCAACAAGGCGGTTGCTTCGTGAGTGGATTGTTGGTCTGCTGACTTGTTTGCTTGCTTGCTACTACCTAGTGGTGCAAGGGAATGGCATGCCGACTTTCCAACCGCCACTAGTCCGTGAATGGTGGTGCGAACGGTGCTTGGTGCATTCATATACATAGTTGCGTCGACATCGTTGCGCTCTCAATGCACTTGCCTGCCGCACAGTGGCGCGGGTAAATACCAATAGCGACGTTGCATCATTCCTTCCTTGATGGATGGCCTTTTTAACAATGATTAAATCGTTCTTTTCGAAATCCCTTAATCAAGATGACATGCGGCATGGTCATGGTTTGTCGGACGCATTCATGCACGATGGGATGGGCGATCACCGAAATTTTGTAGACATTCGTGATCCACTTATGGATTTTGTAATAGCGTCTTATATAACGACGGGATTATGACCAGACCACGTGAACTGGTGTGTCCGCTCCCGCCGTCACATCACTAAATCAATCCGTTTCGGGTGCACGCCGAATTATGCAGAGAGCCGGTTCGGAGACAGCAGTCGTTATCATAAAAGCACATGGATGGATGGACGTTTTGATTCCTGCTTATTTGCACACTGACCTTGCAAAGCGGTTTTTGCCGAAAAACCAGTAACAATTCGAGATTTACGATCGAATAGTGAAAAGAAGCAACAAAACAACCGAGGATGACGTGTCTGTTGTAGCCTAGTCCTGGTGGACTAGTGGTTGTCCTTGATCGTTGACAGCAAGTCGTTAATGAATGATGGGCTTATGGACACATGTTCCAAATCAATGATTTCACGGTTGGAAACTGCAAATTTCTCCTTAGACACAGCACATCTGCTCATACGGCTCTTCGAATAAGGCTTGTTGGCCCTAAATACAATTTCTCCTTCTTCCTTTGGCAGTGTCTGATCGGCAAGGATCATGCCAGAGACCGTGACCACCAAGCCTTCGTTAGTGACTAGCCCTAACGCCTTCGATAGTGACTGCTATCGCTTCCTTTGGCAGTGTCTGATCGGCAAAGACCGTGCCAGAGACAGTGACCACCAAGCCTTCGTTAGTGACTAGCATAATTTCCCTTGGTAGAGTCTGATTGGCAGAGACCCTGCCGTAGGCAGGGTCCAATGCCTTCGATAGCGACTGCTATCACTTCTTTTGGCAGTGTCTGTTCGGCAAAGACCGTGCCACGTACCAAGTCTTCGTTAGTGACTAGCCCTAATGCCTTCGATGGTGACTAGCATCACTTCCCTTGGCAGTGTCTGATCGGCAAAGACCGTGCCAGAGACAGTGACCACCAAGCCTTCGTTAGTGACTAGCATAATTTCCCTTGGTAGAGTCTGATTGGCAGAGACCCTGCCGTAGGCAGGGTCCAATGCCTTCGATAGCGACTGCTATCACTTCTTTTGGCAGTGTCTGTTCGGCAAAGACCGTGCCACGTACCAAGTCTTCGTTAGTGACTAGCCCTAACGCCTTCGATAGTGACTGCTATCGCTTCCTTTGGCAGTGTCTGATCGGCAAAGACCGTGCCAGAGACAGTGACCACCAAGCCTTCGTTAGTGACTAGCATAATTTCCCTTGGTAGAGTCTGATTGGCAGAGACCCTGCCGTAGGCAGGGTCCAATGCCTTCGATAGCGACTGCTATCACTTCTTTTGGCAGTGTCTGATCGGCAAAGACCGTGCCAGAGACAGTGACCACCAAGCCTTCGTTAGTGACTAGCATAATTTCCCTTGGCAGAGTCTGATTGGCAGAGACCCTGCCGTAGGCAGGGTCCAATGCCTTCGATAGCGACTGCTATCACTTCTTTTGGCAGTGTCTGATCGGCAAAGACCGTGCCACGTACCAAGTCTTCGTTAGTGACTAGCCCTAATGCCTTCGATGGTGACTAGCATCACTTCCCTTGGCAGTGTCTGATCGGCAAAGACCGTGCCAGAGACAGTGACCACCAAGCCTTCGTTAGTGACTAGCATAATTTCCCTTGGTAGAGTCTGATTGGCAGAGACCCTGCCGTAGGCAGGGTCCAATGCCTTCGATAGCGACTGCTATCACTTCTTTTGGCAGTGTCTGTTCGGCAAAGACCGTGCCACGTACCAAGTCTTCGTTAGTGACTAGCCCTAATGCCTTCGATGGTGACTAGCATCACTTCCCTTGGCAGTGTCTGATCGGCAAAGACCGTGCCAGAGACAACGACCACCAAGTCTTCGTCAGTGACTAGCCCTAATGCCTTCTATAGCGACTGCTATCACTTCCTTTGGCAGTGTCTGATCTGCCAAGACCGTGCCAGAGACAAGGTCCAATGGCTCCGAAAGTGACTGCTCTGAAAGTGTTTGATCGGCAGAGACAGTGACCACCAAGCCTTCGTTAGTGACTAGCCCTAATGCCTTCTATAGCGACTGCTATCACTTCCTTTGGCAGTGTCTGATCGTCAAGGATCATGCCAGAGACCGTGACCACCAAGCCTTCGTTAGTGACTAGCCCTAACGCCTTCGATAGTGACTGCTATCGCTTCCTTTGGCAGTGTCTGATCGGCAAATACCGTGACAGAGACAGTGATCATCAAGCCTTCGTTGGTGACTAGCATCATTTCGGCAGAGACCATGCCATGGGCAGGGTCCAATGGCTTCGAAAGTGACCGCTATGACTTCCTTTGGCAGTGTCTGATCGGCAAATACCGTGCCAGAGACAAGGTCCAATGGCTCCGAAAGTGACTGCTCTGAAAGTGTTTGATCAGCAGAGACAGTGACCACCAAGCCTTCGTTAGTGACTAGCCCTAATGCCTTCTATAACGACTGCTATCACTTCCTTTGGCAGTGTCTGATCGTCAAGGATCATGCCAGAGACCGTGACCACCAAGCCTTCGTTAGTGACTAGCATCAATTCCTTTGGCAGTGTCTGATCCTCCAAGACCGTGCCAGAGACAACGACCACCAAGTCTTCGTTAGTGACTAGCCCTAATGCCTTCGATGGTGACTAGCATCACCTTGGCAGTGTCTGATCTGCCAAGACCGTGCCAGAGACAGTGACCACCAAGCCTTCGTTAGTGACTAGCATAATTTCCCTTGGTAGAGTCTGATTGGCAGAGACCCTGCCGTAGGCAGGGTCCAATGCCTTCGATAGCGACTGCTATCACTTCTTTTGGCAGTGTCTGATCGGCAAAGACCGTGCCACGTACCAAGTCTTCGTTAGTGACTAGCCCTAATGCCTTCGATGGTGACTAGCATCACTTCCCTTGGCAGTGTCTGATCGGCAAAGACCGTGCCAGAGACAACGACCACCAAGTCTTCGTCAGTGACTAGCCCTAATGCCTTCTATAGCGACTGCTATCACTTCCTTTGGCAGTGTCTGATCTGCCAAGACCGTGCCAGAGACAAGGTCCAATGGCTCCGAAAGTGACTGCTCTGAAAGTGTTTGATCGGCAGAGACAGTGACCACCAAGCCTTCGTTAGTGACTAGCCCTAATGCCTTCTATAGCGACTGCTATCACTTCCTTTGGCAGTGTCTGATCGTCAAGGATCATGCCAGAGACCGTGACCACCAATGCCTCTGAAGGTGACTAGCCCTAATGCCTACGATAGTGACTAGCACCAATTCCTTTGTCAGGGCTTTCGACAACTGCTTGGAATTGCGCCGTGGATCAAGCCAAACAGGTGAAGACGAAATCTGTGTAAAAGAGCATCAAAGCTGCTGCATTTCCAGGCGAACCTTGCAATCGCCTTCTTAGTAAATCGGCTGCTTCAGTTCGTTGCCTGGTGTTCACATTTTAGCGAATCTACTGTAACTGCTGACGAACTATCAAGTGCCTCTTTCGTTCTCCAGACTTCATCCTCCTGTCGTGGTGCTTGCGAAACGATTAACCTTGGGTTTCGATAAAATATGTTTTAGTCGGAATTCGCTGTTCTGTTGCTTGTCTGACGAGATTACCATTCAGCCCCACTGAATGCCTTGGTGCAATGGGTTTGCTTCTCCGAACACCTTCTTTGGTAAGGTAGTCCTATCACCGTATTGTTCATGACCTCAAAACTAGAGCATAATCCAGAGGCAACGGATTCCAAAATTTAGCGCTCGTCATAGAATCCACTCGAATGTCCCTGGGCGTCGAAAGTTTGCCTCTCCCGCCTGACAGCTGAAAGCGGAACACATTTTCATACGTTTTCTGTTGGAATTTTCATAACTAAAACATGCCACATCTCTGGAGATTGAATAGCAACGATAACAAGTACGTAATCCATTTCCATTGGCTCGGTGTAGAAATATGTAACTTGTTCGTGCTTCTTTCTCGAATTGCGCGAGCCTCTTATTGGCCCCACATTGCAGATTCCCCGCGCTGCTTCTTGGGGACTCATTTTGCACGAGTACAACGACGAGGAGACGACTTTCCGTTCATTAAACCCGATTTTCTTTTTTTTTCTTTCTTTTTTGTTAAGTCGTTTCTTTTTTTTTTGTGCCTTCTCTGCTGCGTTCCTATTCTTTGGTTGCTTTGGTATACTTGTATCATGCCCTGCCGTGCCTGGCCTGACTGTGCTTTGCCTTCTTTTGCATTACACACAGAGTACAGAGTACACATTGATACTTGTTCCCGTCTTGGTCTTGCTGCGGTGCTTTTTCCTTCGTTCCGTCGTGTACTTTGCGTGCTTTTCAATTTTTTTTTCTTTTGGTTTTCGTTGATGGTAGATGCATTTTCCTTCCACACAGCGTACGTGTAGCCGGTTGAGCTGTTGAAACCGTCAGCTCTAGAGCGGCGCACAACTCCATGGGGGTATTTTCAGCATTTTTGCACCAATCCATGCCCCCCCATCACTCGGCCGCAACGCCTCGCGTACACTTGGCAGCATGGCATAAAAATATGTACATTGTACGGGTATCAGTACTCTAGATGCCAAGTTGGCTTAGGATAAGACGAAGTACGAGTACGAGTACTCGTGTACACTTGTATGTTCTCGCATGCGTTTCTTCGCGGCTCTCGAGACCGCAAAGCGAACGACAAATGTGTTTTCCGAACACGCGGGACGCGGCATAAGACGCGGAGTCTACAAATCAAATGTGCGAGTCAATGTTTAGATTAAACTTCGATGTTTTTCTTTTCATCTCTTTGAGCCCTCTCTCTCTCTGGTAGTCTTCCATCGAATTTATTTTGGTATTCTGCCGCCAATTTGGCCAGCGCGTCGATATTTTTCTTCTCGTTCGCGTTTTGGATTTACTATATTTGTGTCTGTCGGCTAGGCCGGTCAGCCGTTGTTCGGCTATTTTGCCATGTCTACACGTTTTTACTTTTCTTAGATTTTATTACCTGGTCTGTAGTTGTTTAATTTTAGGGGCATAGCTCCGCCTAGTCACCCTTTGCTATGTTGCCTACGTTAGTCGATGGTTGTGCTTTAGAATTATGAACTCGATCGGAGGAGACTGTTTAGTATTGAACTGTCCGATAGAAAAAGTTCATTTTTTATGGGCTTGTTTGTCGGTTAATGCAGTGGCATGTGGGAGAATGTACTCGTAAACAGTCGCGTTGTGGGGAATGTTTGTGCGGGGACAGGTTGTTGGGTTATTCTGGGGTAAATCTGATTTCGGGTGATGCTTCTTGGAAACGGTTGTTATTGTCTTTGAGCATGTGAAGTCGATTTTCGACAAGATCTGTGGTTTGGCAGACAAAATTTATGACTTAGCTAGGAACGGAAGTCAAATGAGGAACAGAACCAAGTTGAGTTTTATTTAAGGGTTTTAGTGATATTGCGATTACCTATGACAACCAGCACAAGGAGAATTCACGACACACACAAGAAAGAAGTTTCCTATAACTGCGCCAACCATTTCGGCATAAGTTTAAGCGTGAACCTGAGAAGCAGTAGTCAATGTGGGTCTATTAGTGCGGTTTCAGGCCACTTATCCACAATACGGCAGATCTTGGAGAAGGTCAATGAATTTTTAGGGCGACACGCACCATATCTACGAGCTACACAAAGCCATGTCTTTCTTGCCTAGACTAACCAAGCTTTTCGATAGTAAAGAAGATGGGATGAGCTCGCCGGGAGTCAAGTAACAATTCCAGGTCTTTTAACTTGAATTTTACAAACTTTTACAAATTATTTTTTTTTGCCGAAAATTGAATTATGTGGATTCAATTCACCACTGGCGGTTTGTGAATTGGGTTTAATAGTCATCACGGTTCATGTACTTGATAGGATGTTTATACTTGTTTATAATTCACATTCACTTCAAGTAAATTTGCATATACAGGGTGAGCCATCTCATATGGGTCGATGTAAATTTCGAATAACTTCAACAATTCTCAACCGATTTTGGAAATTCAGAAAGTTTTATTCAATTTAGACCTTTACAATTTATTTTGATTAATTTTTGCGAACAATATCAATTCAATGACCGCCTTTATTGCCGATGCAAAAATGGGCTCGTTTTCGCGCATTCTCCAAGACATTTTCAAGCCTTTCGGTCGAAATTTCTGCGATTTCCGCACGAATTGTACTTTTGAGCTATTCTATTGGATATATAACTTAATTCGTGCGGTTTTTTTTTCAAATTTGAACGTTTATTTAAGAAAAACATGTGCAATAGTATTATTCAAAGTATTGCCCATCTGAAGCTATGACTTTTTCCCATCTTTCTGGCAATTTGTGGATCCCATCCCAAAAGAACTGCGCCGGCTTGGCAGCCAAGAATGAATCAAGCCAATTTTTGATATTCTGCTCTGATGTGAACCGTATTTCAGTGCGGGCGTTCTGCATCGACCGGAACAAATGGTAGTCAGAAGGGGCAAGGTCTGGGCTATAAGGCGGGTGGGGTAAAACTTCCCATCTACTGTTTTCCAAATAGTTCTTAACCAGAATAGCAACGTGGGGCCGAACGTTGTCATGATGGAAAATTATTGCCTCGTGTCTGGTCGCATATTCCGGGCGTTTTTATGCTACTGCTCTCTTCAAACGGATTAATTGTGTTCGGTAGCGTTGTCCATTGATGGTTTCACCCGGTTTTAGCAGCTCATAATACAGCACACCCTTCTGATCCCACCAAATACAGAGCATTACCTTCGCGCCATGGATATTCGGCTTTGCCGTTGATTTGGCTGGTTGGTCGGGTTTCACATATGATTTTTTGCGCTTGTGGTTGTCGTAATGGATCCATTTTTCATCACCAGTAACAATCCGATGCAAAAATGACTTCCTCTTGTGGCGTTACAGCAGCATTTCGGACATGCAAAACCGCCTTTCGACGTCTCTCGGCTTGAGTTCATGTGGAACCCAATTTCCTTGCTTTATCCTTTTAAACGTTTTGAAATGGCTGCTTGAGTGACACCCAAAGATTCTGCGAGCTCTTCTTGTGTTTGACAACAATCTTCATAGAGTAATGCTTCCAGTTCTTCATTTTCAAACTTTTTTGGCTGCCCAGGACGTTCATCGTCTTCCAAGCCAAAATCACCACTTTTAAATTGTGCAAACCACTTTTGGCACGTTCGCTCAGCTAGCGCATGTTCACCATAAACTTCCACCAAAATACGATGACTTTCGGCAGCAGTTTTCTTCATATTAAAGTAATGAAGAAGAATTCCCCGCAAAAACACTTTTTCAGGCACAAAGTTCTGCGCTTCAAAACCTAGTTGGGAGAATTGAATGCGCACTCGAAAGGAAAGAGAACGTACTAGGCATTTTCGTCGACATTGAGGGAGCTTTTGATAACGCTACTTTGGACAGCATGTGTAACGCTGCTAGACGGCGTAGGTGAAGCACTGGTTTTGTGGATCAAAGCAATGCTTGTGCACAGGACATTGATCGCTGATGCAGGCCTCGAACAATATATCAAATCTGGCGTAAACAGGGGCTGGCCGCAGGGTGGTGTTCTGTTCCCAGGCCTATGCGGATGTTTAGCGACTGTCTGTCTCAAAACAGGCGGCGCTAAATGTGATCGAGAACTAGTTCACGAGCAATCGGGTAATCCTCTTAAGACTGATGTCGTTCTCTTCACGAGAAAGAAGAAAATTACTGGCATTACTGAGCTAAAAGGTGCTAAAAGACATTCCCATCGCAATATCCAAGGAAGCTAAGTACCTGGGAGTCATCTTAGATAGCAAGCTTCTTTGGTTAAAGCATGTTGAGTCAAAAATCACCAAAGCTCTGTCAGCTTTTTGGCAACGCCGAATGGATCTACTATACACGGCAATGATAAGACCGATAATCTCATATGCATTGGTTGTCTAGAGGAATAGGCTAACACGCCTGTCAAACTCAAGATGACTAAGCGCGAACACAGTGATATCTGCAACAAATCCGCAACATCCGCAGAAATCTTGCGGGCGTCATTACGAGCCGTTACACTTTTGTTCAGCATCTCTACGTGCTTGGCATCAGTGAGAGACCTACCTGTGCTACATTTTGCGAGGATGATGACACAGCAGAACACTTTCTCTGAGACTGTTCCGCCCTCGCTCGCACCCTTGGGGCCGACGTGGTGTGTGCCGAAGCTTTTACGAGGGTGGTCCTATAAGTACTTAGTCTCACCGCCAGATGACGCCAGTATCGCAATAGCAACTTACTATAGTGTAGTACATTCTAAAGGGTCCGCCAAATAATTTTTTTTTTTTTTGAAAATGCTATAAAAAAAACTACTGAATATTTTCTCAAATTTCTTTTTTTATTTGAAAGTACAATCCTTCCGGTTAATAATGGAAAATAATATCATTCAAATGGCTGCCTCGGCTGGCCATGCAGTAGCCTACACGATCGGTCCAATTTTTAAGCACATTATCGATTGTGTGCAGCTGTATTTCACCAATGGCTTCACGAATATTGTCCTTTAAAGCGTCAATTGTCTCTGGCTTGTCGGCGTAACACTTATCTTTGACGGCACCCCACAAATAATAGTCCAACGGTGTCAAATCGCAGCTCCGAGGTGGCCAAACGACATCAGCTCTGCGGCTGATAATGCGATCTTCAAAAACAGGGCGCAAAACATCGAGTGTAGCTTCGGCTGTGTGGCACGTAGCGCCGTCCTGTTGAAACCAAATGTTGCCAATATCCTCCTCTTCAATTTTTGTGAACAAAAATTCGTTCAACATGGCCCGATAACGATCGTCATTGACTGTAACGGCCACAACCTTGCTCATTTTCGAAGAAAAATGGCCCAATTATGCCTCTGGACCAAAATCCGCACCAAACAGTGGCTCGTTTTGGGTGCATCGGCTTTTCAATGTATGCGTGCGGGTTTTCTGTGCCCCAAATGCGACAATTTTGCTTGTTTACATACCCGCCAAGATCAAAATGAGCTTCATCTGAAAAGATGATTTTTTCATTTTTTCACATTCTGCAACATTACCATGATTTTCAAAGTAATGTCGCAATATTTCCCAGCGTTGTTCAAGCGTATACACAACCATATTCGTTCAGCGGAAGGATAAAAGTAATTATCTGTCAAATCAGACATGAGCTAAGTGTCACCATTCACGAAATAAGCACTACTTGAAAAAAAAAACGTTAGATGGCGAACCCTTTATTTGAGTGAAAAAAAATTATTGTTGTTTACGCTTCAAATGAATGACATATACTGAAATGACGTACAATGACAGTAGCT
Source organism: Merodon equestris (assembly GCA_958301585.1). NCBI lineage: Eukaryota > Metazoa > Arthropoda > Insecta > Diptera > Syrphidae > Merodon > Merodon equestris. Next base: position 19,099,816 of record OY284414.1, read on the forward strand.
TTCCAACGCATGTTCCAATGGAATAATACAAGTTACGCCATCTCTTAGCAAACCGCACGAATTAAGTTATAGACCCAATATTGTCTTTCGGCCGTTAGCATACACCTTGCTTTTCAAGTATCCCCAAAGAAAAAAGTCTGGTGGAATCAAATCCGGTGATCTCGGTGGCCAGTCAATATCTTCCAGGGAACTTCTTACGCAAAAGGTTCATTCTTTTGTCCGCAGTATGGCATATCGCGCTGTCTTGTTGAAACTAAAAGTGAAATAAGCCTTTTTTACGCATTTCTGGGACCACATAATGGGTCAACATCCACCGATATCGATCGCCATCGACTGTAAGAAATACGATCCAATAATGGTTGTAGCGCATAGACCGGCCCAAACAGTAACTTTTTGATCATAAAGCGGCTCTTCGTGAATAATGTGAGGATTTTCGGTGCCCCAGAAGCGACAATTTTGTTTATTAAATGAGCCAGAGAGCGTAAAATGTCGGTCATCAAAAATTGCTGCCAGAACTCTGGCTCAGCATTAATCATTGCAACGACATTTTGTGCGTATGCCAAGCGCCGTAGCTCATCTTTTGGCAAAATTCTTTGAGTTATCTGCAATTTGTATGGAAATAAGTGAAGATCATCCTTTAAACTTCTCCGCAAAGTGATCCCGCTGATGCCTAACTGCTGCGAACGGCGCCGATATGACAAACTTGGGTCTTCTTGAACACTGGCCTTCACAGACTAAATAGATGAGTTTGAACGCCGCGGACGTGGCCCAATCATTGAGGGCCAACGACGAATTATATTTTTTTGGGCGCAACACGATCATGATATTTTGCACGATACGCACGTTGAGTTAGCACAATCGAGCGTTCATTTTTAACCCATTAACGCCCAATTTATTTTACGGTTCGAATTTCATTAAAATTCTTATTTTTCTATTTGTTCTAGATCTGAATAAAAGTTTACAAAAATGTTACGAGGCAGTTTTATTCATAGTTGTTCAGTAACGTCCTGTCCTATATATAGGACGCTGGGCGAATATAACACACAGGATATTGAGAAAAATAAAAACTTAATTTTTTGTATTGACTTTAATTTTTACATTTAATTATAAGTTGGATGCATATTAAGTGCTGTGAAATTTACCAAAACAATCTGTACACAATGTAACGTCGCACTTCATGCAATATGTTAGGGGCTTTCTGCCACAATTCGGCAACTGACACCTTCTCTGCTTTTCCCTTTTGGCTATTAGGTGCCCTAGGCCATCCAACCGGACACTATTTAAACAATTTTTTTTTGATGTAAGTGGCAAACTTATGGGTCGACCCTTGCTAATCTTAACGTTATGACCTAGTTTTAGATAACTTGTGGCAGTTTGCCTTCTAAAGTCTTTAATGGTGATTTTATTTTCATTTACATTATTGTACATAATACAGCCGTTGACAGCTGCCATATCAATCATTCTCGTGATGAGGCACCAGTACCACTTTTTGCCTCTTACAGCTATGCTATGCTTTTCTAACAACCAATCGTGTTTATCTACCCCACCCATAAATTTGTTATAGCGTTGAATGAGGCCTGGCTGCGTTATATGTTTCTTCTCAGTCACGTGTTTCATCATCATAGTTAGTGGCCACTGACACACATTTGTTTTCATCCCATGTAACCAGTAAAATATTCTGGATTTCGTCAAATCTCCAGTCGATGAACCTCTTGTTTCCTTTTCTAATATTTTCGTCGATTTTTCTGGACATGACTCAGTGCGGTTTTCTCTAATTGCGCCACTTGCACGAAACCCTTTATCCCTTAGAGAAGAAAGCAGTCTATGGCTTGTGAAGAAATTATCGAAAAACACGATATGACTGTTTGGATCATTGACAACTTGTAACATTTTGTTTACAACACGAGTTCCAAGTGGTTCAGCTGGGCTTACTGTGCCCTCTCTTCCACAGTAGAGATCAGAATTATAACAATAACCATCTGTGCCACACATCGCCCAAAGTTTGTATCCTTATATACCTTATGGGTTTTGCTTTTATGAACTGTTTCAATCCAGAATGACCATATTATGGCATTTTTTACTAGAGGCACGCCTAGATCCTCAGCTTCAGACCAGTAATCTCCTTCACTTGGTAACGTATGATAACCAGTGAAAATCAGAAATCCAATAAATATCTTCATTTCTCTTGGAAAACGTTTAAGGTCATGATTATTTTTATCTTCTCGTGCGTAACGCTCACTTTCTTGTATAATATAATCTATCATTTCTGCAGTGAAAAAATGTTCAAATAAATCTGTAGGGTAAAGGTCTTGCAGGGTACTCATTATGTTTTCCAATCTTTCATTTGAAAAAGATCCAACTTCATGGAATTCGTAACAAGGGTCACTTTTCAACCATCTAGCGATTTCGTGCTTTTTTTTTTTAATATTTTTTCTCGTCTACTAAAGATTTCTGTCTTTTTGGATCATTTTTTTTCTTACTTTCTGTGACTGTTTTTTCTGTCTTACAGAAGTATTCCATTTTTTCCTGTTTGCTTTGATGCCTGATGCTGATGGCATATATACAATACATCATTAGTTTCTTCAAGTTGTTGTTCATCTTCTGGAAGATTGATTTCCACAGAACCTACAACGTCTGGTACTATTGGCTTACCTAATTCTGAATCTTCAAAGGCCTCTTCGTGAGTTAGTTCATTGACGTCTGGGGGAAGAGCAAGTATATCAGCCTATATTTCTTCAGAAAATAAATATTCCAAAGCTTGTTCTGTAGAAGTAAACACCGTTTGCTTGATTCTGCTCATATGTACCTGAAAACAACAAAAATATTTAATCAAACCGCCCAGCGTACTATTTATAGGACAAGTTCATCACAATATTTCAGTTCGTAAAAATTCTACACAAAAATTACATTCTATTATCAGGTCACTAGTACTTTAGAAATATTTAAATGAAAATTGGTTGACAATTTTAGTTAAAGTTATTCGAATTTTACATCGACCCATATGAGATGGCGCACCCTGTACTAGATATATTATAATACTTGTTTATAATTCACATTCACTTCGAGCAAGTTTGCATGTGTGTGATAAAGGGTGGGCAAAATACAAGTTTCTTTTTAAAAATGCAATAAAATGAACAAAATTAAAACAGTCCTTTCAATAATGAAATCGTTCAAATGGCTGCCCCGGCTGGCTTCTGTCACCCCAATTTTCCAAGACCTTGTTGATGGCTTAGGGCTGTAGCTCACGGATTGTCTGGATGATATTGGCCTTAACTGCTTGAATCGTCTCTGGATTGTAGGCATAACATCGGTCCTTCACGGTTCCCCACAAAAAAAGTCCAAAGGGGTCAAATCGACGGCTGATTAGGATTAGGAATTTGGTGCGCAAAAGATCGATTGTGGCATGGGCTGTGTGGCACGGCGCGCCATCCTGCATGAACCAGTGGTAGTCCAAATCCATGTCTTAAATTTCATTCGGTTTACATGACTCTGTAACGCCTACCGTTGACCGAAACGTTGTTCCCAGGCTCACTTTCGAAGCAAAATGGTCCAATGATGCCACCACTCCACAATCCGCACCAAAACGGCCATTCTCTGTGGATGCATTGGCTTCTCGACAATAACGTGCAGATTTTCCGAGCCCCAGATGCGGCAATTTTGTTTGTTAACCTAGCCGCCGAGATGAAAATGCGCCTCGTCAGAAAAGATGATTTTTCGCCTAAAATCGTTGTCCAATTCAAGCTACTCTAGGACCCAAACTGCGAAGCGATAACGAAGCGGATGGTCGCGCGCCTTCAATTGCTGAGCCAATTGGCTCACCTTGTAAGCGAATAATCCGAGATCTTTGTGCAGAATTCTCCTCAGGTTAGTGCGCGAAATATTGAGCTGTTGAGATCGATGGGGAGTTGAATTTCGTGAATTTAGTCTCACACTCTCGGCCACAGCTGCCACATTCTCATCTGTGCGCACCGTACGACGACGGGGACCATGAGTGGTGTCCACTAGCATACCAGTCGCATAAACTTTTTGCACAAACTTGCGTACAAAAGTCGCGGTTGGTCCTTCATTTCGGCCAAAACTTCTTTCTAAAAACCCCCCGTTTGGACTACACAGAACTCACTTTGGAAATAAGTTTTCAATATTTCCAAACGTTGTTCAAGCGTAAAGCGACTCATTTCATTCCGCGGAGGCATGATACTGGCTTTCTGTCAAGATTTCGAGCGGAAAGCAGCTGCAGTGTCAAAATAACCTGTGATTTAAAAAAAGAACCACTAGATGGCCCACCCTTATATGCATACAGACAGACAGGAAAGTCTTTGCATAAGTTTTCCCTGCATCAGCTTTGCAAGGTAGAAGACTAAAAAGGGACTCAAATGCGGCGGTTTCCTTAAATCATTCTTAAAAAGATCGAGTGGGACTCACTGATCAGAACCAAGTACACGATCTACCAGGTTGTAACGTAGATATTGCGCCGTTTTATTCGGGTCTGTTGGCGTTGGTTTGCAAGTTTAGAAATGGCAATTTTGACCTAAAGGATTGACGTCGCTAATTAAGCTTGGACTGTTCTTCTGTGGCGTCACAATCAAAAATCGTCTTTGAATTCAATCGTTACCGGAGATGAGAAATGGATTCTTTACAATAACATCATACGACGCCACCAATGGCTACGTCCAGAAGACCGACCGGCACACCATCTCAGAGATGGACTTTAACTACTCATGTGTATGGTGGAATGCTGGGAGAATAATCCATTTTGAGTTGTTACTTCATAACCAGACTATCACCGCACAAGCCGACTTTCAAAAACTGTGCGAATTAAAGTCGGCATTAGAGTAGAACCGACCAGGTCTAGGTAGTCGAAAATGTGTTCTATTCCATCAGGATTTTATACAGCCCGGGCCACCTGCACAAAGTTACGTGTTCGGTTGGAAAAAAATAGTGCATCCGCCATATACTCCAAGATAAGAACCTTCAGATTTCCATTAATTTTGAAGTCTGAAAATTTCCTTAAGAGGAAAATTTTGGATGTCCAAAATTGATATTGCAGAAACTGGATAAAGAGGCCCTTGAGCGGTTACAGAAAAAAATTCTGCGTCAATCATCGGTCCGGAGGGCATATTCGTATAAGCAAGAACAACTGGACGTCTACGGATTTAACGCCTAAGATGATTGAGAATGCTCTGAGCCAAAGGGTCTTCGATCCCTAACCGAGGGGCTAGACATCAGAGGAGTACAGGCCTTGAGAGGCTTGTTGGTTGAGGCAAAGCGCCATGGAGGATGCTGTAGAAGTTTTTGTCGTCGATCGCAATGTAATCAATTTAGATGATAGTCAATTGGTCAGGGCCCGCAAGGTCTCGTTATGATTGTTAAGATGTGGGAATCGTATGGTAACTACTAAGAGTTACGCCCCATCATACAGTCCATTATCCTGAATCCGTTTACTAACGCGGCATTGTGTAGGTAAAGGTTTTCCTTCCACTTTTTCAGTGGTGTCCTCATTACCGTACCTCAATACGACTTCGGCGTCATATCCGGGACATTGAGCATATGTACGAGATATGTTCAAAAAATAAGGTGACTTTTTGAATTTCGCGTGCTAAGTACATTCGATTTTTAATTCTTATTTTCTTGTTATGTTGGTACACATGTTACCTAATATATGAGGATATTTTCAGCCTTTTTGGATATTTAGTTTGTGTGCTTGACGATTTTTTTAAAAAAATGGGTTAAAGAATCTGTGTTAAAATAAAATTGAATATTCCAACGTACACGAAATGATGGCTGTGGCATTTGACGAGCCTACTTTGAGCAAAAATTTTGTTTATTAGTTGTCCAAGGCCGAGAAGGACGTCCGCCCTGGACATCAGCAACGGTTGCAAACATTGAAGAAGTGAACAAAATTTTTATAAAGAATTGTCGAATCACTATCAGAGAAGTTCCTGAGAATATTGGCATATGGGTTGGCTCATGCCATGGAATTTTTTCGTATATTTAGGTCATGAAACATGTGTCAACGAAGCTTGTTTCGAAACTGCTAGATTTTGACCAAAAGAACCGTTCGTATGAGCACCTTTCAGGAGCTGTTGAATGTCGTGAATGATGACATGCATAGATTTGCTGAAAAGGGTCGTTGTTGGTGATGAAACTAGTATATAGTTATAACCCCGATACAAAGGTCAATCTTACCAATGTAAGCGATCAGAAGAGCCAATTCCGAAAAAGCACCCAAAGTTCGGTCAAATTTTGATCATAATGGCGTACTTAATCATGAGTTCTCGCTGGAAAGTCAAGAATCTTGAAATAGTGCACTTTTGCGTAAAACAATAGAAAGAAAACCTATTTGTGGGAAATCATAATTCATTGTTGCTCGTGCCTAGTTTTTTGGCCAAAAAAAATACTGTGATCATGCCTTAGCCACCGTATTCACAGGAGTGGTCTACTGCTACTTTTTCCTCTTTTCAATAATGAAAAGACCCATGAAAGGAGTTTGCTGCGATTGAAGTTGGATTTTTTGAGAAAAATAAAGTCACCTTATTTTTTGAACAAACATTGTATTTTCTACTTAGGAGGCCAAATATGTAAGTAAGCCTTGAGTCAATAGCCTTTCTCTCCTGTTCGGCGTGAAAGGTAGCCTTAATGCGGCTTTTTATGAGGCGTTCGCTCACATAGCAGTAGTTTAAGACTTTTGTGGCAAGACTTTGTTGCAGTTTCTGTAGCAAATATCTTAGCTGTTCATCTGCTATTTGTCCGGTCCATCTCATCGTAATTCTTGGAGTGGGATAATGCCAACTTTATAGCAGTTTTTTTTTTCTTAACTTTTTTCCCAATTGCTCGGCCGTACCGCACTCGATCTGTTAAGGAAACTAATATTCCAGGTACAGAACTGGAACTCACTTTACAGGGATTTTCAATAGGGACATAACAATTTCGTATTACAATACAAATGCCGTCTTAAACTTTTTTATTAATCTATTGATCTGAAAACTTAAGTCAGGGTTCACGTTTTTATCATGGTGAAGTTTACGAAAAAGCAACATTTGGAAATTACTAAAAATTAGTACCCAAATTCTGAGTCAGTGGTCGCAAATTTAGAAGCGCTTAATCAAATTTTTGGTGGTAATAGTCGTTCCACGAGTAGATAAATTCGAGTCGACATATTCGTATTATTTGTACCAGTGATATAGGGCACCGGTTGAACTACCGAAAATATCGTAGCCGTCAGTACGGTTCAAAATGAGCTAAATCATTTCATACCATTCCAAGAAAGAAAATCGCTCTACGAACATCTTGACTGAGTAAAGACTTCGACCTACCCTATACAAGAACTGAAGCCTCTTGATTATTTGCGCCCAAAATTTCTCCGATTGGACTCTACAAAAGAAAATCATCTTCAGCGGTGCGGCTCATTTGTGGCTTAATGGCTTTATCAATAAGCAAAATGCAATTTATTGGACAGCCATATGGGCCCAAAGTGACTATATTTCAGATAAAAGAAGTGACGGGTGGTGTGATTGAACCTTATTTTATGGTAGATCGCCATGATAAGATCAATTGGAATGTGATATGAGTGATATCAGTGATATGTGGTTCCAAGATAGTACCACATGCCTCACAGCTTATCATACAATGGGGCGCACAATTAATCATCCAATTTTGATTTTGAATTACTTTTTTACTAAATAAAAAAATATGATTTTGAGTGATGGAATTATTTATTTGGACCTTTACAATTTTTTTTGTTAAGTGGAAAATATGATATCCGTCAAGTTCGAATTTATACCCGTTTTATCGCATTTTTCATGACTCCGCAAGATTTTTGGTGATAACTGTTCGTATTCCTCTCGAATATTCTTTTTAACGGCTGTGATTTGTCTGCGGCTTGTTGGCATAAACCCGCGACTTCAACTAGCCTCAAAGAAAGAAGTGTGTGATGGTTAAATCGGGCGATCTTACAGTCCATGCTAAATTGCCAAAATTGGGAGATTACGCGACCAGGAAACGCTTCCTTCACAATATCCGTTGTGGCTCGTGCTGCGTGTGCTATTGCACCGTCTTGTTGAAACCACATGTTCACCAAGCTTCGCTCGTCCCATTCCGACAGATTCCGCTATGCGTTTTACGTGAACACCTGCCTTGTCGGCTTAATTTCACGGTGGGCCATCCCACATGGAGTTGATAACGTCAACCAACGTCCTTCAGGTGACTTCTATTAACCGGGATAAGGCACCGTCAGTACCAGTTCGAAGCCACGTGTAGGGGACATGAACTTCCCCCTTGGCAAGGAGCGAGGCCTATCTAAAACTCTTCCGATCTAAGGGTCTCGGCACCCTGTTGCAAGCAACAAATTTCCCGCGATTTGGGACAACCACAACCCCCACGATACTCCCACAAGGGGGCCTACCTCAAGACAGGCCGGGACTGTCATTGATATATCTGACATTAATGTCCCGGGGGCTCCTGTCTCCCGTGGTACCAGAATTAGGCCTTCGGTCGAGCCTCGCAACCATAAAGGTTGCTCCAGTTGGGGTGCCCTACACCCTGGACTGGTAGCCATTCTATAGAAGGGGAAGGAAGAAGGAGAAAAGGGGAGGAGAAGGAAAAGAAAGGAATGGGGAAGGGAGGAAGGAATGGAAAGGGAATTAAAATTGGAAGAAGTGAGAGTTGGAATATGGGCAGGAGGTAAATTTAGTTCTTCCTAGCCCGCCGCCTATCGAAAAGAGAATTTGCGTATAAACGCAGCCTGTCGATGTGTGACGGCGCAGTGAAGACACCGCTCACGTCACACTTCACCCTCATACCTAACCCCCATAGCTTCTAGGTCGCTAAGATCCGAATATAATGGGCACACGCACAGAACATGCACCCAATCCTCGAAAGGAGAACCACACCTACAACCGGCCTCCTGAATGAGACGCATCCTATGCAGAAACGCATTCATGGACCCATGTCCCGTCAGGAGAAAACCGAAACTGAGGCCAAAACTCAGTTCCGGATTTCTGCTCATGAAAGAGACATCTTCCAGGAAGCGATATGTGACCCTACCCGTTGGGGCATCGTTCCATCTGGTCTGCCACTCAAATAGAACGCAGCCACCAAGCAGGGTCTTACGCTCCCCGGCAGATAGTCCCTCCATCGACCTAGCCAGCCCCTTTTTACCTTAAAGGCAATACCTCTCTTGGTGATCTCGAGATCAATCCCAGTCCGACAGTAAGAAGTCGTTTATTATGGTCCTTTAGCTTTCGTCAGTAACAGTGACCGTATTGCCGATGGCGTCCTCAAAAAAAAAAAAATGCGGCATAATCACTCCTCCCGCGTGAACGTCGCACCACACAGTGGCTTTGAATGGATGTAATGGCTCTTTGTTAATTACATGCGGATTTTCAGTGCCCCAGAAACGAAGATTTTGCTTATGGACGCAATCGCTTAAGTGTAAATGCGCCTTGATGATTTTCGACACAATCGTCCTCTTCGTGGTTGAGATCAAGGATGGCTTGAAAGTAATTCACACGCGACTGACGGTAGGCAGGCATTAACTAATGCACTGTTTGCAATTTCTAGGGTCCGTCTGGTGATGCCCAATTGCGTGGCCCGTCGTCTGATTGATGTTTCTTCGTCCTCAGCGACATGGGCAGTCACAGCCGCGATATTTTCGGCCGAACGACCAGTCCGATGGTGGACACGCCCTCCATAGTCTCCTGTGGTTCCAGTCTCTTCGAGTCGAGTAGCTAAGCGCCGGAATGTTTGCCCAGTTGGCGCGACACCATTAGGAAATTGACGCTAACACCACCGACCGATTATTGGTCAAAAAAATCGATACAATTATTCCATGCTCTGGCGGAGTATAGCGTCCCATTGCTTGTCTGTATACTGCAGCTGTCTAGTTCACAAATGTCAAATATGATTGACGTACGATGCCATTTGAAAAAAAATATAACATCTTCCGATTGGGTGATTAATTTTGCGCCACCTTGTACAAATCATGTAATCTCGAAACATGGTCCGCCCGAACGTCCGCCTCATATCATTTACCGCCGTTGGATCGCTTTTTTATGGAGCTACGCTAAGTCGTTGATTTATATCAATAACGTCAGAGGAGCTCAGAAATAATATCAAACGCGAAATTGCCAACGTTCCGACCGATATGTGTGGAGCATTGGCAGACGATTTGCTTCGAAAAAGCGATCGCTGCAAACGTGTTCGCAGTGGCCATACGAACGAGATCGAATTCCATACCTTAAACTAGCATATGTACTACACTACTACACTACTACACAGTACGACTAAATTTCAGTCCTATATCTCAATTATTCTGTGTTTTATGTTCAATTTATGGGTAAACTGGATCAATACTATGTGCTGAGTTCGCTGCAAAGTGGTTGTCTATGGATTTAATTCCTTTGATCGTGGACACCTGGGTTTTTAGTCACACTCTAGTCTACGCTGACGATATTTTCAGTTGACTTCTCATCACTAACCTGTTCGATACGTTCAAATCAATCAAGTTAACCCAGTATAGTCGTGCGGAACGGTGCTTGATGATGATCAAAAGGAATATGCGTTATTTTAACGGTTTTCGCAGTGAATTTACACTATTTCAGTTTATTTTGCGAGTGTCCTGTTATCCTCTAGTTTTTACTTATTTAAGGTTTTCGGAGTCATGTCTTAGTATGATTACCGTTCAAGACTGACCCGAAATTTGAAATGACACCTTTTATTGGATGACCATTATTTCCCAAATGAACATGTTTCCCGTGATTATTTGAAATGCATATCGGTGCTGCGTTATAGCGCAAAAGCGCGAATGGAATGAGGACAGACCAGTAATGGATCTCGCCTATGAAATGCAATATTTTTATCCATTTAGGTCGCTAAGCCCAGACTTCTCCGAAGGCAGCACCTCACCAAATTGAATTGTACGAAATCACTTTCTTCTCCATCAAGGCCCGAAGCAAGAAATTACCAACAATCCGGAATTCCATTAGAAAAGGCAATGTATACCGTGACTCGTATGCTTTTATGGCCTCTCATCACCCACCAAGTTGAACGAACTAACGCGGTGAAGTGAGTGAAACGAGTTGATCACACAACGCAGCAAAATGTGTTTGTTCTCAATGAGAGTCAATAGTATTGACTTATGATGGACTATCTGTTCCATATACCAATAACTCACTCGAGTGATAATGCACGCGAGGTTTTTTCAAAAGCAAAAAAATGCGCAAAAAGAGCTGTATATGCAAGGTTGTCGTGTTTTTCTACCAAAAACCGTGTACGTTTGGCCTTTTTTGGTTTTGCCAATTAAAGCCCATGGATTGGCACGCTCCCCAAATCCGACCCTAAACCGAAAAACGACATATTCAATGAATAACACCATTGAACCGAACTGTCGACTCATGAATTCCAAGTACTGAATGGAACTAAACAACCCATGCTAGCGGCTTCCTCTACCACTCTTCCCATCAATTCCCACATTCGCTTAGGTAAGCTTCGAGAATACTATTCGCCGACGTTTCACGTATTTTTCTGTTTTCATTGAAGTTTTACGTGCCAATCGTTTTTATTTTGTTGTTTTTCGAGTGGAAGAACGAGTTGTTGTTCGCACTCTCAAGGCAATCGAAATTACTTGTGACGGTGTTTACAATGCAAACAAGAGCGGTACGTTTCCTATACTTAAAAGTAGACGAGGGAGGGGGAGATGTTGCATAAGGGAAGTCGGGCAACACCTGCAAATTCTATGCAATTAACCTCATCTCATTATAGACTGTACCGAATCGCTAAATCTCTCATAACCACGTGAGTGAGTTACGAAGCCATCTCACCTCCTGACGTCATCCCAATTTAGACGACTATAGCCTGGTTTATTATGATTCCATCGCTAATCATCGGACCTATAGTCGACAGGCCTCGATTGAGGGACCTACAACGAAAACGAAAAAGTAGTTCAGATCCACTTCGCTCTTGTCTTCCAGCCCCTTGACCCAAATTCGGTTTACGACAATTTCACAAAACTCCACAGAAAACCTACGAGAAGTGGGCAACAAACAAAAAAAAAAGTAAAAATTTCGAATCACTTTCTCGAGTCAGCAGTTAGTCGTTCTATAAAAACGTCGACTTACGAGCAAATGAGAAGAATAAACGTCCGCCGTGTGACATTCACTTGGTTTCACTAGTGTGGACATCCAATGATCGTGTCCGAAAATCGAAGTTTACCCAACGTTTAACACCTTGAGATTGGCTCGGGCCAGCGACGATGATAGGTTGGTCATATTGTTATTCCCAGAGCAGAGGGTGCTAATCAGTCAAATCGGTGAGGTGATTGTAGGACAGTCAATGCACCGTGGTGGAACCTGTTTTGTGCAAATATCCAGTCGTCGAATGTTGTTGCACTCGCTTTCGGGGTGAATGAGCAAACGAGAAATGGAACGCGGCGCGCCACTCAACCCGTTATCAGCAATAACAAGCCGATAGCTACGAGCAAACATTCTCTGGGTGGAGATAGAGATCAACAACATTCTGATGCTCGGCGGTTTATTCGAGTTCAACTTTGATCTCGGCTTATGGTAAGGCTTTCTACGAGTCATGTGTTGTGCAATTGTGGCGTGGCATAGGACATTCTCTTCAAATCGATGCTGCACCATCATTGTACATAATTAATCGCCGTTCTCTTAGCACATTTCATGCGTGTCCCAAAACAAGAAGACATGTCAAACCACACCAGTCATCCAGCATCGGTAGTCATCGGCTTCATTGCCCCCCTTCCATCCCAAGCACGACGCCAAGTTTGGATTACAGAAATCATGAAATACAACTCTCTGGGCACGGTTTGCTGTGTGAACCGGCTTCGAAATTAAAGCACTACTCCATGTACGAGTAATACTTGACTTGCCTAGCTCTGACTCTAGGCGAAGCCAACGAGACACAACGTATCAATGTTGATGGTGATGTGCAATGGGTAATGGTTAATGGTGGCGGTTGATGGTTCGCGGTACGTTGGAGGTGCTGCTAATGCTTTTTGGTGTTGGTGTTGATGGTAGTGGTTGTAAGAGCGGTTACACTGGTACTACTGCGCCATAGAAACTCGGTGTTGCGCTCCAGCATTCCGTTTATAACTCGTTGCATCCAAGTGCACATATTACTTTGTGTTTCTCATGTATACTCTCGCGGCTTGGCTCATTCTCGTCCTCCTCCCCCCCGTTTTCCTGATTGCAATTTGGCTGGCTGTTTTCCAGTGCCACATTCACATTCTTTTTGCTTTTGGATTGCATTTTGAATTGGATTTTGTGTGATTTTCTCGTGGAGTATGTGAGAGTTGGAGAGTTGCTACTGCGGCGACATGATTAAAACAGCTGGACGAGTTCCTCTTCATCGCCATCGCTAGTGCTATTGCCATTATTATCATTACGGATGTGGGAAAAGCGCGCATATTCCGTTATACGAGTACTTGCACTCGTACAATGTGTAGTCCCCGCGCTGGTCGTCATGGATGGAATCATCGTCTTGGAAAGGCAACAAACAATGATGATAGAAAATAGTTGGAATAAAAAAATAACCAAAAGTAGCATTCTTACTGCTTCTCCCGTGGGGTATCGTATCCTCTATCTATCCACTTTGTTGGCGTTCCACATCTTGGCTTTCATTCAATCTCAATTATGTCGATTTGTATTGCTGTCGCTATCGTTGTGGTTGTTGTTATACACAAACTGGTACTCGTCATCCGTCTCTTATCCATATTGGATGCAAAACATAAAGTTTATTATCACGCTGAACTTAATTTAGTGAAGGAAAAAACGACCCAAGAACTGATTGCATTAAGTTTTGAATTCACTGTCAAGAGGGCAGCACAGAAATGAGATGATGATTGACCGTTGGAGGGTGCGTTAACGGCTTTCAATTGGACTGCCGGCGGTGATACGAACTGCATTTTTACTTTTCAATTCTTTCCTCTTTAATGAGTAAGTCGCTCTGACAAGTCTCTATATACCCGGGTTAGAGGACATGGTGTTCCATTCAAAAGGCAAATTGCTAGCAGAACAGGTGCTGAAGGGTTACTTGAGGGATGAATGGGAAAAGTCTACGACTCGAGGAAGGAGGGATGTATTGTTTCGATAAGGTCGGTAAAGTGCATACCATGGAAGCATGATGCAGCATGGCGGAAAATGTTTTTCTTTCATTCTTTGCTCCGGAGCGAAACACTCCGGGAGTGGAATTGGAATTTCATGAAACATTATGTTTCCGTTGTAAAGCCGACGTAGAAGCATGCAAATGCGATCGATGCGTTCGAACATGTGTCCAGGATTTGAATGCATGACTAGGATTTTGCAAGGAATTCCTGTCGTCGAGGATTTTGGGTGATGTTTTACGTCTTTATTGTGAGCATTTAAGTGGAAATCACTTTGTTGCTGTTAATGGATTTCGCTCCTTCATATTCATTCGTTGTGCTTTTTAGTCTTGTGTATTTATAGCTGACGCGTTCGGAAAACAAGGGGCGAGTTGATTGACATTGTGCTAGGTCATTAAAAATGTTCACATGAATATTGTATGGTTGGAGCCCTCTCACGCTCTCTTTGTGGCAAGATTGTTTCTCATTCTTTTGAATGGAGTTGGTTTTGATGGAAGTTGTTCTGTGCTTTGCTGGATTTGATGAATGAATTCACGAATTTAGTTCAGCTATACTGCCTACCTCATCATCTTGGTTTGGATGAAACATGCGAGTGTTTATGGCGTTCGAGAGGAAAAATATTTGCAGGTACAGAAGTATGTCTTGTGGAGGGTTTTTCAATAAGGACATAACAATTTCGTATTCAAATAAACCATAGAATCATTGAGATATCAGGCTAAAAATGTTTCGGGGTATAGCACACAGGTTAAATTTGGAAGTCTGGAATTCGATCCCGATCATATGACCACTGTGAGCACGTTTACGGCGAATGAATCTTCGGAATTAATTTTTCTCCATTCTTCCACATATGTACATCGGCCGGAAGGTTGGCAATATTGCCTTGGATATTGTTCCTGAGCTCCTCTAACGTTGTTGGCTTGATGGCATAAACCCCCGACTTAACCCAATAAAAAGAAATCCAACAGCAGTAAATCGAACGAGAGAAGGTGGCCATTCGAGGGTCGTATGATAAATGCCTTCGTTAGGCAAGAAAACGCTTTTAATATTTTTTCTAAAGTAGTGGCCTTTCAGCTCGATACATTGAGTCAAGATCACTTCAAAATTTATACTCTGTGTGTGCATTTCCTATATTACTGTGAATTATAACCAGCGCAAAATTCAGTCGAATGTCTCAAATCCTATCTAGGACAACCACCCCCGGAGAGTAGTGTGTTACGGCGACGATTTCCTTGCTTTATGTCTAAATTTTTTTTCATGTTTGGAAGCAAAAAGAAATCGAATGGGGCCAAATCTGGAGAAGAGGGTGGAAGAGCGTAAAGCGAATAGCTTCGTTGTGCCTATTGCAGATGAGCGAGTTGGTGCGTTGTCATGTTGAAAGAGCACTTTGTTCTTCACCAAATGGAGCCGTTTTTTCATGAATTCAGTACCGAATAGGTTCAAGAAATTAGCATAGTATTGCCTCGATATGGTCCTTTTCCTCTCTAAATAGTCGGTGAATATGTTGCCCCGCGAATCCCAAAAAACGGTGGGCCATGACTTCTTTGGAGCAGGTTCGCAGGATCATATGATCCCTTCGGTATGTAGTGATGGCTCTATGTTTCCCAACAGTCACGAAACGCCGTAGAAACTCGTTTGGAATACTCTTGAACATGACCAAACAATGCTTCAAAGCTGGCATGCGATTCCGAATTTGGTCCGCTGCTAGCAAATGCGGTATCCATCTCGCCGATAGCTTTCCCATGTCCATTTTTTCGCGTAGAAAATACCAGGGGTGATCCCTGTTATAATTTTTGTTTATTTTTCTACATAGTCTCCGAACAAGAAAATACATTCAGTCCAACCCAGGATTCCTTTAGAAAAGAATTCTTCGTCAAAGCTTCGCTATTGTCTTCAAAGTTCTTGCCTCGGATGTAGAAAGAGGTTAGGGAAAAAAGTCGTTGGGAGCTAGATGTGGCGTATTGGGTGGATGTTCGAGCAGTTCGAATTCCGTTTCTCGAATGACAGACATCACAACTGCGGCTTTGTGAGTTGTCGTTAGTGCATTGTCTTAGTGAAACAGCTCTCGCAGTTTGCCGCGTCTTTTTGCTTGAATGATCTCCAAGCAATCTTCTTATTTGGTTTGCGTAGTAGAGTGAATTCCATAGTCCTATGGTACAGACAATGAATTGATTTTTAGTTGAGGTGAAGCTGAAAGTTGGAGTGACAAAACTTCCGCTTCTGATAGAGGAGGCACTCTGAAGTCTTTGAAAAAAGGTAATCTGCGTTTTTGTTTTTCTTAAGGTTGAATAGAAAAGTCAGTGTCTTGTAATTGCGGAAATTCTGTAGGCTCATTCCAAGGACAGGTCGTGGACATAAGCTCTTCTGTGTAGTTTGTAAACGTATCTTACAGCACTGTTGACTGTTACTTTGAATTCACACTTACTGGACCTATTAAGAACCTGGACCTTAAGAAAACTGGGTGGGCATAAAACAGAATTTGAAGGAAGACATTTTCCTGCTTGATTTAAAGCTCGCAGCGTCCCGTAAGCCTTAGAGACTGTGATGGTCATGTGATCTTCCCATATTAGTCTTTAATAAAATATACCTCTGAGGTTTTTAACAGTAGGAACCTAGACGAAGGCTGAATCGTCTACAACGAGCCGGGGTAGTCGTATAGTATCTGACATATATCGGTTAATAATAATAGCCTGGCTTTTTGTAGGATTTAAAGTAAGTTTGTTATTTTGCGACCATTCAATAATGGAAGCAAGATCCGCGTTGAGACGTCAGTTGCGTTCTTTGCCAATTTCAATAGATAGCTTAGCTGCAACTGGACATCGTCAGCGAAAGTCGTTGTTAAATAGGGTGAACAGTAGCGGCCCCATTATAGATCCTTGTGGAACGCCTGTCTTGGTTTCTATGTAATTAGAAATTGTATTATTAACATAAACTAAGTAGTTTTGGGGTTTAGCTAATAATATTTGGTGCGTCACAGTATCAAACGCTTTCGAGAAATCAAGCAGTACCAGTGATGTTACGTGGCCTTTATCCAAACAGATCTAACAATGTCGTGGTCTGAAGCCAGACTAGTGTGAGGATATTAGGACCAATTCCTTCAAATAATGGTGGATTTGTTGGCTCATGAGTTTATCCCGTCAGCATTCCAAAAAACGGATGCCATAATCTTTCCAACTGAACTTGACACTTAATTTCTTTGGCGTCGGTGACGGGGCTCTCTTCTAAGTCATCGATTGTTGGTTGGTATCAGGATCAAAATGGTAGATTGAGGTCTCGTCTATAGTCATGAAACGTAACAAAAACACTACTTGGTCACCCTCGAAATGTTGAGTCGTTTTTTCTTGCTCGTCGGTTAACATTCTCGGTAGTCAACGTGTCAGAGACCATTTTCAAATCCAATTCATTCGCAAGGATTCTTTTGCGCTACCAGATGAGATCCCTGAGTCCCCAGATGTATGCCTCATGGTCGCTCTTCGACCTGCCAACACAACATTTTCGCTTTTTTTCACGTTATCTTCAGAGAGGCATGTGGATTGACGTCCTTCGCGATGTTCATCTTGATTGAATGTTCTGCCAAGCTTAAACTCTTGGGCCCAGCTTGCTACTGTGGAATAAAGAGCAGCAGAATCTCCCAATGTTTTCACCAAGTTGCTGTGTATGTATTTGGTAGACGGTCTCTTCGACTGTTCTTATACGAATGAATGAATGAATGTAGCTCCTGGGAATCATGCTCGATTTGTATGATTTTTTTACGCTAAACTATGGGGAATATTACCAAGTAAAAAAAAAGTTTGTTTTTTTATGCGGACTGGAAATAACCGATTATCATTACTTTTGGATCATCCCTCGTATTGTATGCGTTCAATTGAGACGTCTACTCCGCTCTTCACCCAGCGATCTGTTAACACGATATCATGGATTTTATTAACCATATCCTCTATAGTCACCTCAGCCGGGCAACCTGGGTTCTTATCAAAAACGTAGTCACGCTGGAATACCAATATCTGATGGTTGTGATCGAAGGTGTTTGGTTTTTATAAACGGCATGCAACTTCACTTTGGGTTGGAATAAGGAATCGAATCACTGATCGGAATTGGAATTGGTGTTTCTCCATGGTTGCAAACAAACACGAACTTGGCAACTGATCGCAACTATCAAAACAAAATTACTTGATAAATCTGTCTGAAATGTTGACAGCTGTCACATCCAATAACGGCATACATGATGTGATGTCATTAGTCTCTAAACACGAGTATTTATGATACAACCCTTGCAGATCCATTGTTTACTCAGCTATGTATGTGGCATGTGGCACCATCCTTTTGGAACCTCATATTACTGATGTTAAGTAGAGCCAATATGGCGATAATTTTCAGCGACAAAAAAATAGGGCCCAACCACGCCTCCGACATGAAATCCATATCACACGGCCACTTTTTGTGGATGCAGTTTCTTGAAACACATGTGAGTTTGTTGCTGTCCAATAACTCACGTTTTGCTTATTGCCAAAGCCATTCGAAGTCTGTAAATCTTGTCAAGTACTGAATAAGTGCTCAACTGCGATCGCTTTGCTCAAATCATCGCCAACTGAAGTTCTCATCAGACATTCGCTCATCATTAAGCGAGGCAATTTTTGTGTTTTTTTTTTTTTTTTTTTTTGTCATATCAGTAGACAACAGTTTTGACACGCCAGTGCTCTAATGGACACCGTGGATCCAAGCTCACAAGAAAAGCAAACAACACCATAAGCTTTCGTTAAAAAAAGACTGCTTATTATAGACAGAACCTACATACATATACGACTCGACTTATGTTGAGTAAGTATGGTCAATCGCTCGAGTGCAAGATAAGTGTGCAACGAGGGAAAGGTGAAAAGTTCTTGGCCTGACAGTGAAAGACTGTGATTTTCACTTAAAAAATGATTTATTTTTCTCCCTTGGTTCAGCGTTTCTCCAACATTTTCGGAAGTGAGGCCTTTTACGGCCTTCTCAAATTCTTCATTGGTGCGAAGCGCTTCTCAGAAACAATTTCTTCAAGTTTGGGAACAGACGATAGTCTTGGGGTGCCAAATCAGAAGAATAGACCCTCCCAACGAGCAAATCGTACCCCAAATTCCCAAGTTTTTTTTTCCCATCGCCAAGGCTGATGATTTTTTTCTTTTTCAAGCCAGGCCTCCTCGAATCCAGTTGGCTGAGAAGGTTGGTGCAATATTCGCCTGTAATATTTCTGCCCTTTGCGACGTAATCAATCAACAAGATCCATGGCCATGACCTTTATGGCAGCTGCGATCAGCGATTTGTGCAAATCGTCGGCTCCCACTCACTGCTTCGACTACTGATTCGTTTCTGGCGTTTATTAGTGGGCCCTCCATGGTGACAAGTCGCCGCACAAAATCGATCGCATCCGTATTGAATGGGTCCAAAGATTGCTACAGTATCGTTTGAGCATTTGCTTACATGCTTTTGATCGACATTCAACAAATGCGGCACCCAACTTACACAGAGCTTTCGCATCACTAATTCTTTGTGCAAAATATTTCGAAACCTTTCTACCGATTTCAATAACCTCAGCTAACCCACTCACCTTCAACATGGATGGTTCGTGCATGTTCAAGAGTTACGCTCTTTTGGTGTTTGTCACACAACCTGGACGGGGTGCAGATGGTTTGTGTCGAAGATGTTCGTTCACTACTCTCCGGTGGGTGGTTGTCCTAGATAGGATTTGAGAGATTTGATTGAATTTGCGTTTGTTGTAGTTCACAGTAACTCTTTCGTTTTCATGTCATTTAGGTGTTATATTGGAAATGCACACACAGAGAATGAATTTTGAAGTGATCTTATACATTTTGTTTCTTTGATCATCCTTCATTCACAACTGATGTTGTTGCACAGTTTTCCTGTGTAGGAATTGTTCTTGGCTATGAACAGATTTGAACTACAGACCTTCGCTCAAAGATGCGAAGTCTATAAAACACGTGAATTGCAAAGATTCCTGACTTTGAGAAAAATGGTCATAAAAGACTAAAACATAACAAGAGAAGAAAAAACCTTGACCACAACGGCTTCGATCACAATTAATCCCATTTGTTGACGCCGACGAAAATATGTTTGCCCCTGTAGCGGCTAGAAATACTTTGGCTCTAAAAAAAACAAACAAAAAAACCCAACAAATTCCCCAGACGATCTCTCGGAAAATCACACAAGCCCGGAGTTTCTGGCGAGTCACTATCGATGTGTGGTGTTGTTCTGTCGCAACCCAATTTCTCTCCTATAAGTCAAAGTTTCTGGGCGATCGCTTCCTTCAGACGCTCCAATTGTTGTCAGTACAGGTCCAAATGAAGAGTTTTGTTGTAGAGGAGAAGCTCAGAGTAGATGATTCATGCCAAACCCATCAAACACACAGCTAAACCTGAGAGGCCGTCAATCCTTGCTTGGCAACCATTTGTGTGGACTCACCTTGATTCGACCACGACCATTTTTGCTTGAACTTTTCGTAAGTGATCCTCTTTTCATTACCAGTCACCATCCGCTTCAAGAATGGGTCGATTTTGTTTCGATTCAGCAGTGATTTGCATATGGAAATTCGGTCCACGAGCTTCTTTTTGCACTCAGCCTTATTCAAATGGCTCCAAATTGTTTTAATGCAATGTTTGGTTCCTGGATATTGCTTATATGACGATCAGACTCGACGATTTCCATTTTAACGACATGTTCGATCAGCCGCTTGGCATGCCTTTTTTACTTTATCTCCTTGCTGGTGTCCATCCTTGACGCGCGCTCAAACAAAATTGAGTCAACCAATCACAAAACTGTCAGAGAATCTGACCGGACGGTGTATAAGCAACGATTCCAAAGATCTCAATCGAATGTCGAGGTGTTAATGGTGATTCGCAATTTGTTTTTTTTTACCTCCCGACTTGTGACACATAATATGACCTCGATACACCACTCTAGTAGGCAGGCAACAGGCAGCAAAAACCTCACTTTCCTGTTATATGCCTTTCGCCGATAGAAAAAATGAACTACAGACAACGAAGCCAATGAGTGAGTAGTGGCCTGGACTTTAATAAGCCACAACATGGTCAATTTATTTGATTTATCAAGCAAATATAATCCCATGACAGGCGTGAAAGGCATTCCAAACGAATTTTTGAAATTCATTTTGATCCCAAGCGAAACCTGTTTAAAAGCATTGACCCGCTCGGCTCAACCACCTACAATGGGCTACGCGTTCGTATTTATTTCGATTCGTTGGAAGTGATTAGTGAGTGATTGGTAAGTCGTCGATCTCAAAACGATTTTATGCAGTTCTCGTCGATTTCGGGGCCCATGATGCCACATGATATGCTTGCTATGAAATTCCTTTCAACTCTCTATAAACCCCTGCAGACGGGAAATAAACTACTAGACACGTCCGCATTGTTTATTGCCACGAGTAAACACTAAGCGGCGTCTATCCCTTGCCCCAGGGCATCCCTCAAGTACCCCATTCAATCGAATTGGAATGAGTTCCAAAAATACCGCGCAACCATTGGCTCACATGCGCATAGGCAAATCATGAATCATTTTTACATGCAAACACTTACCCTTTGCTGACAAACTATAAAGTCGTCTCGTCATCAAGCCTAAGGTCAACAAGTTGATAGTACCGACATCAACTGATATGACGAGACGTAAAACCCTGTCGCTTCACTCTGATTGTTTATGTCATTTCGAGATTAAAGAAGTCTCCACCGAGCTTAAAGAATTCATTGTGCCTATGCTGAAAACGCGGCGGCATCATGACACATGTCAAGCAGACGACTTTACAATATCATCCCATCTATATCGTGCCTGGAATGCATACACTTATCTGCGACACTGCAAAAATGCCTTTTCAAATTTCAAAACATGTTGCGTTAGAAACGTTTTTTGTTTTTATGATTTACTGACTTACTAACTCGTTTCTCTCGTTCTTCTCATTCTAGGTGCACCGACTAAGGCGATAAACAACACGATCATCAAGTGTAACGCAACAATTAAGAAAAAACAAAAAAAAAACATTCGAACAACCCAGCATCATCAGTGCGATAACAGTATTTCAAAGACAAAAAGTCTCCACTTTTATTACTTCTCATCGTTTTCCTCTGCAAAAAGAGCAACCAAAACCAAATATAGTGGAATTACATAAACACATACGTACACATATACACACGCAGATATATAAAAGAATTTTATTATAAATTATTGCATTTTTATGTGAAGCAAAGTATAAGCAGGACGAAGGCGTCGAGAAGGAGCTCAGTACCCGGGAAACACATCTACAACACACATCTATTTATTTAGAGATTTAAGAAGAAAGTTCATATACGTATACACACATTTATATAAGGGGATACATCTATATATATACAAATATATATCCATATACATATACATAAGATATTTAGCGAAAAAAGCAAGGAACAAAAGCAACAGAGGAGCAAGCAACAGCAATGGAAGACAATAATACTAACACGCAAATCCGAGATGACCCATCGGTTACCCTCACAATAAGGCTGATTATGCAAGGAAAGGTACGTAGAATGATGATTTGGAGTTGTTAATCGATTTGTTAAACACTGTTTAGCGGTATATCATTCCGTTCGGCCCTAGCAACGTTTGGTGTCAATTAAATTAGAAAGCTTCTGTAAAAGTGGCCGCTTTGGAACGTTTAGCGTTTCCAGATTAGTTGACGGGTGTTAGATATGAAGTGACCCCGTTTAACGTTGGTAAACAGTCGGACAAATGATTGTTTGGGCATGTAAATGCGGTAAAGTGTTTGTTTAGTCTATGCGGCCAGTAATCTCTGTTAAGGACTAGGTAAAGACGGCGTTAGGTGTGAGTTCGATTATCGTACAATATTTATGATCTGGAAAGGTTCGATGTGGTAATTGTGTTTGTCTATTACCTGGAAAGTGGACTGTAATCCGAGAAGAGATGATGAACTTACCATAAGTGCTGGTCACGAATCGAAGAGGAACTCGAAGATTTAAATAAAATTTTACTTAAAGCCCCGTAGCAGACCTTATTGATGAGAGAAGGAAGATCAGGAGAATATCAAGTTCGAAATTTTTGCGGTCTTTTGTAGAGCAACCACTTTAATGCCATATGACTGAAATTCCAGTTCGTACCTTACCCCAAGAGGAGACCAATTATCCTTTGAAGAGTACCATTGGCATGAAGAGTTAAGACATATTCGAAGGGGCCATAGCCTAGGAGCTATTTAAGTAAAGGGAATTTTTCTTAAGCTTCAGGCAGTTATATCTGCCAGAAAATTGGTAAAATTTTTATCAATTCTATCGCGATGACATGCATACCTCAAAATTTTTAGAAATTAGCTCTCAAAATGATGATTCTGTTCGCCACACTTATAAGGATTTTGACTAAGTTCTCGCTGAGTAAAACGTTGGTGTAGTCGACTCTCTGCTCGATGCTCCCAATGCCTCTAGAACCTATGCCCAGGCCTATGCAGATGATGTTGCTGTTCACGCTATCGGCTCATGTTTAGGGAGGGGGCGACAGATGTGATAGATGACTGGTCCTTCACGAGAAGGAGGAAAAATACTCACATTACTCAGCCGGTGCTAACAGACATTCCCATCCCGATATCCAAGGAAGCTAAGTACCTGGGAGTCATCTTAGATAGCAAGCTTCTTTGGTCAAATCATCTTGAGTCCAAAACCTCCAAAGCGCTGTCAGCTCTTTGGTAAAACATGGGGCTTATCGCCAAAAAAGTCCTCTGCATCTACATGGCAATGATAATCCCGATAATTTCATATGCATCGGTTGTCTGGTGGAACAGACTAACATGCAAACACGTTGTGGCCTCTTTCACCAAACTCCAAAGAGCGGTCTGCATCAGTTGCACGGGGGCTTACCCCAGCACACCGGGAGCTGCTTGAGATGCTATGATGATTCTTCCACCCCTTGATATTCTTATCAGAGGGTGCGCACTCGCTCACTCAAGATAAATGGTCTTTGATACAACTCGCATTGTAGTGACAGTGTACTTGCGCGAGGAATATCCTACGACCCCTGTCTCATGGATATGCCTTCCGACGCAATGACACCTTCCATCCTACTGCGGTATAATTTCACAGTCACATTTTCATGGAGTCGAGTCTGGCATTGGCCAGACACTGAACCTATAATGGAATGTCTTCACGCTTTCACAGATGGCTCCAGGACTGGGCGGGTGTCCGACGCTGGAGTTTTCTTTGAGCGCGAAAACATTCGACTGCACTTCTCGTTAGGAAAATATGCGTCTGTCTTTCAGTCAGAGGTATACGCAATCCTAATGGCCATGCACTAGGTTGTGAAGCACAGGTGGAAGCGAAAAAGCATATGCGTCTGCAGTGACAGTCAAGCTGCACTCGAAGCTGTGTCCAACCCTCTATCCAGCTCCAAATTAGTGCATGAACTCAAGACCTTTTTGAACAAAGTCGGAAGGCTAAGCTTGTAAGGGTCCCAGGTCACTCCGGGATCTCCGATGAACTCGCTAGAAGGGGCTCAGAAGAAAGTTTCTCAGGATCTGTACCCGCCTTAGGTCTATCTGCTTCCACGGTCAAATCTGACATCGACGACTGGGTCTTTAGTGCATACAGTGGACCAGTATTTGTGTCTAGTGATAGCAGAAGCCTCCAACAAAAAAAAAAGTTCTCACTGCTTTCTGGCAACTTATAAATTCTACGTGGGAAGAAACAGCGCGTCTCTTAAAGCTATCCAAGAGTCGAGCCGCTTTTGGCATCTTCATAAGAATGGGAGTGCTGCTTAGCTAGGCATCGTGCCAGTGTCGATAGCGATCTCCTGCGACTGACTCGTTCGGCTTAAGCAGTTCATACATAATAAACTGCATCTTGCTTATCCCACTAAACTCAGAGCAGAACCTTTGAATCATGGATATTTGCCTTTGTCGACGATGCTTGTGCATGACCGGGCTTACCCCACGATCTTAGGGTTACAGTACGATCTCCACTTTTGATCGTCAGTCAAGATCCGATGCAAAAAGCTTTGCGTTTTTCCCTGTTGAAGTGGCAGTTCACACGTGGAAAATGCCATTCGACGTCTCCTAGCTTCAACTTGTACGGTACCCAAAGTTCTTGTTTCTGATTTTGTCCTAATGCTTTCAAATTCGAAACTGTTGGGTCATCTACTTGTAAGGATTTTACTTGTTCAGACATGGGTATCATGAAGTAATGCTTTCAAACTCGTTCAAAATCAAGTCTCTCAAAGCTCCTAACCATTTTTTTACGTTGACGTTTAATATAGAGTATGCTCATCGCAAATCTCAACGAGAATCGTCGAATCACTGTCAGAGAAATTATTGAGGATATTGTCATATCGGTTGACTCATGCCATGACATTTTCTCAGATATTTTGGGCATGAAACGTATATCAGCGAAGTTTGTTCCGAAATTACTAAATTTTGACCAAAAGAACCGACGCAAGGGCATCGCTCGGGAGCTCTTGAATGGCGTAAATGATAAACTAGATTTGCTAAGAGGGCTTATCACTGCTCACGAAACGAGTATATAGTTATCACTTCGGAACCAAAGTCCAAACATCCCAATGGAAGCAACCAGAAGAGCCAACACCGAAAAAGCACGCCAAGTTCGGTCAAATGTGAACGTTTTGCTCACTGTTTTCTTCGATTACAATAACGTGGTTCACCTTGCGCCGTTTGCGTCGAACAATACGAAGAAAACGTTGGAGTTTGAGGAAAAATATGTCGGGCTGTTATATCACGACTTCGGTCGAAATTTCTCCGATTTCCGCTCGAATGTTTTTTTTTAAAGCTGTTCTATTGTATTCGGGCCGTTAGCATGCACCTTGCTTTTCAAGTATCCCCAGAGAAAAAAGTCTGGAGGGATCAAATCCGGCGATCTCGGAGGTCAGTCAATATCGCCCTTTTTTGACACCAATCTTCCAGTGAACTTCTTACGCAAAAGGTTAATTTTCTTGTCCACAGTATGGCATATCGCGCCGTCTTGTTGAAACTAAAAGTGAAATAAGCCTTTTTTACGCATTTCTGGGACCACATAATGGGCCAACCCCCACCGATATCGATCGCCATCCACCGTATGCCAACTTTGAAGAAATTACGATCCAATGATGGTTTTAGCGCATACATCGGCCCAAACAGTAACTTTCTGATCATATAGCGCCTCTGCCCAGAAGCGACAATTATGTTTATTAACTGAGCCAGAGAGCGTAAAATGTGCCTCATCGGTCATAAAAATTTGCTGCCAGAACTCCGGCTCAGCATTAATCATTGCAACGACATTTTGTGCGTATGCCAAGCGCCGCGGTTCATCTTGTGGCGAAATTCTTTGAGTTATCTGCACTTTGTATGGAAATAGGTGAAGACTATCCTTTAAAATTCTCCGCAAAGTGGTCCCACTGCTGCGAACGGCGCCGATATGACAAACTTGGGTCTTCTTGAACACTGGCCTTCACAGACTGAATAGACGAGTTTGAACGTCGCGGACGTGGCCTAGGTTGCTCCAGAGGGCTTGCCAGAGAACCAAATTGAAGAAGGCCCAACGATGAATTGTATCTTTATTGGGCGCAACACAATCACGATATTTTGCACGATACGCACGTTGAGTTAGCACAATCGAGCGTTCATTTTTAATGAACATTAAAACTATTTGGTTATGGTTAAAATTGTACTGAATTGACTGAATTGAATCGGTTGACAATTGTTGAAGTTATTCGAAGTTTACATCGACACATATGAGATGGCGCACTCTGTAAAACCTGCTCCTCATCTATAACGTAAGGGCTTGGACATTATCGAAATAGATGAAGAGGCCCTTGACCGATAGGACAGAGGATCAAGAACTGTACAAACTATACGGCTGCTGCGACTTAGTCAGTCATGTAGAGCGAATGACCAACGCTTCGTGCCGAAGTGCCTTTGATTTTAACTTCGTGGGATGAATCTTAACTAGACAGGCGGGTGGCACTAGAAGGAGCCTGGCTAAATATTATTTGAGATGGAGTAGTTGATTCGTTGAAGCCAGGCTCACCCCGAAGTGGAGCATGAATCGTTTGTGTAGCATTGCCGTGATCTTTAGGCCCAATTTTAATGGGGATACGATCTCGGCGGCCAATCGAAGTGAATTGGTTCACCGGCCGTGCGGTACGTAGCACCGTCCTGAAAAAAAAACCTTTAAGTCACTACTAAAGTGTGGGCCAAATACAAGTTTCTTTTTAAAAATGCAATAAAATTAACAAAATTAATTTCTTTCCATGTACTATGGCTTTATTGTTCCGTGCAGGGACGGGTTAAGAATATCCCTGCAGCGATACCTCTCGCTTGTCGTAAAAGGCGACTAAAACAAAGGTAAACAAAAATCACATCTAGGCAATTTTGAAAACACCAAGGTGAGCCTAGGGACACATATACCACCATTAAACTGCCCCACAAGTATACATGCAAATCAGTGGGCTGACACGACTGGAGATCACCGGTGTTGTAAGAGTAAGATCAAACAAAAAAATCTGGAGCATGCCCGTGTCACAAAAAAAAAAAAACAAAAACGGCAGGCCGAAAAACAATTGATGCAAAAACACCAGCATTTGATTGGCCTCAGCGATGAAGTAATCCCAAACCGGGAAGCCTGCCGCTACTTTCTGAGGTCAAACCGGCGGACCCCACAAGCGGACCAGTAGGAATGCAGTTAAGTGGGAAGGTTATGGTCCTACACTTCTGACCATAACAACGCCGGAAAAAGGAAAAGAAAGAAGAAGAAAGTACTATGGCTTTATTAGAGCCATTCCCATTAATTATGAAATAAAGGGTCCGCCATCTAACGTTTTTTTTTTCAAGTAGTGCTTATTTCGTGAATGGTAACACTTAGCTCATGTCTGATTTGACAGATAATTAGTTTTATCCTTCCGCTGAACGAATATGGTTGTGTATACGCTTGAGCAATCTTTTCAGATGAAGCTCATTTTGATCTTGGCGGGTATGTAAACAAGCAAAATTGTCGCATTTGGGGCACAGAAAACCCGCACGCATACATTGAAAAGCCGGTGCACCCAAAACTAGCCACTGTTTGGTGCGGATTTTGGTCCAGAGGCATAATTGGGCCATTTTTCTTCGAAAATGAGCAAGGAGTGGCCGTTACAGTCAATGACGATCGTTATCGGGCCATGTTGAACGAATTTTTGTTCACAAAAATTGAAGAGGAGGATATTGGCAACATTTGGTTTCAACAGGACGGCGCTACGTGCCACACAGCCGAAGCTACACTCGATGTTTTGCACCCTGTTTTTGAAGATCGCATTATCAGCCGCAGAACTGATGTCGTTTGGCCACCTCGGAGCTGCGATTTGACACCGTTGGACTATTATTTGTGGGGTGCCGTCAAAGATAAGTATTACGCCGACAAGCCAGAGACAATTGACGCTTTAAAGGACAATATTCGTGAAGCCATTGGTGAAATTCAGCTGCACACAATCGATAATGTGCTTAAAAATTGGACCGATCGTGTAGGCTACTGCATGGCCAGCCGAGGCAGCCATTTGAATGAAATTATTTTCCATTATTAACCGGAAGGATTGTACTTTCAAATAAAAAAAGAAATTTGAGAAAATATTCAGTAGTTTTTTTTATAGCATTTTCAAAAAAAAAAAAAAGTTATTTGGCGGACCCTCTACAACATCGTTCAAATGGCTGCCTTGGCTGGCTTCGCAGTAGCGCATTCTGTCACCCCAATTTTCCAAGACCTTGCTTATGGTTTCGGACTGTAGCTCATGGATTGCTTGGATGATATTAGCCTTTTTTTTTATAATACGTGCAGGTTCAAGAGTGTACGCTCTTTTGGTATTTGTCACACAACCTGGACGGGGTGCAGATGGTTTGTGTCGAAGATGTTAATTTACTACTCTCCGGAGTGGTTGTCCTAGTTAGGACTTGAGAGATTCTACTGAATTTGCGTTGGTTGTAATTCACAGTAACTCTTTTGTTTCCATGTCATTAAAGTTTTAAGTGCTTGAATCGTTTAAAAATTGTTGGCATACCATCGGTCCTTTACGGTTTCCCACAAAAAAAAGTCCAATGGATTCAAATCGCAGCTCCGGGGCGGCCAATTAACATCGCCAAGACGGCTGATAACACGATTTGGGAATTTGGTGCGCAAAAGATCGATTGTGGCATGGCGCGCCATCCTGCATGAACCAGAGATCGTCAAAATCCATGTCTTCAATTTCATTTTAAAAAAAAGTCGGTTAACATGGCTCTGTAACGCCTACCGTTGACCGAAACGTTGTTCCCAGCCTCATTTTCGAAGAAAAATGTTCCAATGATGCCACAACTCCACAATCCGCACCAAACTGTCACTCTCTGTGAATACATCGGCTTCTCGACAATAACGTGCGAATTTTCCGAGCCCCAGTTGCGGCAATTTTGGTTGTTAACGTGGCCGCCGAGATAAAACCGCGCCTCGTCAGAAAATATGATTTTTCGCCCAAAATCGTTGTCCATTTCAAGCTGCTCTAAGGGACAGACTGCGAAGCGATAACGTAGAGGATGGTCGCACGCCTTGAATTGCTAAGTCAATTGGACCTTGTAAGCCAATAATTCGAGATCTTTGTGCAGAATTCTCCTCAGGTTAGTGCGTGAAATGTTGAGCTGTTGAGTTTGATGGCGAGTTGATGTTCGTGAATTGAGTCTCACATTCTCGGCCACAGCAGTCAAATTCTCATCTGTGCGCAGCGTACGACGGGGACCATGAGTGGTGTCCACTAGCATAACAGTCGCATAAACTTTTTGCACAAACTTGGGTACAGCAATCGCGATGGGTATTTAATTTCGGCCAAAACTTATTTTTAAAAAAACGCACTTTTTGGGCTACACAGCCCTCACTTTGAAAACAAATTTTCAATATTTCCAAACGTTGTTCAAGCGTAAAGCGACTCATTTCGTTCCGCGGAGGTCAAGATTTCGAGCGCGAAAGAGCTGTTAGTGTCAAAATAAACTATGATTAAAAAAAAAAACGATATGGCCCACCCTTAATATCTTCAGGCTTAAAAAGTCAATGGAGCTGAATCGATAGCGCAATCTATTCACTCAAATGGTAGCATTAGTCTAATTTTTTCAAAAAGCTGATCCAAATGCAGCGTCAGCCCAAAAACCGTACTAAATTGTCACTCGCTGTGCATGGCGAGGTAGTTCCGCTATTTCCTTTGGGTTTTCCTAGCCTCGATCACGATCTTGGTCATCAATTTCTAGCACCTAATCAACGAAAGTGCGGATTGTGCCTGGTCTGCTGACTTCAATCCTTATGTCAGATGGACCTTTTAAGTCTGTAGGTTTCGATTTATATGCAAAAAGGTTGTGGATAGCTGGCCGCACCTTGGTTTTCCATTTACACCACCTACGGCAGCGATATTTTCACCTGTTTCAACTATTTAAAAATAGCCTAAATAAACCCAATATGACACCTCTTGTTGGATGACGCGCTACAACAGGCCGTCGACGTTGTTTGGTTCCACAGAGTTCACATTACCTCCCTGGAGACATAAAAAACAGCTTTCTAAGCCTTGTCTAATCTTAGATCTGCACACTTGAATCAACAATCGTTCAACTCTCCTGCCTCTCCCTGACTCGTGCAGTCACCATACAGAAACAATCAGTCGATTCGGCAAACAATAGTCGCACATCCGATATCTGCTCGTTCCCTATTAGTCTTCAAATCTGTCGATAAGAGAAATAACGATCAAGCGCGAAAGTGATTCACCGAACAAATTCAACGATATGACTCAACAACATACCGCCGACCAACGCAATCAGTTTTCTCATTAATTTCCGAGCACATCTGCCAATCCGGTGGGCTTCGGTAAACACATGATCGATGCAAGGATTTATGTTAAACATGTTATCGTCGTCTTCAGACAACACCATTGTCATCATTCTGACTAATGTCCCTCGACACAATTGTTTGACGTTTTTTTATTTTGTTTTCGAATAAATTCACCATCGATTTCAGCTCGTTTGAGATCTCGTCGCCGAAATAGCTTGTCGACAGCGGAAAATTCTTTATTTAGCGCAAATCGACTCGAGCATTATTCGCCAAATCCAATTGAATTCTTTTGATTCAAGTTGCATTTGCATATCAAAAGTGCGCTTTCATCCTCTCCTCGACCGATGCTATAAACGAACTCACATGTGTGTCGCCCCTGTCGACACGACAAAAACATAGCAGAAGAGGCTATACAAGATAAGGAAGGCGTCAGGTTGTGTATGTTTGATTGTTATCAATCGACGGCTTCTTTCTCGCGATCGCTGTTGTTTTCTCATGCCGCCATGTCGGCAATCTATTGCATTTCTCCGCAATCATACTTGGCATTATTGGCAACAGACGAATTCTTTGTTGACACTGTACTGTCGCTCACTTGGCGGGATGCGAGCGGAAGAATATTGTTTTCTTATTGACGCCTTGCAAGCGTCAAACGAGTGCATTACAGCGACAGCACAGCAACTGTTACAACAATGCCATTATAAAGATTAATTAAATCCAATTTGATTTAAAATAAACTCGCCCGGGCTCTTGATTATTTTTATTTTATTCCGTGCCTGCCTTCGCGCTTGGATGTTTTTAGGTTTTTATTTCTTTTCTTCTCTTTGCGCATACGCATGTCTGCCTTAAAATAATCCTAACTTTCAATTGCTTGCCTGCTTCTATGCTGTTGTACTTCTGTTTCTCATATAATCCGATGTGCTTTCCTCCACCTCGCCCTGTCTGTACCCTGCGTGTCGTATCGTATTCACAGTCCACGTTGTTATTCAGTGTTGTGCTTTTTAATTGCAAGCAAATGCTAATAGTGTTTTGATCTTGAATAAATGTTTGGGTTCGAGTGTGAGCCGTTGGCTGGCGTACTCATCGAAAACATCATTGGATACACGTCGTAGTCATTAGTCGATGAGCGCGGCCTCCAACCATCACCAAGAGGGAATGGATTCGATGCACAAAGGCTGTATATCGCGTTGTGTCTTATTTTAGAATTTATTTCACTCGTACTCGTGCGACACCCTTTAATGAATAAACACACAAATCCCGTGCAAAACAAAAGCAGAAATCGACACAAAACAGAAACAAGAGAGGAAGAAAATGAAAAGAATTAATAGCGATTGTAAATTACAATTGCAAAAATAGACATCGAAGTGAGAAATTGTACATTGAATTGGCATTACGCCCGGTGGACGATCAATTCCGAGCGCTTAACTAAGAGGAATCAAATTCAAATTGGGAGCAGAAGTATGGTTCGAGTGCGAACACGAGTTCGAGTATGTCGATGGGTCGGATGTATTAAGCTATAATCGCGTAATCAATTCAAATTGGATGATCGGTAGGTTGTAGATTACCTATTTACGAGCTCTCGTTTGTAGGAAACATTAGCATTTCGATGAGCCTCTGGGCGATTATGGTTTGCCGCCATAATTACTATTCAAATGAGCGGCCGTTTGTTAGATTCTTGATGAATTGACTTGTGATGATAGGTCTGGTGATGACGCTCGAGGTGGTAAAGGTCGTTTGTGTTTATGGTAAACATGTGCGACAGAAGTTTGGTTTTCATTGTACATACATAAGTAAAAACACGTTGTTAGTGAGATGTGGACAGATGTCGTGTCTAATTAGGCAAGACGCCCCCACCGAACATAAATATTTTTTGAATGGGACTTATTGTTCGGTCTTGGGTTGAACAAAATGTCAATAAAACCGGTGGACGATGTTTGTTTTTTGGAATGATGATGAATATGTGGTACAAGTCCGTGAATGTCAAGCGCCATAAGAGTCTAAAGCCAGTTTTTTTTGTTTTTGTCTATGATGAACCGTCTACTTCGAGTCTAACAACAAGTACACACCCTCTCCGATCTCCGATGAGACTGCTCTGAAGTAAAGCGGAAAACTCAGAGTCAGCACGGCATTACGAGCGATCATGAAATGTTGAACCATGTCTGACACTCGAGAGGCGGAATAGCCTTGAGGATGTCGGACTCCTTCATCATGGTAGGAATCGTACTGTAGGTATTCCCCTTCAGCGCTTATTTGAGTTCAGGAAACAGCCAGTCGCACGGAGCTAGATCAGGCGGGCTGCTATCTTTGGGTCAGAAATGCGCGTACAATTGAGTCTTTATTCGACGACGTATTGTCGTGCAATATAAATCAACTGCCAACATTCATCTAACCCAGTCGAAGATGTTGAATTCTGTCCCACAATCTCTCCAGGACATCCAAATTTTAGGCATTACCAGTCCAAACTTGCGGAAGGAATTCCTTATAATGCCCTTGGAATCAAGGAAAACAGAGAGCATCGTCTTGATCCGCCTCTTCTGCATCCGTACTTTCTTCTCTTTCGTCTTATTTGATGACTTCCATGACGCATTCTGCCTTTTTGTGAGTGGCTGGTATTGTAAGCACCACGTCTGCAAGGTCGTTGCTCTCTCTTATGCTTTTTTAAACCTCCGCGGGAGAATGTAGATCACGCCCAGCTCTTTACTAAATTTCCGGTTAGAAAGCAATGGACTACATTCTTACGAATGCCAGTCATCTCCTCATAAGTCTCGCGGATCCACAACGGTCAAAACGCAGAACTCCTCTGGAGATGGTCGTGGTGCAATGGTAATCATCACCGACTGTTGAGCCGAAGGTCTGCAGTTCAAGTCCGTCTATAGTCAAAAAAAATTCCTATACGGAAAAACTGTGCAGCAACATCAGTTGTGAATGGATGAGAGATGATCAAAAAGCGATGACGAAGGCATAACACTCCCAGCATAAGATCACTTCAAAATTCATACTTTGTGCATTTCCAATATAACATCTTAATGACATCGAAACAAAAGAGTTACTGTGAACTACAACCAACGCGAATTCAGTCGAATCTCTCAAATCCTATCTAGGACAACCACCCCCGACGAATAGTAAACGAACATCTTTGACACAAACCATGTTGTGTGTGTGAATTATAAAAAAAAAACTTCTCTGATTCTCTTTGAGTTTTCGAAGTTCTCGTCGACGGTGAGTATTCATCGCCTTCAAGGTCTTCATGAATTCTAGCAAAGCAGCGAAATACTAATGCACGGGATAGACGCTGGTGTCCGTCAACGTTTTTCGTTGATTCGAAAGTTTCTTGAGCAGTTTTTCCTAACTCAAGCACTTCACTCCATAGCGACAGGCTGGCTTATTAGAAACGCTACGAAATTTGGTTCAAGATAGATGAAAGATTTGTCTACAAGTTCAATAGATGAATCAGAGATTGCTTTGCCATTGGCTGTTAATTTAAACGAGCCTCATCGGGAATTTACTTTTTATTCACGATACACCTCTCAGCCTATCATGTTAACAATCCTGATTCAAATGATCATAGCAGCAACTCATCGGTTTACCCCAAGCCTGCCTCGTCGTGTCGTGTACTCGTATATGTCGTACATACCTAAGCTACTCAATAAGTCTTTAGAAAAACGAATTATTTTAGACTTAGAGACTTTTCTAAGTGCTTCTCAACTTTTTTAAGCCGTCGATTCTCAAAACAGACTTCTCTCTGGGCGGACAGACAGATCTTTGCTGAACTCCAAAAAAGTCACAAGATGTCGAATCCGGTGAGTGTGGTGGACAATTCTGAGCCTTGAAACTGTGCAAGCATGCAGCCGTCCATTGCCTAAAGGAAGAGGATCAGTTCTATTGGCTCGATGGATCAGCTTTATTTATATGATGGTGCTGAATCCGCCTGCATTTTAATAAACGTGGCCATAATCCAGCCGACCGATTTAATCGTTCTCGTCTCTTTCGGAGCCCGCTTGTCTTCAAAAACCCACTGTTCGTATTCTTCTTTGCGTAGAGTTTAGTAAGGTAAGCATATTTCGTCGACAGTTTTGTAGCGACGCAGAAATTCGTCAAGATTGCAATAGAACGACGCCAAAACAGTACAGCCCATCACACGGTTGCGTTTATTCTCCTCTGAGAAAAAGGAAATACAGCGCCTATATTGTCGACACTTTTTTTTTGTTTACAAGGTTACGGAAAATTATCATATTTGACATTTGTGAACTAGACAGATGCAGTATGCAAACAGACAAGCAATAGAGCGCTATACTCCGCAAGAGCGTGGAGTGCTGGAATGCTCAGCACCATAGGAACTATAGGAGGCAATGCAGGGCGTGACCGCCACCGGACTGGTCGTTCAAGCGAGAATATCGCTTCTATGGCTACCGATGTCCCTGAGAACGAAGAAACATCAACTAGCCGACGGGCCACGCAATTGGGCATCATCAGACGGACCCTACACGAATTTTAGTGAAAGTCTTACACATCTTACCGTACAAAGTGCAAGCAGTGCATCAGCTATTGCCGGCTGATCGTCAGTCACGTGTGAATTACTGTCAAGCCATCCTTAATCTCAGCAACGAAGAGGACGATTATGTGTCGAAAATCATCATGAGCGACGAGGCTCATTTCTACCTGAGAGGCTACGTCAATATCTTTATTTAGTAAAAAAGTTATTCAAAAACAAAATTGGATGATTAATTTTGCGCCACCTTGCTGCCGCTAAAGGTCATAATCAACGGAGTCGAGTAGGACAATCAACATATGATGGCGGAGAGGGGCAGTCACAAGAGACTGCCAGGACTTTGCCGATCGTGTCTAATTCAAGCTCTCTCGAGACCTGACGCAATTAGCACGAACTATTGAGCAGCTGGGGAGATGTTCTCAAAGCGCTATCAGGGATGGCGCCTCTTATGCGCTCGGTATCATGTCACCATCTACAAAAAACCGCCTGTTTGATGACGACTGCAGACGGGCCTATGTAGGGAAATAGAATGCATACAGCGCGGCCTTGCATCGAGCTCTTTGAACAGAAAAAGAGACACGTGAGAAGAAGAAGAGTGGGATCGAGGAGTTGTAGAGGTGCTATTGCAGGAACGACGTTTTGAAGCCTGCGGGGATGTTATGAAGTCACGGCCCATGCTGAGACTGTACTCGTATGCCAGCGATGATAACAAACTAACTACGACTACGATTAACAACGACTTTCCGTAAACACTGAACGAAGGCGCATGAGCCATCAACCTGACTTGGACGAGGTTAAGATAGAGATATCAAAGCTAAAAGCTGCTGGCGCAGAGGTACTGATTGTTGAACTGTTGAAAGCTGCTGGAGATGGTGCAGATCATACATCAATTTGTTTACAAAATATGGTTGGAGGAAAGCATATCCGATGAATTGAGTTTCAGCATCATCTGTCCGGTCCAAACAAGAGGGAATCCTATAATTGCGCCAACTATAGGGACATATGAAGGTAAAATTAAAAGTTCTGAATCAGCAAAAATATTTTCTGCCTTCATGTCATTAGTTCCTACGACAATTTTGAACTACATATGTAGTTGTCTCGAGAAGCCATCGAAAAAATGCGTGATATCGTGTTAGACGATAGCCTAGTGAAGGTGATTGAGATAGCTGAGGCTATGAGGATATTGGAAGAAAGGATGCGAAACACATTGCATAAAGGATTAGGAAAGTGAGAGCTCTACGCAAGATAGAAGCTGATTTTTTGCTGAATGCCTATCAAAAACAAAAAACCCATTTTCGCGGTAAGGATCGGACCGATTTTGTGCGACGATTGTCTTTCATCACAGATGGGACATGGGTCCATCACTACACGCCAGAAATGAAACAGCAGTCCAAGCGGTGGGTGGAAGCCGATGGTTCAACGCCAAAGTCGATCGCATCTGCCGAAAACACGTGGAAATTGTGTCAAATGATTACCTTGGAAAAAGCTGAACAATTTCACCCAAATATTACACCAACCTTCTTGACCAGCTGGATAACAAAATTCTTTTACCAGGACATCGTACCTGTGCACAAGGGTACGTTGGCGATGGGAAAACTACGGGATTCGGGGTACGATTTGCTCGGCAATCCCTTCTTTTCATCTGATTTGGCACCCTCAGATTCCCATCTGTTGCCAAACTTGAAGAAATTTAGTTGATATGAGCGTAAATGAATATTTCCACAGCTCTCCAGACTCTCACTTCCAGGAAGCAATACTGATGTTGGAGAAACGCTGGAACAAGTGTGTTGAAGTTAAGGGAGATTATGTACAAGAATTAAATAATTTTTTTAACTGAGATTCGCAGTCCTTCATTGTCAAGCTGAGGCCTTTTTACCTTGCCGTCGTAAATCTTCTAAGCATCGCTTCCCAGCAGATCTTTGAAATGTCTTAAGAATTTTAACTCGACATGCATCGACCTAAAGCCGCATATTACAGTGTTTAAATAGACGAGCTACACAGCCTTGCTCATACTGTGAAGGATGACAGTGGAAAACTCTCGCTGCTCCCCTACGTTTTGTAATGCATTACCCGAGATCCTCGATGTTGAAAATACTTAAATATATCCGATCGGCTCTTGCAAGACGACTCTAGTTCACAATTACTTGGGTATGATGTTGACATGACGTAAATGAAGCTTTTAAGATTGAAGCAGAAGCGACTAAAGTGTATCCGAGAGTAAGAAAGGAGCGCAATAACTATGTCTTAGCCAAAACGTCATCTTTGGCAGCTTTAATTATAAAGTAGTCAACGAATTCATCTAGCTTGGCTCACTGATGACAAACGGTAATGACACCAGCGCTGAAATCAGACGCACAATAACCTTTGGAAACCGCTGCTTCAAGATGTAATTGAGAAGTAGTGCCATCTCTGGAAAAATCAAGGAACAAATGAAACCTTAATCGTGCCGTTCCTCCTCAAACCCCCAGGATTGGATATTGTAGGAAATGAATGAATGGATGTGTTCAACATAGGCCCCATGCACGAACTATGCGGCAACATAGACTTAGTCAGTCGTCGACCGTTCCATCGTCTAAGATCGCTGGGGCATGTAAAGCGAATGGTCACAAGTATAGGATGGCAGAATTGTTATCAACTTCACTTCGGTGTGCCTGCCAAACTACGAATTACAGCGGGCTGAACCTTTGGCAGTTGTTTTGTTGATCTGTTCTATCGCGTGTTCAGTTTTTGTTCTAAAGAAAACTTAACCCTCTATTAGTGTAAAACTCCTTTATTGGCTAGGAAATCACAACGCGCGCGATTGGACCGGTTAAAACTGGTAGTGGGGGACGTCAGCTATACAGCGCCCCGCCGCTCAATGTGCTCCGAACATCCGGTAAAAATGCAACGCTCGTTAGAACGTGAAACTTGGAAAGACCGCAATGGTTGATATGTTAAATATTCCGAAAACTCAAGTTTATGATATCGTCACGAACCATATCGGCATGCGAAAGGTGTGCACTAAGATGATACCAAAAGTCGCGCCGCGTTGAAACGTGCCAAGAAAACCTCGACATATACTAACGTGCTCCACAAGTTTTGGATAAGGTCATCACAGATGACAAGACTTGTGTATTTGAATATGACCTGGAAACGAAAAGGCAATCTTCGGGGTGGAACACGTCAGCGTCTCTTCGCCCGAAGAAAGCCAGGATGAGCATATCAAAGGTGAAAATCATGCTTATTGCGTTTTTTGACATCCGCTGACTGATTCATAACGAGAAACTATGATCTCCAAATTTTATCTGGAAGTCCTCAAACGACTGAAACACAGGGTTCAACGCGTCCGGCCAGACATCGCGCACAACTGGAGCTTGCACTACAACAATGCTCCGGCCCACACCGCCTTTATTGTCTCTGACTGCCTGGTTAAAATAGGGGTGTCAACGATCTCCCAGCCCCTATACAGCCCGGACGTAGCTCCCACCCGACTTCTTTTTGTTTCCACGCCTCAAAACACCCATGAAAGGCAAGCATTTCGGGGCAGTGGACGGAATCGAAAGAGCTTGTACCGCGGCATTGAAGGTTATTCAGGATGAGGCCTACCGCAATGCATTCGATAGCTGGCAGACTCGCTGGAGCCGATTTATTGACGCAGTAGGAGCCTATTTTGAAGATTTTTAATCGACTTAGTTACATTACTTTTATACATACCCTGTGTCTAAAGAACGGACGAGTCACATATTGAAAAATGGGTTCGGACACAAAGCCGGACGCCAGGCCAAAAAGTGGAAGAGCAAAGTAGTTGATTCACTTACAAGTGGCCGAATGCCTTATATCATCTTCTCTGATGAAGCACTATTTGTAAGTGAACAACATGCCAGCAAGCAAAATAATCGAGTTTACTTTCCAGAGAGAAGTCCCACAATAATTTCGACCAAAGAATGGCCACCAGGAAGCAAGGGCCGGTCGATGGTCGGTCTCCACTTGTTTTTTTTTTAACCGTGGCATTAAGCTAAACGCGATTGTTTATTGTGAAACTGTCTTGGAACCTGCGTTGAAGCCGCGAGCACTCTGGGCATTCCAATAGGATTTTTTTTTTTTTTTTTTTTTTTGAATTGGGGGCTAGTGCTAACAGATAGCATAGAGCATTGCGACCATTGTAGGTCTTTTGTGCATTAGACGAGAAGTTCCTCTGCTTTCTTAATAAAGCTGAGGATATCCCTTGTAGGAGCTGAGCCGAACCCCTCAGGAGACATGATTTCCCTGAGAAGATGGCAGAGGCTATCTTCTGTGGACAACCTTTAGCTGCCGATACTCTCATCAGTGGTGCTAGAATGATGTCTAGGTTTTTCTGAAAGACACCGTGTTTACCTGGAGCTTTGTAGGGTTTAAATGAGCCAATTGCCCATTTAACTCTTATCCGGCCTGAAGAGCCTACCAAAGAGGCTATTTATTCTACTATCGATGTAATTTGTGACGTTCGTTAGAGCATCGAGAGGTGTTAGCGGGCTAGTGAATCAGAAAAACGTACCTTAAGCAAAGTGTCCCTGCGATTGACAGTGAAAATGCCATCTGATATGCGAAGCAATCCGACTCCATTTGTGTGCTCCTGGAATAGGGCTTTATAGAGTCAAGCCGCGGTTGGTAGTGGATCTGCGCTTTCGCAATGTTTCCTCCAGGATCTTCTTTTGGATTTCCTCAATTCGAGGTTGAATTTTGTTAGAGCAGATCCATAATGAGTTCAATTTTTGTTTTTTTTTTTAATTTTTTTTTGTTTTTATATAATTCGTGCAGGTTCAAGAGTGTGCGCTCTTATGGTGTTTGTTACATAACCTGAACGGGGTGCAGATGTATTGTGTGGAAGATGTTTGTTCACCATTCTCCGAGGGTGGGTGTCCTAGATAAGATTTGAGAGATTCGACTGAATTTTTGTTGGTTGTAGTTCACAGTAGTTCCTTTGTTTCCATGTCATTAAGGTGTTATATTGGAAGTGCACACCTGTTTCCTCAAAGTTTCGAGTTGTGCATTCCACCACTTGTGTGCTATCTTGAGGCACAGCTGTTTTTGAGGGATGAGATGAATACTTCGTTTAATTGAGAAGCCGCTTTTTCACTGTCATCCGTCAATTTGATACGAGGGGCGATCAAAAAGTAACGATAAACGGGTATTACTGCAGGGCCTAAGTACGTGAAATCTATTGTTTTCACTCACGTATACCCTCACTAGTAGCGAGCAAAAAGATCATATAAATAGTTCACCTTTTCTGGAAGATACATTCATTCAAACACGAGCAGTCGAAGAGATCACATCAAAATGGGGAAAAATGAAGTAAGAACCGTCATTAAGTACCTCTCTCTGAAAAGAATGTCTACGAAAGAAATTCACGCTGACTTAGTGGAAACATTGCGGGACTCTGCTCCTCCATATTCCACAGTTGCAAGGTGGAGTAAGGAGTTCAAACTGGGCAGAACGTCGACTGAAGACGAACATCGCTCCGAGGATAATATCAAAAAAATCGAAGACATCGTGCTGGATGACCGACGAGTGACCATCCAACATTTAGTGAGGATCACAGGGCTCACATTTGGAAGCATTCAAAGTATCCTGACAGATGATTTGAACATGAAGAAGGTTTCCGCAAGATGGGTCGCAAGAATGTTGACCGACGAACAAAAAGAGAAGCGACTTCGCATTTCAAGAGCGAATCTTGAAAAATATCAATAGGAGCCGGCGGCTTTTTGCACTCGTTTTGTAACGATGGACGAAACCTGGGTACACCACTTCGACCCCGAGACTAAACAACAGTCTATGGCCTGGAAAAGACCTTCTTCACTGACCCCTAAGAAGTTGAAGGTTTCAAGCTCGGCAGGCAAGATTATGGCGTCTGTTTTTTTGGGATGCCGAGGGAATTATCATGATTGATTATTTGGAGAAGGGAGCTAGTATGTATTACAGGCTCCTACTATGCAAAACAAATAAGAAAGTTGCGGGAAGCCATTAAGGAAAAAAGGCGGGGCAAACTGTGTGCGAAGGTGTTGTTTCACCAAGAAACGCACCCTCTCACAAAGCTCAAGTTGCGTTGGATGCCATACGAGAAGCGGGCTTCGAATTGGTTGAGCACCCTCCCTATTCTGCAGTCCTAGCACCCAGCGACTTTTATCTCTTTCCTCGCCTCAAGGAACACCGCAGAGGCCAGAAATTTGCCGATGATAGTTAAGTAATGGCTGCCGTACAAGCGTTTTTCGAGGAGCAAGATAAAGATTTTTTTTAAAATGGAATACAAGCTTTAGAGAAGAGATGGACTAAATGTATAAACTTATTAGGAGAATATGTAGAAAAGTACATTTAATTTGAAAGAATAAATGTTGTATTATACATTGATTATCATTACTTTTTGATCGCCCCTCGTAGATTTAAGAAGTGTGTCTTCCTAGGCGCAAGTTTTGAGCTGATGTTGTCAGCTTCTCCAGCCTCACCTGTCATGATATGCTGGTGAAGCCTTATTGGAGACGTGCCAGTCACAAATCATATTTTAGGCAAAAGCGCTAGAGATTGTAAGGTCAAGCACCTCTTCTCTAATTGAGTCTATAAATGTGGGTTTGTTGCTCCTATTGGCAACGGTGAGGTTATTTATAGTTAGCCCTTCGCTGGGAATGTAAGCGCATTCCACAGATGCGCTGTGTGGCCCACGGTGGCCATATCGAAAATATTAATTAGATTCTTGGATTTTAATACTATTTTTCGCTAAAACTATTATAGCTGCTGTCAGCGACTCCCCGATGTACCAGGAAACGGCCACGTCTTAGTTAGTACTGAAAGCAGCTCGCTCGAATCATAGAGGCCTGTTGATTGAATCCCAAATTTACCCCAAACTGTAACGCCATCTCATGTTTAAGTGAAAGTGTGTTTCCCATGCTATCAAATCAACATCGTGGGTTTTATCAATCGGTGATACGTCACTCCCTCGACGTCCCAAGTGTTGCT
The DNA here is from genome assembly GCA_958301585.1 of Merodon equestris. Classification (NCBI taxonomy): domain Eukaryota; kingdom Metazoa; phylum Arthropoda; class Insecta; order Diptera; family Syrphidae; genus Merodon; species Merodon equestris. Next base: position 19,142,213 of record OY284414.1, read on the forward strand.
TCATCAGCAGCAAATAAAGAAGCAGATTTAAATGGAAGTGTCTCATCACCACTCGAAACTTACTTTTTTTTTATATATCAGTCCCTCATCGAACTTTGTCCGCATTTCCTTTTCGCCTTAATTATTTCCCACACCAGTCCGTATTGAATCGAAAATATTTCCGATCAATCCAGTGACTCAACTAATTGTTTGCATTTTCTCTTTTGTGATTCAGGAAGTTGGCAGTATTATCGGAAAAAAAGGAGAAATCGTCAACAGATTTCGTGAAGAAGTAAGTTTATTGTTTCTCTCTCCCTTACATCGTTATTTTTCATCTAATGATTCCACACATTTCATATTACTCTCTAGTCGGGAGCTAAAATAAACATATCGGATGGGTCCTGCCCGGAACGCATTGTTACAGTATCTGGCACGACCAGTGCAATCTATTCAGCGTTCACTTTAATAACGAAAAAGTTCGAAGAGGTAAGTTTTAATGATAATCAAGTGCAAGTTCTTAACTCCTTTCTGAAATTTCCATATCTTTTAGTGGTGCTCACAGTTTAATGAGAGTGGCCCGTCGGGTGGTAAGACCCAGATTCCCATTCGGTTGATAGTACCAGCCAGTCAATGTGGATCACTGATTGGTGAGTTTTAATATGCTCGTATGCAAATGTGGTTTTATCTAACACTTATGGGTGTGCGGTTGGGTTGGGTTGGGTGGATAGGTAAAGGAGGCTCTAAGATTAAGGAAATCCGTAATTCAACCGGATGCTCGATTCAAGTTGCCGGCGAGATGTTGCCAAACTCAACAGAACGTGCCGTCACATTAAGCGGTACTGCTGAGCAGATAACTCAATGCATCTATCAAATATGCTTAGTCATGCTTGAGGTATGTATGACTTTATACCCATTAGGCCATATTTATTTATTGTATTTTGTTTGATTTTACAGTCACCGCCAAAGGGAGCAACTATCCCGTATAGACCCAAGCCACAAGTAACCGGACCAGTCATATTGGCCAACGGACAAGCCTATACAATTCAAGGGAACTACGCTGTGCCCGCACAAGAGGTATACTAAATCCTATTCTCTTCTGTCTTCTTACTCTCTTTAATTACAATGAGAAAAAGGAAACTTGAAACACATTTCTGTATTTCTCAACTAAAACTGTTTCTCTCTATATCTCACATCAATTAATTTGTGTCTAAGTTTTGTTTTTCTCTTTTTCTTTTTCTTTTCTTTCACCGTAATTTCTTATTTATGGTTTTGCATTTGCCTTTTTTTGTTTTTGTTCGCTTATGAAACTATTTTCAAATATCTATGAAAACCAACAATAAAAATCAAAGAGAAACGAAATTAATGAATTAAGTCAACTCTTAGTTTTGCACTTAGGACCCTCGCACACACAAATCGCACCACAAAGCAAAAAGCAAGAGAGTTCTTCTGCATTCTCAAACAAAAATCTAAAAAACAAACGATTCTTCTGAAATTGGTTTGATAACGCGATTGAATGAGAAATCTTTTGTCAGTTTGTCGGCGATTCAACGAGAAAATGCAACAAAGTATGTGTTCGAAAGATAAATATTTTAACATCCAAATTATCTTTTTTGACCACCCTGTCTCCTTGAAGAAGTTTTTTTTTTTATTTTTATTTTATTCTTTGCCCTTTTCGATGGACCTCCTTTCTCTACCAAGCCATTATGTATACAATTTTTTTGATTTATTGTTATAGCGATTTTACCATAATTCCTCCCTGAATCAAGTAAAAGGATTGAAAATAATAGTTTCATACCGTAAACCAAGAAACATGCCACCATACCACCGTCATCAATAATAATCAATTTCCTCTCTCTTCGCCGTGGTGAAGGTTGATTTTTTATCATCTCTTTCTCAACTCTCTCTTACTCTTAATCTCTCTCTCTCTCTCGCTCTCTCTCTTCTCCACTTTGATATCCAAACGTAGTTGCAAATATACTCTTTAATGAACTTGTTTTTTAGTTTTCCATTTGTTTTTAATTTTTTATTATGAAACCCAGATGCGATGAGCGTTTGATTTTCGGCCCAATTGTCAATAACATAAATTTCCAAATTTTCACTCATACAACACTAAGTTCTCGGTGCTATCGAACAACGCCACGTGGCTCAGGGGGCAGTGTGCACTAAAAACAAACTCCAGGACCTAACCATAAGGCGACCTCAATGAGCCTTCGAATGCAGTACATTTGTTTAGCTTTAATAACACATGGCAGTTAGTAGTCCGCAATAACATAAATCAGTTGGAGACACGTGCATTTTGTAACACGCATGTTTCACACACAGTATGCGTGTCGCACGGAATTACAAAAATTTCGTTCCACAAACATATCAGGCGAACTCCAAGGTTTTAATCTTCTACCTTGCAACGCTGGGGTAGGGAAGACTTATGCAAAGTCTTTCCTGTCTGTCCGTCTGTCCGTACGCATATATCAAACCAAACATGCCGAATAGCTATGAGCTTGAAGCTTCATGAGTTCTAGGTAAAAATTTGCAAAATACAGCGTGCGCCATCTCATATGGGTCCATGTAAATTTCGAATAACTTCAACAATTCTCAACCGATTTTGGAAATTCAAAAACTTTTATTCAATTTAGACATTTACAATTTATTGATTAATTTTCGAAAACAATATATAATAAATGACCGCCTTTATTGCCGATGCAAAAATGGCCTCGTTTTCGCGTATTCTCCATGACATTTTCGAGTATTTCGGTCGAAATTTCGGCAATTTCCGCACGAATGTTTCTTTTGAGCTGCTCTATTGTCTTCGGGCCGTTAGCATACACCTTGCTTTTCAAGTATACCCAAAGAAAAAAGTTTGGCAGAGTCAAATCCGGCGATCTCGGAGGCCAGTCAATATCGCCCTTTTTTGACACCAATCTTCCAGGGTTACGCAAAAGGTTCATTGTTTTGTCCGCAGTATGACAAAGGTAACCAATAGTGAATTATGCCTTTTTTACGCATTTCTGGGACCACATAATGGGCCAACATCCACCGATATCGATCGCCATCCACTGTAACGCCACCTTTGAACAAATACGGTCCAATGATGGTTTTAGCGCATACACCGGCCCAAACAGTAACTTTTTGATCATATAGCGGCTCTTCGTGAATAATGTGAGGATTTCGGTGCCCCAGAAGCGACAATTTTGTTTATTAACTGAACCAGAGAGCGTAAAATGTGTCTCATCGGTCATCAAAATTTGCTGCCCGAACTCCGGCTCAGCATTAACCATTGCAACGACATTTTGTGCGTATGCCAAGCGCCGTGGCTCATCTTTTGTCAAAATTCTTTGAGTTATCTGCACTTTGTATGGAAATAAGTGAAGATCATCCTTTAAAATTCTCCGCAAAGTGGTCCCGCTGATGCCCAACTGCTGCGAACAGCGCCGATATGACAAACTTGGGTCTTCTTGAACACAGGCCTTCACAGACTGAATAGATGAGTTTGAACGCCGCGGACGTGGCCTAGGTTGCTCACGAGGGCTTACCACAGAACCAAATTGAAAAAAATTCGAGGCCCAACGACGAATTGTTACTTTTTGGGCGCAACACGATCACGATATTTTGCACGATACGCACGTTGAGTTAGCACAATCGAGCGTTCATTTTTAATGAACATTGAAACTATTTCCGCGCGTTCTTTTGGTGTGAAGCGATTCATGGTTAAAATTGTACTGAATTGGCGTTTCCAAAATGCTATGACATATGAAAATCGGTTGACAATTGTTGAAATTATTCGAAGTTTACATCGACCCATATGAGATGGCTCACTCTGTATAAGGTAGACTCTCCCCTTTATACTATAACAAATTCGACCAAGCTAAAAAAAAACACATAAACCCACCGTCCTACATACACCGTACACGAATCCTATGTAACGAAAACCACATCTCGTTCAAAACTCACCATTTACCCACCTGCTTCCATACCCCCTGGCTCTTCCCACCCTCCTCTGTTATCCAAACCTTACGCTCCTACAAGAAATCCCACACTGCCCCAGAAATTTTCCGAACCCTCTTCTTCGAAATCGAAAATAAACTCAACGACCACCATTTCATCTACACTGACGATTCCAAAACAAAAGACAACGCCAGTTTCAGTGTCACCACAGAAAACGAAACAATTTTTTTTTCTTTCTCCTCCGCTCCTCTACATCATCCTTCTCTGCCGAAACCATCGCCATCCTAACAGCCTTACAGCATACTAACACTTTTACCACTAAATTCGCCATCTGCACAGACTCCCTATCATCAATTGACGCCGTTATTAACACCAATCACCAATGTTATTACCCCTTCCTTAATCCACAATCTCCTCTACCAGCAGTTTCCTAAAACAAAACCAATATGGATTTCAAGCTATATCCGATTCCCTGGCAACGTATTCGCCCACAATGCCGCCAAACGGACCCTACGCAGCCCTTCTCTTCTTTCCCTAAACTTCCACCCGCAAGACATAAACAAATATATCAATCGATCTTCGACAAATCATCCCACTGGTATCGTACCATTAACAAAGACAGACTCTCAATCAAAAACTGCGCCAACAACCCACGACACCAAATCACGTCCAGGACTGATCTTACCAAAATAATCAGACTACGACTTGGACACACCAAAGTTACCCACGAACACTACCTCGACAAGAACAAACCCTCCACCTGCACCTGCTGTAACCAACCCCACCTCAACATCCACCACATCCTCAATGAATGTTCCGTCCCCCACACATCAAGACTCCAACTCCCTCCCCATAACAACTTAATCAACCTCCTTTCTAATCCTAACACAAAAAACATAAAAATTGTAATCAACTTCCTCAAAAACACAAATTCGTATAAATTTATATAACCCCTGAAATCAAGATAGCCTAAGGCCGCCGTTGCTCTGGCTATCCAATAAATAAATAAGGTAGGAGACCTGGAATTGTAGCTTGGCTTCCGGCGAGCTGACGAGCTGATCCTCGTTTTGTTTCAATGTATTTTTTTTTTGTGCCTAAAAAGCTTATACTACGAAGAGAGCCGTGAAACCAGAAAGATTTGTTGTGTCAATTAAGCGAGGACCTTTTCCATTTTTTCTTTCCAAATTCGTTGAAGGTATGCGAATGTAAAATGGCGATTTGAGTAACGAATGGCATAACTGCTACATATAGTTAGTGTCCCGGACAAGAAATACGATATTTTGAAGTGTAATCATCTGTCAATAAAATCCAATACCCTGGCTCTCCCGTTTCCGACGAGACTGGCTTAAATTATTAGCTAGAATAATTGCAACGCGATCTTGGTTGGGCAAAACTGTTCAAGAAACTTACGAATCGATGAAAAACGTTTACGGCGACCAGATTCTTTCCATTCCACAAGTAGTCCGCTGACTTACCAGATTTCGTGATGATCGTAAAGACCTTGAAGACGACGATCACCGATCAAGGAAAGAAGGGAACATTGTGAAAGTCATAAAAATGTTGCGCTCTGATCATTGTGGTTCCGCGAGACTTATTGAGGACATGACTGGCTCCTAAGAATATGGTCCATCGCATTCTTAACGAGAATTGGGGAAAGGGAAAGATATACGCGCGAGATGATACACATTCTTTCGCTGAGGAACGAAAAGACATGTGAGTCAGTCATGTGGAAAAGAAAACCGTACATTCATGTCATCTATCATAACTGGTGATGAAACCAAGCGCCATCAATCAAGCCACTCACCAAAAGACAAAGCGCGACATGGAAGTCACAAAATGAGCCGAAAGAGAAGAAATTGCGGATGCAGAAGAGTTGAATCAAGACGATGCTAACCGTTTTTTTTTTGTTTCCAAGTGCATTTTGCCATAAGGAATTCTCCCACCATCCAAACGGCTTGGACCGACACTCTAAAGCCTATTCCGAAGATATGCTTCTACAAGTTTTATGATTCCTTACAACTCTATATTGCCTAAGGGGGGCGATTATTTTGTTAACAAAATAACACAACACTTTGTGTCTGCATTTCCAATATAACACCTTAATGACATGGAAACAAAAAAGTAACTGTGAACTACAATCAACGCGATAAATTTAGTCGAATCTCTCAAAAAATCCCATCTAGGACAACCACCCCGGAGAGTAGTGAATGAACATCTTCGACACAAACCATCTGCACTCCGTCCAGATTGTGTGACGAACACCAAAAGAGCGTAACTCTTGAACCTGCACGAACTCTATAAAAAAAAAAAAAAACAGTGAAGAATACATAAAACTTACTTCCAAAGTGGCATCGAATTTCCAAACAATCATAGTCTTATATGAAGTTCATTTTCATCGCGGTGATGGTCACACAGAAGCGATGCATCCTGAGCGCTCTGGTTTTTGGTCCGTGGCGGCATAATTAGCCCATTTTTCTTCGGAGATAAAGATAGCAATAGTGTTACGGTCGACGGTCGAGAGCGATACGAAAACATGATAAGCCATTTTGAAATCGATGGATTGGACTTGAGTGAGAATGATGGCATTGCATGCCACATAAAGCCATTATGCCACCAACATTTTGCGCACTTAATTCAATATCAGGTGTTCTGATAATATTGCTGGGCCTGTGTAGATCTAACCCTTTCCTTATAGGTCGCCCTTAACGAAAACATGATAAGCTATTTTGAAATCGATGTTATGCAGACGATTCTGAAGCGATTAAGGCACCGAAGTACAATATTAATCGAGCTATTCGAGAAATAGGGCTTCAAATCATCAAAAATGTGCTTCAAACGCGTGGAGTCGGTCGAGGCAGTAATTTGAATAAAATCATATTCCATACGACTGCACAAATCACCGCAGAATTTCTGAATAATAAATCAAACCAATAGCCAGGCTGCTAGACTTTTGAGTAGTGAGGAAGTTGGCAATCGCCTCCTTTATAGCCTACAGAACCTCAAGGCTCGGTAGAATCTTCTCAACTATTGGATCTCAGCATACCGGATCTGACGGCCATCTTTAGCTACTCAGTAAGCTGCCTAAATCTTTTCATCCAATCAGACATCGTTTCTTCTCGAAGGGAAAACTCCTCAAACATCATATTAGTGGCCTTATGATTAGGCGTACTGCAAAAAACATCAACCAAGAATGCTCTACACCTAATTGGACATGTTGAGGCCAGTTTAAAATCAAAGAAGATCGCCATCTGAGCCTTCATTGATATCGACGGGGCATTTGATAATATTGGCTCAGACCCGCTTATGAGCTCTATCGCATACAAGCGTCGATCATCGCAGTAACCGTTTGATAAAGGCAATGCTCCAAAACCGTATTATCACAACTACATCGGAGAAGTATCAGTAATGAAGTAGAGCCCTTTCATCACTTCTTTGTGCAATTGCCATCGACGCCTTACTCTTCATGCTTACCGATCTTGATTATAAAGTTATCAACGCTAATCAGACTGTCTTAGTGATCGCCACGTATTGATTTTTTTTCGGTTCGGGACGATTTTATGCTACCCGCTTACACAGCCTTCAAATAATGAATTTATTTCGTACGAAATTTGATTTATTTCTTTTAAGAATAAATAGATTGGCCTCTCAAGTCAGGCGAAATGACACCTTTAGACTTCTTTCTGTGGGGTATTGGAAGAGTAAGGTCTATGCTAATAACCCTCAACATTACATCCGTACAGAAAATCCTTTAAAAAATCATCGGTAATTTCGATCCCCTAATAACCGTCCACAATAACAGCTGTGATGGTCACCTCAACAATGTTGTGCTCCATTCATAATTGCCATACGGCGAGCTTCATTATGCAATTGCGATCAAAATTGATCAGAAATGTCGATTTTTTTTTTACTCAAAAAACTTATTTATTTAAACGACATAATAGATTTCAATAATCATAGTATGAGCCATTGTTAGCTACCATAAATTTTGAGACCAATCATTCGATAAAAGTTTTAACCTGAACGCCCATGCTGCATCGATCAAAACAAGTAGTAATCAGAAGGGGCCAAGTCTGATGAATAAGGCGAGTTGGACAGAACTTCCTAGTTAATAAATGTTGAACCGAAGGTTTGTAGCTCAAGTCCGTCCATAGTCAAGAACAATTCCTATACGCAAAAACTGTGCAACAACATCAGTTTAGAATAAGAGATGATCAAAAAGTGCTGACCAAGGCATAACACTCGCAGCATAAGATCACTTCAAAATTCATATAATTATGCTGACATGGAAACAAAAGAGTTACTGTGAGCTACAACCAACGCAAATTCAGTGGAATCTCTCAAGTCCTATCTAGGACAACCACCCCCGGAGAGTAGTGGACGAACATCTTCGACACAAACCATCTGCACCCCGTCCAGGTCATATCGTTTTTTACTTGATTTGTAACATGTGGGTGAGCATTGTCATGATGAAAAACACCTGATACGTGTCTGGGGTATATTCTGCTCGTGTTTGCTTCAATGCCTGATTCTATTTTATCAGTTGTTCACACTAGCATAACTCCCTTTTCGTGGATATTGGGTACTGGTTGCGAAGTTCATGGTTGGCCTGGCCTGTCGAAACAGACCCACTTTCAATCATACGTGCCAGTTCGATACAAAGAACATTTTCTTTTGTGCCGATCAAGCTAAATTTCTGAAATGGTTTTCATCCTTCGATATTTCTATTTTTCAATAGACAAGGAACCCATTTGTTTCTAACGCTACTTTCGACAGTTTATGCAAAGCTGCTAGACGGCATGACGTAGATGAAGTACTGGTTTTATGGATCACCTCGAAAAATGTGTTAAACAGAGGCTGCCCCCAAGGTGGCGTCCTGTCTCCGATCTTATGGTTTATGGTGGTCGACTCTATGTTCGATGCTTTCCAAACCTCTGAAATCCTCTGGAATCTATTACCAGGCCTATGCGGATAATGTTGCTGTTCTCTCCGTCGGCTCATGCTTAGCAACTGTCTGTCTCAATCCACAGGTGACGCTAAATGTGATCGACGACTGGTGCGCGAGTAATGGGCTGTCGGTTAATCCTCTTAAGACTGATGTCGTTCTCTTCGCGAGAAGGAGGAAAAATACTGGCATAACTCAGCAGCTGGTGCTAGAGGACATTTCCGTGCCGAAATCCAAGGTAGCTAATTACTTGGGAGTCATCTTAGATAGCAAGCTTTTTTGGTCAAGGCATGTTGAGTCCAATACCACCAAAGTGCTGTCAGCCTTTTGGCAAAACGTGGGGCCTATCGCCGAAAAAGGTCATCTGGATCTACACGGCAATGATAAGACCGATAATCTCATATGCATCGGTTGTCTGGTGGAACAGGCTAACACGCAAACACGTTGTAACCTCTTTCACCAAACTGCAAAGAGCTGTCTATCTCAGTTGCACGGGGCTTTCCCCAGCACACCGGGAACTGTTCTGGATACTATGATGAGTTTCCCACCCTTTCACATATGTATCAAAGGGTGCGCACTGAAAGCCATGTCTCGCCTCATGAGAAATGGTCTTTGGTAAAACTCCGCATTGGAGTGACAGTGTACTTGCGCGAGAAATATCCTACGACCCCTGTCTCATGGATATGCCTTCCGACGCAATGACACCTGCCATCCTACTGCGCTGTAATTTCACAGTCACATTTCCATGGCGTTAGGACTGGTTTTGGCCAGATACTGAACCTGGTATGAATTGTCTTCGCATTTTTTTATGCACATAGTCGTAGATGCAGGGGATATCCAGGATGCAGGATGACTAAGCGCGTACGCCCCGATGTCTGCAAAAAGTCCGCAACATTCTTCTTATCCTTAAGGAGAAATGATTGTAGAAGGCTTACGGGCGTCATTACGGGCCATTACACTTTTGCCAAGCATCTCTACGTGCTTGGCATTAGTGAGACGCCTACCTGTGCTGTGACTGTCCCGCCTTGGCTCGCGAACGGTGGCGCACCCTTGGGCCGGCTTGGTGGGTGCCGATTCTCTTAGCGCTACATTATTGAAGCCCGTCCTCATTTTTCTCCGGACAACGGGGAAAATACAATAAAGACAAGGAGTCTGTCTGGTAGTACAATGGACCAGTATTTGTGTCTGAGTGCACCAACAGATAGTAGAAGCCTCCAACAAAAAAAAAAAAAACATTTCTTTCTTGTTTGATGTTTGGAAACAACTCATTTTGGAACCTTCTCTTTACCGTGTTTTACGGTCTTTGTTGTCGATCAGAATAAGGGCTTTTGAAACGAATAAACCAACAAAGAAGGTCGCAAGGCGCTAGATCAGGCGAATACAGTCTGACCTTGTGAAACGAATTCGTCATGGGTAATGCCGTTAGGACCGAAGAAAACGGTGAGCATCGTCTTGATTCGACTCTTCGGCATCTGCACTTTCTTTTTCCGCTCATGTCGCAACTACCATGTCGCGCTTCGTCTTCTGGTGAGTGCCTCTTATTAGAAGCGCCACGTTTCATTGCCAGTTACAATAGATGGCCATTTTTTTTTTTTTGACAGATTTTATGTCTTCGCAATGATTCATTCTCTTGTCTTTTTACTCCTCCATGAGAGAATGGGAACAAATCACACAGATGTTTTTTTTTCGAATGCGATGAACCACATTCTTAGAATGTCAGTTATGTCCTTAGTAAATCTCCAGGATACATAACGGTCAGAAGGCAGAATTTTTCTGACTTTCTCAATGCTTTTCTCACACTCAAGGTTCTCGGCTTCGTTGAGCGTTCTTAGTCTTCAAGGTCTTCACAATGATCGTCACAACTATTGACAGAACAGTGGGAGGAACGCTACGAAATTCGGCGAGAACATAAATGAAAGATGTGTCTACAAAGTTCAATAGAAGACATTGAGTTGCAATTGACTGTTAATTTAAACCAGTCTCATCGGAAATGGCCCAGATTATTATCAATATCTAAATAATATGTAAGCCAGCCAGTCCTTTTCAAGGTTCTCCAATCTCCAATAAGAAATTTTGATTCATCAGGAAAACATGTGCTTTTTGTAGTCTTGACTTTAGTCGATAGAATAATGGCTGCAGTACTAAGTAAGTGATCTCTGCCATCTCTTTTACACAACATTATCGCGTCAATATTGTTCGGGCCCGTAGTAATGAACGAGTTGTGTTCAAGAAATAAAGTGACTTTTTATTTTTCTCCAGCAATTTTTATTTATTCTTCTATAGCCCCCTCAGACGTAATACTCTTGTGCCAGCGTTCAATTCTCGAAGCACTTTTGATATGCACTTTTTGGTATAACCTTGAGCTCTTTCAACAATTCGGTCTTTATCTTCTCAATCATGGAATCTCCGTTCCTTCATGTTTTAGCAAGAGAAAATGTCGCAGGGGGCAATTCCAGTTAATACAGCCATGATTTTTTTTTCTCACAATTCCGGACGTAAAACGTCACATATCTTTAAGGTAATATTCCTTACGGCAAGTCTGGCTAGAACTTGGGCTAAACATTCACTATTGATCGAATTTAGCCTAATTTTTCTGTATTGGCCTTTTTGGTCGCTTTCACTGTGATGATACCATATTTTTTGAGGAAGCCTTGTATGAATACAACTCTTCAAGCGCTTGCAAGAAAGAATATCAATAAAAGTTGTTTTAAAAATCCATCGGTTTTCTCTATTATTGTGTCGATGAAGGGAAATAGATGTGGTCTCGAATCAGTGCTTGAAACTTTTTCATTTTCGCTCACATACCTCTGATTGCTTCGTGTCCTATCCATCCCCCTTAAACTACCCCCTTTAATGAAATTAAACAAAATTAATTGTTTTACTAAATATACCTAAAATCAAACGCTCACTCAGCATCAGCGTTGCTCCGTTTTCATTACTTTGTTAGTAAATTAGACTAAGAACAATTTTTTTTTTCATATTTTTGTCTTTTTTTTTTTGTTTTTGAGAACAAAACTTCCAAATCACGATATACTCTGTTCATTTCTAATTTTTGTTTCCTTCTTATTTTTCTTTCGTTCTTTTCTTTGTGCTACAAATATTTAAAATAACAAAAAAAAAACGATTGTTTGGCAAAAAAAAATGACAATTTTTTCTAAAATCAAAATTTAACACCACAACAACAACTACTGCAACACAAAATCGAAAAACGTCTGCAACAAAAAAAAACAATCGAATTGAAACCAATCCGTGTTACGCGTCGTTTTTTAACAGACCTGTCCAGTATTCCCACTTGCATTGGCTGGTGGTCTACATGCAGGAATTTCAGGTTTAACGGATCCTCTATTAAAGGGGGCGCATTTGACAGGAGCGGTACCAGCTGCACATCATCTACAACAAATACCTGATGTGAGTTTTGATCGTTTTGATTGGTGCTGCCACATCCTTAAACAAACATGAATTAAAAAAAAAAAAACAAAGTGTTATCATCTCACCTCTGAATATATTGCTCTCCCTGTTGTTGTTGTTTTTTTTTTTATTAATGTAAACACATCCCCTTGCCTGCTGCCTACCCCCTGTAAACATCAGTACAGTGTATATGCGAGATTGCAAGATATTCTTTTGTTGGATTGTTGAACGCCCCTGAGCCCCCAACCCCCCCAGTCGCAATTACAATTTTTCTTTTTTAATTTGTTTTGTTTTGATGTTGGGTTTAATAGTTGCAGTTGACGATGACCGATTCGTGTTTGTGTTTCATTTTATTTTGTGTTTGTTTTTTGAAACCCATCAGTTAATACGTTTCCTAGTAGTGTATCGTAAGAAGTAAGCGATATGAAGCGCTGCAGAGTGGAATTTTGGTTTTTTTTTATTCTTTCCTACCCCCTGGAAGCCAGTTGCCAACAGAAAACTTGTGCAATAATCCCGGAATGCGGTAGATAATTGAATGCAACACCCTTTAACTGCTGACTCCACTAGCCCCCTACCCCCGGTGTAAAATCAACACAAACACACACACAAAATCCATAAAATACAAGTAAAGCTGTGAATAACATTCGAAAGAAAAGAAAAAAACAATTTGAGATTTGATTAATTTTTTTTTTTGAACAATGCTTGAACTTTTACTAACACGAACATTCCATCACCGTTTGTACAACAACCTACGAGGGCTAACAAACAGTACAAACTGCGAACGTACTACAATTTTTTTAGATCACGTAGAATTGATTTTTTTTTCAAAAACTATTTTTTTTATAATATTTCAGTAGCTGCCTTTGAGTTAATTTTTTTTTTTGGTTTGGTTTCTCTTAGCTTCTTTTACTTACTTACTAGCAGCACCACAAAATGATTATTATTTGCCAATCATACGGTATAGAGCGCATAGGAATATGGTGATTCCTCGGGTAATCCAAAAATGCCTTGCTTATGCCCTCAATGGATCTGTTCTATGAGCTCCCGCGTCGCCTGGGGTGGTGTAGCGACATCTAGACAAAGCAAGATTAACGACCGGTAGCTGAAATAGTCACGTGAATCTACGCCCCGCGCATTCTATGTATGAATCGAAATTAAAACCGGTTACTCAAAAGGTGTTTTGTGACTTGATTGATTAACTCAATTTGTTCCCTAAGACTTCGATTATGACTCAATTTTATTGACAAAAGAATTCGACACCTTTAATGGATTCCGTGGAAACGTTAACGCACTTTGCCGACATTGATCTTTTTTTTTTTCCTTTCTGGGAGTTAATGCCGAGAGCAGGTTTAAGGCAAAATATTTCTCACTCACCCGGACACAATGAAGTAGCCCGCGATGACTTGATAATTTCGAAATCGTGCTTGGGGGCATTACAGACTCTCTCAGACCTCCAAAAAAATTCTCTGTTGATCCTAACTCGGCAGGCTACATTGCCACTCAATTTGGTGTCTCCCCCTGATGGTGTAAAACCAAGTGCAACAACTCAGAAAGGCTAAATGGCTAATTCCAAAGGTCAGGCTGGGACCGTATTCGATCGTACTTCCTGGGAAATTCACGCATAAACGACTCAGGACTGAAATAGCCTACCAGGGGCCTAAGCTCAAGGGCCTGAATCTCAATTTTTTTTTATTCAAAGCATTGACCATTTGATTCTACGCATTTCGCCCATCTTTCAGGCAAATTATGAATACCATTCCAAAAAAAAAATTTCTCTTTCGAGGCCAACCATTCGATGAGCCATTTTTCGACCTCTTGAAAATTGGCGAAGCGCTGCTCTGCAGATGAGTGTCCCATCGATGCGGAAAGGTGCTAGTCGGACGGGACGAGGTCTGGAGAGTATGGCGAGGCGATAATATTTCCCAATTAAGCGCTTTTAATGTGTCCTTCAACCGTTAAGCGGTATAAGACGACGCATTGCCCTGTTGCAAAATAATTTTGCCGTGTTTTCGGGCCCATTCCGGCCGTTTTCCGATCAACGCATGATCCAAATTGATAATTTGTTGTCGGTAGCGATCTGTATTTACCCTTTCACCAGGTTTTAATATTAAGAGAGCAACTTCTCACTGTTTTTTGACGAAGATGCAACTTTATTGTGAAAAAACGGTTACAAATCAATCATTCAAATTATTGTCCATCGCTAACGATAATTTTTTCCATCTTTCTGGCAGAGCTCGCATACCGTCACGGTAGAAGTGTTCGTCTTTTGGGGCTATCCTCAAACCAAGCCATTTTGAGATAACTTCATATGAATGGGACTGCTGATCAGCCAGACAATGTGCCATCGATTGGAACATGTGATAATCAGACGGCGCAATATCTGGGGATAATGGCTTCCCATTTGAGCGTTTCTAAGTAGTTTTTAACGGGTTTGGCAACGTGAGGCCGAGTGTTGCAATGGTGTAGAATCACTTTTTCGTGCCTCTGATCGTATTGTGGCCGCTTTTCGCGCAGTGCTCGGCTCAATCGCATCAATTGAGTTCGGTACCGTTCCCCAGTGATAGTTTCGTTTGGCTTCAACAGCTCATAATAAATAACACCGCCCTGATCCCTCCAAATACACAGCATAACCTTCGCAGCGTGAATATTCGGCCGAGCCGACGAAGTTAAAGCATGACCGTACTGTCCCCATGATTTTTTTTCCCTTTGGGTTGCTCTAATGAATCCATTTTTCATAACGATGCGATAAAGAAAATCCTTCCTTTTTTGCCGCTGGAGCAGTTGTTCACGGGCGAAACACGACGCTCAACGTCTTTTGGCTTCAAATCATAAGGAACCCAAGTTCCTTGCTTTTGAATCATTCTCAACATATGCAATCGCTTGGAAATAGTTTGGCGGGTAACTCCGCCAAATACTGAAGCAAGCTCTTTTTGCGTTTGGCCTGGATCCTCATCGGGCAATGCCTCCGATTCAGCGTCTTCGAAGGTTTTTGCCCTTCCTTCACGCGAATGATCGAAACCACCGTCTTTGAAGCGACCGAACCAATCACGGCACGTTGTTTCACTTAAAGCAGCATCTCCGTAGAGAGTTCTCGATGCGCTTCAGCCGACGTTTTCTTCGAATGAAAGAAGAAAAGCAACATTTGGCACAAAATCAGACATTTTCACACAACCAAAAGTATATGACGCAAAAACAAAATCGCTAATGTATCAAAACGGTTTGTTTACCATATGTCTAAGCTTAGTTCATGACATTTTGGATACGTCACAATCGACCAGCACTTTCAAGTGGAGCCTTCTCTTGATAAACAGCGAGAACTTAGTTGCACACTTAATAGCTCGTGGTAAAGCACACAACTCTGGTCCAACTAAACACAGAGCCTTGTCTTACGGCTAAAGCGATTTGGCCTTGCAGTCGATGGCCTAACTTCGCCTTCGGGTTCTTAAAATAAATCCATTTCTCGTCGTACGTGACAATCCGATGCAGAAAAGACTTCCTTTCCAACCGTTGAAGCAGCATTTCACAATCGGTTTTTCGATACTCCATTTGCCTATCGTTCAATTCGTCTGGTAGCCATTTCCCATACTTCTAGACCTTTCCCATGGCTTCAAGTGGATGGCAAATTGCAACTCAGGTCACATTTAGAGCTTTTGCCGATTTCTCTTGCGATCGGGTTGGGTCTTCATCCAATAACGCCTGCAATTCCTCGTTTTCAAACCTTTTCGCTGCACCAGGATGTTCGAAATAACCACTTTTAAATTGACGAAACCACTGGACCATGTTCACTATAAGTTTCTACCAGCAAACGATGAGCCTTAGCTGCTTTTTTTTATGAAATAAGGAAAGCAACGAATGCGGCAAATGCTCATAATTTGGAACGAAACTCGACATACGAGGGTGGTCGATAAGTACAGCCTACAAAAGAAAAACAAACATTTTGGAGAAATGGCGATACACTTGACCCAGCGATGCTCCAACTTCTTTAACCCGTCTGAAAAATAAGTTTCCTCGAGGTTTGCAAAGTAGGCCTCCGTGGCGGCGATGACCTCATTATTCGACTGAAATTTCTGCCCGGCGAGTGACTTTTTCAAGTTTGGAAACAAAAAGAAGGGCCAAATCTGGAGAATACGGTGGATGGGGCAGCAGTTCGTATCCCAATTCGCGGAGGTGTGAGTCGGTGCGTTATCATGGTGGAAGAGCACTTTTTTCTTCGGCAAGTGGGGCCGTTTTTTCTTCAAATCGTCGTCGAATCCAATAATTTGGCAGCCCTGTGACCGTTTTGCCCTTCTCCAGGTAGTCAATGTGGATCACACCTTGTGAATCCCAGAAAACCTTTCCATCACCTTTCCAGCCGATAGGACAGTCTTCGCCTTCTTCGGAGCACATTCGCCGGGTGAAGTCCACTGTTTCGACTGTTCCTTGGTCTCTGGTGTGTACCAGTGGATCCATGTTTCGTCGACTGTCACGAAACGATGCAGAAACTCCTTCGGATTGCGCTTAAGCAGCGTCAAATACTGCTCTGAAGTGGTCTCACGGTTGCGATTGTTGTGTGGAGTAGGCAAACGCGGCACCCATCGCGCCGACAGCTTTCTCATGCACAAAATTTCATACAGGATATGACCCACGCGATCTTTTGAAATGCCTACTGTCTCAGCTATCTCGCGCACCTTCAATCGGCGGTCTGCCAATACGAGATCGTGGATTTTTGTTATCATTTCACGTTATCCTCCGTGGTAGCCGTTTTCGGGACACCTGAACGTGGCTCATCAAAAACCGACGTGCGACCACGTTGAAACTCGTTGAACTAATTTTTGATGGTCGCCATCGAAGGAGAAGAGTCACCGTATACAGCATCCAAGCGCTCTTTGATTTCGCTGCGCGATTTCCCAAAAACAAGAATCGAATCACCGACCGATCTTGCTCTTTTTCCATTTTTCTAAAATCCGCGGTCAAAACAAAACTACGAGTCCGATCGGGCTGAAATTTCGACAGTAGCCGTCTACTAGAATGTACTACATGATAGTAGGTTGCTCTTGCGATACTGGCGCCATCTGGCGGTGAGGCTAAGTACTTATCGGACCACCCTCGTACATCAAATCGTAGAAATGTATACATATTGCTAGCGACATCTACCAGAAAAACCGGCAAGGTTCGACTTACAACCCTGGTAGACTACATTCACACCGAATTCGTCGAGTAGCAGTCAGTTCCACTTCGACTTCTGTTCGTGTCCCACGAACCATCTCTCTACCACTATCCGAGAGACCCAACTCGATGAGCTTTCTCAACCCTTTTTCGTGTTATTCATAGCTATACTTGCTTTTTTTTCTGTTATCCTTGATCGACGGCAGTTGTTTTCATTTTGTAAATTAAAATTCATTCATTAACCAAAAACTAATCCAAGCAATTAAAATTCAAACTCGTGTTTAAATATTTGTAAAAACAAAACCGCTAACCCAACACTAACAGCTCGATTGTACATAGCCTACTCTTACTAAACCACAGACTCATTTTGACTGTTGATTTGAGTATTTCTCTATTTTTTGTTTTATTGATTTTCTTTTTCAAAAAAAAAAAAAAAAACAAAAGTACAAAGCTATGCCAGTTTCTGTTATATTTTTCTCTAATTCCTTTCGAACTTCATGAGTTGACAACTTCTCCAAAAAAAAGTCACAAACTAACATAACATTTAATCGAACACTTTCAGGTGGCAAAGAATCCCTTGGCCAGTTTGGCGGCACTCGGCTTAGCGGGTATGGCACCTGCAAACACCGGCGGATTGAATCCAACAGGTTGGTTCTTGAGATTTACCCAACCACATCAGGATGGTACCTAATGATAAATTTGTCTATTTTCCAATTTTAAGCAGCTTTAGCTGCCCTCGCTGGGTCGCAGCTACGCACGAGTACCACGAACCGAACTCAACAGCAACAGCACGAGATGACCGTATCGAATGATCTAATCGGTTGCATAATCGGTAAGGGTGGTACTAAAATTGCCGAAATCCGGCAAATATCTGGCGCTATGATACGTATTTCGAATTGTGAAGAACGTGAAGGCGGCAATACCGATCGGACAATAACAATCAGTGGTAATCCCGATTCGGTAGCTTTGGCTCAGTACTTAATCAACATGAGGTGAGTGCTATGATCTAATATCTCTTCATCGAATTTGTATATAAGTTTTGTAGAAGACGGTTTCTCGAAAATGTTGTTCTTTTACACATCTGATTTTCTTTATTACAACTATCACGTGTCTGTTTATTTATTTATTTTGACATTCTTCCTATCTCTCATCTATGGATTGACAATGTTGTAAAGTGTAAAAGATATATAGCGGCAAGGAGGAATATACGTGCCTAAATAGAATGCATCTTGAGCAAAATACTCGTTTAAAAAAGGTTGTTACCGGCCTCCCCGTCCCCATTCAAATGGCAAACCAAAATTCCTATCTCTATGTCCTTCCATTCAAATCCTCTCTTCTCATCTTCAGAATCAGTGTAAAAAGGGTTTATGACTCTGTTCTATTCATTTAGTGCTTTATCAATATTAAAAAAGAGAATGAAGACGTAATGTCGCGTTTTGCAATAACAACCAAAACTAAAACTAAGAAAAAAAAATCCAAAAACTACCTATAGTGCTTGTAACAGTTAAAACATACACACATTAAGCAAAAAGAAAAGAAAACCCAAAAAACATATCCTAGCCGCCACCTTTACACGGAAACAGTAACCTTAACGAATGTTTAACGTTAAAGGACTAAACCCCTGAAACCCCTCTCTATCTCTTTCTAAAAAAAAAAAAACATGTACCACCTTAAAAAAATGTTACCTTACACCAAACAAAAATCCTTTTTCCTTTTTTCTATCCCGCAGCGTTGAACTCCAGAAGGCAAATCTCGAAGGGGCGAATGGTAATGCGTCAAGTGGCAACCAATCATCAGCAAATAACCTAACATCGACTACGTCCACTTCGTCGACTACCAACACTTCCTCGAATAATAACACAAACAATACCAATAACACACAGAACAATAACTCGAACAGCACCAATAACACATCTAACAATCTGAATTCTAATACCAATTCGACCAATACAAGCTCTCTCGCCTCGGCCATACCATTGGCTCAGCTCTTAACCAAACCAGGTGCATTAAATGCACTCACAAGTCTGACCGCATTCAGTGGTCTAACCGATATACTCGGCGGTTTGGCTAATCTCGGTCCACCGGTTCAAACGACCGGTGTTCATCGAACCAAGAACTATCCGTCACGTTTTCGTTCCCATGGCGGGGACAATGCCAATTCCGAGACCGAAAAGAAACCGGATCGTAACAAGTTTAACCCATATTAAGGCCCAAAATCCTATTACTCCTATCAAGTTATGCGAATAATTGTGATATTCTGAAATATTGATTAAAAAAAATAATGAAAATTGAAACCAAATCTTTGGACTAACGTTTGCATAACACTAACATCAGATTTAAGACGATTTACTGAGACATTTTATTAACACACCATCATTGTATCTATCTCGCATACAATTTTACCTTTCCCCTCTGCTTTAGATGGCCCCAATAACGCACTTCATCTCGTATGTTGTGTTTCGTTTATTTTTTATTTTTCTATGTTTTTCATTTTTATATCAAATCAGATCCTAACTCATTCGATCTAACTTATCTCTTATAACCCTACCTACCCTCGAGTATATCCCTATTCTATGGTTTGTTTTAATAATACTTAAGCGCATCATTACTTCATTCAATCGAGATCATTTTTTTAATTTTACCCACACCCCCACTTCCCCTTAGAATTAAGTCAAAAACGGAAATATTTTTAAAAAATCATTCTTTTTATTTTTACTTAATTTTTTTTTTCTTTCTCTTCTCCCCCCTCTTGCTCCTATTTATTTTTAATAAGTCATGCTTTAATGAACAAAATCTATTCTGTAACACATACATACATACATTTTAACATATACTACGGTACTATATATGGAGCTTAAGCTGTATTGTAATCATTCACAAAACAAAAAAACACATTTTTAATAACTTAGTAATCATGTAATCAAGAGAACAAGGATACAGTACCGAAAACAAAGTGGAAAAGTATTTTAAATTTTAATGAAAAAAAAAACAAAAAAGAATAAGATAACGAAAATCGATGATGAATAAATCATAAGGAAATACATTTTCAAAACATTTGGAACAAATATTAAAAAAAAGTATTTTATTGAATTGTCATGGGAAGGCTAAAGGTGTTTTGCTGGTCTCGACACACTGTCTTTGTAGGGAAAAGAAGCCGTTTCGATTATACCTCAATCAGTTCTTTAGTGTAGATAGTATGGAGAAGTATCCACCTTCTTGCTGGGCTGGTTAGTTTATCCGAATCTCGTTTTAACCTAGGTCGAATAGGGTCATCCAACAAGAGGTGTCATTTTAAATCACAGAGAAGGTTATGGAACACAACATGTATCGAATATCCCCCTCAGCACCTAGAAACCTTTTACCTCTCTCTAATAAGACTAATGATGTTAAGTTGTTCGACCTCAGCGCCCAATTAAAGTTTCCATTTCGAGAAGTCGCACGTCCGCGAAATGTTCCACACAACAAAGCTATTGTTTCTTCTGTGTTGCCATGTCTATGTCACCAATTTCAGACAAAAAACATCATCCAACGTCGAGTAATTTGTGTCATTTTCGAAAAAAAAAATTGGCCCGAAAACCTCCCCAAATCACGCCACTCATGATTGAAAAGGTAGTTCCACAATTAAAATCAAGCTGCACCACTCAAAATAGTTTTTAGTCTTCTACCTTGCAAAGCTGGCGTAGGTAAGGCTGTCACGGCCCCGTCTGTCCGTACGCATATATCAAACCAAACTTGCCGATTAGCTATGAGTCTGAAACTTGGCTGTGTTATAGAGTACAAGGGGGTGGTCGTGGTGCAATGGTAATCATCACCGAAGATCTGTAGTTCAAGTCCGTCCATAGTAAAGAACAATTACAATCAGTTGTGAATGAGAGATGATCAAAAAGTGCTGATGAAGGCATAACACTCGCAGCATAAGATCACTTCAAAATGCATACTTTTTGTGTGCATTTCCAATATAACACCTTAATGACATGGAAAACAAAAAAGTTACTGTGAACTACAACTAACGCAAATTCAGTCGAATCTCTCAAATCCTATCTAGGACAACCACCCCCGAAGAGTAGTGAACGAACATCTTCGACACAAACCATCTGCACCCCGTCCAGGTTGTGTGACAAACCTGCACGAATTATAATAAAAAGAAAAAAGAGTACATGATTCTGAGCTCTAGCGACCGGTTTTAGCACCCTAGCAACTGTAGTTCCTGAGATCCAGGTAAAAGTTTGCAGAAACTTATGAAGTGTGGTGGAAAGGAATCCACAATATTTGCACGAATTTGAAGGCTTTATTTAGCATAGTTAGAATGATCCGATTTAGATCAAAAAGGCCGTTTAGTTAGATTCTTATTGCCATTTTGAAGGTATTCGTAATTCCATTATGCCTCTCCCATAGAAGCCCTCGTAGCTACTTGCGAAAAACGACTGCCTTCTTGAGGTCTCCTCATTCGCCATGGACAAGAACAGGTGGTAAACACTTGATGTCAGGTCCGGACTACTGTATAAGGAGAATGAATAAGAACCTCAAAACTAAGCTGTCGGCACTTCTGGCTTCTGCAGCCTAGTCACAAAGTTCAAAGTAGTCAAAGCTTCTTGGCGATCGCTTCCTTCAGACGGTCCAATTGTTGACAGCACAGGTCCGAATTATGAGCAAAACATTCCTGCCCGTCAATCATAGGTTAGCCACCATTTGCGCCGGCACACCGCGATTCGACCGCGATCGTTTTCGCTTGAGGTGGTCATAAGTCCATTTTCATAAATGAATTTTGGGGATTTTGATGCGATTCGATAACTCCTGTAGGATCGAGCTTTTTTTGTGTCCAGTCTTATTCAAATGGTTCTACAGGGTTTTTTGTGCATGTTTGATTCCTGACCTATCGAAACAGTGCTTACATGACAATCAGACTCGATAGAACGGAATCAACCAAATCAAATTTGCGCGTGATTAACTGTGACCCTACCAGTACCATGAACACATTTTCATATTTTTAGCCGTCTGGCTTGCGTCTTCACCTTTATCTCTTTGCTGGTGTCCATCCTTGACGCGCATTCAAACAAAACTGAGTCAACCAATCTCAAAACCGTCAGAGAAGTTTTTTTTTTTACTAAGAAATCTAATCTTCCTGACGCCAGATTACTAAAGCCAGTTGTTGGATAAGGGATTTCTGTTTACCACATCAAACTTCCTGGCCCCAAAAAGGCCAATGCTGTTAAATTCTCGATCTCAGCGTCCAATTCTCCATTTCGTAAAGTCACACGTTCGGGGAATTTATTAGGTAACAAGGCCATTGGGTGGCTTCTGTCACAGTTCTACTGGAAATTAACGTCGTCTCCGACCATATCACCAATTTCGGGAAGACTATCCATTCAAAAAAAAAAAGCTTCGCAAAGCTTTATCACCAAATATAGTTTTGTGTAAAAAATCATGATCTTGTTCGCTCATCACCAGCATCTAATTAGCGACAGTGCGACGATGTACGTGGTTAATTCTTAGATCAACTTAACCATAGAAGCATGTACGCCAAGAACTTAATGCAAAATGCGCCCAGTTCTTGTCTTTTGAGTACACTTTGGTTTTCTGTCACACTCTTGTTTAAACGCTAGTTTCAGCTTTCACATCTCTAAATCTACCTTAACTGTGCGAGGGGCATATGGTACTGATCAAAAGCAATGGACATTACGAAACATTTTCGAGGTATTTCAATACATTTTCTGAATTTCAATATGATTTCTGGGTTTGCATCGATTCACATTTAAGCCACTATTTCTTCCCATCTTTCTGGGAACATAGTTATTCCGCGTTGGACAACACGTCTATTGAGACAGTGCAAGAATCGACATCTTCACGAGAATAGAAGTGTTGCTCAGCCAGGCCATGTGCTGTCGAGCGAAGTGATGATCAGCAGAGGCAATACGACTTCTTTTTCTTCTTCTTTTCCTTTTTCCGGCTTTGTTATAGTCAGAAGTGTAGGACCATAACCTTCCCACTTAACTGCATTCCTACTGGTCCTCTTGTCCGCAGTTGTCCGCCGGTTTGACCTCAGAAAGTAGCGGCAGGCGGGGTTCAAAGGATTTCTCCTTTGAACATGGCAAGTCGGTCGCGCTCTATCTTTCTTGTTATGGTTTCTTTTACGTGGAGGCTTCCTCGGATCTTTGAACTTCTAATTCTGTCACGCTTTGTTACTCCTGCTGTCATGCGGAGCATCTTCATCTCAGCTGCCCTTAATTTGCTCTTATACTTTTTGTACATTGTCCGGACGTACAACTGAAGTGTAGAGCCTTCCTTTCAGCTTAGGGGGCATTTTTCGATCACAGAAGATGGCGGAGTTTTCCCGCCACTTCATCCACCCTACGCTTACGCGATGGTTGATGTCGTCATCACAAGTTGCTTCTTTATTAATCATAGATCCCAGATATTTAAACTTTTCGCACTTGGGAAGCACTCTTCCATTCAAGTAAATGTCTGGAATAGGCTGATGAGGGTCAGAGAACGGGCAGCACAGATACTCTGTCTTCTTTGAACTAATACGATACCCGTGTCCCTCAAAAATGTCCACCCACACATCAAGTGCCCGTTGTAGGGACGCCTGATCATCACTTATAATGGCCCCATCGTCAGCAAAGAATAGCTGGTGCACATTGGGGTCCGTCACTATTCCTTCAAGCAAGCAATTAAGGACTGCTATAAAGAGCAGTGGACAGAGGACGCTCCCTTGGTGTACACCGACTTTGATTGCGAACTCTTCGGTGACTCCTGCGGTGCATCTTACTCTTGTCGTTGCTCTCTTGTACATGTCCATGATCATTCGCAGGTAGGTTTCTGGAACTCCTTTTTGTCTTAGCGCTACCCATAAAAGATCTCTTGGTTGCCGGTCAAAGGCCTTCTCGAAATCAACCAACACCATATGCAAGTCCTTTGACGAATCACGATGCTTTTCCATCATGACCCTTATACTTTGGATTGCATCTGTCGTTGATTTACCCGAGACAAACCCGCACTATTCATCAGATAGTCGTATTATTCAACGATCTTCATGGTGTGCGACATCAGCTTGACAGAACGGTAGTTATCACAATTTCGCGTATCACCCTTTCCTTTGTGGAAATAGCTTTCCCTCCATTTGATTAGGCATAGTGTCGCCTCTCATAAGTTTGGGGATAAGAACCATGAGCCATCTAGACCCGATGTCTCCCATCTTTTTTCCAGAACTCAGAGGGTATCCCGTCCGGCCCAACAGCTTTTCTTTTCTTGGAGTTTTTAACCGCGTACCGCACTTCTTCGACTGTGATGTCGGATATTTCGGCATGATTCGGGGCGGCTCTTGGAAAGTACACTCAGGGAAACTGTTCGTTCAGAAGTTCCTCGCAATACTGTCGCCATCTGTGGAGAAGTTTTTCGTCTTCCACAAGGAGTTGGCCTTCAGCATTGTTAATAAACTTTGGGAAACGATCTCCTGAGCATTTCTTCTTCTCTGGGCGGCTATCTTAAATATATTTGCTCCTTTGTTCAAATTGCTTTGTCGAAGCTCCTGGGTAGCCTGGTTCCTGTCAGACGCGGAAGACGACATTTCTTCCAACTCCTGATAGAGGCCTTCCATGCTTTTCGCTTTGAATTCGGCGCAATTTTTCTTCGCGATACCTTTGCAATACCTTTTCACGGCGAGCTTTTTCCTCTCTATTATTAGAAGAGCACTTTGACCAAGCTTGGAAAGCCATTTTCTTTTCGTGTATCACTGCTTTGGCTTCTTCTGTCCACCACCAGGTTTCTTTTGCGTGTTGGCAGGGGCCTTTAGATGTTCCGAGCAGTGATTTGGCTTTCTCCAGGCCAGATTGTTGTAGGGAATCCCACATCTCTTGTGCTCTGCACTCCTCATTACCCACCTCATCGATAATGGAAGGGAGGTAGTTTTTCATGTTGGTAATAAAAGCTTCGCCTTTTCCTTTATCTAGCTTATACCACTTGATTCTCTCAGACACCTTCGTTTGCTGCTTTGACTTCTTACTCGCCTCCATAAAAAATTCAGTCAGGAGGAGACGGTGTTGAGGGGCGATCGCGTCTCCCAGGATCACTTTGCAATCTTTAACTCGTCGCTTCATGAAACTGGATACCAAATGATAGTCTATTTGAGTTTCATTTCCGCCGCTGCTATAAGTGATCAGGTGCCCGCTTTGTTTGACGAACATGGTATGTAGCACTATAAGCCCGTACGACTTGCACATGTTTAGGATATCTTCACCTGAAGAGTTCCTGGTGCCGTATCCCAGCCCCCGCCGGAGGGTCGGGCTTTGGGGTGCACATCAATTGTGCCCTGAATACTCCTCTGGCGGAAAACAAAAGCAGAACTGTGACTAATTAATGGCTATCCCATCAATGGATAGTCTATTGATTATATAAAACGGCTCACATTTAGCTATAATATTTAGCTGTTTAGCTTTTGCTATTCAGCTATTTAGCTAAATTTCTTTCTTTTCCTATCATTTCTATAAGACTCTCAGTTGGGGTGTAGGGTAACCCAACTGGGAGTAACGGCTTAACCGGAGGCCTAATTCTGGTACCACGGGAAACAGGCGCCCCCGGGACATTAATGTCAGATAGAGTAATGACAGTCGCGGCCTGTTTTGCGGTAGGCCCCCTTGTGGGAGTATCGTGGGGGCTGTGGTTATCCCAACATGCGGGAAGTTGCTTGCAACAGAAATATAAGCTGAGTTGCTTGCAACAGGGCGCCGAGACCCTTAGATCGGTATGAGGTTTAGGTAGGCCTCACCAGGAGGGAAGTCATGGTCCTACACATGGCTTCGAAATGGTACTTGTTGCAAATAAGGACGTTGGTTGTCGTTCCAAAAGCCAACCCTTTGCGGGAAGGCCCGCCGTGGAATTAAGCCGACAAGGCAGGTGTCCACGTTAAACACATAGCGAAATCTGGCGTATCCCAGCCCTCCATGGTAGTCTTCATAGTCTTCGCTTGTCTTCGAGACATGTCCGTTTAAATCTCCCCCAACAAACAAAAGCTCTTCCTTTGGGATGATTTTGACAAGGTTGTGGAAATCTAGCCAGAATTCGCCTTTTTCTTTTTGTTCGCATCCGACTTGAGGGGCATATGCGCTTACGATGTTCCACACCTCACCATGCATCACCAATTTGAGAACCATCAAACGGTCACTGGACTTTGAAATGGTTAAGACGTTGCCAAGTAGCTCTGCCTCAAGGATGATGGCGATTTTTCCTTGTTCCAATCCGTAGTAAAACATCTTGTAGGCTTTTGTTTTAACGTCCAAGAAACGTGCCCGATTACCGGTGTTTCACCATTTCGTCTCTTGTACGCACAGGATGTCTACTCGCCTTCTAACCATCATTTCTTCAAGCTCATAGCTGCGACCACTCATGCTTCCAACGTTCCAACTCGCGTCTCTTAAGTGTGGCTTACGCCGTTGCATTACTTTGCTATCCCCCGGAAATCCTATAGCTCTGACCCAAGCATTGCTGCTCGTCCCAGAATCACGACCATTAGTAGTGCCTGGCGGGATAGTGCTCGAGCATTCATCAATCGCAGTCGATAACGATTTCCCTTGATGGTTTCGTTTGATTTGAGCCGTTCATAATAAACTATATTCTGTTGATCCTACCATGGGTATTCGTCTTTGCTGACGATGTTGATGCATGATCGGACTTACCGCACGGTCTTTTATGCCTAGAGTTATCGAACAGTATCGGCTTAACATCGACATCTCGTCACTTCAACTCATTCACTTCCGAGTCATTTCTAATGCTTTCAAACGTTTCGTATTATTTTTGATGCATCGAAACCAATATCTGCATGCCGTTTCCTTCAGAGCATGCTCACCATGAGTCTCAACAAGACTCTACTCTTTTCTTGACACGAAACTAAACTTGTTTAAATCTATGAATAACATTTCTTTACACTTCGGCGAAGCTTCCCTTACACTGAACTTCAAGCTTGCCTACTGTACTTCCTTGTAGATGCCATACCAACAGTTCTGGTAACACGAACTTGTTCAGGGTCTCAATAATAATCTATTATTTGCCTAGCGAAAGTTAATATTTACCGTTCAGTAACCAGGTGAAGTTTAAAATAACACTTCTTGTTGAATAACCCTTCACATGCAAACTACCTCGTACGACTTGTTATTTACTGACATGTTACACATTCACTCTCTTGTAATAGAGTGACTTGACTTTTTTCGAAACTAAGCCTAGCCCTATTTCACACCATTTACCTAATCATCTTTTGATTCCTGGCACGTTCTCATTTACCATCTCCTGACATGGAATGCCTATCATCTGCGAACCTCAGCTTTGATGACGATTTCCATTTCCACTTGTCAATATTTCTTCAAGCATTTATGGACTCAACTTCCTTTCATTCGGCATCAAGTGTATGGCTTATAAGTAAATTTATTCCATCTTTTCCCTAGTCTTCCATTATAGCGCATTATACACAAATTTATAAGTAATCTGTAAGTAAGGGCTTCTTGCCAGATTCCAGAGTGAAATGTCGGGCTTTCTGAACGCCTTACATTGGGAGTACAAATTAATTCGGTCCGTTTTTTTGTGTTCAAAAAATGTTTTTTTTATTGAAAAAACGTAAAAAATACATCACTCGAAGTATTGTCCGTCGGAAGCGACTACTTTTTCCCATCTCTCTGGTAATTTTCGAATACCATCTCTAAAAAATGAGTCCTCTCTGGCATCGATCCAGTCATTGAGCCATTCTTCGATTTATTCAAAAGACCCGAACCGGTGACCCCCCAAATCATTTTGCATCCGTTGAAAAAGCCAGTAGTCGGAAGGAGCAAGGTCTGGAGAATACGGCGGGTGGGGTAAGACCTCCCATTTCAGCGTTTCCAGGTAGTTTTTGACCGCTACAACCATGTGGGGCCCAGCGTTATCATGTTGCAAAATCTCCTTGTCATGCCTTTCCGGTCGTTTCTGGCCGTTTTAAACGCAATGCACGGCTCAAACGCATTAGTTGTAGTCGATAACGTTTCCGATCAATGGTTTCGCCTGGTTTTAGCAGCTCATAATACACCACACCCGTCTGGCTCCACCATATGCAGAGCATGACCTTTGAACCGTGGATGTTTTTCTTTGGCGTCGATGTAGACGATGATGGAACGGGTTCACCAGGCTTTGCATAGTATTTTTTCTTCTTGGGGTATATCCACATTTCATCTCCAGTCACGATCCGGTGCAAAAATCCCTTCCTTTGATGTCTTTCAAGAAGTAGTTCCGAGGTGAAAAATCGCCTTTCGACATCTCTCGGTTTCAACTCGTACGGCACCCAATTTCCTTGCTTTTGAATAAATCCAAATTTCTTTAACCGAACGGAAATTGTTTGCTGAGTCACTCCCAACGATTCTGCGAGTTCACTTTGCGTTTGGCTCGGATCTTGATCCCGTAAAGCCTCCAATTCCTCATCTTCAAACTTTTTGGGCTGGCCAAGACGCTCTTTGTCTTCGACGCTAAAATCGCCACTTTTGAAGCGTCGAAACCACTCTCTGCATGATTTATCGGATATTATCTGGCTGAACATCATGCAATTATATATAAGTTATCCAGTTTGTGGTTCCGAAAATCAATTCAAGTAAAACTGTACATATGACTTAGATTTCGGTTAAATTTTTATTTCAATATAATACTTGAATCTTACCATTATGAATGGAATATAATATCATTCAAATGTCCTCTACAGACGTTTTTGAAGGACTCGATTCTGACAGGGTAATTTTTGATGATTTTTCGATCCATACCGAGGAATAATTCGACCATATCTTGACGAATATTTGTTTCCAAATCATCAAGATTGTTTGCAGATTAATGTAACAAACGACGACGAATCACACGATCTTGGGGTTCAGTTCACAATACCAGAAGGAGAAATATGTAACTCGTTCAGGAAATATTTAAGATTTATTATTCGATTTGAGGTCGAAAAAATCATGCCCATAGCGTGAAATTGATAAATTTGGATTTTCGTTACTCCTTTCACTAACCGCAGACATATTTTAGACTTCTGTAACAGAGCCAGTCTCTTCGAATTTTTTTTAGCAGTTTTGCCGATAGTACAGATAGACCATAATCGGCTCGTAATGCGTGAGACGTGTCTACTACAGAGTCATTACAGAAAGATCTCGGCCTGACCATAAAAGACTGCGAATTTCAGTTAAAAAATTATTTTATTATTCCACATAATCTCCCTTGACTTCAACACACTTGATCTAGCGGTTCTCAAGCATCAGTATTCCTACACAGAAGTGAAAGTCTAGAAGGCTGTGAATATAGTAATTCTTCATTGGATGCAAAGCGCTTCCCAGAGACAGCTTTCTTCAAGTTTGGGAACAGATAGAAATCTGAGGTTGTCAAATCAGAAGAATAAGGGGAAGGCCTAGCTAATCTTGCCCCAAATCCTTCAGTTTTCCCGTTACCAACTCACTCTTGTGTACAGGCGCGTTATCCTGGTGAAAGATGATTTTTTCTTCTTCGAGCCAGGCCTCACACGATTTTGGCATCCAACTATGACTATAACTGTTCTGTCTTTTCTGAGGTAATCAATTACCAGGCTCCCTTTAGCATCCCAAAACTCGATGGCCATGATCTTTCCGACAGATACGGTTGACTTCGATTGTCTAATGCAACCTCACGACTTACTTTCAATTTCCTCTATCATTTTTCATCCCGTGAGGCGATCGTTAACCCATGCAGCAGTGACGCCTTTTTCTTTTTCTAGCTCCATCGCCTCCGCTTTTGCTTTTGATTGGCTTACTGCAAACGCGGCTGCCATTTTACGCAGAGTTTTCTCATCCCTTATTCTTTATGCCAAATGTTTCGCCCCCTTTCTTGCGATATCCCCACAGCCTCATCTATCTCAGTCACCTTCCCTCGCCTACCGTCCATCACGATATCACTCACTTTATCAACGGTTTCCGGGGTGATTGTGGTTTTTGGCCGTCCTTCAGATGGGTTATCTTGGAGGGATGTGAGATCTCGTTTGAAATCAGCTGCCGACTTCTTAACAGTTGGCACCAAAGGAACAAAGTAAACTTCTGTCAACTTTGGCTGGATTTCCTTAGCGGTTATGACCACACCACATTCGAGTTTATCTATTTAAATGAATAACACGTAAGACATTTACTGCAAAAATTCGTGTAAACAAGTACTTATGACAACAGGTTGAAATTTGTCGTACGGACCTTATGTGATTTAACAAGGATGTAAAATCCGAACCACGAATTGGATGACCCTATAGGTTTTTTGAAGAAAGCTCTCTTCTTTCATAAAAGGATCCAAAACCCAGCTTTTGACGATCAAGTATGGAGATCGTTCTGAAGATCAGGTACCAAAGGAGTAGTTCATAGTTCAGTTGTTATAGCGTAGGTTGGCTTTTCTTATTTACTTATCATGCATCTAGACTTCCAGGGACACCGGTTAGAACAAATAAATAGAGATCGAACTCATTCATCGGAGGTAAGGTTACAACGTCAGAAAAGTAGATACAATAGACTACAGGTTGGTTTCTATGATTTATTTATACAAAAAATCGAAGCACAGTGGGGAATCGCATTTTTTTTTTCTAATTTTCCCAAACATTCGAAGTCGACAAATGGACGTTAAATATTTTTCACTAGGAACTTCGCCGAATAAAATCATCGCCGCCATTATAACAACCAAATAATTCCCATCCACATACTATCTCGAAATGCAACACAAAAAAAAATGTAATTTTCCTCAAGATCCTTATTAACAACACTCCGACAAATATAATGCAATCAAATCCCAGGACAACCATGTTATATACACCACAACCAACCAATCATCTACCATCTACCAACCGCTTACCAACCAACCAACCATCCAGCCACAACCTATGAATGAATTGATCGAAAATATAACAAATTGCAAAAATTAAGAAAAATTCATTCACTCAATGCCCAAAAATCCAAAAAAAAATTACCAAAAAATATTCAAAAAAAATATAAGAAATTCCGGTAAGAATTTTTTTCCTCCTCTATTATTTTTTTTCCTTATATTCATATACAAAATATGTATTTGTTGATCTATTTATGTGGATTTAATTTTGTTTTCGTTCATATTTTTCATGTAAAGACGTTTCTTTATTATAAAAATGAGAAAAAAAAATGTATTTTGCTCAAACCTATGTTTAGCATTGGATATACGCTTGCTATACCTAATCAATAAGGCATTCTATATATAAAAAAACAGAAAAACAACAAAAATATTGAATTGTAATCGAGACTAAACGACCGATGTGTATTTTCAGAATATCCATGGAAACAGCTGGACTTCCTATCCCCGGATATCACTATATTGCACCAAATGCGATTGTTAAAACTCCGATTCATTAAAGCAAACAAAAGCCAATTCAATCAGTAAACTAAAAAATAAAAACCAAGAACAGCACGGCAATGATGATAGTCAAAGTTGTCTGCTTACAAGCAAAAGAAAAAGGCGTAAAACCAGACCATCAATTAAAGAAAATATCAAAAACCAATTAAACACCAAGCAGAGTATAAGAAACAAAAGCAATGATAGCATGAAATCTCAACATTTCTTGGTTCACGAGGAATTGCAACTCTCCCGACCATGTTCTCACTCTTTATATTTTTTCTGTGCTTTTTTTTTTAATTTCTATTCTCTCAACCGAATGAAAAAAAATGTAGGAAATGAAGTTCTTGAGACAAGAAGTAAAATAAAAATCTTAGTTGTGTAGGTAAAACTAAAAAAAAAAAAAAATTAGCGAAAAACAACAAAACGAAAGCCGAATAACAACATTTATTTGAATTAAAAAAAAAAAAATAAAAGAAAAGCTTTAAAAATGTAATTTTAGTGAGAAGAACGAGTAAATCATTGATCAGAGTACATAGACAAGAGTAAAAATTTTACAAAAGGACGAAGCCCAATGCTTATGCGAAGAAAAAGACTTTTTTTTTAGATATACAACTTTTTATTCTCTTTTTTTTTATATAAATTTGTTTTTGTTTCTTTTTTATTGTTAGAGAAAATTGGAACAACATCCACCTTGGCATGGTACTAGGTTAATACATATTTATACATTAAATGCTCATTTTAATCCACTAAAAAAGGGATATATATATAGAACACATACATATGAAGAAGAGAAAACACCAAAACATATCTGAAACGTATCAGTACTATCTTGTTATAAGCAAAGTATACTCTCACGACGGCTATGCGAGGATGCGATGTATTTTTTCAATGCCCCTTAAGTGGCATTTAAACATTTTTTCAACACACGAACAGGGTTTCATCCTGCGATGATTCAATCAAGGAGCCAATTTCGTTTACCCATCAAGAACTAACTCTCTATACTTGAATGATTTTTGTCTGGAGCAATTGTGATATTTATGACACCAATCATTTCCAAGCAATACCAATCTTAACCCAATGTTTGCTCCTCTAACTCCCAACTGTTTCACCTTCGCCCTCGCATAGCTATTGAGTTTCTATATCACATATTCATACACATCTAGAAAAAGACATATCGAAAGTCTCTTTACCAAAAACAACTCTTCTTATTTGTACATTTGTTTTTGATTTAGGGTGTGACGACGACGTTAACGACATGAGGAATTGATTCAATAAGAAAATACTAAATTCGTAGAATGGCAGGTTCTTTTTTTCTTTTTCCTTTTTTCTTTAGGCCCTCATGTCCAACCAACCCAAACCGAAATGTAAAACATACAGGAATCATATTGAATTCAATAAAAAAAAATTTGATAAAATAAAAAAAACCAAATTTCAACAACAAAAGAAGTAAAAAGTAATAAAAACACTTCAAATGGAAGCAATCATTTTTATCGTAAAAATATTTAACGGTGTAACTATATATATATATATATTTAGTGAATAGAAAGAAAATTATATGAAAAAAAAATCAGTGAGACTCTACGAAGCAACTAAGAATATAACAAAGTCATGACTCACATCATGCAATCCTCCCCGGGGAGGTAAAATAAAATATTTTTTACAATTTTGTTTAAACAAAATAAAGCAAGAGAAGAGCGAAAAATATTCATATGTTGTTGTTTGCGCATGCAAAACTTTATTAAATTTACATTTTAATTAAATTATAAAATAAACGTTCAAAAAATAATAAAATGCAAGAAAAAAAAAATAACAAAAATATTAAATAAAAAAAAACTACGCGATATGAAAAGAGAAAAGCAATTGTAATGGTGCCTTAATGACTTATTTCCAAAATTATTTGTGATTTTTTTTTATGTATAAAAATCAAAATTATTTATTTTTTTTTTATTTTTTCGTTTTTTTTTTTGTCTTGTTTTCGAAAACCTCGTCGATTTTTTCTCTTTACGAAAGAATATACACAAAAAAGCAAAACAAACGCGTAGCAAAAATTTTTTTTTCTTTTTGTTTTTTAAACAGTGTAAACTCGATATAGCGAAATCGAATGGACGTTACACGGAGAGTAAAAGAAAATAATTTTACGAAGAAGTGGTTTTAATTTTGATTAAATTAAGTGAGAGAGATATACATTAATCATCATCTTCGTTGAATAAAAGGAAATTTTCTTATAGCTTTGCGAAAAGCTTGTTAAATGCTTTTTAGTGGCTCAAGATCATCCACGTGGCTCGAGATCATTTTTCTTCACAACATCAAGAATTTCTTCATCAGTGGGTTAAGCTGCTATTCCTAAGTTCTCGTCTACTTGTATGTGGGTTTCTAAATTACCAGTGAAAGTCATCTTCACTTTCAAACTCAGGTTCATCACCTTTAGAAATGGTTCAAAGTCCTGCATGATTACTGACACCTCTTTCCAGACCTTCGATTAGCTCCATTAACAGTTTCTTTCTATAATGACCTTTGAGACCTTTAATCCGGCCTTGATCCATTGGTTGTAAGATACTAGTCGTGTTAGCTGGGAGAAATTCCAAATTTCGAAAATTAGATATAGGAGGGTGAGCAAGTCAGCTGTCGACTAGAATCGAGTTTTTTTCCCTTTAATTCTATATCCCATCTTCGCAATGCTTCTTCAAAAAGTTGACATGTCATCCAGGCTGATTTGTTCGCTTTATATGTGGCTGTCAAGTGTCTATTGTTTTTTGAAATAATCGATTTCCCTATTACCATCGGTTTTCTTTATTCTGTGCCATTCATATTGGCAGCGACTAGTACCATGAGTACGCTCTTTCGAGAGTTCTCCTCCTAAACATTTATCCGACGACAACCTTTAGATTCCGGCTTCGTCAGAAATTAAAATGTCATCTGGAGCATACTTTTCTTTTAATTGTGGCCACACTTTTTAAATTCAGTCATCGACTTCTCGTGCTTCTCCATTCACTTTACCGTGACTGATACGGTGATGTCCCAAGCCATCCTTCTGACACTTTGGAATTAGTTATGCTAAGTTGTTTAGCAAATTTCTCTGCCTTAAATTTAATAGTAGGTCCGGAGTCAGGCATCTTAGTCTGAAGCAGCTTACGAATCCATGCAAAATCGCCTGATCCAAATTTTCAAATTTAGGCTTTTTATCGGGTTTTTGTGAAAAAAGCTTTATTTAAATAAAATGGATAAAAAATACAGTGAAACCTGTTTAACTGGGACCTCCAGGGACCTAGACTTTGATATCTTTGAATCTGATCAAAAATATTAGGAGTTTCTGTTATTTTTTCTGCGTCACGCTTTAATACTCTTTCTACCTCTAAGCCCTTCTCCCCTTCTTCTTCTATCACCAAAGAGGAAGAAAAACACGCAGAAACAATGTCGTCAATGAGCTCTTCTGATACTAGTACATCATCGTCCATGATCGTCCATCGTCATTTTCATTGGTACTGCAAGCGGCAATAATCTGGTTCCACTCTGCAAGTGTTTCACAATTCTCTTCCTCCTCTTCGGAAGCCCTCGGGTGCCGGTACTTCAATCACCCGGAATCAAGCTTTTTTGAAGCAATTACAAATGGCGGTGTTGCTCAACAAAACCAAGCTTTTCCTCCAAATCTCATAGCCTGGAGGATGTCGATTTCAGAGATTGTATTCTCTTCTATAGATTCAAGATATTGTACGACTTGAACTGTGAAATTATCAGCAAACAAAATTATTTTTCTTTTTGGGCCCTTCATATTGGCATTCACTTTATTCAACCAACCCGCGAATATATCGGACGTCATCCAGGACTTTTTATTGTTTTGATAAATAAAGACAAAATTTTGAAACCTTTGAAGCGTCTTTGATTTTTTGCTTTACTAAGTAAAAGAAGTGATCTAGGGGTTGTCCTATCCTTGCCTAATTTATCACCATAGAATGTCTAACCTTTGAATGTAAAGGTTTAATCGTAAAGGCTTTGCACGGAAGACATTAGTAGAATAAGCTCGCTTCATCAGCATCGAAGACGTTATCAGGGGAAAAGTCTATAAAGCTGGAAGGTTTATAATCACTGATTACATTCGTTGTTATCCACGAGCATTGCTTTCATCACAAATATTTTTGAAAACGATATCGTTAAAACCCTCTAACCATCCATTACTGCCAGAAAAAAAAAATCAATATGAAGCTTACTCCCAAAATCTCGAGCTTATTGGAATGTTTTTATTTCGTACCTGTTTTTTATCCATATCTAGAGACATTTTTCAAGTTCAGCATACTCTCCTAGTCGTACTAGTTTTAGTTTTCCTTTCCCGTCAATACCCTATGAGCGAGGTTTCACTTTAATTCATTCAAATTATGTCCATCGGAAGCTATGAGTTTTTTCCCATCTTTCTGGAAATTGGTAGATTCCGGGCCCAACAACGACTTCTCACTTTTTGAACCCAAGAACGAATTGATCCAATTTTCAAAACCTTCGATTGAAGTGAAGCGTATTCAGCATGGATCAAAACAAGTGGCAATGGGATGGCGTAAGATCTGGACTATATGGCGAGTGGGGCAAAACTTCCCATCCGATATTTTCGTAGTTTTAACGAGCTACACAACAGCATTGTCATGATAGAAAATCAATTTGTCATACCTAGTCTCCCATACATTGTCAATAAAGAGGTCCATCGATTGTTTGACCACTTCTCAGCAGCTCATAATAGATCCCAACCACCCTTCTGATCCCACCAAATACGCAGCAGTCGATTTGGCTGGTTATCCGGCTTTGACATATGATTTTCTGCGCTTGGGATAATCATAACAGATCCACTTTTCGTTGCTAATAATAATGCGATGCGAAAAAGTTTTTTTTTATGGTGATGAAGCAGCATTTTGGACATGCAAAATTTCAAGAGTAGTCAGATCCCTTAAAATCCATACCAAAAAATGTCAAAACGCAATTTTTTACTTGTGAACAACTGCTTCCTGGACAGAACAGGAAGCGACTATTGCATCGAATTAGCACTGGCGATGAAAAGTTAATCCATAAAGACAGTAACAAGCACCGTAAGTCATGAGTTAAATCCTCATATCGCAAAACGTTGGAACTGCTCAAATGGGAAGTCCTCGTTCTGATTACTCATGGCCTATCCCAACAGAAAATTAACGGATCACTAGCTTAAATTTTACCTTTATCACAGCCTAAATAAAAAAAGTCCAATGTTGTTGATCGCACGATTTCGGCGGCCGATTGAAGTTGTCATTTCGACATCCCTCGGCTTTAACTCGTATGGTACCCCAATCCCTTGCTTTTGAATCATTCCCAATGCCTTCAATCTTCTGGAAATTGTTGTTTGGTCAACATTTAATGATTCTACAAGTTCTTCTTGGATTTAATCTCCATCGAGTATAGCTTCTAATTCTTCAAACGTTTCTTGTCTTCCGTGTCAAAATCACCACTTCTAAAGCGACGAACACTCACTCAGGTCGAAATCGATGGAATATGATCACTATAAGTCCCAAAGCAACCAAAGAGTTCCATTTCAGCATACGCTCTTTCGTTGGCAGGTATTTCGATATATTTGCAGACGACCCATTGACAAATACAAATTACAGACTGAAGCCAGATGACGTAGCTTTAATATGTCGCAGTTACAGTATGGTCGGAACTCATATTTTGCAGTTTCTTTCTATACTGACCTTTGAGGCTTCTATCCGGCGTCAACTTGAAGAAAAGTCCGGCTTCGTGGCTTCATGGCTCTGGGGGAATACTATATTTTAGTTGCCGTCTTCCGTAGGTGTTGTAGTTTCTGGGTAATTGTATCATCCCTAGAGCACGTTTTCGCGTGTTTGCCTCATCTAATCGGACGAATAAATCGGTTGTCGTCGATGAACTCCAAAATTAGTAACATCTTTAAAGCTGGTTTCATGGCTCCACGTAGTAGTGCGGTTCATTTGCTTTAACACTGTATTTTGCAACCCTTGGGATTTTCGAATATGGGTTATGGCTGAACTTTCTCAAGCAAGTATAGCATATCGTAGCTTAGACTCCACTAGTGAACATACTTGTTTCAGGATAGGGCATATAAAGCTTTCTTCAGCTCAACTTATGCAACTTATTGATGTGCTTATACCAAAGAAAATGAAAATCAATTATGCCACCTAAATCCGTTTAGCTACCGACTATCTCGGTAGTTTGCTTAGGCGTTTTAGGCCTAAGCTTTCTAATGGTTATTACTAGGCCGTTATCGTGGCACTATTTGACTGCTACATTAAACTCTTTCTGCAGTGTTGTTATCACAATTTCCGTATCATCAGAAAAAACAAAAGGAATGCCTTGTTTGAAGGTGAGTACCAGCAGTTCATTTGAGTAACGAATAAAGAGAATTGGTCTAAGCTTTGATCCCTGTGGGACTCCGAATTGTACATCATTTTCTTCACTTAATACGCTGTTTATCTTCACACCGAACTGTCGGTTTGGTAGGTAATTTCTTAGCCCATTTTCCATCAACCCTCATGCATATTCGATGCAACGCTTCTAGTAACTTTTAATGACTTCTATGTATTAGCAAACTTCTTCTCTTCTAGAGAGCAAATTTTTCCAAGAAATGTTCAATCAATGGTAAAATCGATATTGGCCTAAAGGAGGTGGTGCTCTTACTTTAGCAATTTTCAGAATTGACGGTATTCTGAGGTTTATCAATTTACACAGTATTGGACCAAAGATGTTGGATGATTTTTGGATGTCTATCGCCCGAATACGGTAAATTCTTGACGATTTGTTTTCTCCCTTGCTTTGGCATGCATGAAACTTGCTAATTTTGCGTTCATATGGGTGGAGGTCTTAGAAACCAGGTCTTCCGAAAGTGCGGTCGTTTCGATTGAAAAGTGTTTGGTTGGCATTTAGTCTGCCAAGTATGTCGTTTATCAACGCCCATGTTTTGCAAGAATGAGCCTTATAATGGGCAATGAATTTGAATTTGCTTCTGACTGTTTTATATTCGACTTCTTAACTTCTATTTAATGTGCTGTACATCCCTCTGTATGCAGTCGGCGACAAGTCTCATAGTCATCCACGGCTTTGGTTCTTATTCGTTTGTACTTTAGTACTCCAACTGATATACAAGCTTTTGGTAAAGAATTTCTGCATCATTAACATCGATAATTTCCTTCCAGTCAATATCACAGTCTAGACACGTTTACGTTCATTGCCTGGACCTACTCTTGTGTACTCTGTGATCGCCTTTATTAGTCCCAACGAAGCTAATATTTCCAAGTAATCTTTTACACCCGTAACAATCATTTCATCATTTTTCCCCAAATGGCATAAATTATTATGCCATTATGAAGAATTATAGTTCTTCAAAAAAGACCTGGTGGTCTACTATATATACGCCAATCGACGTCTCGTGCTTCTCTATTCACTTTACGGTCAATGATACGTGACGTTGTTTAAAATTTTCAAGCCATCCTTCTGACGCGTTGAGCTTAGTTGTTCAGCGAATTTCTCTGCCTAAGGTTTCATAATAGGCCCCGAGCCAGGCATATTATTCCGACGCTGCTTACAAAGCTATGACAACATTGCCTGATCTCAATCTTCAAATTTTGGCTTTTTCTCCATCCATCTCTGCCTGTTTCTTGTTCTTCCAAGTGTGTAGGCACAGTAGATGGACTGAATCCAAAATGCCCTTTTCTCCCTTTTCTATCACGTGAATTAAGGACACTTTTTCGACTTTCTTTACAATTAACAGCCAACCTATAGCAGTAACGCGATAGTAAGAAGTAGAGTCAGTAAAAACATATGAACATTGTACGTACGAAATGTTTACGGCTCTACATCAGTATGGTGTTTGAAGGTCGGTGAAATTAATGTTTTGATCAGCAGGGCTTCATTCTTTCATATCCTAATATCCCCTTCCGCATAGCTTCATATTGTCGAGCTGTTGATTAATTTGGGACAAGGTACACAACGTCCTGTCCTCAGTTAATATAAAGAACGTGATAGTGATATATTGGTTCGCTATTAAGGGTGGTTGCTGCGCTATAAGGAGTGTTTCAATAGAAGGAAAATCAGTTTTATGTTAAATAGACGTCCGCTATAAAGAGTTTACACTGCAGATGCAATATTTAGTAAATTATTAACCAAAAAAACATCTCTGAACACAGAGAACGTTAATTTCTTTTTCGTTTTTAGCAAATATAAAAAAATAAAACAAACATTAGTTGCATGTAGTTGATCTCTGTCTCTCAATATCTACTCTTTAGACAAAACAAAATATGAAGAGAAAAAAACAATGGTTATACATATATATATATTAGTATACATAAAAATATATAGTATCGTCTGGATGTACTATTTAATTATCAGTGTACATCGTCAGCAAAAAAAAGAAGAAAAATACAAAATAAAAAACCGAAATAAGTAAAAAAAAAGGCAGACAAATATATAAGGTATTTTAGATATTCTTATTTAATATCCAAAAACAATATTTAAAACAAAACAAAAAATAAATATTAAATAAAATTTATAATCATAAGTCAAAGTGAAAGGGAGAGGATCGGTAGTTTAGACATAAATCTAATTTTATTTACATTTTTTTAATTATCATTTCACCTTGATTCGCTCGAATCCACATGATTTCAAGTGAAACGAGAACGTTTACAAGTAATTCGAAAGTAATTGTTACATTGTTCAACTCATTCAAGCACGAGGAAGATTTTGTCCGTTCTTGATCCGAACAACATCTTTAAAAAAAAAATATATTTCAGTGCATAAAGCAAAAAAGAAAAATAGTTACCAAAATATTTCAATCATATATATGTAGGTTTTATGGTTTCGAAGCACATTTAATAATAATAAAATAAAAGAGGTAAAAAAAGACAATATTGTTTGTAAATAGTAAGAGAAATAAATGTAATTCACGAAAAACAACATGATTTGAAAGAGAGAATAAAATATATAAGAACAGCCTTCCAAGAGCAGAGCACGCTCTTAATCTCTCTCTCTCTCTCTCTTTCTCTACACACATTTACACAGGATATTTCATCATCATCATCTTCTATTAAAGGATAACTAAAAATCTAAGTGTCTCTCTGTGTGTACAATTTTTGAAATAAGAAAAAAATTATGAAAAACAACATGAAGGTAGTTATACATTTTAATTTAAATTTAATTTTCTAATTAAGGACACAATGAAATTGATTAAAACTGAACAAATTGGGATCAACTTATATATATGAAATATATATAATTAATAATAATATATTTAAAAGCAACCACAACAACAAAAAATATAATAAAATATATAAATGTATTATTAAGGATTTAATAAATTGAAAAAAAAAATAAAAAATAAATAATATTTAGCAAGATTTACATTAAAAATAACGTTACATATATATACATTATACCTACAATTATTATTAACACATACCACATCAGCAAACAGGTAAAAAGAAAAATACAAGATTCATACATAATAATAACACAAGTTAAATTAATTGAGTAGTAAACGAAAAGCAAACTAGAAATGTTTCAAAAATGTTTTAATCTCGGTTCCAAGTATTTTATGTCAGCTGGTTTCCTTCTTTTTCCCCCGATTTTTAACAGAATAGCTTAATTAGAGGTTATTTAAAAATGAAAAAAAGTAATTTACACCATACACAATATAAAAAAAAATTAAGCAATACATTTACAAGTGCTTTAAAGAAGAAAAAAAAACAAAACACAAATGACAACAAAGTATTTTATGTTTTCCTTGAAACAAAACTAAAAAAAGGAATTTATTTGTAGTGGAAGAAAAGAAAAAAAAAAAAAAACCTTGTGACACCACAAACCGAGACAATTTTTCAAGCAAGCAACGAAAATGATTTTTGTCGCTAATAAAAGGAAAACACAAAATATTAATCTAAAAAATAAAATGAGAAAAAAAAATAAAACAAACTTTTTGTAACTGCTATATTGAATTAGTGAAATAAACAGAGAAAAAAAATATTACATTGGGAACAAAGCAAAGGAATTTTTCGAATTTCTTAAAGAAAATAAAAAAAAAAACAAAACTTAAAAATATTTATTTATTAGTTGTTTAGATAAGCGAGCAATATTTATTGTATTAAATTGTTTTTCTTTTTTTATATATTACTTTCGTTACAATGCAATTTTTCGTCTCATTATTTCACAAAAAAACAAAATATTTTTCATTACATGACACATGAGCTTATTACAATAAACAAAAAAGAAATGGAAGAAAAAATTGTTAAGTAAAATATTATATTAAAAATGTAACAAAAACTAAAAAAAAATTATTTAGACTGTTTTACTCGATTGGGAAGTATATATTTTGTGCCAAAGCAAAGGAAAATTACAAATTTACCACACAAATAAAACAAAAAAAAGAAGATTTTACAAATATAAAATAAATATTAAAAAAAGGCTATAAGAAAATATATTTTAGAGAAAAACAAAAAAAAAAACAAAGCGATTTTTAATTTCGTCAGTTGCTTTGCTTGTTGTTGCTTAGAGAAAAGATGAGAAAACCTCAAAAGTAAGAGAAAATCTAGCTCTTAAGTTAGTTACAAAAGGAACAAAATTAAAACACAAACAAAATATTTTAATTTTATTTTTTCTTATTATTTATTATCATTGGTTTAGAAATCATGTTTCATTTCTTCTTTCCCAAATGCAGAGTTATTTCTATGCCATTCGTTGGAGCGGAATACATTTTAGAGCATTTATTCAATTCCAAAACTAACAAAAAAAATTATAAAAAAAAAAACGAAGTAATTAAAAAAATTAAAAATAACTCTGCATTTCCTCTGTTTTCGATTAAATTATTTTTTTGAGACTGATTTAATTCAAAATTTTAACGCGAGAAAAGATATGAATATTAAGAGAAATAAATACAAAAATATTTTTAATTATAATTATTTTTAATTGTTAATTATATTGTTGTCGAAAACTATATATTTTTATTTCAATTACTTATATTTTTGTTTCATTCAAACTTATATTAAAATAAAATTATTTCTAGCGCGCTAAGTATTTTTTTATTATATTTTTTAAAAATAAAAAAATTATGAAATATATTTATGAAAATTGAAAAAATCAAATAAAATAAATCGTCTTTTTACATAAATAAATTATTAATTAATGACATACACATTTTTATTTCAAATCAATATATATAGAGTAAATATTATGGAAATTTATGTAACGTTTGATTTGTTGGATTCAATAAAATCGTGGTTTTATTAAAAAAATCGATGAGAAAAAGGAAAATTTGTTTTTCATTTATTTGGTTTATGGTTTGTTTCGATTCCGTTGCGTTTGGTTGGTTCATTCCGATTCTGGTTGGTTGATTCTACTTGGTTTCTTTTGTTTTATTTACGTTTTTTTGGATATTTTTTTTGAAACACTGACACAAGTGCTTTTTTCAATCCACCTTATACCGACACCCACACAATGATGGTAGATTTTTTCTTTTAGAAAAAAAACCAAAACCGTGATCGTCTTATTCGAATTTAAATTTTTGCAAGTTTTCTATCACCACAGCAGCACGGTGTTTTTAAAACCAAATATATAGTCGCATAAGAATTTTTGCTAAAAACACTTCACATTTTTTTAATTGTTTAAAGCACTTTACGTTTTGTTTGTTCTAATTCGTAAGTGATTTAAACAAGGCAGTTATGTATTTCGAGATATTCGAGAAAAGCAATCAGACATTCGAGTCAAGCGAGAGTGGCCAAAGAATGAGTTTTTTATATGATTGTATATAAAAAATAAATTCCACCTACATTTTAAAACGATTGTAGCACAAAAATGATTGAAAAAAAATATTTTTTACATTTTAAACATAAAAAAAATGTTTCTTATGAATTAAAGTAAAATAAAAAAATATATAAAAAAACGGTGTTCAATTTCGAAGGCGGAAAAGTGAAAAAAAAGTAATTTT
Organism: Merodon equestris; assembly: GCA_958301585.1. Taxonomy (NCBI): domain Eukaryota; kingdom Metazoa; phylum Arthropoda; class Insecta; order Diptera; family Syrphidae; genus Merodon; species Merodon equestris. Next base: position 19,185,943 of record OY284414.1, read on the forward strand.
CTTTGTTTTTTTTTAAAGAAAGGCGTTTCACAAAAGTAAGTACGGAAAACTGAAAAACAAAAAAAAAACGAAATATTGCCAAAGAACGTATAATAACAAGAGAAACAAAAAACCAACACTAATAGAGGAGAAAATTCTTTAAAAATAAGAACAAATAAGAAATTCAATAACAAAAAAAAATATTAATAGATCTTTAAAGAAATGCAAGGCAATCATATAACTAGAGCTTCAACAAATAAAAGTAAAAAATAAAAATATAAAAAATATATATATTAGTCTTAGTATACATGAAATATATAATTATATATACACGTAGAGGTAAATTTAAAAAAAAAGGAAAAACTCAATATTTTCATTGCTCATCGTATTTTTTCCTTTCGATTGTTTATGTAAGACAAACCGTGAAAAGGGTGAAAAAAATTTAACTTTCTTGTGACGTATTGTGTGTTATTTAGCATTTTTTCACAATTTAATGTGTGCACTTTTGAAATTCGATTTTTGCAATAACAACCAAAACAACCATAAAATTAAATGTATTTTTCTGGTTGTTTTTTTCCGACTAATCAGAACAACAATAAATGCTTAATGTTTAGTAGAAAATTTTTTAGTAAAATTGTTTTTTACACTTAAGTAGATGAATTGCTAAATAAAGCCATTAATACCAACTTTGGATTTATATCATTTTTATATATATTTTTTTTCTTTATGTTTATCACATCCAGTCCCTGTGTATCCGTAAAGCAGTATTCTCAACCTGTTTTCCATTGTAAAAACAGTAATTTTCCGTAGAGTTTTTGATAGCGATAAGCAAGATATATGTCAAGTTGATAAAATTCTTTTGACACGCTTATCCGTGACTATCATCGCCATCACATTAATTATTATTTATCAGCATGTCTCTGTCAAACATCTTGTTATTTACTCTTTTGTAGCACTGTTGGAACTCGAACTTAGCGCATTGACTCTACATTGACTACAGAACTTGACAAATACTTAGGTATAGATTGTTTCAAACGGAATAACTGTGATATATAGGAGGGGACGTAAAATATTCAATATCTCTCAGCTGCAGATTTTTTGCTATTCATCTTTTTATTATTTCTTCTTTTTCGTATATTTTCTTTCATAAAAAAAGCTTTAAATTGGTGCAATATTAACGTAAAAATAAAAATAAAATATTTCAACATCAGCAAAGCGTATATGTATATTTATAATTATACAACAATATTTATTATTAAATATATATATTCATATATTTTCAAATTAAGCTATTACACTTAATTATTTAAAAAAAAAAAAAAATGACAAACACGTATACAATTTATCATACAATTATGGTGCCAAAATACAGATAGTTCTTATGAAGGATCGCCGACGGGAGGAGCGTTGTTTTTCTTATTTTCATTTTGAATTATTTAATTTTATTTAATTTTTTTTATTTACAAAAAACACATTTCAAAGAGCAACCACACACAATAATATTCAATAAGTGTTAGATGTAAAAACAAAGAATAAATAAATTCTTCATATTTATTTATAATTTTTAATTCAATTTACCATTTGCACTGAAAATAGAAACATAAAAAAATTACAAACAAAAACCAAAAAAACTCGTATCTATGTTGTAATTCATCATCTCAATTAATAACAAAAGAAAAACAAAAAAAAAACAAAATTCGTATAAATGGGTACTTACATGCATTAATATTATATAAATATATAAATTATTATTAAAATAAAATACAAATCCAAAAACAAAAAAAAAATATACAGACAAGAATAAAGAATTAAAAAAAAGTACAGTATTTACAATTTTATAATTATTTCCTTATTCTTGTTCACAATTTTTCGGAATAAAGTTAGTACAATACCGGATAACTTTAATTATTACAATTATAATTACATTTATTATATATATATTGTCACAAGTGTACACTTTAAAACAGAAGCAAATAATTAAAATAAAAACTACAGAAAAACAAAGCAAGATATAAATTCTTTGAATTTAAAGTTAAGTATAAAAAAAAAAACAATGTGAAACGTTTTAATGAAAATAAACATGATCTTATGCTGTTAAAGTAAAAATAAGGAGAAAATAACAAAGAATTAATAAACAAAATGAACACAAAAAAGGTTAATAAAAATGCGTGTTTAGGTATAAAAACAGGAACAGAGGTGTTTTATTTACATGGAGTCAGGCAAATATGGGGTCTAGACTTCATCATCCTGCCACTAATGACCTATTAAGGTGCATCTTTAAAATTTGGAAGGAAGTCAGCAACGAGGTTTCGCGGCCTGGGTATTCCAAGTCCGTCATATAAATTTGTTTTGTGACACTGGCCGATTCACTAGTTGTGTCGGCGCAACGATCACACTATTTATTCTCTCTAAGCTACAACCCTTTCAGGACACTTCTTTGTACTGCCGCCGGTTGGTTCTGTCGCTTTCAAAGTACTTAATAAGTTCCTTTTGGTTTAAGACCCTAATCGAAGATTGGCCTTCGGGTCCGCCATCTAACGTTTTTTTTCAAGTAGTGCTTATTTCGTGAATGGTAACACTTAGCTCATGTCTGATTTGACAGATAATTAGTTTTATCCTTCCGCTGAACGAATATGGTTGTGTATACGCTTGAACAACGCTTCGCTAAGTGGGCCTGCGATCGACTTACAGAAGATGCCGATTTTGCCAAAAAAATCATCTTTTCAGATGAAGCTCATTTTGATCTTGGCGGATATGTAAACAAGCAAAATTGTCGCATTTGGGGCACAGAAAACCCGCACGCATACATTGAAAAGCCGGTGCACCCAAAACGAGCCACTGTTTGGTGCGGATTTTGGTCCAGAGGCATAATTGGGTCATTTTTCTTCGAAAATGAGGAAGGAGTGGCCGTTACAGTCAATGGCGATCGTTATCGGGCCATGTTGAACGAATTTTTGTTCACAAAAATTGAAGAGGAGGATATTGGCAGCATTTGGTTTCAACAGGACGGCGCTACGTGCCACACAGCCGAAGCTACACTCGATGTTTTGCGCCCTGTTTCTGAAGATCGCATTATCAGCCGCAGAGCTGATGTCGTTTGGCCACCTCGGAGCTGCGATTTGACACCGTTGGACTATTATTTGTGGGGTGCCGTCAAAGATAAGTGTTACGCCGACAAGCCAGAGACAATTGACGCTTTAAAGGACAATATTCGTGAAGCCATTGGTTTAATACAGCTGCACACAATCGATAATGTGCTTAAAAATTGGACCGATCGTGTAGGCTACTGCATGGCCAGCCGAGGCAGCCATTTGAATAAAATTATATTCCATTATTAACCGGAAGGATTGTACTTTCAAATAAAAAAAGAAATTTGAGAAAATATTCAGTAGTTTTTTTTATAGCATTTTCAAAAAAAAAAAAAGTTATTTGGCGTACCCTATATTAATACCTAATGTTTTCACAGGGAAACCAGAAGTCTCCTGAATAGACCGCTTAAGTCGAACTCAGGAGATGACTGAAATAAGTATTGATCGAGGCAAAGGGAATATACGAGGGTGGTTCGCTAAGTACTTAGCCTGCAAAAGAAAAACAAAAATTTTGGAGAAATGGCGATTTATTTTTCAATATAGTCTCCTTTTAGCTCGATACACTTGACCCAGCGACGCTTCAACTTATTTAACCCGTCTGAAAAATACGTTTCCTCGAGGTCTGCAAAAGTAGGCCTCCGTGGCGGCGATGACCACCTTATTCGATTGAAATTTCCGCCCGGCGAGTGACTTTTTCAAGTTTAGAAACAAAAAGAAGTCGCACGGGGTTCAAATCTGGAGAATACGGCGGATGGGGCAGCAGTTCGTAGCCCAATTTGGCCGTGGTGAGGGCGGAGGTGTGAGCCGGTGCGTTATCATGGTGGAAGAGCACTTTTTTCTTCGCCAAGTGGGGCCGTTTTTTTCTTCAATTCGGCGTCGAATCGGCCCAATAATTTGGAATAGTACAGCCCTGTGGCTGTTTTGCCCTTCTCCAGGTAGTCGATGTGGATCACACCTTGTGAGTCCCAGAAAACGGTGGCCATCAACTTTCCGGCCGATGGGACAGTCTTCGCCTTCTTCGGAGCACGTTCGCCGGGTGAAGACCACTGTTTCGACTGTTCCTTGGTCTCTGGTGTGTACTAGTGGATCCATGTTTCGTCGACTATCACGAAACGACGCAGAAACTCCTTCGGATTGCGCTTAAACAGCGTCAAACACTGCTCTGAAGTGGTCTCACGGTTGCGCTTGTTGTCCGGAGTGAGCAAACGCGGCACCCATCGCGCCGACAGCTTTCTCATGCCCAAAATTTCATGCAGGATATGATCCACGCGATCTTTTGAAATGCCTACTGTCTCAGCTATCTCGCGCACCTTCAATACGAGATTGTGGATTTTTGTCACGTTATCCTCCGTGGTAATCGTTTTCGGGGCACCTGGACGTGGCTCATCAAAAACCGACGTGCGACCACGTCGAAACTCGTTAAACCAATTTTTGATGGTCGCCATCGAAGGAGAAGAGTCACCGTACACAGCATCCAAACGCTCTTTGATTTCGCTGCGCGATTTCCCTTCCAAACACAAGAATCGAATCACCGACCGATATTGCTCTTTTTCCATTTTTCTAAAATCCGCGGACACTCGCGCTTCCACACGGAGTCAAAACAAAACTACGAGTCCCATCCGGCTGAAAGTAGCCGTCTACTAGAATGTACTACAAGATAGTTGCTCTTGCGATACTGGCGCCATCTGGCGGCGAGGCTAAGTACTTATCGGACCACCCTCGTAAAAGCTTATTCGTAAATCGAGGAATGATTCCTAAAAGTCCTGCGAATAGATTAAATGCCTGAGCGCGACCAGCAAGTTGGTTAATGTTCTCAACCTGATGGGATATACCCTGTTATACTGCAAAACACTCTGCTACTCTGAAAATAATTTTCACTGCTAGCCTGGCAGTTGCTATTTCTTGGCTCGGGTTACGTGCTCTGACAATAGCACAACAGGCAGAACCCAACATGTTGCTAATGCATAAATGTGGCCGGTTGTTGCTAGGCAAATACCAACACGTGCTCCGCCCTGCATATAAATTACCATTGAAAGATCTTTGCATTGTTGAAACAACATCTGGACTCTGCTCTATTAACTCGCTTATCATTTGTATGATGGTTGGAAGGGGACGTGCTGTGCAGTTGGAAAGGTAAGAAGTGGCAGACCCTAAGACTCACTTTGCTGTAAGTTGCCAAACGATAAAGACCAAAGTTGGAGAACCTAATGTATATTTAATAAATAAAGATAATAATATAAATCAGTGAGTTTTTTTCCAATTATCCCATAACTCGCGCGGTGAAAGTGGGCTTTATTCCCAAAATAGGGAAAGAAGATTACTCACTCGCCAAGAATTTTAGACCAATCAATCTAACATCCTTCATGTTGAAAAGCATGGAGAGACTAGTAGACTTGCATGTGCGCATCCTTGGAATGCCTCGCTTTTTGGTGATGCAGCATGCTTATCAACGCGGAAAATCCTGGGAGACTGCGCTTCATAACCTAGTTGGGAGAATTGAATGCGTACTCGAAAGGAAAGAGTAGTGATGGGCATTTTCGTCGACATTGAGGAAGCTTCTGATAACGCAACTTTCGACAGCATGTGTACTGCTGCTAGACGGCACGGCGTAGATGAAGCACTAGTTTTGTGGATCAAGCAATGCTTGTGCACAGGACATTGATCGCTGATGCAGGCCTCGAACAATATGTCAAGTCTGGCGTAAACAGGGGCTGGCCGCAGGGTGGCGTCCTGCCTCCGCAGTGATGGTGCATGGTGGTCAACTCTCTGCTCAATGCTCTCAATGCGTCTGGAATCTATTCCCAGGCCTATGCGGATGTTTAGCGACTGTCTGTCTCAAAACAGGCGGCCCTATATGTGATCGAGAACTAGTGCACGAGCAATGGGCTGTCGGGTAATCCTCTTAAGACTGATGTCATTCTCTTCACGAGAAAGAAGAAAAATACTGGCATTACTGAGCTAAAAGGTGCTAAAAGACATTCCCATCCCAATATCCAAGGAAGCTAAGTACCTGGGAGTCATCTTAGATAGCAAGATTCTTTGGTTAAAGCATGTTGAGTCAAAAATCACCAAAGCTCTGTCAGCTTTTTGGCAATGCCAAATGAATCTACACGGCAATGATAAGACCGATAATCTCATATGCATTGGTTGTCTAGAGGAATAGGCTAACACGCAAACACGTCTTAGCCTCTTTCATCAAACTCAAGATGACTAAGCGCGAACACAGTGATATCTGCAAGAAATCCGCAACATCCGCTTTTGTTCAGCATCTCTACGTGCTTGGCATCAGTGGTTAGACCTACCTCTGCTACATTTTGCGAGGATGATGACACAGCAGAACACTTTCTCTGAGACTGTTCCGCCCTCGCTCGCACCCTTGGGGCCGACGTGTTGTGTGCCGAAGCTTTTACGAGGGTGGTCCTATATCGCAATAGCAACTTACTATAATGTAGTACATTCTAAATAGTAGACGGCCACTGTCATTTCAGCCGGATCGGACTCGTAGTTTTTTTTTGACCGCGTGTGTCAGCGGATTTTAGAAAAATGGAAAAAGAGCAATATCGGTCGGTGATTCGATTCTTGTGTTTGGAAGGGAAATCGCGCAGCGAAATCAAAGAGCGTTTGGATGCTGTGTACGGTGACTCTTCTCCTTCAGTGGCGACCATCAAAAATTGGTTTAACGAGTGGTCGCACGTCGGTTTTTGATGAGCCACGTCCAGGTGCCCCGAAAACGATTACCACGGAGGATAACGTGACAAAAATCCACAATCTCGTATTGAAGGTGCGCGAGATAGCTGAGACAGTAGGCATTTCAAAAGATCGCGTGATCAAAAGATCCTGCATGAAATGTTGGGCATGAGAAAGCTGTCGGCGCGATGGGCGCCGCGTTTGCTCACTCCGGACAACAAGCGCAACCGTGAGACCACTTCAGAGCAGTGTTTGACGCTCTTTAAGCGCAATCCGAAGGAGTTTCTGCTTCGTTTCGTGACAGTCGACGAAACATGGATCCACTGGTACACACCAGAGACCAAGGAACAATCGAAACAGTGGACGTCACCCGGCGAACGTGCTCCGAAGAAGGCGAAGACTGTCCCATCGGCCGGAAAGATGATGGCCACCGTTTTCTGGAATTCACAAGGTGTGATCCACATCGACTACCTGGAGAAGGGCAAAACAGCCACAGGGCTGTACTATTCCAAATTATTGGGCCGATTCGACGCCGAATTGAAGAAAAAAACGGCCCCACTTGGCGAAGAAAAAAGTGCTATTCCACCATGATAACGCACCGGCTCACAACTCCGCCCTCACCACGGCCAAATTGGGCTACGAACTGCTGCCCCATCCGCCGTATTCTCCAGATTTGGCCCCGTGCGACTTATTTTTGTTTCCAAACTTGAAAAAGTCACTCGCCGGGCAGAAATTTCAGTCGAATGAGGAGGTCATCGCCGCCACGGAGGCCTACTTTGCAGACCTCGAGAAAACGTATTTTTCAGACGGTTGGAGGATCGCTGGGTCAAGTGTATCGAGCTAAAAGGAGACTATATTGAAAAATAAATCGCCATTTCTCCAAAATTTTTGTTTTTCTTTTGTAGGCTAAGTACTTATCGGACCATCCTCGTGGTTCTACATCACTGAAGCTCCTCCTCACTTTTCTCTGGAGAACGAGGAAAATGCAATAAACTAAGATGTGTGTCTGGTAGTACAATAGACCAGTATTTGCGTCTGAGTGCGCCAAAGTAATGTGAAGCTAAGGTTGCTGGTGCGGAGAATATTTTTTTGACTTTGTCTGAAGACATGGTTGAATTGCGGCTACTGCATACACAATCTGCAAGCCAACACAAATTCAGGCTTTGCTGAGTTATTGGCCGTAGTTTGGTAATTTTCCAAGTGGGAGTTCACCATGACATCAGCGGGCGATTTCAATATAAAATTTCATTTCCCGCTGACTTCAACATCGCCCGAAGGAAAGTATGTCTTCGTGTAGGTAAATAGTCTAACCCAGTTAGACAGCGTCACTCGAAAATACAGAAAAAGCACGGAATATTCAATAAATTTTTCAGGTGAATTACAAAACAAAAGGTACTGCTCGACAGTATTCCTTGACGTATCTAAAGCTTTTGATAGAGTTTGGTACATGGGAGTGCTTTACAAACTTAATAACACCTTACTATAAACATTTACCTGCTGCTTAAAAGCTACAGTGACCAGCGACATTTTTATGTAAAATACTGGGACGAGGACTCCATATTGCATATCGTAAAAGCTGACGATCCTCAGGGTAGGGCATTGGAGCCACTACTTTTTTAGATATATCCAGCCGAGCAGAGCCCAAAGAAGACTTTATTATTCCTTTGCCTATGGTCGGACGTTGACGGACCTGGTTTGCTTTCCCCACTAGAGAAATCCGAAATGTGTATAGAGAGAGTGTTCCCAGCAATCTGGTCAGCTGCTGGGAGTAGAGATTAGAATTCAAAATTTCCGGTGAGTTGCGGCAAAATTCTTCACGACTAACTTTGACATTTCTCTTTCCCTTTATTCGCTAATTTTCATTCTCATTTCATTTTATTGTCTTCGTTTATTGACTGAACATCAGTGGTATGCTACGTCACAATTACGGAGCCCGGTACACCAGAAAAATGAAAAATAAACGGAAAACTCTCAAAACGCTCGCCTCACGAATAAAAGTCGAAAGAGGAAATCGAAAAACAGCCAGGCCTCACTTGAGGGTGTATACATATGATAGCGCTCGCCCCGTGAGCTGAAAAATGAAAGAGGAAATTGAAAAAAAAAGTCGTGTGATAAGTCAGTAAAAGATAGTTTTTCTTGACTTCTCCAAATATGGCAAGAGGAAAGCAGACCAAATTAATAGCACAAGCTCAAACATTGTGTTATTCGCTTATTCTGTTGAATGCTGATCGGGGCAACAAGATATTTCTGAGAGAATAAAATAGATAAAACGAAAAAAAAAGCAAAATGGGACAAAAAAGTACGGAAATGTGAGTTCTGCAGAGCATAGAGCACAGAGCCGGAGAGTCCGTCGCATCCCAGGAGCAGCTGCTATCTGGGTCGGATGGTTGACTCTCGACTGAGACTGGCTGACACGAATGGATTGCCTACTAATAGTCTACGGACCTTTGTATATGACAGTGACCATCGCCATGATTACAATACCAGATGAATTCGTCGAAATGGCAGAATATGTCCAAACGTAATAAAACGTGATGGCCACGCTTTGCCAGTTCCCTGGCGGCAACTCCCTTTGAGCGCCTTCACTATTATCAGATATCAGCCTTTTCTGAGCTGCAACTATGCTTGGGCAGGGTAGATTTTTTGCATGCTGTTAAGGAGACTCATTATCCTACAGTTGGCGCAATTATGAATTCTATGAATCCCCCTCATCTTAAAGATAAGTTGGTACTTGTATGTACCTTCTAATCAACCCATTTTCAGTTGGTTCAACCAACGGGTCTGCGTCAGCTTCGACTCACTTCTTCACCCAGTGTGAATGGTTTCTTGTATTAGACAGAAGTGATCTTTCCATTATTTCAACAACGATTTTACCTTCTTTGCAAATTGTCCGTGCTCATTCCTACAGGTCTCCGCTCTGACAATATTGAATATGAATTGAATTCAAAAATCCATAAATATTTACTCATCGTTTGAGAACCGCGAATTGTGTTTTATTAGCACCCTCCCAATTCTATAAAATTCGCACTGACATCCCAATTCACAGATTATAAATAGAAATATCATAAACTGTGATAGCTTATGACCGAGTTGTGAAACCGAAATCTTTACATTTCTAAATTGAAACCAGTTTGAACTAAGTTCAATTATTCCTGATTATGTCCATTGTATTCAGGACTTTGACATTCAGTTCTAATCTACGATAACGTGTTTGCTATCGCTGACGTGCAACCTGGAACCGGACCACCCGGTGCATAGTTTTGAAATATTTGAATAACTTTGTTCAATTAGCAGTTGAAAAGCTGCTATCTTAGACACTAAAAATGATGTAATAAAAGTCAATAGTAGGTTGTTAAGAATTGTTTTTCTTAAAACTCATTGGTGGCTTGTGTTGTTTCTCAGATGTTTATAAATTCAGTTTATCCTAATATTTTAAGGTGTTGGATCCGATGTTACTACGTGGTTGATGCAGTTCATAGAAATGGATTCTGCTACTAACTTATTCTGCGAATGATCTCTACATTGGCTCCATTGCATCTAGCGATAGAAGTTCTAAGGCATTCAGGTTTAAAGCATGATTATGATCATGGAATGCGTTTCCATCCCTGGCAAAGCGCTGACTTGGATGCGTCTGTTGCTCGATATTTTTGTGTACGAACTTTGGCCTTCAAAATGTGTTTATTTTAGCGCCACAGTCCAGAAGCCGTCACTGCTGTCGAGCACCTAGACACTCTAGGATCTTCCCCATTGTGCCTAGTTTTCCTAGCTAGAAGTTCTAGCTTTTGCAGCTTCCACAGTTCTGGGAACATGTTTTCCTCTAGAAGGAGAGGCCTTCAATTCTTTTATTAGGAATCCCATCATGTTTCTTATTCTGAAAAGGCATTCTTTGTGCCATGTGGCATGGGCTGATGTTTTATTGTAGATATGCCTGAAGCAGCTTGCTTTGCTCCTCTGTTGTTAATTTCCGTCTTGACAGCCTAAATGTCTTCAGGTGTTGTTAGAAATCCGTTGGGCCTCTAGACCGTTGGATTATGCGTCAGGCCCTAGGGCGGTTGCTGCTTTTCTAGACGATGTTTTGCATGAGTTGATGTGATACATATCCAGATTGGTCAGCTAGTCTCAACGTTAAGGCATCTCAGCATCTCCTCCAACACGTCCCTATTAAAGAGACTGTCCTTCCATTGGGGGCATGTTTCTCTAAGGCTGTGTGTAGTTCTTCCTTTCGCAATTTCGTAGATGATTATCTGGTGGTCGCCGTGGCTGCAACCCTCATGTTGCTGCGACGATCCAATTTATATTGCACAGAAAAAGGGAAGCTTGAGAAAGTTAGTTCGATGATTGATCCCGTTCCTGCTTTGTGACACGCATTAACCGAGCTTCTATTTGCTTCTATTTGTTATGCCAATTTAGGCATACCAATGGTCAGCCTGCTGTCCCACTCCGTGGATCATCTGTTGAAACCTCTATCGATGAGGACATCAGTTCTGACTCACACTGGCCGCTATACTATTCAACATTGATTCGTATTGGTTTATAGCCCAGCTACATTGTGGGTAACAGCTAGAAAAGTTGACGCACATATACGAGGGTCGTCCGATAAGTACTTAACCTGCAAAAGAAAAACAAAAATTTTGGAGAAATGGCGATTTATTTTTCAATATAGTCTCCTTTTGGCTCGATACACTTGACCCAGCGATGCTCCAACTTCTTTAGCCCGTCTGAAAAATACGTTTTCTCGAGGTCTGCAAAGTAGACCTCCGTGGCGGTGATGACCTCCTCATTCGACTGAAATTTCTGCCCGGCGAGTGACTTTTTCAAGTTTGAAAACAAAAAGAAGTCGCACGGAGGCAAATCTGCAGCAGTTCGTAGCCCGGTTCGACCAATTTGGCCGTGGCGAGGGCGAAGGTGTGAGCCGGTGCGTTATCATGGTGGAAGAGCACTTTTTTCTTCGCCAAGTGGGCCGTTTTTTCTTCAATTCGGCGTCGAATCAGCCCGATAATTTGGCATAGTACAGCCCTGTTATCGTTTTGCCCTTCTCTAGGTAGTCGATGGATTACACCTTGTGAATCCCAGAAATAGGTGGCCATCACCTTTCCGGCCGATGGGACAGTCTTCGCCTTCATCGGAGCACGTTCGCCGGGTGAAGTCCACTGCATCGACTGTTCTTTGGCCTCTGGTGTATACGAGTGGATCCCTATTTCGTCGACTGTCACGAAACGACGCAGAAACTCCTTCGGATTGCGCTTAAACAGCGTCAAACACTGCTCTGAAGTGGTCTCACGGTTGCGCTTGTTGTCCGGAGTGAGCAAACGCCGCACCCATCGCACCCCACAGCTTTCTCATGCCCAAAATTTCATGCAGGATATGACCCACGCGATCTTTTCAAATCCCTACTGTCTCAGCTATCTCGCGCACCTTCAACCGGCGGTCTGCCAATACAAGATCGTGGATCGTGGCTCATCAAAAACCGTCAAAATATTGCGTCAAGCTTTGTCTCATCAATGTCGACAGTCTTGTACCATATGCGTTTTCTGGTCACCCGCCGTTTGAGCCGCCGAGCCGAGCTGTGTAAAGCCTTCTCGGAATTAACTTCCCTGCATAACATGAATGAAGGCTCCTGGCTACAGTTCTTAGCTATGTGGCCCTTCATTCCACATCTCCTGCATAATTTGGAGCCTTCCAGTTTTTGACCACACTCCGGACATTTGAAGCATTTCTTCAACAGTACAACAACATTCTTTTTAACATTCAACAGTTTACCCAGCCAATCCTTAATCTTCCTGCTACAATCAACGTCTTAGCTATTTCTACTATCTAGTATTACCGTCTCGAATTCAAGACGAATTTTTATGGCGTTACAGATTTTCCTTTAAGGTGACTTCATCCACGTTGCATTCAATGATAGTGCGGTGGATAAGGGTTGGAATCTCCGTCCTTAGGCCTAGGGCTTTGTTTACTGCTCTTTTTCCCTCCGCGGCCTTGCTGGAATGAGAAATTCTCCTTAAATGACCTTCTATTCCTTGATACTTCTTTGTCAACTTATTTTACTCTTGTGTTACTCAGTATCTCCCCGTACGAGGATTCACTTTTTGCTTCGATGACTATCATATTGCGTCCGTTTCTTGAACACTCTTTATTATATTCAATTTGTATAGCTATGTCGAAAGCGGCCCTTTTCAGTCACTTAGCCTTTGGATCTCTTTCCTCCTCTTCCTTTCTCTTTTTTTGTTGCTTACGCGGAGTCTTTGTGGAGGTCTTTACGTGGCTCGTCTTCCACTTTGTTTCAGTAGTGTGTTCAAGCCAAGAAGAAGTTTACGAAAACGTGTTTATGTTAATAACTTCATTCGGCTCATGTTCATTGATGCCTTAAGGCGTGTCTCTTATTATCAACTACCTTATCTGCTCCTCAAGTTTAAGAAATGCTAGCGTTGGAGTGCTCCCTCCATGGCTGATTTCGGTCACTCTCAAACGCCTTCTCGAACCATTATAGTGAATTTGGTTTGGTAAACGTTAATACTCCAGCTCGTGTTTGTTCAACAAGCTTAGCTAAAAATATCGTTGTCTTAACGGAGGGTGTGACTGAAAACGCAGGTGTGTCCGTTTCGGATCGATCACAGAAATTGAGTTACCAGCCACTGGACATAAAGATCAAAGCTTACATGCATACGAGTATAACGTCCACTTGACAAAACAACCGATGCCAGCAGAGCAGTCCCCACTCCGCTCATTCAGTGATTGGGTGCTGTAATTTAATGAATAAGATCAGAATTTTGTTCTGATGGAGGCCATTACTATTGGTTTGAATAATTAAACAAGGCTCCGAAACCCAAGAGAAATACACCTTTTCAGCTAAAAAAAATAATTTTTAAATCGAAAATTAAATCCAGCCTGTGAAGTTAAGAAAAACTGGTTATGTTGACCAAGCTGAGGTTGGCTACCTCTGAGAGGTCATTGAGGAAGTATTTGCCAAAGGTGCAGAACCTGCGACCTGTCAGTGCTGAGCATTCAATGGTGCAGGATTTCCTCTGCGTGGTTGTTGTGACAACTTTGGCAGTGGGTATTAAACTGGATGCCTATTCTGGCAGCATGAGTTCCTATATGCTAATGGCCCATACTGACCTCCACGATTCTAGCGATGTTGGAGTGCCAGGTTTTTCTTGAAATTCTATAGACCACCTGCGATTGGCTATACTAAAAAATGTTGCAGGATATTGCCTTTGAGGAGATTGAGGCACAGCACTTCAATTTGAGAGATGCTCTAGTGATCGGAGAGATGGAGTGAATTTTGAGATATTTAGCTGTGTCGAGAATATTCCCGATCCTACAACGTGCCCCAGCTTGAAGTTGGAATTTCTCGACTGACATTGGGCCCGAGATGGTTTTTTTGACACCAAGTAGTGAAACTGTTAAGGTCCAAGTGGGGAGAGCACGAGTCGACAGGGGAAGATATGTGTTTAACGCTGTCAGCATCACTAATCTTCTTCTTCTTTTCCTTTTTCCGGCGTTGTTATGGTCAGAAGTGTAGGACCATAACCTTCCCACTTAACTGCATTCCTACTGGTCCGCTTGTGGAGTCCGTCAGCATCATTAATGGTTAGAATAAATATTAATGGGCCGAGATGACTACCTTGTGGGACACCGGAGGTAGCATTAATTGGATCAAATATAGAAGATCTGAAGGTAACGTTATATTAACGATCTTCAAGATGCGATTTGATCCATGAGATAAATCCGGGAGAGAAATTGAGGACAGTGAACTTGGGGAGAATAATTTGGTGAGACATTTTGTCAAAGGCTTTGCTGAAGTCAGTGGCGACAACGTCAACTTCTTTGCTAGCTTCGAGTGCACACAAATATTGTGAAATAAACTCTACTGGATTAATGGCTGTCAGCAACCCATGTTGGTTAGGAGAAAATATGGGTTTGCAGTGAAAGAATAATGCATCGTAAACGATGCTCTCCAAAAATTTGGGTTTGCATGAGATCTTGGCAATGGGACGATAGTTGGATACATAATTGTTCAGTCGCTTTTTGTGGACTGGAATGATATAAGCATATTTCCAAAGCTGATGAAAGAGCCCTTGAGAGATAGAGCTTTGAAATAGAGCGGTAAGGGGTGAAATAAAATGGTTCGCGCACTTTTTTAAAACTATGGCGATTTACCACTACTACGGCGATTAGGTCGGGAGATATGTGCAGTGAAACAAGAGACGTCTGGGGTCAGTCTTTCAAATATCGAAAATAGTCGTGATCGGGTTGAAGATCCTGGTCGGTGAATGATTGATTGAAGAAATGAGCAAAGAAGTTGGGGATTGCTTCCGGTTAGTTGGAAGAGTTATTGAGAAAATTAAATGTAGCTGGGTAGCTATCTGTTTTTCCTTTTATATTAATGAAGTGGAAGAAACATTTGGCGTCAGAGATAAGGGAGGATTGCATTCGGTTTAGGTATCGGAGGTAAAGTGATTCACATAGCTGTGCAAATTTAGTGCAGGACTGCATGTCATTAGAATGGTCAGATGCAGAAGAGGATCTAAAATAGGCGTGCCAATTTTTATTTCTATTATTGCGCAAAGAACGTAGTTCCTTGGTATACCAAGGCGGAGATGAAGTGTAGTTCTTTTTTGGTAAATATGGGACTGCAAGAATGAAGCAGCTGAGGATTTTGTAGTAAAATAGCGCAAGGAAATTGAAACAGTACGTATTTTCGGAGGGAAGAATAGTGAATTGAGTCTCGAGTAAAAGAGTGAAATGGTTGCTCGGAGTAACAACGCAGGTTACGGCATCAGATGAAAAATCAGGTCGAGTTGTCTGTCCATGTTATTGGTGATGTTACTGAGTTGCAGAAGGCCGGAGTCAGAGAAATGATCAGTGAAAAGTATCTCTTTAGGAGGGGTTAGCGGCGATATAATGGGTCTCATTATCGGATTGAACCCATTTCAGGTGTGGGAGATTGAAATCGCCACAGATGATGATGATGTCATTGGGTTCGGCGATATCAATTATGGAGTCGACGAGAACAATGGCGAGTTGGTAGCAATATGTGGGCTGTGAGGGTCTAAAGTAACAGCAGGCATGATAAAGTTTTCGTTTAGGGAAACTTATTGAGGCACTAATGAAGTTGAAGTCAGCGGAATTCAACGATTTGAAGGGTAAGGGATCACAGCGGCTAAGAGAACTCCGCGACCCGACAGAGTTGTCGCGTCCATCGGCCCGAGGTGTATAACTAGCTGTCTCCAATGCTGGACCATAAATTCGTTTCAGTTAAGTCAAATATATCGTAGGGTAGGTTTTAGGAATTAAGGAGTATTGCGGAGGTTTTGGTGCGTAATCCTCTGACGTTCTGATAGTACAGGGATATGTTTTTGCAAGAAATATTCGATGGGTGTGGTGATGTAAGTTTAGTTAGGATTTATAATAGTGGTTTTGGTGAAACCGGATAAAGGCCTTTTTAAACGCGAGGGGGTCTGTGGGGTAAGCCTTCTTGGTGGATTGAAACTAGGACGTTGGATACAAATGGAGTCAGGTTTGCCGTGGAGGTAGGCCAAATAGACTCGGACATATTCATAGATTATTCTGTCTCTTAAACGTGACATAACATAGCGGTTTTCGGCTTTAAGCTCAGCGAGATGTTTGGTGAGTTTGGCCTTGGGTGGCAGGAGTAGATCTAAGAAAGAGGGGGAGGAGAGAGGGAAGGGGTGTTGTGAGAAGCTGAGGAGGTGGAGGGAGTTGGGTTCAGGGTGTGAGAGTGTATAAAATGTGGGTCCTGTGGATACGTGCGGCTATTACGAGAAGCCTGGGTGTTGGGATTGAGTATTGAATTAACAATATTCGGTGAGGGGGATGAGGGTCGCTAGCCGGGCGAAAGGTTAAAGGATGCGCGGTTATGGGTACGTACTCTGTTAGGAATATTGGGTTGTTGAGGGTAGTTGTTGATTTGGGAGCTATTGAGAGAGAAAGAGGTCGGGAGACATTGGGGAATATTCCTGTCCTTAATTCCCAGTTAGTTTCTAGATTGCGAGGAGGGAGAAAGAGTCCAGGTTTGGGTGGGTTATAGAATTTGGGAGTGTTGAGTTTAGACTTATATTTAGGTTTAATGTTGTTCTTAGGATCCCTTATGATAATCCGCATCCTATCGACTTTAATTTCTTTATTGGAGGGGCTGCGAAAATGCCATTCATATTCCTTAAGTCTTATAGCACTGCATGCCGCCATGTATTGGATGTGAAGGTCTAGGGGAGGAGATGCAATAGGATATTAAATACTACGGAGGGCCAAGTTCTCATGGCTTTTGTGGTTCCGATTCATATTGATCTTATTAAGTTTTGTAACCAGTCTACTTTGAGCAAAAAAAAAAATTTATAAGTGGCACAAGCTCTTCACAGAATGTCGGTAACATGTTAAAGACGTTGCCCGCCATGGACGCTCCAGCACGTCAACAACGGATGAGCACGTTGAAGCAGTGAAGAAAATTGTTATGGAGAATAGTCGAATTTTGATTTTTTTTCAGATATTTTAGGCATAAAACGTGTACCAACGAAGTTTGTTCTTAAATTTTGACCAAAAGAACCGTCGCATCGCTGTTGAATAACGATATGACCAACCAATTTTGCTGAAAAGGGTCATTACTGACGACGAAATATGGTTATCATGTCTAAACCAGAGCCCAATCATACCAATCCAAGCGACCGGAAAAGCCAAGAACGAAAAAAAACTGCCAAGTTCGGTCTAAGTTTTGCTCTCTGTTTCCTGCGACTATAATTTTTTGGCCATAAAAAACAATATTCACCGAACTCTGCGCCCTGCGACTTTTTTCTCTTTCCAAAAGTGAAAAGGCCCATGGAAGGGTGGAGATTTGCCACGATTGAGGAAATTAAGATCGCAATTTAAAAAACACCAAAGTGAGCCTAGGGACACATATACCACCATTAAACTGCCCCACAAGTGTACATGCAAATCAGTGGGTTGACACGACTGGAGATCACCGGTGTTGTAAGAGTAAGATCAAACAAAAAAATCTAGAGCATGCCCGTGTCACAAAAAAAAAAAAAAAAAAGGCAGGCCGAAAAACAATTGGTGCAAACAAATGCAAAAACACCGGCATTTGATTGGCCTCAGCGATGAAGTAATCCCAACCCGGGAAGCCTGCCGCTACTTTCTGAGGTCAAACCGGCGGACCCCACAAGCGGACCAGTAGGAGTGCAGTTAAGTGGGAAGGTTATGGTCCTACACTTCTGACCATAACAACGCCGGAAAAAGGAAAAGAAGAAGAAGAAGAAGAGGAAATTAAGATCGCAACGTTGGAAGAGGCCAAGGCTATATCAGAAAACACATATCAGAAGTGCTTCGAGGATTAAAAACTACGCTGACGCAAGTGTATTATGGTACATCTGATGGGGATAAAATAGATTTTGACGAATAAATAAATTTTTTTTCGAGAAAAAATCAAAGTCACCTTATTTTTTGAACAAACTTCATATTTAACTTTTTCCTTTGAGGCCTTAAAGGCAAAGTTTATAGCAAACGAAAACACCAGAGTTGTTACTCATGTACCACGACCCTCTGTAACCTAGGTCAAACAAGATGTGGTATCAAAATGGCGCTTCAGTGCCTATCGTTCCTGACCTGAGCTACGGTCACGTGCTCATTATTATCATTCTAGATTCGACGAGGCTGTCATTAACCTCAGCTACCTTACTTAAGTGTATAGCAATAAAATGTCTGGAGCATTGTACTCATTTGTAGCGCCTTAATGATGAAATCATTGTATATGGCAAGCACTCTCTCAACGTGCTGAGCTACGACGTAGAAACATAATTGAGTTTCAGTCATCTAAAAGATCTGATAAGAACAATTTCCGCATGTACATATAATTCTTATTTATACTGCCAGATAGATAGGTCTTATCAGCAAAATTTTATGATGATTTGTCTTTTGTACCGGTTTTCCTTCCCAGACAAGTCAACAATAGGTGGAAACGCATTGCGAAATATCATATCGAATTTTGTGTACCCACCACCATGGAAAAGTCGGGATCGTGACTTCACCGTAAAGGCGGTTGGGAAAGCATTTATGAGTGTTGAAGCAGATCTGATAAGCTAAAATCTAAAGTGGATTAAGGCAAAGCGCGTTATTTGTTGTTGTCCAAAGGCATGTTTTTCACGTCGGAAGGGGGGGGCCAAAATAAAAATCTCTCAACCATATGAGGGTCATATACATAAAGGGAAAAAGACTCAAAAACCATGTTTACAGCGACAGAGTGCATGGAGAACATGCAAATTGACCGACCACGATTGTGACTTTATATACCCGATGACGTGGCTCAATTCAATTTCACGCCGCTTACGAGCTATTTAAAAAAAAAACATACAAAGTGGTACATTTTGACATAAAATAAAGAACATAACATAAAAACCACAATCAACAGGGTTGATTAAATCGCTCACATTGTTTTTTGGCACGCCTTAAAAAACTATCGCGACAATCTACATCAATTCGCAAATCGGCTCACGCTTTGCTAATCTGACGTCAATCAGTCGTGGACGATTAATCTGATGGCCATTACCTAGCCACGACAATTTATCGAAGGCACTAAACCGTGTTGTTTATTGATGTTTAATCTATCGCGAATGTCGCGAGAACTGTGAGTACGAAGGTTACTGGAGCAGAAACATGTATCGAAATTGAATAAACTTCCAACCGCATTCACACGAGCTCACCATGCAGCACTTTATGAAAATATTCCAGGAACCGGTTTGACTAAATGGCAAATTGATTGGAGTACACGTCCGGTACGATCCTAAGGTTCACGTGAGGCATATTGAAAAATGCCGATTGCGAATCTTAAAATACAATATAAAGATGTCAGCTGGTGACCCGCATCTCTATTCTATAGTTTGGCAAAGCGCCCTAAACGACAAAACAATTGATAAACAATGTAAAAAGACCGCATCGCATCAGTGCTAATTTGCGACTTCACCCAAGCGCGTGTATTTATAGCGGTGCAGCATTCGAAAATCGTTTTGTTAACAGATAAAGCAGCATCGGGCGATTCGTCTTTAATCAAATACACAATTATTCCAACAATCCAGCACGTTTTTTCACCACACGACTCCACATCCATAGATGTGCCGCTCACCGTCAACGGTCCCCCATCAAACAAGTCTAACAGATAAGATTCAGAGACACCGCCACCCATTAGCACCTGAAAGTTAGTAACAACAAAAAAATTAATAGAATCATATGGCCTCCGGATAGAAGGGCATTGTTTCCGCTCTAGCATTAACGGTAGATTCCTATCAGCCACTGGGAAGTGATTGTACAACACACATCTACACGATTCGGATTATCGGTGATAAGTTAACCGACGTAAGCTCCTCCAGTCGACTTTGCACCTCAGACAGTTTCTGCATTTGAAAATCACTCACAAACACAAAGGCATATACGTTACGGTAGACCTCAACCGCTTTTATATGCGCTTGGCTAAGAGGCTTGACAAACGCTTGAGCTTATTCAGCTTCGCGACCTCAACCGTGTGTCACCACCACCAGCTGTGTACTTGTTCCCAATCGTGTTGTTATCGTTAATTCGCGACTAATTTTTCATTTTTTTTATACAAATTTGACTTCGTTTTTTTTTTGGTGACTATGACCGAGGCTAGAGGCAGCGGTGCAAGTGAGACAAACTCAGACTCGTACGAGTATAGCTTAGATGCAATTCTAATCCGGATTGGTCAGTTTGGAAAATTCCAGCTAATCAGCTACTTGGTAATATGTATTCCGATGATGTTCAACGCCATTTTCTCGGTGACATACGTTTTCACCGCTAGTACGATCGTGCATAGGTTCGAGAACTCACTTGTAGTGATCCAGAAACGTTTTAACTTTGTGTATGAACAGGTGTCGAGTGCCGGAGTGCGATAGCCTTTATAGTGTGTACCAGGAACCGTGGACAAAATTCTCGATTCCGACCACGTCCACTGGGGATCTGTCCAAGTGTGACCGTTATGTGCCATATAATCGAACAGTCGACGAAGACGTTTGCTATGCCGAGAACTACGATCCGACTAAGAGAGAACATTGCGGCAATGACTTTATCTTTCGCGACAAGGAGCTGTCCATTTCCAATGACGTGAGTTTCAAGCAACTTTTCAAAACCCCATCCTAACTATTTGTGCTTTCTAGTTCGGCATTTACTGTGGAGAGGAATGGAAGCTCTCGTTGGTCGGGACAGTCAATAACGTCGGACAATTTATTGGAATACCTTTGTGTGGTTTTTTCTCTGACAAGTAACATGAAATAATTATCCAATCGTGATCGAGGGAGTCGGGAAGCACACGAGAAACGACAATTAGATAACCACTTAAATGGCGATTAGTTAATTGTGCTGTTTGTCCCTCGATCACATGCCTCACTGCTTTTACTCAAAGTGATTTTTCTTTCAGAATCGGCCGCCGTACGCTACTGGCTTATGGAGGCTTCCTTAGTGCCATAATAGGAGTCATTCGTTCCTTCTCCACCAGTTACTATATGTTCCTCACACTTGAATTCATTGATAGCTTCGGTGGCGCCACACTATACGCCACAGTGTTCATTTTGGGTCTCGAGCTTGTCGGCCCAAAAGCACGAGTGCTCGCCTGTTCGGTCATCACGATCTTCTACGCTATTGGTGAGGTGCTCCTGGGGATTGTAGCGAAATACTACCAAAACTGGCGGATCATACTCCGAGTCCTTTACATTCCTGCACTCATTCACATCATTCTTCTCTGGGCACTGCCCGAGAGTGTACGATGGCTGCTGTCACAAGGCGAGGAAGAAAAAGCCACGAACCTCCTGCGGAAAGTCGCGAGGATAAACAAGCGAAAATTGTCAGATGGAAGTCTAGACAAACTGCTCCTGGCAAACAGGTATAAACTGGCCAATGCTAACGAGAGTAAGTATCCAATAAAGCAGGCGTTCAAGACTCTTTACTGGCGGATTGCCAATTGCACGCTGTGCTGGTTCACTAACGTGCTGGTGTACTACGGATTGAGTCTCAACTCAGTCGCGCTCGGCGGGAATAAGTATGACAATTTCATTTTCGTATGTCTGGTTGAGATTCCTGGATTCATGATACCATTCGTGACGATGGACCCGATTGGCAGACGATACTCACTCTTTGGATTCCTGATTATTTCCGGTCTTTGTATAGCCGCTACCATATTCGTCAGCTCAGGTAGGTCGTCCCATGTATCTATATCTCCTCTATAACCTGTTTGCTTGTAGAATTTTATGCACTCCAGTTGACGCTGTTCCTGTTGGGAAAGATGGCCATCACTGCCTCCTTCCAAGTCCTGTACTTCTTCACGTCGGAAATATTCCCAACGAATGTTCGAAATAGTCTTCTATCATTCTGTTCCATGTTCGGCAGGGTGGGTTCGATAATCGCACCTCAAACCCCTCTCCTGGCTAAGTACTACGTGAACGGGCCGGCGATTCTCTTCTCATCATGTGCTCTCATCTCCGGCCTGATGGCACTTCTATTCCCCGAAACAGCTAATGTGATCCTGCCAACCACCATGCTCGAGGCCGAAGAGATTGGCCAAAAGGCTAAAGCCATTGAAGCTAAAACAGAAACTATTGCAACCACACCACAATGAAATCGCCTCATCTCTTCATTTCCGTATAATTCATCTCATACGTTCGTTTACTTACAGTTAGGCAGTATCCTTAGATATAAATATTTACTTTACAAAAAAAAAAAAAATATTACAGTGGTAATAAAAAGTATGAACACGTCCCACAAAATAGTATAAAACCATGATTCCCTGTCCTACTTCGTCGATATTATGCTAACAGTTTTATTGTTTGGTAAAAGTACTTCATCCTCGCTTGATTGGTCCTTGCCAGTCGGTTTTGGCCGATCCTTGTGGCCATTCTCCAGTAACACTACGTTGAGCGGCTGCATTTCGACCGCTGCGGGTCTAGTTTCGACCACTGGTGGTATGAGGCGTTCTCTGTGGAAACAAATTAACACACTGAGTCTAAGGGGCTTTGGGCAGAATTTTAAGACCTACTTGAAGATCAGTAACCAGATCATGGAGATCAGCATCATGACAGTGGTGATCCCAAAAGTCCAATAAGTGCCAAATCTCGTGTAGATCGAGCCGACAAACACCGGTCCGAGGACCCGAGATAGACACCCCGATCCAGTCATCATTCCCATCCAAACACCCTGTGGTCGGGGGCCAAGAATCTTAGAGAATATCGTCTGTATCAAGGTAACTGCGATCGGATATCCTATCGATGTGAATCCATAGCCGATGAGGAATTGATTCAATGTGAGCGCGTTGGTCGTCGCACACCACACCTGGGTTTTCGGACATCCCAGATAGATCTCACTCTCCGGATCGGTGTAAAGGGTTTCGTTTGTCCCGTTGACACCCAGTGGAATGGTTACATTGAAAACTTCAGCGACTTTTGGTGGACCATCGCCCCATGGTATGTAGAGGACCCGTCCGAGGACCATCAGTGAGAATCCACCCCAGATGAGTACATACTCTTCGCGGAACATCCTACACAGGGGCTTGATGCAAACGAATGTCACGCAGGCGATGATGGCTCCAACGGACATCAGGATGCCCATGTAGTAGAGCGATTCGCTCTTTGTCCACGCAAACTGATCCATCGTCAGGGACGTGCCCAAGCTGGAATGAAACACTTTCAGTAAGCACACTATGGATAGGTTCTGTGCAGACAACTTACGTCTCGAGTAGAACGAAATTAAAGACTAACACGAAGAAGGCTACTATCAGAGTCCAGGAAGACACATAGTCCGGTTTCATAGCCTTCCATGTCTCTTTCTCCGAGCTCTTGCCCTGCATGATCATGATCTCCCGAGCAGCAACCTTGCGCTCCTGAAATTCATAAAACAACGTTATTAGGCCTATACCCAGGTTAATCGGTAGACAAACCTGGAATATGCTCGGCATAAACATGACGATATTCGCGATTCCCATCAGGACATTGATCCATCCCGCCGCTGTGTACATATTTAGTATAACTCCACCCCACAGCAGCCTATAGCCATCACTGCCAAGTGGTGTGACTACAGCTTGTAACGCTGGACCCACGATAAAGCCCAGCACTTGAGCAAGTGAGATCATCGATACTGCGCCGGTTCGTTCACCCAGTCTCGTCGCCGCAGACAGGTACGATCGACAAACCGCAATATTTGCTACAACAGAGAAGTACGTTAAGATGATCGAATGATCGTATAAGTGGATGACCAACCTGAACTGACTCCGATGAGAAATCTTGACCCCAACATCCAGTACTTCACATTGCTCGGCACCAATTCGAGCGACGAGTACATCCCACTGGCGATGGAAAACAATGACAACGAGCACAGGAGCGGCGCTCTCATTGCTCCTGATTTATTCTGCCAATAGCCGAACAAGGGACTGAAGATCATCTGGCCCAGTGGATTGGCAGCAACCACAAGACCCATGAATTCCTTGCCGGCCGTCGGGTCTAGCTATGAACAAACAGCTTTAAAATAAAGACTTTGATTCGAAAGCGAACTCACCTTGTCCAGGAATGGCCAAACGCCGGTCAGGATTATGCTGAACGCGAGCGACATTAGAAACATGGTAAAGTAGATGATCCGGATGGATAGCCATCGGGTGTGGTATTCTTCTAGGGTTTCCAGTCCATCGTTTACGTCGTCGGGTAGCTTGGATGGCTTTAAGTTTTCGCGGATTTTCTCGAAACAACCCATTGTGGGTATGTGGCGCGGTGTGTATGGGACTCAGGCTTGGTTGGATCACTAGTTTCAGTCTAAAAATTCCTCGGTATGCTGCTGAGGTTATCACGTCATTCTGGAAAGGACAAAAATAAAAATGAAATATGAAACACGTGAAAAGGATATGGAACGAGTGGGTAAAGGGACATGAATGGTGACTTTGTGGCGCTCTTATTAGACATCGCTATGGAACTTGGCTGTTACAGCCTCGTCTCACTAGTCTCTTTGGTCGACTAGTCAGAATTTTCCATTTGCATTTATGCTTGGTATGTTCATATTAAGAGATACATCAAATGGTACCTCGTCTCCTACTGTCTTCAGCGAAGATTTGATTCATCGATTTGTTCCCGTCACAAGGATTTCTTTTAATGTTGCCCAGTGACTTCATCTTTCTTTGTGTTTCAAACAGAATAGCAACACGCAACAGCACAACACTGGCTGCACCAACGAACATCCCTGATACCAGCCTCAAGCTCGAAGTGCTCAAAAAATTCCATATTGCTCCTAGGAATTCCGCTTAATTAGGATACGATTATAAGTTCCACAATCGGACAGGTTAACGACACGCCAAACTGCAGCTCCCACTACCCGGCAAAGTTAGTCACGACTATCACAACTTCTTCTCCACTACCACAACCTGTACACTCATGCGGTACCTTCGCCCTTACAACCACTTGTAATGCGCCAAAACCAACCACCAAACACGTTCCGGACAGCTCGTTTGACAGCAATTAAACTCTTAAGCCGTTTGACTTTAAAAGTTCAAAATTACCTTATCAAAAAATAGGAAAACCTTTCAATCAATATAGATTGGCCGTAATCAGTAGGAGCTTTAAAGCCTCCAGAGCCAACTGCTTCTAACTGACAACCGCATGTAAGCGAGTACCGAACTTAACTAATACGAAAATGCCAAGGAGAACAGCTCCCTTTCATATAAACGCCATAGTCTCAACGGAATAAAGACATTAATCGAGAGTTCCAAACGGAATCACTGTCATCACCAGCAAAAGTGGCACCAGATAAAGTCATCCCAATGGAAGCTGATGTCTAGTGACATTACGGACACGCATGCGAATGACAACGCTCCAGGATTTGTTTTCTCTTCTGTTAGATGGGTGCATGAACTCGAGGAAAAAAGATTTAAAAACAAAGAAGACGGGGAGGGAAAAAATCGATTGGTCCTTGACCTGGTATAAGCATTCTGCCGGAGTTCATTGAAAAGATTTCCGTGACATTCAAATGACACCGCGTTGGAGGGTGGTTGCTGCCTACTATTGTGGACCAAAATGTGATGAGTTTTGTCTGTGTACCTTCCGAACAAGCGAAAGGGGATGATAGCACAGTGTCTTCGACAAGAAGATGTGATGTGTTCGTTAAGTCAAAAAGAGTTACGTATACGACCCGTAGTGGCACAATCTGAACGAGACAATTTTTGAGGCAGGAAAATAGTGAAAGAAGTTTTCGTAAATTCATTTCTAGCTTTCCGGGACATTTGGTGCAGGGGAGAAGGCACTGTATATAACTCGTAAGAGCCAACTTCTGAGGCATGAAAATGGTGCAGTAAGCTGCCACCTGTTCGGGTCTAACTTTTCGGGGCATTTTAGGTGGTGTTTGCAGGATCGGTAAGTCAGGAGCTGAGGAGGTTTTTTTTTTCTTGGAGGCTTCTGCTATCTGTTGGAGCACTTTGACGTACATATATACTGGTCCATTGTACTGCCAGACAGACAATTTGTTTGTTCTTAGATGGCGTTACAGCTCACGGAGAGCCAGAGACAGACACCTTACTTATTGTTGTATTGTTGTAAAGGAGTTTCAGGGTTAAAGAGCAAAAGTGCAAAAAGTGCGAACTCTACGTGAGCTGAATCGCGCCATCCCTGTGCCATCATCCTAGCCATCTAGTGTTTTTGTTTTGTTTTTTTTAATAATAGGTTACTTTGACACTGTCAGCTTTGTCCCGCTCGAAATCTTGACAGAAAGTCAGTATCATCAACTCGCCATCGATCTTAACAGCCCAAGATTTCACGCACTAGCCTGAGGAGAATTCTGCACAAAGATCTCGAATTATTCGCTTACAAGGTCCAATTGACTCAGCAATTGAAGGCGCGCGACCATCCGCTTCGTTATCGCTTCGCAGTTTAGGCCTTAGAACAGCTTGAATTGGACAACGATTTTGGGCGAAAAATCATATTTTCTGGCTCATTTTCATCTTGGCGGCTACGTTAACAAACAAAATTGGCTCGGAAAACTCCCACGTTATTGTCAAGAAGCCAATGCATCCACAAAGAGTGACAGTTTGGTGCAGATTGTGGGGTGGTGGCATCAGTGACCCATTTTTCTTCGTAGGAACAACGTTTCGGTCAACGGTGGGCGTTACAGAGCCATGTAAACCTTTTTTTTTTACTGAAATTGAAGACATGGATTTGGACGACCTCTGGTTTATGCAGGATGGCGCGCCATGCCACAATCGATCTTTTGCGCACCAAATTCCCAAATCGTGTTATCAGCCGACTTGGCGATGTCAATTGGCCGCTTCGGAGCTACGTTTTGACCCCTTTGGGTTTTTTTTTTTTTTTGTGGAGAACCGTTAAGGACCGATGTTAGATTCAGAATCCATGCAAAACGCTCAAAACCATAAAGAATTATTAGTAGAATGAATGATTTTACAAGTTTTAGCTTGACATTGGTCGGCGAGTAGTTTGAAGTTAGACACAAACCTCTAAGAGCAGCGTACGTTTTTGAAATTATATAAAATGAATTAAAACATGAAAATAAAGGGTTTTCCAATGGGGACTTGATAGCTTTGAATTTATTTTGTGAACGCACCCTTTCACTAATCATCAAACTGTCATTGTCAATTTATTCAGTAAACTCAACATTTTCATCATGGTAAAGTACATGAATGAGCAACGTCTGCAAATTATAAAAATTTTCTACCGAAATTCGGAGTCGGTGACCGCAGCGTTAACTCCAATTTTCGGTCGTAATTCTCGCCCTAGTAGACAGGCAATAACAAGCTTAGTGCAAAAATTTGAGTCTACATATTCGTTGTGTGAAGTTGCCGTGTCAGTGAGATAACGGGTTGGTCGAAGTGTCGAAAATATCGCTGCCGTTCAGGCGTCCGTAGCAAACGATCCAAATCAGTCAATTCCACGGCGTTCTCAAGAATTGGGCATCGCTCAGACCACATTATGGCGTATTTTGCGTAAGGATCTTGGTTTACACCCATACAAGATCAAGCTTACTCAAGAATTGAAGCCGATGGACCATTTGAAGCGACGTACGTTCTCCGATTGTGCTCTGGAGAAGATGCGCCAAGATGATGAATTTCATCGCAAAATCATCTTCAGTGACGAAGCTAATTTTTGGCTCGATGGGTTCGTCAATAAGCAAAATATGCGTTATTGGTCGGGTGAAAATCCACATGTGCTTCATGAATCACCACTTCATCCACAAGAAATAACTGTTTGGTGCAGTTTGCATGCCGGCGGCGTTATTGGGCCATATTTTTTCGTCGACGATAACGATCGTCACGTTACTGTGAATGGCCAGCGTTATCGCGCCATGATTACCGATTATTTTTAGCCCGAATTCGAACATATGGACTTGGACGACATGTGGTTTCAACAGGATGGTGCCACAAGCCACACAGCACACGTTACAATCATTGAAGAGTAAGTTTGATGAGCGTGTTATCTCAAGAAATGGGCCAGTCGATTGGCCGCCTCGGTTGTGCGATTTAACGCCTCTAGATTATTTTCTTTGGGGCTACGTTAAGTCATTGGTTTATGCCAACAAGCCGACGACGTTGGAAGAGCTCAGGGCCAACATTGAACGCGAAATAGCGGCCGTTTTGGCCGAAATGTGTGGCCGAGTCATCGAAAATTGGGTCCAACGAATCGACCACTGAAAACATGCTCGCAGTGGCTATATGAACGAAGTCGAATTCCATTCATAAATGTTTTGATTGTACTTCAAGCCGATAATAAAGTTTTCGAAATATCTCAAATGGTTTGCGTTTTATTTAAAAAAAAGTTGTCAAGTCCTTTTTGGAAAACCCTTTATAAGTGTAACATTTACTTCCCTCCAGGATAGTGGTATGTAGCCCGAATCTAGACTGGATGAGAATAATACCAAAAGCCACGGTTCGAGAATGCCGTAAACACGTTGCATCTCTTCCGGGTAGATTTCGGAACCTGCAGATGTGTATTAAAGGAAGCTATTTATTGCCCATTGGAGTTTTCTTTTGCCTTTCTAACCTTTTCCAAGAAAAAAAAATAGTTACGTATACGCCTCGTAATACGTGAAATCGATGGCCATTTTGGACCTAAGGGCCAACGTCTGAAGTACAAAACTGGTGTAGTAAGCTTCCGCCTATTTAGACTTAACTTTCCGAGACATTTAAGGTGGTGTTTGCAGGAAAAATTTGGATCGTTAAGTGAACACTCTGAAGAGGCACGAAAGCTGAGGTGAAGAAAGCTGCCGTATTTTCACGTCTAACCTTTTCCTTGTTATTTTATATGCTGTTTCTATGGAAACAGGTATAGGTAAGGAAAAATGCCAAAAACCAAAAAAGTTACCTATACAACCCATATTGCGAGGAATCGGCCGCCACTCTGAACTTCGGGATCAACCTCTGAGGCAAAAAACCAAGAGGATGTTGAAATGACAATCTATTAATTTTGTCAACACCACAACAAAACTAAAATTTCAAAAATTGCTGCTCAAAGTGCAGCATCATATATCATTCTACATGCTCCAAGATTACTATCTTCATTTATAACAACTTATCAAGCCAAACAGGGTCATAAACAATTCCTAATCTTATATGATCACGATATCACTCACATTCCAAATCGCCTTCTAAGCGATGTCCACTTGTCAAAAGCTTTGCTGAGTCGCGTCAACAAGCGTTCTGACAACTTGTGTCAGGTAGTCATTCAAAGTTTGACTGCATGTATCTGTCAGGAATGTCTTCACTACATTGATTGCTTTAACTTTCCACATCCATCTTATGACAACCCTTCGTGACTACACGCCAACCCGTTCAATGGATGTCATTATGGCGAGAGCCCCTGTTGCTTTATGCAACTCTATCACTTAAGTGATGCACTGTGAAGAGGTAAAATAAAACCTTTATTGTATTTGCAAGTCATTTACACCGATGCACTAAAACGCCAATGACTCTGAGCAGAACCAGCAAAACTGGCCTCCCACTCCAGCATTTTCCTCTTTTTTTATGATTTTTAAATGTGCTTCTGGCTAAGCCATCGTATTAATCACGTTTTCATTCTACGTGACTGCAAGAAGCTTGCGTGTCGAAATGTTATTATTGTAATAGCTGATAACCCGTCTGAGTCTGATAGCGCTCATTAAAAACTGATTCGAGGTCGGTCGATAGCTGTCGGCTATGTAGGGCGTAATAAGGTGAAGTAATTACTATCACAGTCACACCTCTTAGCGCTGTCTTACAGATACCCCTGTCGCTAGACATCACACCAAAAGACTGGTTTTGAAATAGAACTCATTATCTTCCATTCCTACAGCGCTGGTATATCCGTCCAGTTGTTATCGACTCTACTCGCGAGCTGTTATCACTGTTCTTAAAAAAGACTGGAAAATAACTCAGATAACGTATTCTAGATGCGTTGAAGGGGGTCCAATGGAGACAGATAGGAAAATGGATGAAAATGAAAAATATCAACTGACGCGTGTCTAGTAAATATAATACATGAAACGCCCGGTGGAACTTTGGATTTGGTACGCTACTCCGTCTTGGAGTAAGTACTTAGAGCTGTAGACGACATAGTTGGCAGCCAACCTTTTGTTAACAACGATTGGGAGATGTTGAATTCGAGGTGGCTTAGTTCGAGATCAACGATTTTAGTATAGAAATTGGGGGTAACCCGGAGCTTAAATTTAGTTGTGATAATTTCGTTGTGTGTTCTCACACTGGGTATAAGCTCCCTAGTCGTCAGAATTTGAGCTTGAAAGATGCTCCAGTGAATAAGGAGATAGTGCGATTTGGAAACATTCGGTTGGGTGTTCTATCAAGATTGGTGCAGATCAGAAGTTCAAATACTGAGATAAGTGTATAAGTTTCCGACACTGCGCCCTGCTCCTACAGACGTTAGTGGGAGTAGAGTAGTTTATGCTAATCGAGGTCAAATTCGCAGGCAGACGAAACAGAATGCTGCAGTGGTCATTCGCTCTTGGTCTTACATGACCACCAGAAGGAACTTTTTACATGGGGAAAGGCCTTAATTGCTTTAAGTATGCAGCGCTGAAGTAATTTTCAAAATGTGAAGTTCGTGATTTAGCCTAAACAAGTGTGCATTTATCATCTCCATTGGTCCATTATTACGGGAAGGAGGTATTTCTTGATAGAAAGCTATAGTTATAGAGATATGGATGTTTGAATTTTGAGGGTAATTTCTGCATTGGGACAGACAATAACTACATATGTATGTAACACGAGATATGGGGAGCAGGCACAGAAAGCTGCACTAACTTCCCTTATCCATTTGCTTAACTACTCTTTCGGACTTCAAATGACACATGAACGGGTATCAACTTCACGTCGTTGCGTCTGATAAACTGAAGACCCGGCCCATAGAATCCGTTGATCCGTCACTACGTTGATAGAATATACACATTCTTATGGGAGGTGGCCCATAGCCGACGAATGTATGAACTTCAAACGGACAAAGTAGAGCTACTTTCTACTTTTCGCTCCGCTGAGAGCTCATACATTCACATATTGGAGCTTACACATTTACATTCTGAGGTTCACGCATGCACGAATTGAGAGGAAGCACGTTCATTGGTGGATGCATTGGGAGAATGCTTAGGAGCTCTCTCGTACTGAGAGAAACTTCAAATTCGGTTGACATTCAAAGTACGATTCGGTTGGTGAGGGTCGTTTAGTGTGCGAAAAGTGAACATTATTCTCGAAAAAAAAATGTTATAAAATGATCGAGGAAGAACTGATTGAGGCGATCAAAGACCATCCGTGCCATCCATTTTATAACTCAGATGAACGCACTCCATCAATTAATAAATGTCATCGACAATTGTCAACGGACTGACGGATTCTATGGGCCGATGCTTGCCTGCTCTATCCGCCAACACGTTTTCACTCAGTTGAGATCAACGGAGTGATGGATCAACGGATTCTATGAGCCGGGGCCTTGGGGATGACAACGCACTGAAACTTTGACAGTAGTTAGTTCATTTTTTTATAGCAAGCGTATATAAGGATCTTTCTTAGCTCGTGTTTAGTTTTTGTTCTCTTGACAATGGAATACAAACTTGATAGAGTCATTGCCCTTTTTTTCGGCTAGAAAATCACAAACGGGTATTGTTCGTTAACTCGACCCTTTCAAAGGGAATGATATGTTTGCGTATCGCATCGCAGAGTACAACGAAATTGGTAGCATTTCAAAAAGCTTTGGAGGTGGTCCGAAAAGGACAGCGACATCGTCAAGAGTGATTCGGAATGTGAAGGCCAAATTGAAAGAAATCCTCGAAATAGAGAAAGAAAAATGGCTTTTGAGCTTAACATATCCGGAGAACGGATACAACAAATTTTGAAAAATGAACTCGGACTCAGGGTCTTAAAGTTCCAAAAAATGTATGAGTTTGAGTGGGAAGAGCAAATGAGTTGATCCGCTTGCATGCAAGTGGCCCATTGCCAAATATCATCTTGTCTAATGAAACACCGTTTGTCATTAAGCATTATGTCAACAAGCAAGATGACTAAATTTATTTGCTTGGTAGCACCACAGTTTTTTATTGTTTTGGAACAAAGTGACGATGGTCGATTTCCGCTCACATTTTTGAAATGTGGTCTTAAGATAAACGTGATCGTTCATCCTGAAACAGTCTTGAAAACTGTGTCGATGTCAAAAACTCTGGACACGTTAACAGGTCACTAATTAGTAGTAGTTGATGCCAGCCACCTTGTACATTGGAGGAGCCAGGGAGAGCCATGTTGTTTCTGAGTGGAAATTTAAATGACAATATCTTGGTCTGGGTGGTAAACCGGAAATCGTTTTCTTTTGGATTTAAACTTAAGTCACATTTATGATTCCACTTACCACACCTAATACCAACATATTTAGTTCTCGCTTGCTTTTTAAATCGACTCCAAGTCAGAGAGCTATTAGCCTGGATGGTAAGAGACTATTTCACTCTCACATATCGATAAAATAGTGCTGAGGTACAATCAGATGCGCGGATTGCTTAAGTGAAATTATCGGTTTTCTAATAGGTGTATAAATATGAAATGTCTACTTTATACGAGGGGTGATCCAAAAGTAATGGTAATAAGTTATTTCCAGTTCGCATAAAAATCTAAAAAATATTTTGTTTGTTTATATAACCACTACGAGTAGGTAGACGTGGGAAATCATATAAATAGACTACAAGGTACTTTCATTTGAATACGAACCGTCGAAGGGAACATCAAAATGGGGAAAAATCTAATTCGAGCTATCATCGAGTACATCTGCTTGAAAAGATTGCCTTTCTCGATATTCCACAGGAGCACGCTGGACTAAAGAGTTTAAGCTTAGCAGAACATCCACTGAAGATGAACATCGTGAAGGACGCCTCACTGAAAACGTGAAAATGTTGTGTTGTCATCAGGCATATAGCTGAGGTGACAGGGATCTAAAAGCGTTGAAAGAATCCTTGCGAACGAATTGAACCTGAAAAAGGTTTCTGCGCGCTGGGTGCCGAGAATGTTCCAAGCAGAGCACGAAATGTTTTTGTTAGTTACGTAACGATAGAGGAGATTTGGATCTACCATTTTGATCCTGAAACCAAAAAATTATCGATAACTTGAAAGCGAACCTCCTTACATCCAAAGAAATTCAAAGTAGGAAAGATTATGAAACCGTTATTTGGGACGCTGAAGGAATAATTATGGAGGAATATTTGGAGAAGGGAGCCACTACGAGGGTGGTCGGATAAGTACTTAGCCTCACCGCCAGATGGCGCCAGTATCGCAAGAGCAACTTACTATCGTGTTGTACATTCTAGCTACTGTCGGATCAGCCGGATCGGACTCGTAGTTTTGTTTTGACCGCGTGTGGAAGCGGGAGTGTCCGCGGATTTTAGAAAAATGGAAAAAAAGCAATATTGGTCGGTGCTTCGATTCTTGTTTTTGGAAGGGAAATCGCGCAGCGCAATCAAAGAGCGTTTGGATGCTGTGTACGGTGACTCTTTTCCTTCGATGGTGACCATCACAACGTGGTCGCACGTCGGTTTTTGATGAGCCACGTCCAGGTGCCCCGAAAACGGCTACCACGGAGGATAACCTGACAAAAATCAACGATCTCGTATTGGCAGACCGCCGATTGAAGGTGCGCGAGATAGCTGAGACAGTAGGCATTTCAAAAGGTCGCGTGAGTCATATCCTGCATGAAATGTTGGGCATGAGAAAGCTGTCGGCGCGATGGGTGCCGCGTTTGCTCACTCCGGACAACAAGCGCAACCGTGGGACCACTTCAGAGCAGTGTTTGATGCTGTTTAAGCGCAATCCGATGGAGTTTCTGCGTCGTTTCGTGACAATCGACGAAAGATGGATCCACTGGTACACACCAGAGACCAAGAAACAGTCGAAACAGTGGACTTCACCCCGCGAACGTGCTCCGAAGAAAGCGAAGGCTGTCCCATCATTCAGAAGGTGTGATCCACATCGACTACCTGGAGAAGGGCAAAACGGTCACATGGCTGTACTATGCCAAATTATTGGGCCGATTCGACGCCGAATTGAAGAAAAAACGGCCCCACATGGCGAAGAAAAAAGTGCTCTTCAACCAAGATAACGCACCGGCTCACACTCCGCCCTCACCACGGCCAAATTCCACCGTATTCTCCAGATTTGGCCCCGTGCGACTTCTTTTTGTTTCCAAACTTGAAAAGTCACTCGGCGGGCAGAAATTTCGGTCGAATGAGGTAGTCATCGCTGCCACGGAGGCCTACTTTTGCAGACCTCGAGGAAACGTATTTTTCAGACGGGTTAAAGAAGTTGAAGCATCGCTGGGTCAAGTATATCGAGCTAAGAGGAGACTATATTGAAAAATAAATCGCCATTTCTCCAAAATGTTTGTTTTTCTTTTGTAGGCTAAGTACTTATCGGATCACCCTCGTATGTCCAGATCTTACTGGACACACCAAATAAAAAAAAGGGCCAAACTGCTCACTGATGCGTCAAGACAACCTACCGGCTTACAGAGCTACGTTTGCGATAACTGCCATTCAAGATACGGGATTGGAACTGCTCAAACCCTCGCCCTATATGCCAGATTTTGGGAGGGCCAAGACAAAGAATTCTTTCCTAAGTGAATCCTGGGTTTAGAAAAAAAGATCGGTTAAATGCATTAACTTGTTGGGAGACTATGTAAATATCATTATCGTATCATTTTTTAACTATAATCATCGCGTTTTATTTACATTATCATTACTTTTGGATCATTCCTCGTATGGTAAGTGCCATTATAACAAATACGGTATTTTGGACGGTAAACATTATTATTCAATTCGTGGTCCGAATTTCACATTCATGTTTGAATCACATACGTTAAACCGAACTGTCATCTGAGACTGGATATGTTTAGTTTAAAATTCACCATTTTTTAATATAAAACGTTTAGCAACCGCTGAAAATTTTGAAATTGTGAAAACTTACTGCGAAAATAGTGATTCTATAGTAGGCACGTTTAGCGCATTACGAGCAGCGTATGGTTGACATAATCGTCCATCTAGCGTACTATGGGCAAAACTGAAAAAAAATAGAAACTGGGTCTGTTTCAGAAGTTTTAAGCCCGAAATATAATGTGAAAATACAACTGCCATTAGTGAAAGTGTTGAGGAATATCCAAATCTATCGATATTCCGGACCACGGCATTTGTACTTGTCTCACGGCCCATAATGACATATTTTGTAGTTCGACTTGCATCCACATCCTCGAAGTGTTAAACTCCCTCAAGACCGAATGCGTATAGTATATGTCATTTGGGTACTTGACCACCTACGAATGGATGACCAATTTTCACACAACGCCTCCGTCATGAGTGTGTTGGTTTTTAAGTCCATTCTTATACTGTCCTCCCATCTACGGCACGGCCTATTAATATTGTGACTGTTCGTCCACTATTCATTCGTTTTACGTATCCTGTCCATGTTATGATTTTATTGCTTGAAAAATGCTTGTGTAACTTTCTTCGCCTTTCTTCGTCCTATTTTCCGCAACAGATTCACCTTAAGATCGTATTTTCAAAGACCCGAAATATATTTTCTGCTTTCTTAGTCATAACCCAAGTTCCATATCCGTAACTAAAGTGGCAATATTATGGTTTTATAAACTCGAATCCTGACATTGCAGGACAAAAGCGTTGTTTTGAAACATCTTCATCGCGAAGAAGCACTTCGCCTTTAACTTATTTCGATCTTTATGTCGTTTTTGGCAGTCATTACGGTTCCCAGATTTTCAAATTGGTTCACAGTTAGGTGGCAGATCGACCTAAGCTGGTTAGTGATTATATGTATATTTGGTTTTCTCACTTTCAACTTCTAAACATACTTCCTGTCCTGCGATTATTAGACTTTCTGCGTTTCTCTTAACTGCTTCGTCACTTATCGTAAGCTAGAGCAGATGTGATTCTATGAAGGGTTATTCCCCATCATTTTCCTGAAGGGATCTCATTACGTGTTCCAGCACCAAATTCGGTGTCAGAGTCGGGTGTCATTCTGAACCTAAGGGCCAGTCTCTTGGACGCAAAAATTATGCAAAAATCTTGCGTCGATCCAGGTCTAACCTTCCCGAGGACATTTTATATGGTGTTTGCGAGAAAACCTTGGTTCAGGAAGTCAGAAAGTCAAGACGTACCAAAAGACTAAAAGGGTAACGCCTCGTAGTACAAGACGTTGGAGATCACTTTGAACCTAACAGCCATCTCTAAAGCACAAAAATGGTGCATAGTCCCTATATTTAGGTCTAAACTTTTCCTATAAAATCCAAAAAATCTCCTATAAAATCTCTTAATACGTGGAATCGGCAACTACTCTTATCCTTGGAGCCAACCTTTGAGGCACGAAAATGGTGGAAGAAAGCTGCCGTCTATTCAGGTCTAACCTTCCTGAGGTCATTCCATATGCTGCTTGCAGGAACCTTGGTTCGGTAAGTCAGAAGGGGCGGAGATGCCAAAAGACTAAAAAGGTTACGTATACGCCCTATAGTACGTGGAGTTAGAGGCTACTCTGAATCTAGCAACCAACTTCTGAGGCCTGAAAATGGGATCTCGTTACGTGTTCCAGCACCAAATTAAAAAGAAGTGGTGATAAGACGTCTCCTTGTTTTATCCTGCATGTATCACCTTTCAGATAAGGAGTTTCGTCCTTAACTTGTCTTTTATTTCCCTTTAGGCTTTTCGAAAGTATCTTGTATGACACTCTAAATTTCCACTGCAAATCTCTAATCTCCTGTAAACATGGCTATCCAACAAGAGGTGTCATTTTAGATCAATGGAAAAATTCAATATTTGTACCACAAACTTTGTCGAACTTGTGTCCTTTACACTCTCAGCATTAGAGAATGGAAATGAGGTCAACGTCATTTCAACTGATTTCAGTGAAGCTTTCGACAAATTCTCCCACAAACTAATACTCTTCAAACTGCCTTCCCTTGGCCTTGAACCCACTGCGTTGAAGTGAATATCTTCTTATTTAAAAAAACGTTACTACAATGTTCATTTTAGATCTGCGTTTTCCAACCTTTTCATATCTTCTTCCGGCGTTCCCAAAGGCAGCCACCTAGGTCTACCTCTTTTTATTTTTACCATTTACGATATTGAGCTTGTCATCAAACATTCCCACCTCTCACTGTACGCCGACGACACCGAGTTCCTCAAGATCATTTCCTCGCAACAAGATTCTTATTCAATCGGATCTCAACAGCTTTGCCGTCTGGTGCTCCAAAAATTGCTTGGAGCTTAACATTTCCAAATGTCCTATCTCCTCCGTTCAGGTTATCCGCGATCTTGGCATACTATTTGAACAAGATCTCAATTTTCGCGCACATATCGACGATATAATTTTTAAAGCTAACTCTGCAATCGATTTCGTGAAGCGTTAATTTAAAGAATTCTTCAATACCTACGTGACTCGATCACTTTATATTACCTTTGTTCGCCCCCTTCTCGAATACGCATCTCAAGTGTCGTCCCCTTATCAACAAACCTACATATGTATCTAGAATCGAAAGCATCCAACACCGGTTCCTTCGTTTCGCTCTTCGAGGTCTGCCCTGGAACAATCCTTTGTTCTTACCTATCAAGACCGTCTTAAAATAATCAACTTGAGTACGTTGGAGGAAAGAAGACGAGTATCTGACCTCTTCATTCATAGACTTCTAACATGTACCATTGACTGCGCCACCCTTTATAACTGCGTATCTCTAAACACTAACCCTCGGAATACACGCAATCCTCGTCTCTTCTATCTATCTACCCCCCGCACCTTATACGGCTCCAATGAACCCATTTCCCGTATGCTGGCAAGTGCTAATTCGAATATTAACTTCGATATAAACCTCAGCACTCCATGCCTAAAACTCCGTCTTCTCAATAGCCTCCCCACCTTCCAGT
Organism: Merodon equestris; assembly: GCA_958301585.1. Classification (NCBI taxonomy): domain Eukaryota; kingdom Metazoa; phylum Arthropoda; class Insecta; order Diptera; family Syrphidae; genus Merodon; species Merodon equestris. The sequence continues at coordinate 19,224,126 of OY284414.1, forward strand.
CTTAGTTTCTAAGGTTCGCGCCCCCTCACCATACTCCTTAGTTATTAAATTAGATGAAGTTTAGCTTTAATTAAGTTCAATAAAATTTTCAGGATTCCCACCTTACAAGGACATTAAATATTTTCGATCGGCGTATAGAGTCATACGCCTTTTTAGAATCTACGGATCGTTGGTGGACTGTTTTATGTTTCTTTCAATTTATTTAATTTTTATGACATTAAATTGATGATATGGATGTAAAAGTCACGTGGTTTCAAAAAGACGGTGCTACACAACAAGACCCGTTTTAGTTTTCTTCTTCTTTTCCTTTTTTTCCGGCGTCGTTATGGTAGAAGTGTAGGACCATAACCTTCCCAATTAACTGCATTCCTACTGGTCCGCTTGTGGGGTCCGCCGGTTTGACCTCAGAAAGTAGCGGCAGGCTTCCCGGTTTGGGATTACTTCATCGCTGAGGCCAATCAAATGCTGGTGTTTTTGAATTTGTTTGCACCAATTGTTTTTCGGCCTGCCTTTTTTGCGTGTTGAAATTGGAACGTTGACTGATATTGCCTTTTGGACGGGGTTCAAAGGATCTCTCCTTTGAACATGGCAATACCAACTGAGTCGGTCGCGCTCTATCTTTCTTGTGATGGTTTCTTTTAGGTGGAGGCTTCCTCGGATCTTTGAACTTCTAATTCTGTCACGCTTTGTTACTCCCGCTGTCATGCGAAGCATCTTCATCTCAGCTGCCATTAATTTGCTCTCATACTTTTTGTGCATTGTCCAGCCTTGTGAACCGTATGTGAGCGCCGGACGTACAACTGAAGTGTAGAGCCCTTCCCTTCAGCTTAGGGGGCATTTTTCGATCACAGAAGATGGCGGAGTTATCCCGCCACTTCATCCACCCTACGCTTACGCGATGGTTGATGTCGTCATCACAAGTTGCTTCTTTATTAATCATAGATCCCAGATATTTAAACTTTTCACACTTGTGAAGCACTCTTCCATTCAAGTAAATGTCTGGAATAGGCTGATGAGGGTCAGAGAACGGGCAGCACAGATACTCTGTCTTCTTTGAACTAATACGATACCCGTGTCCCTCAAAAATGTCCACCCACACATCAAGTGCTCGTTGTAGGGACGCCTGATCATCACTTATAATGGCTCCAACGTCAGCAAAGAATAGCTGGTGCACATTGGGGTCCGTCACTTTTCCAAGCAAGCAATCAAGGACTGCTATAAAGAGCAGTGGACTGAGGACGCTCCCTTGGTGTACACCGACTTTGATTGCGAACTCTTCGGTGACTCCTGCGATGCATCTTACTCTTGTCGTTGCTCTCTTGTACATGTCCATGATCACTCGCACGTAGGTTTCTGGAACTCCTTTTTGTCTTAGCGCTACCCATAAAAGATCTCTTGGTTGCCGGTCAAAGGCCTTCTCGAAATCAACCAACACCATATGCAAGTCCTTTGAAGAATCACGATGCTTTTCCATCATGATCCTTATACTTTGGATTGCATCTGTTGTTGATTTACCCGAGACAAACCCGCACTGGTCATCAGATAGTCGTATTATTTTCCGCAGTCGGCTATCTAATACCCGTTCAACGATCTTCATGGTGTGCGACATCAGCTTGACAGAACGGTAGTTATCACAATTTCGCGTATCACACTTTCCTTTGTGCAAAGGAAGAAGATAGCTTTCCCTCCATTGATTAGGCATAGTGTCGCCTCTCATAAGTTTGGAGATAAGAACCATGAGCCATCTAGACCCGATGTCTCCCATCTTTTTCCATAATTCAGAGGGTATCCCGTCCGGCCCAACAGCTTTTCTTTTCTTGGAGTTTTTAACCGCGTACCGAACTTCTTCGACTGTGATGTCGGATATTTCGGCATGGTTCGGGGCGGCTCTTGGAAAGTACACTCGGGGAACTGTTCGTTCAGAAGTTCCTCGCAATACTGTCGCCATCTGTGGAGAATTTTTTCGTCTTCCACAAGGAGTTGGCCTTCAGCATTGTCAATAAACTTTGGGAAACGAATCTCCTGAGCATTTCTTCTTCTCTGGGCGGCTATCTTAAAGATATTTGCTCCTTTGTTCAAATTGCTTTGTCGAAGCTCCTGGGTAGCCTGGTGCCTGTCAGACGCGGAAGACGATATTTCTTCCAACTCCTGATAGAGGCCTTCCATGCTTTTCGCTTTGAATTCGGCGCACTTTTTCTTCGCGATACCTTTGCAACATCTATATACATTTTCACGGCGAGCTTTTTCCTCTCTATTAGTAGAAGAGCACTTTGACCAAGCTTGGAAAGCCATTTTCTTTTCGTGTATCACTGCTTTGGCTTCGTCTGTCAACCACCAGGTTTCTTTTGCGTGTTGGCAGGGGCCTTTAGATGTTCCGAGCAGTGATTTGGCTTTCTCCAGGCCAGATTGATGTAGGGAATCCCACATGTCTTGTGCTCTGCACTCCTCATTACCGACCTCATCGATTATGGAAGAGAAGTAGTTTTTCATGTTGGTAATAAAAGCCTCGCCTTTTCCTTTATCCAGCTTATACCACTTGATTCTCTCAGACACCTTCGTTTGCTGCTTTGACTTCTTACTCGCCTCCATAAAAAATTCAGTCAGGAGGAGACGGTGTTGAGGGGCGATCGCGTCTCCCAGGATCACTTTGCAATCTTTAACTCGTCGCTTCATGAAACTGGATACCAAATGATAGTCTATTTGAGTTTCATTTCCGCCGCTGCTATAAGTGATCAGGTGCCGGGTTTGTTTGACGAACATGGTATTTAGCACTATAAGACCGTACGACTTGCACATGTTCAGGATATCTTCACCTGAAGAGTTCCTGGTGCAGTATCCCAACCCTCCATGGTAGTCTTCATAGTCTTCGCTTGTCTTCCCGACATGTCCGTTTAAATCTCCCCCAACAAACAAAAGCTCTTCCTTTGGGATGATTTTGACAAGGTTGTGGAAATCTAGCCAGAATGCATGTTTTTCTTTTTGTTCGCATCCGACGATGTTCCACACCTCACCATGCATCACCAATTTGAGAGCCATCAAACGGTCACTGGACTTTGAAATGGTTAAGACGTTGCCAAGTAGCTCTGCGGCATGGATGATGGCGATTCCGTTTTTTCCTTGTTCCAATCCATAGTAAAACATCTTGTAGGCTTTTGTTTTAACGTCCAAGAAACGTGCCCGATTACCGGTGTTTCGCCATTTCGCCTCTTGTACGCACAGGATGTCTACTCGCCTTCTAACCATCATTCTTCAAGCTCATAGCGGCGACCACTCATGCTTCCAACATTCCAACTCGCGACTCTTAAGTGTGGCTTACGCCGTTGCATTACTTTGCTATCCCCCGGAAATCCTATAGCTCTGACCCGAGCATTGCTGCTCGTCCCAGGATCACGACCATTAGTAGTACCTGGCGGGGTAGTGCTTTTCCTTTTAGCGTTCTATCCAATCATAATGCTACGGTTTGACCGTTTTCTTCCCCTCCTTTTTTTGACACGGGCATGCTCCAGATTTTTTTTTTTTTTTGTTTGATCTTACTCTTACAACACCGGTGACCTCCAGTCGTGTCAACCCACTGATTTGCATGCACACTTGTGGGGCAGTTTAATGGTGGTATATGTGTCCCTAGGCTCACCTTGGTGTTTTCTAAATTGCCTAGATTTTTGTTTACCTTTGTTTTAGTCGCCTTTTACGACAAGCGAGAGGTATCGCTGCAGGGATATTCTTAACCCGTCCCTGCACAGGTAAAGACCCGTTTTGGTTTTATTGCAGAAAAATTTCGACGAGTTAATTCCAGTGATGTGATCGTGTGATCAAGATCATGTAATTTGTCGTCGATCGTGTTTGCGAAAACGAATACTCGTCAAGTTACAGCAGAGTTATTGCCTTCTGAGGATAGAATCATGCAAGAACTCACCTTTTGTCTAATCCGCTAGGCAAAAATGCTTACAACTAGCTTAAATATCTTATCTTATTTATAAAAATCTTACTGGCCTTATATGGGCACTCTAAAATAGACGGAATAACTTCAACTATACCTTTCGGCCTCAAGAAAAAAATTCAAATAATTAAAATAAAGGATAATTTAAGCTAAGAAAATGTTTTTAAAAAAACCTAATATCAAAAATGTTATACTCCATTCATAATGGTATGATCCCAGCAATTGACTGAATTAAAAATCTGATCAAAACCTAAATTATTGATGTACTTTACTTAAAGTTACTTTTAGGAACTATTAAATGGATCACCCTATATAAATAACTTTTTTTTTCTTTTTAAAAATGATGAATTTAATGCCAAAAAAGGACCATTTGCAGGCAGTTTCATGACATAATTTTTCCTTAAGGGAAAACGCTACTAAATATCATAGATTTTTAATGGAAATTTATAGTGAACATGCTCCAACTCAAAGGACTTCTGAATGTTGGTTTGTGGTGATGTTGGCATCAACAACAGCGAACGTGGAAGGCCGGGAAAAAAAAACTCAAAAATGCAGAATCGCAAGCATTGTTATATGAGGACTTGATTCAAACACAAGAGCAACTCGCAGAAACATTGTAGCCTAGTCATGCAATTGTTTCCAAGCGATTAAAAGTCTTGGGTTAAACACAAAAGTAAGGAAAAGGGCTTCATGTCAACTGATAGTAGGAAATATAGAAAGGCGAAAAATCATTTCGGAAGCGTTGTTAGTTGGCACAACAGAAAAGGTGTTCTGCAATTTTTCCCGGCAGTGGACAGTGGATCAGCCCAAGCGCAAAAAACAGTGTATGGTGTATGGTGTAGAATGAACTGCTTAGACCTGGTGGAATGATACATGGATATTGCTCGTTTACATTTATTGCGAAGCAAGTAAAAAGATTTTTAGCAAATATAAACTGGGAAGCTCAGTCCCTACCGCCTTACTCATGAGACTTGATTCCTTCTGGATTCAACTTATTTCAATCGATGCAACACGGAGTTTGAATAAAGCACTTTCATTCTTACGAAGATGTGAAAAATGGGCTTGATGAATGGTCGGCGTCGAAAGGCGAGTAAAGGGTTTTGGCACGAAATCAATTGCAAGACAGATGGGAAGAACTAATATGGATAATCCTTTGCAATTCAGCCATATATAGATACTAGTACCTAGATAAATCCTTGGTTAAACAAGATCATTTACAAGGAAATGTTAGTTAATTTCACTTCATGTTAGGCGTTCCAAGCTGAGATGAAGAAGTTCTTACACTCAGTCCAAAAACATTCATCTCTCAATCATACCCAATTCGTCATCCAAGTGCATCGGAACTTTCCAAAATGTATTAAAAAAAACTCTTGCCCATTGATCAAAACACTTCATTCGTCACAATTCCTGTTTAGATTCCACTCAATCATCAAGCCCACTCACGATAACGACACTAAACAAAACTGAACACAACATATTAATCAATCGCTTGACACGCTATCACTGCTCTGTCAATGAGTATGCCACATCTATCTATTGACTCGAATCAAATAAGTTACAGAAAAACAGACTAATCCAGATCTGCATTGAAATGTTCCTTCTGCGGCTCCGGAAAATCCCACTATGCAATTGAAAGCCACACCGCTCCCGACCACGTGCAGCGACAATTCTTTTGACAAAACAATTTATTTCAACACGTCATCAAAGCGTTTCCGAAGCCACGAGTCAGCGACAGACGACCGGCAAATTAAATAAACCATTTTATGCAATCAAATCAGGCAATGGGATCACAAGTGTCCCCGGAGTGCTCTCTGTCTCCGTGTCGCGGTGTCATCGTCGGCTGGTTCCTAATTGATTCTGTTCGAGACCACTGAACTCTATCACCCGGCTGAATTGGAATTGGCACGGAGAAGAGGCAGGGAATTAGAAAACAGAATTAGTGTGACATAAGACCGGCTACCTTGTTGACATGTGTAGGGCCCTCTGCTGTCACTAAATTGACAAGTGCCCCCCTTAAGTAATGTGCCTTACCTAAGGCCGAGCCTCGAGTTGACTAATTACTATCATTAGTTCGACTATATTTGTTGTTATAATTCCGCTGTCATTTGATAATAATTTACTATCAGTAACGAGGTAAGCTTCATTTGGAGTACTTTAAGCCAGTTTCGGTGGAAAGTTGTGACAGTCAAGTGACAGCGAACGAGAACGTATGGGATGTAAGTGATAAAGATGTGATGCAGGGGAGATCTATGCTTGGGTAAGCATTCAGTCAAGGTCGGCTCTTATCAACACGCGATAAGGAGCAAGAAAAATATAAACGTTTCAACTTACACGCAGGTGCCAGGAAAACAATCTGCGTCGAGGTTTTAGTTTTGGATCTGGATGTATTTATGTGTCATGACACCAAGCCTACAAAACGTAAAGACAATTAAAGAGTCGAAATCACATGTGTTTGCAATAAATCATTTTGAAGCCATAATAGAGACCGGTTCTCTGCAAGGGTTAAAATCTAATTGTAAGACCTTCGACTCCAGTAGCTGGAGCTACTGTCATCACAAACTACTACTACTAATGTCATCACAAATGTCTCAGTTGAATTGAATACTAATACGCGTATTTCCGTTCCAGTTGACAGGGCAATAGTATCAACATAAACTTTGTAGCATTAGACACATATTCTGCTCGCTTTCAAGGTTTTTTTTTATAACTCATTTATGCAACTTTAGAGTGTCAAGACACAGCGGGAAACTGGGAGGAAAATGTGAGATGTCTATAGAATGCAACGAGCTTGAAACATAGAGCTTGGCGAAGCATTCCATAATCTTGTGGTATGCACGTCCGGTTGATTGAACGGAAGAAGGGTTGGAATAGAATACTCTTCGGACAGGAGCAGTGGTTATTATTCGCTTTACACGGCCCAGCCACCCTAGTCTTGGATCCGGCTGACTAGGTCGATGTCCACAGAGAGTAAAGTGCTATCCGTTTCGCCGTTGCGGTGCTTCTTTAGTTTCGCTGAATGCTTTTAATCTTGTCAATGTCAACTGTGTCGGCAAACAACTATGCCGAATTGAACAAAATCGTGTCCTTCGCATAAGCCAATGAGTTCCACTCGGTTTTTGAAGATGATCACATGATAGGCGCCGGTCTGTCTGGTTTTATTTTTTAACATCAATGAGCTCGGTTGATTCGTTACTAACCTAACCTACTAAGCAAAGGGCATTCTCCATTGTCGTCCTGCATCAGTAGCACTAAAGTCGACAAAACGGTGGTGTGTATCGACCTAAAGATTTGTAGTCATCTTCAAGATATTTAGAGAATATTTAGTCTAACTTGGTATGATAGTTCATGGACGATTTCACCTGTTCACCCAGCACGAGATTTCAATGTTCGGGGACGCTTTCTTTTTTTTTCTCTTTTGGCACACCTTTTAACCGCCATTCCTATAATTCATGCTTAACCCTTATTTTCTGCCCGTAGAGCTCTTATCCGTCGATGCAGCGCAACCATTTATACATTCTAATTCTCTACCAGGGAAAGTATTATATGTGCCATACTCGCCCTCAAACCAGCGGTTTCTTTAAAGAACTGGCTTAAAACCGAACGCATTAGAGGCGGTATTCCTGATGATGATATGATCGGTAAAAGCCTTGGCGATCTTTTGGGACTCCATCTTTCCGACGACGAATTTCATTCATCTCTCTACCTGTGATAAGTCCTTTTACATGTTGGCTTCTCAAAAAGTTCGGACATCCAGGATGCTAAAAGAGTGATGAGGTAAAGTGGATATGATCAATTTGGTTAATCAGGAGACTCCCAGGATACCTTAAGGATGTAGAGATGTGTAAATCATGGATGTTCTGTCACAAAGTCCACAAGTCTGAATCCGTTTTCTAATGGGAGGTGTTGTACACTATGTATTCCTGCAGTTGGGTTTAAAGCTGTCCACCTTATTCAGTTTAGCATTTCAAGAATGTTTACCGTCGTTTACCCTACGATTGCAGTGGGGTGCGTTTGTCACGCTTTGCCATTTCCCGCGGCAAAAATGCCGAGATTAAAAATCTTCTACAGTTTCTATAAAGTGTAAGTTACAACCAGTCAGCATTGATCTCGAAAGCGACGTCTTTAAGGACAACTTTTTCGTGATCGAGGATCATCAGGAGAAACTTGTAAACAGTGTTTCAGAAAGTGTATAAATTAAATAGCAGCATTCGACCGAACCATGATCTACTTCATCGCTTCTACCTTTTACCTAAATACTATCGACCCTTGGAGATCCCAGAACATTGGTTTTAATAGTAGCGATTTCATGGCAAATAGGGGCTTAGTCCCTAGCCCCTGTTTATATTGACGGAGGATCTCCATATGATCAAGAAAAAAAAAAGTCGCGGGACCGACGGTATATCCAGTGTTGAGCTCAGGTAATTCCCACCCAAGGACTAAACATGTCTATAACCCGAAAAATCCCTGGTCAATAGGTCTCCTTCCGAATGGGGGAAGGTTTTCGAAAATGTCTAAATGGGACGATGACAATAAAATCATTTTGGAAAAGAGATTCGGTTTCAAAGCGGGGCATAACAGTCTACGTGCGAAGAACTTATGCACGGTCACCTACCTCACTGACTGGCTGGTCTTTTCAGTTTTGGAAGAGAAAAAAGTCACAGGGGCTTATGACCAGAGCTGTATGACCTTCCGGCAAGGCGTTAAGGGCGGGCCCCATCATTAACATCTCCTCGGCCTCCTGTGAACAGCTTATACCTCTTATAGTTAAACTTTTTTTTTTGTTCAGAGTATACTCACCAAAGGTCACAGTCAATATTTCAAGTTCATTGGAGCACTTAATTTTATTTTTCAAACAGATTCTTTGATCCAGATTTTTAAAGCAAAAAAATCGTCATGTACACCAAGGCACGCGTAACCTTTATATTATTGATCGAGCGGAGCGTAGCGGAGCGAGAGCAATCACCCACTTTTTGGCTCACTCTATTTGGGGAATATAGTGCTCCGAAAACGATTTCGGACTAATCTTGTACGCACTAAATGTAGATATCGGCTATAACCACACATGTGTGCAGCATGTCATTCGATAGATCTAGGTCTGTAGATGAGCCATAAATTATCAAATGAAATTGTTTGATTGAAAAATAGTGAGAAATAACGAAGTAAAGTTTAGAAAAGTTGCCATAGATTTTTGCAGGCACGTGCAATCAAAATTTGAAATTATCGATAAATTCGAATACCTGAATACCTTTTTCATCTGATTTTGACATTCCTTAACATTTTGGACACATTTTAATACGTTTGATAAATCAAATGCCCGCAATTACGAGGTAAGTCACTTGATTGAGTAACTTTTAACACTAACACTTAAAATAACAGGAGAGCCGGACGTCCTTCTAGCCAGAGACATGCTTCTCTCACGAGAAGACGGCAAAGAATTGCGAATGCAACAAGGGTAGCAGCACTTCGAACGACTCAAGAGCCCGATCAATCCACCAGTCATCATCTGCATTCAATTCCCACATGCCTCCAAGAACTAGGCAACAATTTACAGTACAACTACTGCGGCACATGTAAAGAACGCTGGCTGAGCATGACCATGGCTCGGAATGATCTTTGTTCCAGATGTTCGAGACAGCCGATAAAGTTCTCTGCAGCTAATGACATGGATCCTGGTGAAGTTCCCGATGCACTCAAGGACCTTAATGACACTGAAGAGCAACTGATCGGTCGTGTCAAGGCCATTTGCTCGATAACCAAACTCAAAGGCGGTGGACAGTATAGTTACTCGGGAAGTGTCATCAATTTTGTTCAAGATACCAATGAGTTTGCTAAACGCCTTCCTCACCATCCAAGTACTGCATCTACAATGTTGATTGCCAAAGGAACACATAAAGACAGATTTAAAGTATCAGTTCCAAGGATCAGGACTGCATTGCTGTGGCTAAAAGTAAACAATCCGTATTACGCAGATGTTGAAATTGCTGAAGACGTTTTAACAGCCATGGAAGGTGTTGGTGGCGATATTGGTGATTTGCTTCCACAGATTGATTTAGATTTAAACACAGCTCAAGATGACTTCATACACGAATCTGGTGTAGCTTCGCATGTGAACATACCTCAGGAAACATTGATCAGAGCTGCTCTCAACGCAAATCAACCAATCGAACAACCAATGCTGAGTAACGAACCCATCAATGAATACACTACAAACGGTTATGTAGTCATGGCCTTTCCAACACTATTCCCAACTGGACGAGCTGATCTACGTGACACGAGTGGTAGACGTATCAAAGTTGACCCAATTGACTATTTTACCCATCTCTTCAAGTATGATGATGGCCGTTTTGCAAAACATCCACGATTCCGTTTCTTTGCAATGAACAGTAACCAGCGGTGGAGAGCTGCTACTCAAGGGAAGGTCTTAGTGAGTCGCGCTGGTCTTGGTGATTTGACAGTCAAGCAACTCAAAGATCGAATGGTAGAGCAGCCCACGCTTATCAAACAAATCGGTTTTTTCAATGCCAACCTGAGAACATCATCAGCTTTCTGGTTCAAACGTTCGGCTGAACTGCTAGACATGGTTAATCAGCTAGGGCCGCCAACTATTTTCTTTACACTATCATCTGCTGATCTACATTGGAAAGAGTTGTGGAAGTTGCTTGCACCAGACGTTGTCGATCATAGTATCTTAACTTGCACTCAGCGATATTCACTGATTCGGGAAAATCCTCAAGTAGTTGATTACTTCTTCACAGTACGTGGCGAACATTATGTCAAGCAACAAATGAAAGAACAGTTCAATATCACTGATCATTGGTTCCGTTTTGAATATCAGCATCGAGGTTCTATTCATCTTCATGGCTTGGCGTGGATTAAAGATGCCCCTGACATAACTCAACTCGATTCAATGTCTGCTTCTGAACTCCAAGGAGTAATCGAGTTCTTTGATGCACTCTCCACCGAAGAACATCCGGATGTCAACGTCAGGCCGCCTATTGTCCACCCGTGTAAACTTTCGCCAAGCGACATCAGTGACGTTGATCACGACTACGCCGAGCTTTGTAGTATTGTTGAGATTCATAGTACATGCGGTGTCCATTGTATGCGGAAACCAAAAGGTGGTGGATCTGAACGCTGCCGCTACAAGTTCCCAAAAGATTTGCAAGAACGAACAACTTTGACGAAGATTGATGGCTCTTGGGTTTTGACACAGAGACGAAACCATCCTCGAGTCAATCGTCATAACAGATCAGTGCTACAAACTTGGCGGGCCAACATAGACTTCACACCCATAGTATCAACGAATGCCGTTTGTGGATATATCGCCAAATATGCATCCAAATGTGAACCACGATCCACAACGCTGGCCGAACTCATGTGTAATATCTTAACTAACGAAGTCAGTGACGATGATTCAGCCAAGAAAGCCATTACAAAGTTGCTCATGAAAACAGTCTCGGGACGTGATCACTGTGCTCAAGAGTGCGCTCACGTGAATCTTGGCTTACCATTTTGGTCATCAACTCGAGAGTTTGTTGCGTTGGTTATTCCAAATTCAGACTCTGAAGAGCAGGTGCTACTGCAAACTCTGAACGATGACGAGGTCATCGGAGGAACAAAGTCTCTCATCGAGAAATATAAGAACCGCAACGCTGCTTACAGTCATCTATCGCTCTTCGATTTCTCTTCGCAATGCAAAGTTGTGGGCGATCGATATACCAAGCGAAGCAAAGCAGCAGTGGTACGAGTATTTCCGAGACTCAAGTTAATAGAAGAAAATGACGCAGACAATGACATGTACTACAGAATCCAAGTGTTAGTTCACGTCCCATATCCATTGCCTTGGATTTCAGAAGCTGATTTTCTTGGTGATATGACCTGGAAGTCTCTTTTTGAAGCACGTCAGATTACACAACAACTTGATTTAGAACCTCTTCATGAAGATGATGAATTCGAAGATGAAGATTTTGAATTATACGTCGATAGTCAAGACCCATTCATGCTTATGGCACAGATCGGACCAGCCGGTCCACCGAGTGACGTGGACCTTGGTTTACGAGCCATGGATATTGAGCATGACTGGAGCAGCTCATACGGACACTTTGAACAGCCGGAGTTACTGTCAAGTTTTCTTATACAGTCCAGACAACAAACAGAAATGGTGGCTGAACATCAAGTGTACCCAGACGTTCAGTTTACACACGAACAACAGAATGTCCTGTTCATTTTAGACAGTCAAATGCAGGGGTCAGCTATTCACAATCGGATAATCATACAAGGGAAAGCCGGAACTGGCAAATCAACACTTATTAGAGAAATCGTTGCAAAGTTGACTGCAGACCTCAATTACGGCTCATCTTCATACAAGCTACTTGCCCCTACTGGGGCGGCGAGTGTGAACATCAATGGACAGACAATTCACTCTGTACTGAAGATATTTGGAAAATTCAATCCTCTTACGAATGAAGCTTTGACTGCTTTCCAGAGAGATTTCGAATCAGTTAAAGTCATAATTGATCGAGCGGAGCGTAGCGGAGCGAGAGCAATCACCCACTTTTTGGCCTAGCGCGTGCATGTACGGAGAATATAGTGGTCCGAAAACGATTTCGGACTAATCTTGTACGCACTAAATGTAGATATCGGCTATAACCACACATGTGTGCAGCATGTCATTCGATAGATCTAGGTCTGTAGATGAGCCATAAATTATCAAATGAAATTGTTTGATTGAAAAATAGTGAGAAATAACGAAGTAAAGTTTTGAAAAGTGCCATGCGGAGCGAGAGCAAGGTTGATAAAACAACAAATTTGCTCGCTCGATCAAAAATTTTCAGTAGCGGAGTTAAGCCCGCGCATACTGATCTGCCTAGTATAATGTATTTTAGGGGCTTGAGTACAAACACACAAAAAAAAAGATTCAGAAATCGAATGTACTTAGCTCGCGTAATTTAAAAAGTCACCTTATTTTTTTAACACACCTCGTAAGGGCCATGTTTAATCAATAAAAGGGTTTTCTTTTATTATTCCTCCGTGGTACAACTTAGACTCTAGCTATGTGCAAAATTTCATATTGATCGGTCAAACAGAGACAGAGGAGTTCGATTTCAAAGAGGTTGCAATCGATTCGCTCAGCTCAATTAGTTTAGATATTTAAGTTCGTCTTAAGCATTTCTGTTCAGCATAAGATGTCAATAAAAATGAATTTAAAACTAAGAAAAAAAAAGTCGATCGTTTTAAACTAGTAGATGTCACAATTGTTCATTCGCTTTTTTCACAGTTCATCCCGTCTCACTTCTTGGAGACCTTTTATAATGGTTCGGTGTATGGTAACCAGGATTTAATTTTTGAGTATCAGACTTGAAACGACTTGAATTAGTGGTTCAAAGGCTTCTGACCCTTTGAAAAAAAGACTCATCGATGAAGACACTTGATGCTAAATTCAAGAAGTAGAATGTAGAAGTAGAAAGAAGCACTGAGCAAGTCGCAAGCAGTTGGGTTTGTCGAAAAAGCTAGAAGACGAGCCTTGAGATAGAGTGTCAGGTACAATTTTTAACACCTTCCAGTAAGGTTGAAAAATTCTTATTTCCTTTGGGGCAATTTAAAATTGTCAGCTCAATTTCCGGTTTCACGACGAACGAGAGCCTTTCTGGTTCGATTTAATTTTTTTACAGCACTTTACTATATTTCATATAGTTCAAATCCGACTGAGCATAAACATTAGGCTGCGAATACTGGTAATGTCATAAACACAAGAAGCACAAACTCTGACGATGGTATGCAGACTTGTGAAATGTTTTTTGTTGGAGGCTTCTACTATCTGTTGGAGCACTCAGACACAAATACTGGTCCATTGTACTAACAGACAGACACTTTGTGTTTATTGTATTTTCCCCGTTGTCAGGAGAAAGGTGAGAAGGAGCTTCAGTGTTGTAGATATTCTGCACAGGGTCCTAAGGGTGCGCCACCGTGCGCGAACGAAGATGGGACAGTCGCAGAGAAAGTGTTCTGCTGTGTCATCCTTCTCGCAACATGCAGCACAGGTTGGCGTCTCACTGATACCAAGTAGAGATGCTTGGCAAAAGGGTAATGGCCTGTAATGACGCCCATAAACCTTCTGCAATCATTTCTCCCTTAGGATAAGAAAAATGTTGCGGACTTCTTGTAGACATCAGAGCGTACGCGCTTAGTCATCCTAAATCCTGGATACTACCTCCATCTACGACTGTGTGCATTAAAGACCCAGTCGTTGATGTCAGATTTGACCATGGAAGCAAGTAGACCTAAGGCGGGTTCAGGTCCTGAGAAACTCTCCTCTGAGCCCCTTCTATCGAGTTCATCGCAGATCTCGTTTCTTGGGATCCCAGAGTGACCTGAGTCCCATACAAGTGAATTTAGTCTTCCCACTTTGTTCAAAAAGGTCTTGAGTTCATGCACTAATTTGAAGTTGGATAGAGGTTGGACACAGCTTTGAGTGCAGCCTGGCTGTCACTGCAGACACATATGCTCTTTCCCCTCCATCTGTGTTTCACAACATAGTGCATGGCCATTAGGATTGCGTAAATCTCCGACTGAAAGACAGACGCATATTTTCCTAACGAGAAGTGCAGTCGAATGTCTTCGCTATCAAAGAAAACTCCAGTGCCGGATCCCAGCCCAGTCCTGGAGCCATCTGTGGAAATGCGAAGACAGTCCATTCCAAGTTCAGTGTCTGGCCAAAGCCAGTCCTGACGCCATGGAAATGTGACTGTGAAGTTACAGCGCAGTAGGATGGCAGGTGTCATTGCGTCAGAAGGCCTATCCATGAGACAGGGTCGTAGGATATTTCTCGCGCAAGTACAGTGTCATTCCAATGCGAGTTGTACCAAAGACCATTTCTCTCTAGACGAGAAATGGCTTTCAATGCACACCCTCTGATATATATGTCAAAGGGTGGAAGATTCATCATAGCATCTAGAGCAGCTCCCGTTGTGCTGGCGAAAGCCCCCGTGCAGCTGAGACAGACCGCTCTTTGGAGTTTGGTGAGTGAAGCCACAGCGTGTTTGCGTGTTAGCCTGCTCCACCAAACAACCGATGCATATGAGATTATCGGTCTTATCATTGCCGTCTAGATCCAAAGGACCTTTTTCGGCGATAGGCCCCATGTTTTGCTAAAAGAACCTTTGCATTGCCAAAAAGCTGACAGCGCTTTAGTGGTTTTGGACTCAACATGCTTTGACCAAAGAAGCTTGCTATCTAGGATGACTCCCAGGTCCTTAGCTTCCTTGGATGTCGATATGGGAATGCCTTTAAGCACCAGCTAAGTAATGCCAGTATTTTTCCTCCTTCTCGTGAAAAGAACGACATCAGTCTTAAGAGGATTGACCGACAGCCTATTACTCGTGCACCAGTCCTCGATCACATCTAGAGCCGCCTGCGCTTTGAGACAGATAGACGCTAAACATGAGCTGACAGAGAGAACAGCAACATCATCCGCATAGGCCTGGGAATAGATTTCAGAGGCATCGAGAGCATCGAGCAAAGAGTCAACCACCATGCACTATAACAACGGAGACAGGACGCTACCTTGCGGGCATCCCCTGTTTACGCTAGATTTGACACATTTTTAGAGGCCTGCATCAGCCATAAATGTCATCTGCACAAGCAGGGCTTGATCCACAAAACCAATGCTTCAACTACGCCATACCGTCTAGCAGCATTACACATGCTGTCGAAAGTAGCATTATCAAAAGCTCCCCCAATGTCGACGAAAATACTCATCACGTACCCCTTCCTTTCAAGTGCGCATTCTATTCTCCCAACTAGGTTATGAAGCGTAGTCTCGCAGGATTTTCCAGATGCATTCCAAGGATGCGCACATGCAGGTCTACTAGTCTCTCCATGCTTTTCAGCAAGAAGGATGTTAGACTAATTGGTCTAAAACTTTTGGCGAGTGAGTAATCTTCTTTCCCTATTTTTGGAATAAAAACCACTTTCACCGCGCGCCAAGGAATAGGTATGTAGGCAAGTGCCAGGCTAGCAGTGAAAATTCTTTTCGGAGTAGGAAGCAGCTGTCTTATATCTTTTTGCAGCATAACGGGGTATATCCCATCAGAACCGGCGACTTGAAGCCATCGAAAGATGCCACAGCAAATTCAATGGCCTCAGTAGTTGCCACGCGAAACGCAGAGCTGTTTTCATCGTTTCAGTCGCAGTTTCCAATGAGGAAGTGTGCAACGAGCCGATGACAGTCTGATTTCCCGGGAAATGGGTCTGAAACAGTAAACTAAGAATTTCTGCTTTAGACTCGGTGAAGGTACCATCAGACTTTCTGAGTACATGCAGCTTTGTCGATTTTCCTCGTTTGAGGACGTTAACCAACTTGCTGGTCGCGCTCAGGGATTTGATCTCTTCGCAGAAGGACTTATAGGAATCATTCTTCGATTTACGAAAGGCTTTTTACCTATATATTCCTTTTGCTTCGATCGATATTTATTCCAGTCATCTTCCGAGTTAGATTTAAGCGATCTATTCAGGAGACTTCTGGCTTCCCTGCGAAGACATTGGAGCTCAGCGTTCCACCAAGGACTACCTGTTGGGAGGTTTTTTAACAGGACATGCGAGTTCGAAACAGTTGGTGATAGCGCTGCTTAGGTTATGAACGGCATCCTCCATCCATTGCTTTGTTTTGAGTTTAGGAGGGGGAAATCCCACACTTCATTCGATATATCTACGGTCTGACAGCGTAACATCTGGTAAGACTCTCCAGTTAGTGCTGGCCTTCATATGCCTATTAGACAGGGTTAGGTCAATCACTTCCCGTCGTCTCGCCGTCACAAAGGTTGGTTGAGAGCCAACATTGTTGATAAGGTCAGACGAAAGAGTGAAGCTTAAAAGATGGTCTCCTCCCCGGTTGCATTTGCTGCTGCCCCAAACAGTATTTTGAGCGTCAGCATCGCAACAGATGATGAGTCCAATCCTTCTGGCTTCACAGTTCTCTACGAGTTCAGAAACCGCCTTAGGTGGCGGGGGCAGTATCGAGTCGTAGGGGAAGTAAGCAGACGCCGCGACGAAGTGTTCAATTTCTCCGTGCGTTTTGTAGCTAACTCTAGCAGCCATCAGATCTTGTCCACAGAATTGACCAAGTTTGGTTGCCGATAGCGTATATAGATATAATGTGATGATTTGTACCTACTACTACATACAATTCTGCTACTGAGAAGAGCGGTAGCAGCTTTGCAATGCTGTAGATTAATTTGAGTAAAAATCATAGATTTAGACTGCGGAGCACATTCCATCCTTCGACTATTTGACGTCAAAATGGAAGTGCCAGAGTTAGTTCGGAAAGTAAATGGAGCGGCGACCATTGGTTGCTGAGCAGAAGAAGACAACCATGCAACGTGAAAAACGTCGGGTTCGATAGAGCAAAGGAGCTTTTACGTTAGCGAGAACCTAGCCCGTTGCCGAATATCGTGTCCTATGATGATAACATGTATTCATGTATTTGAACCATCGTATAGTCACCAGAAGTCAATTGCCATCGTTTGTAAAAGGTGTACTCGTAGGCAGCTGTGGCAACCGATTGACATTTGCCGCTTATTGTTTCGGCCTGTGGCGTTAGGATAAATGCGAATGTTTACCGCGAAAATGATTTGGAAGGCACTTTGCAGCTCTAGGCCACCAAACACTTTGACGTGATAGAATGGGTGTTTCAATAAGACTCTGCACTAGGACGCAAGGCAAGCGTCATCCAAAAGTGGTAAAATAACGTTCCGTGCTTTATTTCATCATGGCCCTGCAATCACCGAATGCAAATCTATTTTTCCAATATAGGGCATCTTATAAGCCACGGTCGACACTAAAAAATATTAAAGTGTTAATGCGCTCAAGAAAGCCCTCATTCGAGAATTGAAGAAGATTCGGTAGACTCATATTCGTGAAGCGGGCAACTTATTTGTTGACCAAATCAAGGCTATAGTTCGTGGTAAAGGCGGTCATACATCGTTTTGAAAAGTTGCAGTTCATTTGGACCAGCCTATATACTATCTAGTGGGTGCTAAGTTGAGGAAGATAACATGAATCGGGATGAATAAATAGAATTCTTCTTTCTTTTTGAACAAACAAATGTTCTTATCAACCAGGATCCTATCTAGTCCGTGGGTTAAAAAATATTTCTAGCATTAGGCTTCTAGTGATCTTGTGTTAACCTAAGCGCAGGGCCTGCATTTTTCTCTAGTGACCTTTGTATCGCCCAAAATGTAGATTTCATTGGCTCTTTACTAGAAAAGGTTTTGTAAGTAGCCCGCTATAAAGAAACATGACAAAGTAAAAATACAGATACCTCGCGATCTTCGGGATTTGGTCGTATGTTAATGGTGTTCACTATCCAATAAGAAGTTTATCTTTTGAACCAGTAGCACTTTTCCTAGTACTTTTAAATTGATCAGTCGGGTGCTTATTTGTGTATTGGAAATAGGGTTACATTAGAATCGTGATTGGTGACGCTCACGTGCGCTGCATCCATTTTAAAATCATTATGGTCGGAAAGTATTGTATTTACTTAGTTTCGTCTCTGACACTATAATAGACTTCGCGCACAGGCAATAAAACCTTCTGTTATTCCGGGCAACTAATAAGCTTTTGATGCTCTGTGACTGAGGCGCATTGAATGCTATAATTGTACCTTTTGAAATCGTTTGCTATTAATTGGCTATGATTGTATTATTTTGGTACGATTGGAGATGCATCGAAACTGCATTCATACGTTTCGGAACTTAGTCTAATTGTTGCTATCATGGAAGAAGTACTGAAGATTGCCCGACCCAATCAATTCGTGGCAGTTGAAGGTATATCAATTCATTAAGTTAGAGTTTACGGCCGGTTGAAGGCGCTCCACGAAGCCATTTGGGATTTTTTTTGTACAAAGTGGCTGAATGCAGCTATTGCAGCTAGTGGCTATTGGCAGCAAATTTTTGTTTTTTGTTTTAATAATTCGTACAGGTTCAAGAGTGTTCGCTCTTATGGTGTTTGTCACACAACCTGGACGGGGTGCAGATGGTTTGTGTTCGTTCACTACTCTCCAGGGGTGGTTGTCCTAGATAGGATTTGAGAGATTCGACTGAATTTGCGTTGGTCGTAGTTCACAGTAATTCTTTTGTTTCCATGTCAATAAGGAGTTATATTCGAAATGCACACTTATCGGCATCGCATCTGCCTTTTCGTCCTTCGCTGTCTGCTGCAGAATATCCTGAGCTGCCTAACAGTGGTTCAGGTTTATTTGTATAACCTTAATCATTGCTTACTGGGCATTTTCCGCTCCCGGCTACGTGCGAATTTCCAGCAAAGAACCAGAGTTATCATTGGCGGAGACTTCAATGTATGGGCGACGCAATGGGCAGTAGGCTTACCAACGAAAGAGGGCAAATCCTCCTTGAGGCTTTTGCATCTCTAGAAGTAGGCATAGCGAATAGAGGGCAAGTAAGTACGTATCGGAAAGCAGGAATAGGATCCATCATAGGTTTAATTTTCGCCAGCTACCCTATTTTGCGCCATATGGATTGGCGTGTTAGCGACCACCAGGCGATTGTCTTCGAAATAACAAAGAAAAGAAACAGGCAAAGACCAATGCTAAGAGGCCCACAATGGAAAGATAGTCTGTTCGAAAGGGAAACTTTTGAGGAGATGCTGAACAGCAGTTCAGTGGACACAAATATATCAGCTGAAGACTTGTCGCACCGACTTACACAAATTGTTACCAAGGAAAACAACAACCCGGAGAAGCGCCCCATGCTACTGCTGGAATGACGAGATAAAAACATTCAGATCAAAATGCCTACAGGCTCGTCGTAAAGTCTAAAGGGCAAGAGGAAGAGTTGGTTTTCAACAGCACCTCGACACCTTCAAACAGATGAGGCGGGACCTACTCGTAACAAGGCAATCAAAGTAAGCAAGGCAAGATGCTTCACACGTATGTGAGAAGAAGCCGATATTAACCCATGGGGCACGGCGTATAAAACGATGATGGCCTAACATGTCTGCTAGGAACTGTTAAGAACCATAATGGAGCACTTGTTCCCCAAAAGGCCAGATGCGACGCCC
The DNA here is from genome assembly GCA_958301585.1 of Merodon equestris. Classification (NCBI taxonomy): domain Eukaryota; kingdom Metazoa; phylum Arthropoda; class Insecta; order Diptera; family Syrphidae; genus Merodon; species Merodon equestris. The sequence goes on from OY284414.1 coordinate 19,244,137, forward strand.
ACAATTGTCGGAGAAGCAGACGTTTACAGTATCCCAGCCATTACGCTGAACGAACTGAAGAGAGCTCTGAACAGATTAGGAGACAAAAAGGCGCCTGGACCCGACGGAATACCGAACAAAGCATTGAAGGTTGCTTTCAAACAAGGCCTGAGATGTTCATAGCAGTCATGCAGCGATGCTTAAATGAAGGAGTGTTGCAACCACGGAAGTTGCAACACCTAGTACTACTACCATCGTCATACCGCCCGATATGACTGCGCTATACAGTGGGAAAAATTCTAGAGCGGGTAGTATACGATAGGCTACTTACTGGAGCAGAGAAGAAGGGAGCCCTCTACTACCGAGGCAATCCCAAAAGTAGTCGATATTGCGTCAGAAGCCATAGCAGGACACTCACGGAGGCAGGGGTCAAAGAAGTACTGTGCAATAGTGATTTTAGACGCTAAGAATGCGTTCAACTCTGCCTGGATCCTGATAAGAAGGTCGTTGGCAAGAATGGGGTATTCGGCCCACTTCTTTGGAACTCAATGTATGACGATGCCCTGAGACTAAGGTTTCCCCAAGGAGTAAATTTCATCGGATTCGCAGATGATATAGCTATCCCGGTGGTTGCAAATCATACACACGAAGTAGAATCAGCCACAAACACAGCAGTTGTGTACATAAAGCAGTGGCTAGAATCTGCAAGCCTTGAACTGGCAGACCAAAAGACGGAGTCCGTCCCCATAACAAGCAGAAAAACTGTAGAATATGAGGGTGGTCCGATAAGTACTTAGCCTCACCGCCAGATGGCGCCAGTATCGCAGGAGCAACTTACTATCGTGTAGTACATTCTAGTAGACGGCTACAGTCGAAATTTCAGATCGGTTTCGTAGTTTTGTTTTGACCGCGTGTGGAAGCGGGAGTGTCCGCGGATTTTAGAAAAATAGAAAAGAGCAATATCGGTCGGTGATTCGATTCTTGTTTTTGGAAGGGAAATCGCGCACCGAAATCAGAGAGCGTTTGGATGCTGTGTACGGTGACTCTTCTCCTTCGATGGCGACCATCAAAAATTGGTTTAACGAGTTTCAACGTGGTCGCACGTCGGTTTTTGATGAGCCACGTCCAGGTGCCCCGAAAACGGCTACCACGGAGGATAACGTGACAAAAATCCACGATCTCGTAAGGTGCGCGAGATAGCTGAGACAGTAGGCATTTCAAAAGATCGCGTGGGTCATATCCTGCATGAAATGTTGGGCATGAGAAAGCTGTCGGCGCGATGGGTGCCGCGTTTGCTCACTCCGGACAACAAGCGCAACCGTGAGACCACTTCAGAGCAGTGTTTGACGCTGTTTAAGCGCAATCCGAAGGAGTTTCTGCGTCGTTTCGTGACAGTCGACGAAACATGGATCCACTGGTACACACCAGAGACCAAGGAACAGTCGAAACAATGGACTTCACCCGGCGAACGTGCTCCGAAGAAGGCGAAGACTGTCCCGTCGGCCGGAAAGTGATGGCCACCGTTTTCTGGGATTCACAAGGTGTGATCCACATCGACTGACTGGAGAAGGGCAAAACGGTCACAGGGCTGTACTATGCCAAATTATTGGGCCGATTCGACGCCGAATTGAAGAAAAAACGGCCCCACTCGGCGACGAAAAAAGTGCTCTTCCACCATGATAACGCACCGGCTCACACCTCCGCCCTCGCCACGGCCAAATTGGTCGAATTGGGCTACGAACTGCTGCCCCATCCACCGTATTCTCCAGATTTGGCCCCGTGCGACTTCTTTTTGTTTCCAAACTTGAAAAAGTCACTCGCCGGGCAGAAATTTCAATCGAATGAGGAGGTCATCGCCGCCACGGAGGCCTACTTTGCAGACCTCGAGGAAACGTATTTTTCAGGCGGGTTAAAGAAGTTGGAGCATCGCTGGGTCAAGTGTATCGAGCTAAAAGGAGACTATATTGAAAAATAAATCGCCATTTCTCCAAAATTTTTGTTTTTCTTTTGCTAAGTACTTATCGGACCACCCTCGTACATCGACATTCGATTGGGCAATCAGAATATCTGATCCAAGGAAGCGGTCAAATACCTAGAATAGATGCTTGACAATAGGCTGCAGTTCAAATAACACGTGGACTATGTGAGCAAAAAAGCATCCTCACTACAAACGGCTCTCTCCAGGATAATGGCAAACGTGGGGGGACCCGGACATGCGAAGAGGATTCTGCTGGGCAGAGTGGTAAGCTCAGTCATTCTCTATGCAATAGTGTGGGCAGAAGCGTTCAAGAGGAAGGAAACATGCCGAAAACTCTCATCGGTATGTCGACTCTGTACTCTAAGGACAATAAGCGGCTACCGGACGATTTCGGACGAAGCCGCATTTGTCAATGCGGAGAAGTAAGAAAAATCAAGGAGGAAGAGAGGTCGCGCTCGATGGCCATCACTGCAACTACCACCTTACGCAGTTCCTCTCTGGTCACGGTGGTGACCGTAAATATCTACATATATCAGTTCGGACACGATACCTCTCCTCTTTGTCCCGACTGCTCAAACCAAGAGGAAGACGTGAGGCACGCAAAATTTGAATGTAAAGGCTTCACACAGATTGGAGGGGCACTCTACCAAGACCAGAAAATATAATTCAGCGAATGGTGGATTCGGAGAGTCGGAGAGAGTGACATATGAGCGCAGGGTGTGGTTTAGTACGTAGGCGCAGGCTTGAGCAAATAGGCAGAGCCTGCGAATCGTGCATGCTAGGAGCACGGGCCTCTAGTATCTATGAACACAACCGTTCGCACATCAAAAAAAAAAAAAAAAAACAGATGCGGAATCGACAAGCTATGGGACGCATTACTCCTAAGGCGTTTAGTCGCTCGCCTCGTCTCTGCCAGCGCATTTTGGTGGTTCGTTAGCTTCTGTCGGCAAGACTACCTAAATTACCCTTACGCTTTCCTGAACCTTAACGACTAAGTGAACGATCTTCAGTCGAAATTCATCATGAGCGACGAGGGCTATTTCCACCCGAACGGAGCCGTGGAAAAACAAAATTTGGACTTTTAGGGTATTGGGACGTATATCCGCATAAGGTCACTATATGGCACGACAGAGCGCCACTTTGCCGCAAATCGATGAATTGGAACTGGATGAAATATAGTTCCAATAGGACATATGCAACTGTACATACAACTCACGCGATAATAGTCATTTTAAAGGATGCTATTCGGGTTGCCTATTGCCTTGTTTTGACAAGATCGCTCGTTCTGACTGCTCCAGACCTTGGATCAGAACATTCTATCAGACTGTGCTAGAACAAGCCACAGACTGTGAAAGCCTGCGAAAAGAATATCCAAAAAGAATGCGACAACTTATTGCCGAAGTTCTTGCCGAAACGATTGAAAATGCAGTAAAAAGTTCACCGAAAATACGGTGCCCACTCATCAAATTCAAAAAACATTCAAAAAATAATGAAAATACTCAAAGATCCAAATAAACATTTAAAAAAAATTAGATCGTTAAGATACAAAAGATTGGGCGATTTATTTTGGGCCACCCTATCTATCCTATGTACCCAGATCGCCTTTATATGTACATATGTAAGTATGAATATGTCCTATTGTAGTTGTTATCGATATCGGTCGCTTTTCTGGGCAGAGTTTCTAGAAATTGTATGTCCGATCGAGTAGCGATCGTGCCAATCGCTATAACAAAATTCCTTTCACTTACCTACATACATACATACATACATATGTTATCATCAGACAGAGGTTGTTGATCTCTAGCGGTCGAAAAGCCCTATCAGGACGAATGCGACTACATTCTAGAAGTGACGTTAGTAAATAAGTAATTTATTTTCTTGTCGATCGCCACGAGGTTCTGATATCTAAAATCCCATCAGTCATCATGGTTCAAAAGTGATTACCACTAATTCCGAGGGTTTTACCTAAGACGGCAAACTAAGATTGATGTACACACACTCATAAGCACAAACCTGCATAACTTGCCGCTAACGAAGCAAGAAACGTGTACACGATCAAAACTCACCAAACCACTTCAGTTCAGTTGGCCAACATAGCGACAAGCTTCGAGTATGAAAATCGTTGCAAGTTTAAGTAAGGTCAGGTCTTACTATGCTGTTTCGTTATGCATATGCAAAACACTATTTGGCTTAGTCATTCCGTCGGTCGACCGGGGGCGATCTTTACCCGATCGTTTGAATAAATTTTCGAAAAATTTATTGGAAGCGAAGAAACCCAATCCGGTGTTTGGAGAAGGAAAAGTCACCAGGAATTCCCTTCGTCATACCGGCACTCACCGCCGATGGTATGCAGTCTCCCTCCTACGCCGGTGTTTCTATTTTTATTTACAACCGATCGTTGTCGTATTTCCTCTCTCATCGTTCACCTCATTTCGAATCTGGTTTTCTAATTTCTTGTTTTCATTCTTCCATCTCTTTTTGTCGCTTGCTTTACAACTTTTTTCTGTTTTTTTTTACAATCTTCCACGCATACACATTCGCAGATCAACACGATCACTGTGCGGTCACTCTCTCACTCATCCGTTTCCGTCGTATGTACGATCCGAGTGATCGTAGCAGCAAAAGATAAAAACCAAAAAAAAAGAACCAAGTACGAATGGCATTATGTAGATACACGCATGTATGTATGGATGATAGAGAGTATGGCCTCGACCGTTAAAAAAGACCAAAAAGAACACAAAGGAACGAGCTAGTGGCATGGCACGCCGAGGTAGAAACAATGAAATATTATCAACGAATACAACTATTCGCCGTTCTCTCACCTTCCTCCGATAATTTCCGTCGTTTTTCGTTATTCACAGATACTTTACTTGAAGTTGACGTTTCGAACGTTTGTTGCAGACTCCTCGCGACTGATAACACACAACCGAAAGTCGTTATCCACACTCTGGTTATCGATCACTTCGTATGGCTTCACGCCTTCACTCTAGATGTGGTTTGTTGTTTACTGCATCACTCATGCACGATCAATTTTTGATTCGCAAAATATTTTATATTTTCGCAGGTTGTATAAAAAGAGAGAAACAAACGAAAAAAACGACTCAGCAAGTGCGTTGCATTCGAGTAGGACGCACGAGACTAACTGCGTGGAGATCGAGCTCTACTTTACTCGGATCGCGTCAAGTGGAAGAATCGAAAGAACTGACTGAGCGAGCACGTTACTCGTATGCAATCTCTTGACGGGGATAATCCACACAGAATCCACAACAGTGGCGATCACCTCACCGCGCTATGAGTCGCGGAAAACAAGTCAGTCACCGGCGAACGGAGAGCGTGCAATGATTTAGTGTCGTTTTGTTTGTTTTTATAGACGACGTTCGTCGGTGGCGTGTGGACGACCCGGGCACATGCGGCAACAACGACTTCTCACAAATCACTGAGTCGTCGGAGTCGTGCTAGGTACTAGACTAGTTGGTGGTAAAGAGGTATAAAGAGTCCGTTCGACGATTTATCCAGAGAGAGTCGATGATCGTCAACCGTTCGTGCCATCGTATTATCAGTGTTTGCAGCCGATTGAGAGTCGAGTGTCTAGTGTGGGGCTAATATTTAGCGGCTCAAAGGCGTTGAGGGTTCACTTTTAACGGCTGCTGAAGCGTCATATCCGGTTAGGATAAACGTAGATAAGTGGGAAAATGTGCCTTATCCTTAGCATGGACACTAACCCTCATTGATTTCGAAATTAAGTTCGAAAACATATCATTTTCTTCGTTACACTAGCAGCTAAAAATATACGTCTCCTTCACATAATCGTGAATATGTGTAGGCAGTAAATAAGTTGAGAGGATCGTAGCTGGGAGGTGTCGTTGACGCGGGATCGAATCAGATAAGTTTTCGAAATCTCATTTTGTGGCATTTCTCTTCAGCAAGGTGCAGCCAAAAACGTGTCGGGAAAGCTTCTCGAAATTTGCGGTTCGGAAGCTTGGCTCTCGTCCTATAAAATCGTGACCATTAAGTCTAAAACCATATCAGCCTTTATCAGAATTTTTTATGAAATGTCCTATATTAACTGTCCTATTTCATCAATTGCGGCTGGGAGATGCTACATTTACTTGGGATGTTGGTCCGCACGATCTTGGGGATTTCTCTGTCTTACTCTTCACATTGTCCCACATGAGCCTGAAGCATTCTTGCCTCTTCTTTAGAGTCGGATATAGTTTAACCGAGATCTTTGACGGTTTTTTTAAATATTTTTTTATAGGGTTGGCGCAGGTTGAAGAGTGCACGCTCTTATGGTGTTTGTAACTGGGCGGGGTGCCCAGTTTGTGTTTAAGATGGATGGTGAAGATGGGGGTGGTTGTCCTAGATAGGATTCGAGAGATTCGACTGAATTTGTCACGTTGCTTGTAGTTCACAGTAACTTTTTTGTTTCCATGTCATTAAAGTGTTATATTGGAAATGCACACACAAATATGAATTTTGAAGTGATCTTATACTGCGAGTGTTTGGCATGATACACGAGTTAAATGAAGTGACCCAAACGCTTAGGGTAGGATCGTGCAACAAGAAATGTCTTTATAGCAGTCCTTGATTGCTTGCTTGAAGGAAAAGTGACGGACCCCAATGTGCACCAGCTATTCTTTGCTGACGATGGAGCCATTATAAGTGATGATCAGGCGTCCCTACAACGAGTGTGGGTGGACATTTTTGAGGAACACGGGTATTGTATTAGTTCAAAGAAGACAGAGTATCTGTGCTGCCCGTTCTCTGATCCTCATCAGCCTATTCCAGACATTTACTTGAATGGAAGAGTGCTTCCCAAGTGTGAAAAGTTTAAATATCTGGGATCTATGATTAATAAAGAAGCAACTTGTGATGACGACATCAACCATCGCGTAAGCGTAGGGTGGATGAAGTGGCGGGCAAACTCCGCCATCTTCTGTGATCGAAAAATGCCCCCTAAGCTGAAATGAAGGCTCTACACTTCAGTTGTACGTCCGGCGCTCACATACGGTTCACATTGCTGGACAATGCACAAAAAGTATGAGAGCAAATTAACGGCAACTGAGATGAAGATGCTTCGCATGACAGCGGGAGTAACAAAGCGTGACAGAATTAGAAGTTCAAAGATCCGGGGAAGCCTCCACGTAAAAGAAACCATCACAAGAAATATAGAGCGCGACCGACTCAGTTGGTATTGGCATGTTCAAAGGAGAGATCCTTTGAACCCCGTCCAAAAGGCGTTATCAATCAACATTCCAATTTCAACACGCAAAAAAGGCAGGCCGAAAAACAATTGGTGCAAACAAATGCAAAAACAACAAATGCAACATTTCCTACACTGAAAAGAATTTTCACTGCTAGCCTGGCACTTGCCTACATACCTATCCCTTGGCGCACGGTGAAAGTGGTCTTTATATAGGTCCCAAAATAGGGAAAGAGGATTACTCACTAGCCAAGAGTTTCAGACCAATAAGTCTAACATCATTCCTGCTGAAAAGCATGGAAAGACTAGTAGAGTTGCACGTGCGCAAAGTTGCCCTTCGAATGCATCCTCTGTCGGACATGCAACATGCTTATCAGCGCGGAAAATCCTGCGAGACTGCGCTTCAAAACCTAGTTGGGAGAATTGAATGCGCTCTCGAAAGGAAAGAGTACGTACTAGGCATTTTCGTCGACATTGAGGGGGCTTTTGATAACGCTACCTTCGACAGCATGTGTAACGCTGCTAGACGGCATGGCGTAGATGAAGCACTGGTTTTGTGGATCAAAGCAATGCTTGTGCACAGGACATTGATCGCTGATACAGGCCTCGAACAATGTGTCAAGTCTGGAGTAAACAGGGGCTGCCCGCAAGGTGGCGTCTTGTCTCCGCTGTTATGGTGCATGGTGGTCGACTCTCTGCTAGATGCTCTCAATGCCTCTGGAATCTATGCCCAGGCCTATGCGGATGATGTTGCTGTTCTCTCTGTCGGCTCATGTTTAGCGAATGTCTGTCTCAAAGCGCAGGCGGCGCTTAACGTGATCGATGACTGGTGCACGAGAAATGGGCTGTCGCTTAATCCTCTTAAGGCCGATGTCGTTCTCTTCACGAGAAGGAGGAAAACAACTGGCATTGCTCAGCTGGTGCTAAAAGGCATTCCCATCCCTATATCCAAGGAAGCTAAGTATCTGGGAGTCATTCTAGATAACAAACTTCTCTGGTCAAAACATGTTGAGTCCAAAACCACCAAAGCGCTGTCAGCTTTCTGGCAATGCAAAGGTGCCTTTGGCAAAACATGGGGCTTATCGCCGAAAAAGGTCCTTTGGATCTACACGGCAATGGTAAGACCGATAATCTCATATGCATCGGTTGTTTGGTGGAGCAGGCTGACACGAAAACACGTTGTGGCTTCACTTACCAAACTCCAAAGAGCGGTCTGCCTCAGTTGCACGGAGGCTTTCCTCAGCACACCGGGAGCTGCTTTGGATGCTATGATGAACCTTCCACCCCTTGACATATATATCAGAGGGTGTGCACTGAAAACTATTTCTCGCCTAAAGAGGAATGGTCTTTGGTACAACTCGCAGTGGAGTGAAAGTGTACTTGAGAGAGAAATATCCTACGATCACTGTCTCATGGGTATGCCATCTGACGCAATGACACCTGCCATCCTACTGCGCTGTAACTACACAGTCACATTTCCTTGGCGCCAGGACTGGCTTTGGCCAGACACTGAACCTGGAATAGAATGTCTTCGCATCTTCACAGATGGCTCCAGGACTGATCAGGGATCCGGCGCCGGAGTTTTCTTCGAGCGCGAAAACATTCGACTGCACTTCTCGTTAGGAAAATATGCGTCTGTCTTCCAGGCGGAGATTTACGCAATCCTAATGGCCATGCACTATGTTGTGAAACACAGATGGAGGGGAAAGAGCATATGTGTCTGCAGTGACAGCCAAGCTGCACTCAAAGCTGTATCCAATCCTCTGTCCAACTCCAAACTAGTGCATGAACTCAAGACCTTCTTGAACAAAGTCGGAAGACTTAATTCACTTAGGCTTGTATGGGTTCCAGGTCACTCTGGAATCCCAGGAAACGAGATCTCCGATGAACTCGCTAGAAAAGGCTCAGAGGAGAGTTTCTCAGGGCCTGAACCCGCCTTAGGTCTACCAGCTTCAACGGTTAAATCTGACATCAATGACTGGGTCTTTAACGTACACAGTCGCACATGGAAGGAATATCCAGGATGCAGGATGACTAAGCGCGTACGCCCTGACGTCTGTAAAAAGTCCGCAACATTCTTCTTATCCTTAAGAAGAAATGACTGCAGAAGGCTAAAGGGCGTCATTACGGGCCATTACACTTTTGCCAGGCATCTTTACGTGCTTGGCATCAGTGAAACGCCTACCTGTGCTGCTTGTTGCGAGGAGGACGACACAGCGGAACACTTTCTCTGCGACTGTCCCGCCTTCGCTCGTGCACGGTGGCGCACCCTTGGGGCCGACGTGGTGGGTGCCGAATCTCTTAGCTCAACATCACTGAAGCCCCTCCTCACTTTTCTCCGGACAACGGGGAAAATACAATAAAGACAAGGTGTCTGTCTGGTAGTACAATGGACCAGTACTTGTGTCTGAGTGCTCCAGCAGATAGTAGAAGCCTCCAACAAAAAAAAAAAAATACAAAAACACCAGCATTTGATTGGCCTCAGCGATGAAGTATTCCCAAACCGGGAAGCCTGGCGCTACTTTCTGAGGTCAAACCGGCGGACCCCACAAGCGGACCAGTAGGAATGCAGTTAAGTGGGAAGGTTATGGTCCTACACTTCTGACCATAACGACGCCGGAAAAAACGGAAAAGAAGAAGAAGAAGAAGCATGTAAACGGTATCGAATGTTCATTACGCGGCTTCTCTCCTCGGCGGGGAACTAGCAAAACCCCCCGTAGTACACTTGCCTTGAAAAAGCTTCTCGGCTCTCGCAGTTCGGAATCGGCATTAAGCTTTAGGTTTCGTTCACTTGGCTCTGGCTCTTCATGAGCTCTAACGTCATCTAAGGTATCCGTCTGGCAGTACAATGGACCAGGATTATTGTCTGAGTGCTCCCACAGAAAGCAGAAGCCTCCACAAAAAAAAAAAAACAGTTGGACAGACTTGTAGAAGATAGTGCCTTCCGTGTTAACACCTGCCTTCCGCAATATCTGTTCGAGAAGCAGATTGAAAAAGTCACACGACAGCGCACCACCTTGCCGAAATCCGGTGCATATGTCGAACGGTTATGAGGTTCTTGAGCCAAAGTGCACGGTGCGTCGTTTTCCCGGGATCCCGGGCTTACAATTTAGCCGCGTAATATGGGAGAGTTTGAATTGGACAATCCATTCAGCAATTTAGTACAAGAATAAAGGTTGAAATGACGGAAATCAGTATCAAGTTGATTCGCCTACCAGTTGTCAAAGCGCCAGTTGGAGTTGTTAATTTTAACCTGTCTCGATGAAACCTGAATTGATATCTATCCGTTACTGGCTCGGGGTTTTATTCGTCTAAAACAGGCTCTTAAAGGCTCTTCGAGGCGAGAGCATGTTCGGTGCTGCTCTAATCGAGCCGAACAGAGGTTAGTGCTACAACTAAGGGATATACGAGTGCCAGCTGCCACTAATACAAGAGCCCAGAGAGAAGAAGAGGTTTGGTTTTTTCTGAATAAATCTGGATGGCTCTGCAGTTAAGATAGTTTCTAGTAATAAAGTGAATGGCAACTACCCCAATCTAAACGATCTTAAGTAATACAAGTAAGTAATACTTAAATAATATCCGGAAGATCTCGATAATTTGCAAAACTGAGGCATGTTCAAAAAGTAAAGGGAAATCTGTGATTTCGAGAGTTGAACTAGACCGATTCTTCTAATTTTTGTTTTTGTTATTACTTTGATGAACACATCTAAAAAACATATTTGAATATAAAGGGTTTTTCAACTAGGACGGGTAGATGTTGAAATTAAATAAAATAAGCTGTGTGTGAGGTATTAACACAATTCTTTTTTTGTTTGAAAAGCCCATACACGCAATTTTGTAGGAAATATAACCTCCTTCAAGTGGATGCCTGGGCTTCCTACGGTGGCACGGATCCGAGTGGACCAATTTTCAATGACTCTTCTGCATAGATCCAGCTGAATTTGAGCGATGGACTGTGTTATGTTCACCTTAAGGGAATCGGTTGATTGAGGTTTATTCGCATAAATCCGCGACTTCAGGAAACCCCACAAGAAAAAGTCGAACGGAGTCAAATCACATGACCTTGGTGGTAACCTCTGTGAGAGATAACTTTACTCTCAAATATGTAGTTCATGCAGAATGTCAATTATGGTGTCCACTGTGTGGAACGTAGCGCCGTCCTGCTGGAACAACATGTCTTCTAGGTGCATATGGTGTATATGGTTATCATCGTTCTGTAGCGATCTCCATTGTCAGTGACCGTCTCACCAACATAGTTTTCGAAAAACTATGGACCAATGACGCTGTCGGTCCAAAATCTACACCAAACGGTTACTTTTTGAGGGTCTTATCTGGTGAACCTCGTGTGGGTTGGTGTCGTCCCATAAACGGCAATTTTACAGCCGTTCATCAAAAAACGAGCCTCGTCATGATGATTTTTCGGTCAGAATTGGGATCCTCTTCCAAGAGTCCAGTCAGCGAACAAACAGGGATGCCTACGGTCATGAATTTTGAGTTCCTGGGTCAGTTGCATCTTGTACGGGTGTAGGCCTATCTCTTGATGCATTATTCGCCTAGTTGAAATCTGCTAAAGGCCGAGTTCTTGTGCACGGTGAGGAATCGACTGCATCAGGATCTACTGAACACACGGACCGCAGCGATGTGCTCGGCCGATCTTGCGTTCCGTTGACGAATGAATGTTGGCTGATTGATTACCAAATCGGTCGTTTTAAATTTGTCCACCAAACGTTGAAGTGTCGATTGTGAAAAGCCACCACGTTTACCATTCAATAGGCGCAACGCGCAACGTTTGCACTAACGAATATTCATTTTGATAATATAAATTTTATCATTTGGACATACTGTTCAATCGTGTAAATTGCCACGGTGATTTGGCATTAATAACTGGATAGTAAGCAACAGATTTGACAGATGTCACCAAAACAATATAGCCACCCCACCCGCATTAATTGAAAAACCTTTTATATTGCCAGACAAATCAGCTGTCTAGTTTGCTGTTAGTTGCTAAATAGTAAGCACTCGCTCGCTAGATTTGACGATGAACTTCGTGCATCGAACAATTCCCATACGGAAAAATTGTGTAACAACATCAGTTGTGAATGAGAGATGATCAAAAAGTGCTGACGAAGGCATAACACTCGTAGTATAAGATCACTTCAAAATTCATGATCTCCGTGTTCATTTCCAATATAACACCTTAATGACATGGAAACAAAAGAGTTACTGTGAACTATAACCAACGCGACAAATTCAGTCGAATCTCTCAATTCATATCTAGGATAACCATCCCCGGAGAGTAGTGAACGAACATCTTTGACACAAACCATCTGCACCCCGTCCAGGTTGTGTGACGTTCACATTATTTATTTATTTATTTATTTATATATAATCTACAAGTTACTTACGTACTAACAGATTTTATAAAGTATACAAACATAGCATAATAAAAACATTTGATATACAATATATGTAAAGAACATTTTCATATGAAAATTCATTAAAAGGTAAAAAGGCATAATAATGTGCTTTTAAAATGAAGTCGGTTGTCAGATAAGTCGAGGTGTTGAGAATATATGTTAAAGACTCTGATTATCCTTGTTAGAGGTTCATTTTTTCCGTATTCTGTATTATGGAATATTTCAAATAATAAACGTCGAACACGGAGCGACCTAGTGGGCAAATAAAATTGAATCATTGCTAGAAGACAAGGGCATTTTATTTGATTGGAAAGTATGTCCCTAACAAACATTACGTCATGAATGGTTCGTCTAGTCTTTAGGGATTTTATACCAAGCAGTTGGCACCTTGCAATGTAGCTCGGGTGAAAATTCCAATGCATTTTGAAAAAAATAAATTTGGTAAATCGTTTTTGAACTTTTTCGATACGGTCGGAAAAAGTAATAAAGGAAGGATTCCAGACAACCACCGCGTATTCAAGGAAAGGTCTGATCAGCGAAATGTATAGAGATAATAGTGTAAATGGATTAGTGAATTCTTTAGCGTTACGCTTAATGAAGCCAACAGCTGAATTGGCTTTTGATAAAATATAGCTAATATGAGAATGAAATGAGAAAGATGAGTTAAGCATAACTCCCAAATCTTTGACACTATTCGCTTTAGAAAGAAGTGTAGAATCAATGGTGTAATTAAATTGGATAGGGTAGGTTGATTTCGAGAAAGAAATGGATTGACACTTCTTTAAATTTAGATTAAGATGGTTATTATTGCACCACTCGAAAACGTTATCTATATAATAAGCAGTCACTAACATTTATAATGCTCATGAATATTTTCATGTCATCGGCGTAAAGCAAACACTTACTGTGGTTAATTGAACGAATAATATCGTCAATGAAAATTATGAACAATAGAGGACCCAAATGACTTCCTTGCGGTACACCCGAAATGCATTTTATTTGCATAGATAACGAATTTCCGATTTTAACTCTTTGGGTACGGTTTGAAAGATAAGAGGATATCCAGCAAAGGAACTGGGAGTGGAATCATTACAACGACCATTCAACGATTTGGAACCTCCTGGACTCAATCTGAATGGAACAACAGGCTTCAAAAAATCAGCGACAACAACTCCGCCAAACTCACAATTGACGGTACGCCCAAAAATGCGGATCCTGCTTGGTTAGCTAACTGTTTTTATAAGAAATATAATATAGTTATAACTAACTGTAAAAAAATACCTAATAAGCCCAACTCCTTTCAATTCGATATCCCCCTCAAATACAGATGGCTTTTTCTCACCCCCTCTGGTAAAACCTTACATTTTAATAAAAAATTTCCTAAACTTAAACCCAAAGTAGCTAAAAAACAAGCTGCTATTCCTCAAAAAATTAATTCTCAACCCAAGTCCAGTAAGCATCCCAAAGTTCCCCCCAATTCCTACCAAAACTGGAGTTTCAAAACTAACCTATTTCCTACCTTTGCACATCCATCAATTTCACAATTATATCCGTCTCGCACAGCTCCGCCAAAATCCCAACCTCAACGCGTTTCGTTCAATTTGACTCCAACAACCACAACCATGCCTCCACCCCGTTCACCGGTCCCGAATTCATTTCCTAATTTCGACCTCACGTCCGGAGCCAAGTATCCTAATTTCCGAAGCTCACATATCCTTAACCCCTCCAAACCCTCCACCCACACCCCAAATCCCATTCCGTCACCCAACTCCCCATCTCTCCCATAGCAACTACCTCTGCCCCACTTCCCCACCCCTGTGTCACCCCCCAATCTTTCGTTGATCCTCTTCTGCCCCCTACAGTTAAACTTACCCAGCTAACTACCGACCCTATCCAAAGTCGCTACGCTCTCTCCCGTCTGAGGGATAAGAAGACATACGAGAACATTCGTCTCTTCTTGGCATACCTTCACGATAAATCCGATTCGATTTGCTACGAAGGTAAGACAAACACAAGCGTTATGGTCTCCATCCAACAGGAAGGCCTTCCTACTGACTTCGCTAGCCTCAAGAACCTATTTATCAAATATCACGAATTCTTCCATATTTCGCCCCAAAAAGTGTCAAAGGATCTTGAAACTTCCCGCCAATACATTCACTCAAAAGGAATATCCCACCTGCAACGTAGTAGAGCTGATCACGACAAGTATTTTCGTCCTTAAATCCATCCCTCTCCCATCAATACCCCCACTTAGTCCAAATCTTCCTCTTACCTTCTACTATCAGAATGTAAGAGGTCTTCGCTCAAAAACCCAAACTGTCTTTCAACAGTCGCACGCTCTACCCTTCGAAATCTTTGCTCTGACTGAAACGAACCTGATCCCCAGCATAAGTAGCTCCGAACTGTTTTCAACAAATTTCAACATCTATCGCGATGACGAACTCAGTCAGGCCACCGAGGGTTGCCCTTGTCGAGGAGTCCTACTAGCCGTCCTTGACGCCTTTGACTCTTCCCTCATTGCAATTTCGTCCTCCCCCCATCTCGACTATGTTTCAATCAAAATTGTCTTACCCCAAAAGACACTCTACATCATATGTTTCTACATCTTGCCCTCACAGCCCATTGAATCCTATCAACTGGCTATTAACACAATTGACCAAATAATTGATTTAAGAGACCCCCAGGATGAAATCCTTCTCTTCGGAGACTTCAACCTTCCTCATCTTAAATGGGCTCAATCAGACGATGAATCGCATTACATTGCCACCAATCCCACTACTGCCAAAGAATGCCTCTTCTTGGATCGCCTTGCGGATTCAAACCTTAGTCAAGTTAGTGGCGTCTTAAACTACATGGGTAGACAACTAGACCTCATATTTACAACTGATCCCTTCAACTCCTCTGTCTCACTCTGTCCCCTCTCTCTTTCAACCATCGATAACTTCCATCCCCCCCTCCTTCTTTCCTTTTTTCATGATTCTCCTTTACAGAACACCCCTTCCACAGCTTTGCCTTCTCACGATTTTCACAAAGCAAATTTCCACCAAATCAATGAAAAGCCCCTTTCAATTTTGATAATCTAACTATAAATGATGCAATATCAAAATTTTACAGAGGGAAATATTTAACTCTATCTCTCTTTACGTACCAATTTCCCAACGTAAAATTTTGTCCACCTCCCCACCCTGGTATAATCGTAGACTTCGCACCCTAAGAAACAAAAGAAATAAACAGTGGACAATCTTAATTCGTACCCAATCCCCTATAGACTTTTCTAACTACATGGGCAGCTATCTTAACTTTACCGCCCTTCACAACTTCCTCTATCAACGCTATTTAGCTGAAACGCAAGCCAATCAGTGATCCTAAGTCCTTCTTTAAATTTGTTAACTACAAAAGAAAATCTGATGGTTACCCTACCTCTCTCTCCTTGAATGATCAAACCTCTAATGACCCTAACACTATCGCCAACTTATTTGCCGCCTATTTTAAACAATCATTCGCCAACGACTCCTTCCATCCAGACCCCGCTTACTTCGACTATTTACCGAAATTTTCCTTTGGACCCCTTCTTCCTCATACAGTTGATCCCGATGTCATCGAAACCAAACTAAATCAACTTAATGATGAATTCACTCCTGGACCAGACGGTCTCCCTGCCATATTCCTGAAAAAATGCTCATCAACCCTCTCTCTCCCTCTCTCAAAGATCTTCAGTTTATCCCTAGCTTTAGGTGAATTCCCCCAGCTATGGAAAACCTCATTTATAACCCCTATACATAAGAAAGGTCCGAAGAATGTTATTAACAATTATCGTCCCATTGCCAAACTGTCACATATACCCAAAATCTTCGAGAGCATTTTGTAGGAAATCTTAAGCTTTCGCTGCAAGTCTTTAATCTCCCCCAGACAACACGGATTCCTTAAGGGCCGTTCTACAACCACAAACCTTGTTGAATTTGTGTCTTTTACCCTCTCGGCTTTAGAGAATGGAAAAGATGTCGACATGGTTTCAACCGATTTCAGTAAGGCTTTTGATAAAATCTCCCACAATCTAATACTCTTCAAATTGTCTTCTCTTGGCTTCGAACCCACTTTATTGAAGTGGATATCTTCTTACTTGGAAAATCGGTATTATAGTGTTCGTTTCAGATCTGCCTTTTCCAATCCTTTCTTAGCTTCCTCCGGCGTCCCCCAAGGGAGCCACCTAGGTCCACTTCTTTTTGTCCTTACCATTAACGATATTGATATAGTGATTAAAAATTCCCACATCTCACTATATGCCGACGACACCAAATTCTACAAGTCTATTTCCTCCAATCACGACTCTTCCCTTATTCAATCCGATCTCAATAGTTTTTCCATGTGGTGTTCCAAAAATTGCTTGGAGCTTAACATTAGCAAATGCCAATCAATCACTTTCTCACGTAAACGTATTAAACCCCGTCCCCGTCTCTACTACCTCAATAATCAGCCCATCTCCACCGTTCAAACTATCCGCGATCTTG
The DNA here is from genome assembly GCA_958301585.1 of Merodon equestris. NCBI lineage: Eukaryota > Metazoa > Arthropoda > Insecta > Diptera > Syrphidae > Merodon > Merodon equestris. The sequence continues at coordinate 19,261,222 of OY284414.1, forward strand.
GTATATTATGTGACCAACAGCTAAATTTTCGCGCACATATAGACGAGATAATCCTTAAAGCTAATTCAGCACTCGGGTTCGTGAAGCGATGGTCTAAAGAATTTTCTAACCCTTACGTCACCCGATCTCTCTACACAACCTTCGTCCGGCCCCTCCTTGAATACGCCTCTCAAGTGTGGTCTCCTTACCAGCAAATCCACATTTCTAGAATCGAGAGCATCCAACGCCGGTTCTTACGCTTCGCTATGCGAGGTCTCCCCTGGAACAATCCTTTGCTCTTACCACCTTATCACGACCGCCTTAAACTAATTAACATGAACACCTTGGAGGAAAGAAGAACTGTATCTGACATCCTCTTCATCCATCGACTCCTCTCAGGCTTCATTGACTGCGCTACCCTCTATAACTCTGTCTCTCTCAACACTAACCCTCGCAATGTACGAAACCCCCGTCTCTTCTATGTACCCACCACCCGTACCGCTTATGGCTCCAACGAACCCATCTTACGAATGCTTGGAAGAGTCAACTCGAATCCCCTCTTCGACCTCAACCTTAGCACTCCATGCTTAAAAACCCTTCTTCTTCATGCCCCCCTCTCCCTTCCCCTTAACAACTAAGCTAGTTAAGGTTAGATTAAGTAAGTTCATGTGCTTGAATTAAGCTTAATAAATGGAGGTGGTTGCCCCCACGAAAATTAAATTAAATTAAAATTACAATTTGTTTTTAAAATCTACTTTTTTTTTTGATGCGCCCAACGTATGTGGAATCTTCATAGATACTAGTGGCCCATACCACTGGCATGCACGATTCACAGACCCTACTCAGTTGCTTCGAGTCCGCACCTATGTATCAAACCACACCCTGCACTCTTTTGCCTCTAGGTACATATTACTTTCCGCGGCTGGCAAGCAATTCAAACTACTTTTTTGCTCATAAGTTTCCTCCTGCTTCTTCTGCTCTTGTTGCCTCTGCTGCTTTTCTACTCTCCTCAGCTCTATCCGCACATTGTTGGTTAGTGCGCAGATAATCAGCCAGTATTCCTCCGACTCCACCATTCGCTGAATTATATTTCCTGGTAGAGTACCCCTCCAATCTGCGAGGTGTCTAAATTCGAAGATCACGTGCCTCACGTCTTCCTCTTGGGTTAGACAGTCTGGACAAAGAGGAGAAGTATCGTGTCCAAATCAAAACTGTGTGAGATGGTAGTTGCAGTTTACTTGTATCCGATTTAACCATATGTCGATTGATGGAATCAGGGTATGAGTTCATCCTCCCTTTGTGGTGTTAACCCTCTGAGATTGCCATAGGGCCATCGAGCGCGAGCTTTCTTCCTCCTTGATTTTCCGGCTCTCTCCGATAGATCATTTTCATCTCCTCGACGAGAATGTCAATGGGGATCATGCCAGCAATGATTAAAGTGGCTTCGTCCGAAACCATCCGGCAGCCGCTTATTGTCCTCAGAGAGCCGGTATACCGATGATAGTTTTCGGCAATTTCCTTCCTCTTAAGCGCTTCTGCCCAGACTGGGCATGACTAAGCTCACCACTCTAATCATCAGAATCGTCTTTGCATGTCTCAACCCACCAACGTTTGGCAGTATTCTGGCCTTCGTAGTGTAGATGCCTTTTTGCTCACATAGTCTGCGTGTGATTTGAACCGCAGTCAAACATCACTCTTAGGTATTTAACCGCTTCCTTGGATGGGATATTCTGGTTGACAGCAGATGGTTTATGGTTGGCTCAACTTCGTGCGTATGCTTTGCAACAACCACGAAAGCTATATCATCGGCAAATCCGATGATGTGAGTTCCATGGGAAAACCTTACTCGCAGAACTCCGTCATAAATTAGGTTTCAAAGAAGGGGTTCCAACACCGATCCCTGAGGAACCCCGACGGAGATGTCATAATACTTGATCCCTTCTTCCATGATATACTTCAACTTTCTATTTTTAAGGTAATGGGACACTTAGATGTTTTCATTCTTGCTGGCGACCTTCTTATCAGCGTCCAGTCGGCAGAATTAAACGCGTTTCTTACGCCTAGTGTCACCACTGCGCAGTATTTCTATTAACCTCGCCTCCATGAGTATCCTGCTACGGCTTCAGATGCAATATTTTTGAATTGCATCGACAGTAGAGCGTGCCTTTCTGAATCCATACTGGTGGTCTTATTTCAGGTCTTTTTAATCTACTTGTCCAGCAAATATTGCCTTCAACTGTAGAAATTCGAAATTTCATCGAAAAACATCGCACCAATGTTTGTAACCCAAGACACAACCCAGCTAGAAGTTACGAACATCGCTACCATGAGTGCTGTCATCAGCTTTGACATTTCTTCTCAGCTGTCACTTATCCCAGTTTATAAACAAAAATCGCGAAATATTGTTACTTTAGCTTAGTAGGCCGCCGGTAAAGTGTTTTTTCTCAGTTGCGCACGTGCATTTCCGCGTTTTCAGTGAACAAACTCATTTCTTGGGTTAACAGACGTATTTTTCGTGTATTCCGTGAGTCGTAATCACGCGCGTGGTAATGGAAAACAAACCGCCAACTACAAATACCGGCACAGCCGATATCGAATATGTTACATTGATAAGTGATGATTCGGATAATGGCATGGGAGGACCGGACGATGCTCCAAAACGTCGTGGTTTGAAAATGAAAGACGACGAGGACTCCAACGACATATCGAACGCAGACGAGCGTCGGACTAGTCGCAGAAGGAAGCCAAAGGTACGATGGTTGCAAGCAAGTGATTCTGTCTCGGTTCTAACACTTTCCAAAACACTTTCCAGGTGGAGTACTATGTAAACAAGACCGTGTCCGAGGGAGGTGATAACAAACCACCGGCTGAACGGCGTTCGGAAGGCATAAACAAGCCGAAGAAGTCGGATTACTCGCGGAGTCCTCATCCGAAAGAAGTCACCGATATTCGCGAGGCAACCAATGCTGCCGCCGAAGCTTACAAGGAAATCCTCACTGGCCTTCAGGGTGCCGCGTTTCAATCTCGCATTCCATTTGATAAAATGACATCTGCCGAGGCGGCATGTTTCACGGACATCACCAAAACCGGTCTCGTCGCTCAAAGGGTGTTCCTCAACATCCGCAATCGACTCCTCCAGATGTGGATCGACAACCCGAAACAGCAACTCATCCTTGAGAATGCCATCAAGGATATGGAGCAGCCGTTCGATAGTGATCCGAATCTAGTTCGTCGCATACACGCGTTCCTCGAGCGACATGGATTCATCAATTTCGGGATTTTCAAACGCCTCCAACCGATACCGAGCAAAAAAGTCGCGAAGGTGATTGTGATTGGTGCCGGGATCTCGGGTTTGGCTGCCGCTCAGCAGTTACAGCAGTTCGGAATGGATGTTATCGTGTTGGAGGCTCGCGACCGCGTCGGTGGACGTATCGCTACGTTCAGGAAGAATAACTACATCGCCGATTTGGGCGCGATGGTCGTGACCGGGATATGGGGAAATCCTATGACTATTTTGAGCAAGCAAACGGGGATGGAGATGGTGCCTATTCGGCAGGCATGCCCGCTGTACGGAGCCAGTGGAAAACCGGTGCAAAAGCATAAGGATGATATGGTGAGTCGAGGTGTTTTTGAATACTGAAGTGGATTGTGGAACGTGTTTGAATTTTCTTATTGGACTTGGTTGATGTCTTCTCTAAGCGAGTGTCGACATCAATTCTCTCCACTTCTCCATACAAGTCATCCATCTCCGACGGTTTACCGAAGAATGGGAAACCAACTTCCCACCGTACGATAGGTACTCAGTCTAGCGCCGCGATAATCTCTGCCCACGGATAGTAATTTTCTCATGATCACTGAACCAGTGAATAGTTAAGTCATAAACTATCCAAAGAGTCTGCCTTTCAACTACAAACAAAAGGAGGAATTCGAAATTGACGAGCACCCGATTGCCTCGTAAAGCAATTTCACCATCGTTGCCTGTTTGTTCCATCCAAGTGCCCCATGTATGTAAATCGCATTATAACAAGGTGGCACTTCCTCCAGACCCTGTCTATCACCGTCGTGTCATAAAATAATTTAACTCGTACGAAGGGTTACCTTCTCTCTCTCTAATTGATCCGCTCCGACATTTCTCGATTACAGCCGAGTGCCGCTGTCGTAATCCAATAAAAGCAACAATCACAAATCATGGAGATGTCAGTGTCCCGATGTCATTCGCCGTCGTCCCCCCGTCCTAATTGAGACGTCGAGTATGCGTGCATCAGTATCACAGCGCATAGGCAGCTCATGAGACGTCATAATTAATTGGCTTTGGTTTGGACTTTTCCAATCTCCTATCTCGCCTTTGTCCGGTTCTAATTAAAGATAGCATTCCGTCAGACGAAACATTGACAAGCGTAGCCGTAACAATCAATAAATTCATTATTAATCGCTGACGAATTTCTGGTTGTTAACAAGACGTAAAGGTTCGTTAAATTTTGCGGTTCAGTCCCGTGTGGGTGGACGTGGACGGACATGGGAAAAGAGTCGATGAAAAATAGAGAAAAAAAAAGGGGGAGCGCCGCGCGGTACGATGGTCGAATTCGGATTAAGTGGTAGTGGCAGCGCGACGTTTTATTGCTTTGTAGTACAAGCCTTCAAGCAGCGTCTCTGTAAACAGAAATAAATATTTGATTTCCTCACCGACATGGTGGATGAGTTTCTAGTTTGGAGGCCGCACAATAATTGTTATGCCATTTGTGTGGCGTGGACAAGGTGGTTTTTGGTGCGTTCGCGGTACGAATGAGAAATAAACGGAGGGATGGCATGGGAATTACGATGGGATATCGCAAAAGTATTGGGAATTACGAGTCATTTTCTGGTTTATGAGGTCGTTGGATCAGTCGCGATATCGTGGTGCTTGTGAACGTGTTTGGATTGAGTTGATTGAATGATTAGTCGTTTTCGAAATGGGTTTTCGTAAGTGTGATCGTAGGCTTCTAGTTGAAATGCGATTCGAAGGTAATGAAATTCAGTAAATGTTATGGACTGAGCGATTTTTGTTTTACGTTCGCAGCTGCGTTATGGACGCTGTCAGCCCAGCCTTATAAAGATTGTCTTTCCGTCAACAACATTAAGCATGTCAAAGGCATATTTGGATAGGCTAATTTGAATCCATCAATATTTTAAGGAAATCGTCTAGGTCCAGTAAAATGTTATCCAAAGGTCTCACCAGCCCATCCGCCCTTAAGACAGCAGCCGGAGTTTGGATTTCTCTAACAACGGAGTCTTGGTTGGTTTTTATCCCATTTTCCCAGCCACAGCAATAACTTTGACCAAACTATCAGGCTTCCAAAAAGGCCAATAGATGGCCTACAAACGTCACATGGGTGGTCGTGGGGCAATGGTAATCATCCCCGACTGTTGAGCTGAAGGTCTATAGTTCAATTCATAGTTAAGAACAATTCCTATACCCAAAAACTGTGCAACTACATCAGTTTGAATGAGAGATGATCAAAAAGTGCTGACGAAAACATATCACTCGCAGAATAAGTTCACTTCAAAAATTCATACTCTGTGTGTGCACTTCCAATATAACACCTTAAGGACATGGAAAACAAAAGAGTTACTGTGAACTACACCAACGCAAAATTCAGTCGAGTGTCGCAAATCCTATCTCGGACAACCACCCAATGAGAGTAGTGAACGAATGTCTTCGACACAAACCATCGGCACCTCGTCCAGATTGTGAGATAAACACCATAAGAGCGTACACTATTGAACCTGCACCAATTATAAAAAAAAACAAAAAAAAAAAAGACGACTAACAAAGCCTTCTTAGGGGTAGCGTATTCGACGTGCGCTGGCCTGCAAAATAACGAGTAGAAGCCACTGCAGCCGAACACCTAGCAGCTCTCTTGTAAGTTCTATTTTCACCTCCCCGCGGTGCCGCCTGGGAATTTCTTTACGATATTGCGAATGAAAAAGTACGAATGACCAACAAGGAATTCATGGTTTGACGACGAGTGTAGGTGGGCACATGAAGCCAAGCAGCAAGCCTATCAAGCGGCGTTGTACAGAGCTACTCGTGAGCTATATGAATAGAAGAGGAGGGAGGAGCATAAGCTTCTCAGAAGAAAAAAAAAGAGAGCATGAGAAGGTCGCGATCGAAGAGATGGAGAAATGTTATCGGAATGACTTTCGAAGGAGGACTTAGAATGCTTTTTCTAAGCTTAATTCCTATAAAATTGCTGGAACAGGCGAACTACCTGCCGAGCTCTTTAAAGCAGCTGGAGATGACCTGGTTGGGAGTGGGCGCCAGCTCATCTGCCAGATACGAGGGTGGTCCGATAAGTACTTAGCCTACAAAAAAAAAAACAAAAATTTTGGAGAAATGGCGATTTATTTTTCAATAAAATCTCCTTTTAGCTCGATACACTTGACCCAGCGATGCTCCAAATTCTTTAACCCGTCTGAAAATACGTTTCCTTGAGGTCTGCAAAGTAGGCCTCCGATGACCTCCTCATTCGACTGAAATTTCTGCCTGGCGATGACTTTTTCAAGTTTGGAAACAAAAAGAAGTCGCACGGGGCCAAATCTGGAGAATACGGTGGATGGGGCAGCAGTTCGTAGCCCAATTTGGCCGTGGAGAGGGCGGAGGTGTGAGCCGGTGCATTATCATGGTGGAAGAGCATTATTTCTTCGCCAAGTGGGATCGTTTTTTCTTCAATTCGGCGTCGAATGAGCCCAATAATTTGGCATAATACAGCCCTATGACCGTTTTCTCCTTCTCCAGGTAGTCGATGTGGATCACACCTTGTGAATCCCAGAAAACGGTGGCCATCACCTTTCCGGCCGATTGGACAGTCTTCGCCTTCTTCGGAGCACGTTCGCCGGGTGTAGTCCACTGTTTCGAGTGTTCCTTGGTCTCTGGTGTGTACCAGTGGATCCATGTTTCGTCGACTGTCACGAAACGACGCAGAAACTCCTTCGGATTGCGCTTAAACAGCGTCAAACACTGCTCGGAAGTGGTTTCACGGTTGGGCTTGTTGTCCGCAATGTGCACCGCAATGGGCACCCATCGCGACGACAGCTTTCTCATGCCCAAAATTTCATGCGGGATATGACCCACGCGATCTTTTAAAATGCCTACTGTCTCAGCTATCTCGCCCACCTTCAATAGGCGGTCTGCCAATACGAGGTCGTGGATTTTTGACACGTTATCCTCCGTGGTAGCCGTTTTCGGGGCACCTGGACGTGGCTCATCAAAAACCGACGTGCGACCACGTTGAAACTCGTTAAACCAATTTTTGATGGTCGCCATCGAAGGAGAAGAGTCACCGTACACAGCATTCAAACGCTCTTTGATTTCGCTGCGCGATTTCCCTTCCAAAAACAAGAATCGAATCTCCGACCGATATTGCTCTTTTTCCATTTTTCTAAAATCCGCGGACACTCTAGAATGTACTACACGATAGTAAGTTGCTCTTGCGATACTGGCGTCATCTGGCGGTGAGGCTAAGTACTTATCGGACCACCCTCGTGTGGTCGGAGGAATGCATGCCCGATGAATGGAATCTTAGTATCGTTTGCCCGATCCATAAGAAAGGAGACCCCTTTGTCTGCGTCTTCTGAACATCGCTTACAAGATCTCTGCTGTTTAGTGTGAACGCCTGAAACCATATGTTAATAAATTGATTGGTCCATATCATTGTGGTTTTAGGCCCGGGAAGTCCACCATCGATCAAATATTCACACTACCAAAGATCCTGAAAAAAACCAACGAGTTCCAGATCGATACACCCCATCTATTTATCGACTTTAAGGCCGCATACGATGGCGTGAATAAAGACGAGTTATACAGCGCCATGTCTAGTTTTGACATCCGTGCCAAAATCGTCAGGAAAGTGACCTAGCTGAATCCTTTAATGTCAATAAAGGTTTTAGACATGGCGACACGCTATCGTGTGACTTTTCAACATCGTCCTTGAAAGAATCGTACAAAACTCACTGGTCAACACGAGGGGCACGTACTTTTTAAGTTCGTACAACTGCGCGCTTATGCCGACGACATTGATATAATTGGTCGAACTCAGCGAGATGTCAATGAGGCATTTACGAGCATTGAGACGGAAGCGGCTAAGATGGGACTCGCTGTAAATGAGAGAGAGCAAGCAATGCAAGCCATAGGGACCAAGTTATTGGATGTCAATCTAACCACCCGTATGCTTAAAGTCCGTACAGAGGAATATATTGCTGACGTATCCGCAAGTGTTAATGGAGACAGTGATTTGTGCATTTGTCGCCGTAGCAGTGGGGAGTGTCTTACTCGACTACCTGGAAGACGTTATGCAAGGATCTTGGTGTAAAGCCTTACAAAACACCGCTCATGCATGTACTGCAGCCGAATGACCTGCTACAGCGTCGAATTTTTAGTGAATAGGCTTCAGAAAAGAAGAGGAAAAGATCCGCTTTTTATCGAAAAATTGCCCTCAACGACGTAGCTTATTTCTGCCACCCATCAAGCAATAAAAGAGCTGGCAATGAATCTGTGAAAAATGCTTTGTTTAATGCCTTTTATGGTCCGGGGAATCTTTTCAAACCTGGGGTAGGGAAGACTCATGCAAAAGCTTTCCTGTCCATCCGTCCGTCGTACGTATATATTAAAGCAAACTTACCGAGTAGGTATGAGTCTGAAACTTGGCTGTGTTATCGAATATATGATTTTGAGCTCATAGCGACCGGTTTTAGAAACCCTGCTACTGTGGTTCCTGAAATCTAGGTAAAAGTTTGCCTAATTCAAGGTAGAAGACCTGGAATTGTAGCTTGGCTCCCGACGAATTCCAAAGCTGATTCTGAGAACAATGTGACCGCCAACATCGTTCAATGATTTTAAACCTTTTTTTTGCCCAAAATGCACGACCTAAATCTGGTCAACATGTGGTTTCAGGAAGACGCTACACAGCATGCAAATCGATGGACCAATTGAGAAATGAGTTCGGTGAGCAATTAATCACTTATTTTGAAATCGGTCTTATGATTGCGTGTAGATCCAGTGGACCTGTTTCGGCGATAAACCGGCACTGCCAAAAAGCTGACAGAGCTTTGGTGGTTTTTGGATGCTTTAACCAAAGAAGCTTGCTATCTAAGATGACTCCCAAGTAATTAGCTTCCTTGGATATCGGGAAGTTGAGTAATGCTGTATTTTTCCTCCTTCTCGTAAAGAGAACGACATCGGTCTTAAGAGAGTTAACCGACAACCCATTACTCGTTCACCAGTCATCGATCACGTTTAGCGCCGTCTGTATTTTGAGACAGACAGACGCTAAACATGAGCCGACAGAGACAACAGGAACTTCATCCGCCTAGGCCTGGGCATAGATTCCAGACGCATTAAGAGCAGCGAGCAGCGAAGTGACCACTATGCGGAGACAGGACGCAACCTTGCAGGCGTCCGCTTGCGCCAGATTTGACACATTGTTCGAGGCCTGCATCAGCGATGTGCACAAGCATTGCTTTGATCCATAGAACCAGTGCTTCATCTACGCCATGCCGTCTAGCAGCGTAGAAAGTGTAGAAAGTTGCGTTATCAAAATCTCTCTTAATGTCAATGAAAATGCTCGCACGTAGTCTTTCCTTTCAAGTGCGCATTGGGATTGATGGATCTACTGTTCTTCGGCAGTGCCAATTCGTTTAAAAAAATCCTTTTTATTCTGTCGTTTAAGCAGCTGTTCACAGAACGAAAGCCTTGCTCAACGATGTTGCCTAGCTTAACGGTGTAGTCTTATTCAGAGACGAACAATATAGCTTTTGACTGCGTAGCTTTAATCAACAGCGTTGCCTCACTTGAAAAAGTAATCTTACTAGACAGTGTCATCGTATTCAATGGCGTTGTCCTGGCTGGGGTATTCGTATTCGGTGGCATTGCCTCACTCGCCGAAGTAGTTGTATGCGGTGGTGTTGCCCTCCTAGACGGCGGAATTGAATTGATTTGATTATTAAACGGTTTTGAGACAACAATCTCTTTCCACATGTTGCCGTTCATATTTGCGAGGAATCAAATTCGTCCAGAGGCTGTCTAAGCACTTTATCCAAGACCATTCGGCACCATAAAAACGGAATCTGCTAACTCCATTTGTCGCATTCGGTTTTGGTCCAGCATGGTATGTCAGCCTTCTACAATCGGACATACGAGTTTTGTGTCATCAAAATCGCTCTGCATGTCGTAATCCCAACATTTCGAAACGCCTGTTCCTCAACCAAGTTGCATTCTTTGGTGTCAATTTGTTTATTCAAGTGAATCAAGATGTCAGTAGTTGGCACGACCAAAACCAACATGTTACTAACCACACTGTCCTGTCAATCGGTCTCAAGCACATGTAATGATTGCTTAATTCAGACTGTCCGATGTGGTAAACACTAAAATTACAGCACACTGCCTATTAATTGATTAAACAATTCCTCACCGAAGCCTGTTTTCAATTCGAAACATATTCCAACGTCATAACCGACTTCCAACCCAACCCAGCCAGCTTACAGTCCATTAAGTTCCCAGCAAACGTGTAATTTATAAGCAACAAACTCTTTAAACATCTGCACCGCCCAACGGCTTTGATAAATGCACACACGTTAGCGTCTGTGATCCTATAATTTGTGCGTCTACAAATTTCCACCATGCAATCAATTCTTAGTTCCGCTTACGTATAGACCCCTTTATGGTTCACTCACCAAGGGCAAGTAACCAGTTTTTTTTATTTTTTTTTTCATTATTGCTGTCCTACTTTGTTTTTTAGTCTTTTGTTCCCGTCTCCTGCCGAATTTGCGGTCCACCATCGCTGCTCTAGTTTTGAAAAGTTCATCAAAAATATAATCCGACCCGTGAAGGGTGCCTAACAATGAAGCACAAAAAAAAAGGCAAGGAAGAGGAATAGTCTTGAACTGCGGATTAATTTATTATCCTTTCGCGGATGATGGAAGATCACCTACCGGTGCTGCTACAGCTCGTCTTTCACTGTTTTGATTACCAACCCTCTTCGGCATATGTTGCTATTCCGTCTCTCGCAGCTACTCGACACTCTGCCACTCGCGCCATCGATCGTAAAGTGGCCGACAGGCATCAGAAATTTTGAATGCGCCGTTTAATTGGGCGAAATTTAATTTGAAACCTTAGGGGTGCACCCTTTTCTATGATTTTCGAAAGACTGTTCGAAAATCTTTTTGAAAATCGGTAACGTCCCTTATCTCTGCTTTGAAATGTAATCTGAATCCGGCATTTGAGGTTGATTTCAAGAGGTGCGGGCTTCAATAAAGGGGAGATGAGGCACTCGTAATATTGTTTCAAGGACTAGGTCGTGCCGGTAACGACTTTTGTTTATTTTATGCAAAGAGGGTTGAACCGAACATTTGAATTACAATTGCATTCTGTCCATCATGCTTTTAATATATTTTTTTTCCTGTCAATTTCGAGTTTAAACTTTTAGGACCTAAATGTGTAGGGTTAAACATGTATTGAAGGAGTCCACGACAGAGTTTTTGTCTTTCACACCATAAGCCGAGAGGTTGCAGGTGATGCTCCACCAAGGAGTCGATAACAAACGCCAAGGAAATGGTCTCAGAGCTCAAAATGTTCGAGAGCGATCACCACCAGTTCGCGAGGATTAAGTCATTCTCCATGGTGAGCTCCCGATTGTAGAAACGAGAAAGCTGGAGAGGCTAAGGACCATCACTTTCCTAACGTCTCAGACTGTCACATGGGAGAAATTAAGATGCGGCGGCAACATTTTACAAAGGTATCCGCTGCCAACAGTTCGAACACGCCGCGGACTGTGAAATGCAGTCTTGATGCGTTAAGTGCGCGAGAGATCATAAAAACCAGAAATGCGACCATGGAAAAGAGAAGGCCGCGGACGGAGAACAGTTCCAGTGTTACTTGTGTAGGAACCGAGGATACTCTACTAACTATTTGGGATGTGCAAAGTTCCAGGACATCAAGAAATAAAGTAGAAGACTGAGGTGGAACTTTCCTCAAGTCGGTTCTGATTAGCAACTTTTTGAAACACACACCAGTTGACCTACGCCCAAATGATTGCAGGTTCAGGAAAGCCAGTACAAAAGCCCAGGATTGTTCTTGGCCAGCTTCAAAAAGAAATCCGTAGACCCGAGTAGATAGTATTTGTTCGTTTCTGCGGGCCTAGCGTACCTATGATCGTAATGGGTATGCCGATAGGAAGTCCATTGAAGATTCTATCGGACAATTCATTGATTGAAACCAGAAGCAAAAATTCGGCACAGTTTCTCATAAATTATTAGAAGAGACCGACCCGACGCTCCTCAAGGCGGGGGAGTTGCGATCTTCATTAGAAATAACAAACATAAAATCAAATATATCGGTGAAGTGCGGAGGTTCTAGGGTTAGAAGTCTGCTTTGTGTGCATTCCTCTGCGTGACGAAGAGAAAACGTTCATCTTAGGGCCCTATTCACCTGAAGCACCTTAACCCAATACTTTCATAACATAGTTTGAAACACTTTTTCGATCTTTGCGCTTGAACTGGATAGAAAACTTCTACTTCGGGTCGGCAATTTAAACACCAAAAATAATATACCCAAGATTAGGGGCAGCCTACTAAGTCATTGGTGGCTTTTACGCAACATTAAATATAGAGGAAAGTTACTTGCAACGGATAGTCCTTCTTATCATAGGAGCGGTCCCTATGTGGTTCTCATTCTGACACGAACGAACTGTATACGGACGTATACGACAGTGACCATTGCGGGCCCTATGCCGTGATCACAGAACCGGAAGAGTTACCGCAACTAAATAAAATATTTCGGAGAAAGAATCAGAATGACATTCAGGATCTGAAACTTCCGAGAACGTTTGACAATCAACGCTTGCTATGAATAGTAAGCATCGTTCTAGAGCGCCGTCCTAGATGACGACTTTTTCGTGATCAAGGATCCTGAGGAGAGCTGTGTTCTATTTTTTTTTATAATTCGTGCAGGTTCAAGAGTGTACGCTCTTATGGTGTTTGTCACACAACCTGGATGGTTTGTGTCGAAGATGTTCGTTCATTACTCTCTGGGGGTGGTTGTCCTAGATAGGATTTGAGAGATTCGACTGAATTTGCGTTGGTTGTAGTTCACAGTAACTCTTTTGTTTCCATGTCATTAAGTTGTTATATTGGAAATGCACACACAGAGTATGAATTTTGAAGTGATCTTACGCTGCAAGTGTTATGCCTTCGTCAGCACTTTTTGATCATCTCTCATTCAAACTGATGTAGTTGCACAGTTTTTCCGTATAGGGTTTCGTACCAGGTTCGATGGCGATTTCATGGCAAATAATGCCGTCGCCAGTGGAGGGGCTAACATCCTATTCATTTCGATGGAAGATCTCCAGATGATCTTTGAGAAAAAAATCCGCGGGAATCGGTGGTATAACTATGTGTGGCTGTAGAGATGTTCAACAATGCATTGAATAATGCATATTATCCAGAGCACTGGAAGTCAGCGCTGGTGCGACCAATCCCCAAGAGGGGTAAAAACAAGGAAAAAATTCTGGTCAATAATACTCCTTCCGAGTGTCAGCAAGGTTTCGAGAAGGTGCTCCATAGAGCCCTGTCTAAATGGGTTGAGGTCTTGAGGACAATAACATCATTCCCGATAACCAATTCGGTTTCAGAGCGAGGCATGACACTATTCATGCTGCGTCAAAAGTCGTATCGGAGATGCAAGAACCAATGCACGGGTACCTGTCTGATTGACTTGGAGAATGCTTTCGACAGCGTATAGTCAGAAGGACTTTATTACAAGCTTAGTCGGCTGGGCCACTGCTATATATGATTTATGACATGTTCGTTGTGAAAATTGCCAACGTGACTTCTACCCAAACATTTCAAACTAAAAACGGACTGCAACAGGGCATGGTAAATTCGCCGATCCTTTTCAGCATTTACCTAAGCGATCTGCTAGTTTCTCTTTAACATTCTATCTCTTTAACACTTAATCGCGTATAGATCAGGTCCAATCGATGACCGTGCAGGGACGGGTTAAGAATAAGCCTGCAGCGATACCTCTCGCTTGTCGTAAAAGGCGACTAAAACAAAGGTAAACAAAAATCACATCTAGGCAATTTAGAAAACACCAAGGTGAGCCTAGGGACACATATACCACCATTAAACTGCCCCACAAGTGTACATGCAAATCAGTAGGTTGACACGACTGGAGATCACCGGTGTTGTAAGAGTAAGATCAAACAAAAAAAAAAAATCTGGAGCATGCCCGTGTCACAAAAAAAAAAAAGGCAGGCCGAAAAGCAAATGGTGCAAACAAATGCAAAAACACCAGCATTTGATTGGCCTCAGCGATGAAGTAATCCCAAACCTGGTCCTACACTTCTGACCATAACAACGCCGGAAAAAGGAAAAGAAGAAGAAGAAGAAGATCAGGTCCAATCGACATCATTGTCTTCTTCCGCAACGTGACTTCGAAAATATTCAGAAAAGTATCAACTTGGCGCAGATGGTGTTCTGGGAAGGGCCCGTGGCGCTTTCCCTCTGGCAAGATGGCTGTTTTGTAGCAATCAACCAGGGTGAAGGTAATCTGCTACATGGACTTGATCAGACCCATAATTGCCAATGGATGTTCCGTCTGGTTCAATGTGCGAGCCAGCTTAATAGCGATGATTCGGGTATTCGAGTAACAATGTCTCAGGACTCATCTCTGCGGGATAGAGGCGACTAAATTCCTCATGGATCTCGGCCCTATGAAAAAAAAATGGCAGAGGTAGGCGCAGAGCTGATGACTGCAGTACCCACACTCACATCATTACAACAATACACCATTACAACAATACACCATTACAACAGCACACTCAAAACAGCATCAAAAATCGTTGACCCACCGTAGTATTCAATATGGTCTTCCTTGGGCAAAATATTCCGGAGGTAAACTAGTTCCACGATCGGATCTCCGGGTAGGGACAATCTAAAGGAGAGCAAAAAATGCACGCAAATTAATGATATGCTCATGGAACGTACGCAGCTTGCACAGTCCGGGTGGTTTCCAATAAGCACTCAATGAACGTGGACATCGCAGCGGTATAAGAAGTTCAACTTTCAAAGGGAACAACTGTTAAAGACCGGTATATTTTCGTTTGTGGCGGTACGTATACCCACAATCTTGGAACAGATTGTAATATTTTACAAGGACCAAATTTCGATGGCCAAAATCCAGGGTCCCCGTTATAACTATGTACTTCTATACGAACTATGAAAAACTTTTTGAATGTACATTTTATTAGGATAAAATATGTAAGTGAGCCAAGGTGGCTGTCTTCGGGGCTTAGGAGGTGGCATTAATTGGATAAAAAAAAAGATCTTCTAAGCAGAATTTTTTCCAGAGGGTAAAATTGGAGGGAAAATAAGGGCAGTGAATTTAATAAGTGTCAAAGGCGTTGGAAAGGACGTATTTTTTTTTGCCATCCTCGAGTGCACACAAGGAATATTAGACAGACTCATCGATCTTTTAGAAACCCATGTTGATTTGGGGAAAACATGGGCTTGCAATGAAAGAATATTGTGTCGTAGACGATACGAGTTTATCAATGATGCTATCTTGGGCACGTCATTCATTTGTCCTTTTTTATTCATTGGGGACGATACTAACCCAAACGAGGTTCACGAGGACAATGTATCCTCAGAAAGTTAACATTTGGTGTGGATTTTGGGCCGGCGGCGTCATTGGTCCGTACTTTTTCGAAAACGACGTTGGTGAGGCGGTCACCGTCAATGGCAGGCGCAATTTCTTATGGCCCAAAATGAACCATATGGACCTAGACGACATGTGGTTCCGACAGAACGGCGCTACGTACCACACAGCAAGTTTATCTCTCGCAGAGGTGACGTGAATTGGCCAACAAAGTCATGCGGTTTGACCACGCTGGACTTTTTCTTTTCTTGTGGGGTTTCCTGAAGTCGCAGGTCTATGCGAATAAACCACAATCGAACAATGGCCTTAAAGTGAACATAACACAAGCCATGGCTCAAATTCAGGCGGATCTTTGCGGAAGAGTCTTTGAAAATTGGACCACTCGGATCCGTGCCAACGTAAGAAACCGAGGCTGACATTTTAACGATAACATATGTAAAATATAAAACGAATATTGTTAATACCTCACACACAGCTTATTTTATTCCATTTCGATATCTTCCCGCCCTTATTGAAAAATCCTTTAGAACGAATGGACAATGGACAAACAGTCAAACGAATAATTTGTGAAAAAACCCAGAGGAGAACAATATAAGCATAGACTTAGAAAGGATGGAGTAGGAGGGCGAAAGGAGGAGGGAGGACCACACTCATGAAAGATAGGCTTGGCGAACGAGGCTCTGAATTTCCGAGTTCCAAATGGCCGGTAATAATAATAATAATGTCTCAGGACTTGTCCTGGGTAACATAGGACACCCGAGTACACGAAATTTTACCCGAACGAGGTCCTATATAATAGGGCCTGGGTGGTGTGGATGGACAATTTTCTGATTAAGTTGACCCGAAGTCACGTTACAGGAGCAATGATTTTAGTCTATAACCTGATCTCCGGGGTTTGGTACCCCAATGATTTACATCACGAGAGGGTACGCCTTAACAGCTTTGTCCCGCCAGAAGTATTCCTCTAACTTGATCGATGGGGGGTGATTCAGAATAGATTAGCGGTACCACGTACCTTCCATGTGGTTCGCAGTTCCTCTACGGACCTGATGTCGCATTTCGCTATCGTATGCTAACAAAGTGATATAAAAGAAATCGAATAGTGTTCGCGAAATGGTTATTGAAATCTGAATTGAGATGGCTCAGTTAAGAAGTAACGTAAAATCCTGTGGTTTGACGAATCGAAGATAAATATGATAACGATGGCAGACCTTGGATGAGGAGGCCAACAAATACTGAGCTGAACCTTCGCTATACCACTAAGACCTTTAAGCATGGTGGTGGTATTCTCGTGGTATGGAATCGGGCCCCGTTTTTCGATCAAGGGTACGATGGACAAGTACGTGTTCGTTTATATACTTAAAGACATAACGCTGCCTTACGCCGAATTGGAACTGCCACTGCCTTGGGAATTTCAACAAGAAAATGACACGTTACTCACTTGGGTCTAGCTCAAAAGTGGTTTTCCGACAACGGTGTACATCTCATGACTTGGCTTGCGCAATCCGATTTAAATCCTATTGAGAATTTATGGAGGATTGTTAAGCAACAAATAGGACCAATGAAACCAAAGACCAAGGAAGAGTTGTGGCAAAAAGTACAGTCGGCTTGGTATGCTATACCAAAAAGTGCTTGTAGGGTTTAGGTAGATTCAATTCCCCCTAGATTTAAGGCTGTATTGGATCAAAATGATCCAAGCACTGTAGATCGGTTGTATGCCAGGATCGATGAGACGTAGTCCATCAGCGTCACCAGCTTTTTGTGACTGGATAGGACTTCGTCAACAGACACCTCAATATGTGCAGCCTCTTCAAGGCAAAGCATGCTACGATAGTTAAGCTGGTTTAGTCTAGCGTTAGATATGAGTAATTTTTAAATATAAAATTGAAAAAAAAATTAAAAAAAAAATTCTGTTTCAGGTCGAGCGCGAGTTTAACCGGCTCTTGGAATCAGCCAGCTACCTATCCCATCAGCTGGACTTTAACTACGCCGGCAATAATCCTGTATCCCTCGGACAAGCGCTGGAATGGATAATCAAACTGCAGGAAAAGCATGTAAAAGAAAAGCAAGTTCAACACCTGACGAACGTGACAAACGTCCAGAAGAGCATCATCGAAAATCAGAACAAAGTCGCCGAGCTGGTCGAAAAGATCCGTACCCTAAAGGCAACTTGCAATAAGTTGATGAAGAATCGTCCATCAAACAGCGGAGATAACGATCAGACATGGATCGAGCATGAATTCAAGATTCGAACTACCAAGTATGAATGGAGTAAGGCATTCCAAGAGCTTGAAGCCCTGAACAAGAAGGAAGACACCCTACAGGCCAAATTAAAGGAAATCGAAATGAATCCACCGAGGTAAGCCGAGCCTGTACAGAACGAAAGTAAAGTCTAAAAACCGTCTCCCTTCAGTGATGTCTATCTCTCGTCGAAGGACCGTCAGATTCTTGATTGGCATTTCGCGAATCTCGAATTCGCCAACGCAACGCCACTCAACAACCTATCGCTCAAGCACTGGGATCAGGATGATGATTTTGAATTTATAGGAAACCACACTACAGGTAAGTGCCATAAACCGCATGATAACGCCGCGCTTCCTGAATTCGATGGGCTGCGCGTGCGCCCTTATGACATTGTTATTACGATTAAGACGTTCTTTCCCACACATACCCCGCGGGCATACGTATATCAATTAATTTTCTCTTTCTCTAGAAAATAAAAATAAAAAACTGATCATTCCTGTCATTTATTCCGTGTTACTATAAATTAACGTGGAACCTCTGGAATTTTATGAGCAATGTCTTAATTAATTCCATTGTGATGGGGCCCTCTTCCTGCAATCGCTTGTCTTCGCGTCGCATTAAAAACAACGTCGATTAATGCCCCCAGCTGGGCCGTTGCCTCTCTGAGGAGGAATGAAGTTGTAGATTTGCATTTTCCCAATTCCGTCGGAGACCACCTATCCGTCACGGGGACAAAAACCACTGAGGGATCAGTCATCAGGACAGAGAAAAAAGTAATTAGTAGGTGCAATGGAATTAATTCGACTCGTGTGGTGCCGATACGGGTTTTATTTTTTCCCATCTCCACATGTGCTTCCTACGGGATGGTCACATAAATTCGGTCTCAATAACATTAAAATGTTTTGATTGAACAGGCAATCTCCGCAGGGTTTCCGGACATCAAATCATAGCAGTTGGATGTCGCTGCCGCTTCGGTGAACAATTCGCACTTCGCCGATAGAGATACAGAGACACAGGCTCATATTCCAAACTCCACCGCCATCCATCAAGCAGTCGCATTTACATAACACTAAATTACACACACGACGAGAGTCTCCAGCAACGAATTAACATTTTTAATCAGAAACCGAATTGGAATCGGAATCACAAGCGATTCGTCTTCGCGACTTATTAATCGCTCTAGTCGAACACAATCAAGAAGTGAAACGGAATAAATCACCTCGAGATTCATGGCCGCGGTAAACGCCTCCGAAATTAACTATCAAACACGCCAATGATCGATGTTTATCCGGTCGATGGGTCGGCGGGCAGGAGGAGCACTGCACGCTCTCCTTGATGCATTCAAAACAGAAAGAGTTAATGAGATTCCCTTTCTGTTTCGAAATGTGAGTTGTGTGAAGCGCATCTAGGCTCTGCCTGGTGGTCGTATATCACGCGAAATGGTCCGACAAACGAACGAGAAAAGGAGAAAACACACAAATACTCGTCATAATTTATCGTACGGAGAAACTCTAAATTCTGTTTGAACAAGCATTGTTAGGACGTATGAGTAGGTGGAACTTAGGGGCGAGTTGGCAGTGGACCATGTGTTGTGTCGGCTCCATGATTAGACAGCGGCTGGCCGGGTTGTAACAGCAACAGAAGGCATCCCTGGAGGAATCTGTATGTATCCTCTCGAGACGCGGACGGAGTCTGAGGTCCGATGTGGGCGCGACCGTGAAGATTTTTGTGTGTTTTTACCGAGAAAGGACATCGAATGCAAAGGATGTTACTCCTCCCAGACCTATAAAAATCCTTGCGTAGATCGGTAACAACGATCATCACTACGATCGTGGCGGGATTCCTGCTGTTTCATTTTCGTCCTTCGTTGGTTTCTATGAATCCGGGTAATCCCTACCTGCTTGCCTGCATGACTCGGTACAAGACAGTTAATCATTTTACGATCTTATGACAAAGTCACCGAAGCGAGATCCTTAAAATAGAATTCCCAGCCGAAAGAGAGAAGATCCTTGGTCGATGATCGATCGAACCGGTGTTACTTTCCTCTTTATTTTATTGCTCCATGGAAAATGAGGATGACAACCGCAAATTGTATTGATCCTGGAAATAATTCTCCATATTGTTCAAATGTTTACACACAAACAAGGACTGCAGTGTCCTCGGATACAATGTGACTTTGTCACAACAAGAATTAATGTCTTCTAATGTAATGTCATTGAGGGAGCAGCAGTCATGGTAGCGCTCACTAACAGCTGTTACTCTAATTCGTGGACATTTTTCATTTTCCGAAATTCCCACACGAGTCCTGTCGGTCGATCAATAGCGAATGTTTGCGTTCACTTCTCTCGTTCTGTGTCCCCCAAAATTCAATTTAATTTATTATCTTGAATGAAACTCGCGCAAGGTATCAACGCTGTATGGCATTATTGCTTCCCTTAGTTTCTAATACAAGTCAACGAGACGTCAGTAATCAACCACACCCTTGCGGTTTCGGACTTGGTTTGTCTAAAATGCGCCATCGCATGTCCTGCGCACATGTGCCACAACAATAATAGTCAAACAACAGAGTCTCAATGTGCACTCAATGTCCGATAAATGACCGAAAATTAATGGTCATCGCTTCTTTGGGTGGACATTGCATGCAGAAATTTAATACAAACAACTCGCAGTTCGTCCTTTTCACGGCGACCATGCAATTGAGAGTGGGAATGTTCTGTCAGTTCTAGAATGCTAATTTCTACCCTAGCGTGATTGCACCGGCTGGGATGTGAATGGGAATGGATTCCTTCTGTGCTGCTGTTCGATTCATGAATATGCAAAGACTGGGCTGTTCGCACGAAGGACGGACGGACGGACGGACGTGCGATAGAGTGCAATAGGACTAGTGATCGGAGATTGATTTATTTTGAATTTTATTCACTTTGGTAGGGTGTTAAAGGCCATTTATATAAACGTTTGAGGGACGCGGTTTAACTACAGGCAACGGTTGGGCTCGAGGTGAGATGATTATTAGGATGACTTTATCTTTATCCGACGAGCGAGTCGAGAATAATCGGCTTTTTGCAGCTTGATATGCGAGTTTCGGTCCTGGTGTGCGTGGGTCTGTTTGCGGACAGAGATTAATTGACAAGTTTGGCTTGGCTTTGACTTTTAAGTGCCATTTGTTTAACATCTGCTTTGTGTAACCTGGCGTGTGTCTGCTTGTGATTCTTTTGCCGAGGGCTGGTGCCCAACAAGTGAATGAATTTTTATTTTGAAAGAAACTCTTTATGGTCCTCAAGTTTCTCCTTATTTTTCCTGAAAATTAAAACGTAAACGACTCATCTAAGTTCTAGCTTCCAGCAGCTAACCTCTCTGATCATCATCGATCACTTTTCAAGATCTTTCTTTACTATATTTTACTCTAAACTATAGTACAATAGCTGTTGTTTTAGTTAATATCATGGGGTCGGAGTCGTGAACGTTAATGGATAACATGCTTACAACCTGTATCGAGACCCACTTTAGACTAAGCCTCACTAGATTTCGCCAGACTAAAGTGGAGTGCATTGGGTTTGATCTCACTTCGCTAGTTTATGTCCTCATCCCATACTTCCTTCAATCTGCTTTATTCTACTTCTAAGCCCAAAGGGTCGTTGCGGTTGGTAACTGCATGGGTCTTAACAGAATTTTTAAACTACACTTATGTTAAAAAAATAACAGGAATTTTCAACTTTTGAAGAAGTTTTTCCACTGCCGCACTCCTAGTTGCTTAAGGTCCCTTCCATCTGTGTGCGCCACTTTAGATTCGGTTTCCTCGGCTGCATCGTCCCTCAGAATTGGAGACGAAGACTCTTCGGGCCGGAACTGTGCTGTCCATTTGCTCTACATAGCCTAGCCATCTTAGACGTTGGCTCCGGAGACGTCGTACAAGCCGATGTCGCTGTACAGCCCGTACAGCTCGTCGTTGTATCTTCTCTTCCACTCTCCGTTTATACAAATGGGACCAAAATGTTCCTCTCGAAGCGACAGAAGGCATCTGCATCCGTTTTCGTTAAGGTCTAGGCCTCTGCGCCGTAATGGAGGACTGGGATGATCAGTGATTTATATAGTGCTATCTTGGTTTTTTCGAGAGAGGGCTCTACTTCAATTGCCCTTGATCCCAAAGAAGCAGTGGTTGGCAAGAGTAGTTCTGCGTTTGATCTCAGGGCTGGTGTTGTTGTCGCCAGAGATTTATTCCTCTATAGTTGGCGCAGTTATAGGGGTCTCCTTTTTTATGGACTGGGCAAACGATGTTGAGATTCCATTCGTCGGGTATGCTTTCCCCCGACCATATTTTACAGATGAGCTGGTGCAGGCGCCCTACCCAGTTGTCTCCAGCCGCTTTAAATAGCTCAGCAGTCAGGCCGTCTGCGCCCGCGGCTTTGTTAGTTTTGAACTTCGAAATAACAAGCTTTATTTCATCTAGGTCAGGTGGCGGAATTCTCTTATATCTTCGTCCGTTGTGAATGGATTATTCTGCCTCAGCATCAGATCTATCATCGCCGTTATACAGTCTACAGAAGTGGTTTTTCCATATTCTCATCATCGACTCTACTACTAGTTGTCCGCCTTCATCCCTACAGGCTTTCGCTCTGGCTTTATAGCGCTGGCATGTACGTTTTACTTTTCATGAAACTTGCGAGCGTCATTCCTGTGGTAGCATCTCTCAATCTCCTCGATCTTATTCTTTTCGTGCTATTTTTTTTTTCTTCCTTAAAAGCGTGTGTTTCGCTCTCCTTTTCTGCTCGCAGAGCTCACGAGTGACTTTCGTCCGTCTATGTCGCATGGCATTGTAGACGGTTTACCCTGCTACGTGGGCTTCTTTGCATTGCTCATCAAACCAGGGGTTTCTAGCTGCCCGCGGTTATAATTAGAGGCAGCGTCTCTTCCAATGCTTCCACTGTTGTTCAGTGGATCGTGCCGGTGTCACCGGGCTTTGTGAAAGATTGAGGGAATCTCGATCGGCGAAGATCCTAGCGGTCTCCACGGTTGTAGCTTTCCGACGTCAAACTCTTATTGTCTTGGTCTTGATATCTTCATTCGTACCTTGGCTACAACAAGGTAGTGATCCGAGTCGATATTGGCTCCTCGGAATGTTCGTACATCTGGGATGCTGGAGGTGTCTGGCGTCGATAGCAACGTGTTCAATTTGGTTGATGGTCGACTGATCTTGTGACCGCCAGGTTCCTTTATGAATTTTCAGATGTGGGAATTGTGTGCTACTACAAGGAGGTTACGCTCTGCTAGGAAGTCAATTAGCCTGAATACGTTTTCGGAATTAGTGTTGTCTAGGCTAATATGTCCTCTTTGCTAAGTTTTGCGTTAAAATCCCCTAGTAGAATGTTGCTATCATAACTGGGGCATTAGGCGTACGCTAGTTCCAGGTCCATAGAAGTCATCCTTAAGTCGATCATCTTTTTCTTCGGGCTTATAAACCCGAGAATGCCTTTGATGCGGATTGTTATGAGCCGTTCATTTACATGCCGGAAGCTTAAGACTTTTTGTCGGAGTCTTAATCGAATAACAAATCCACATCCGAATAGGCGTTGTTTATTTCCTTGTAGTCGTAACTGTAGTAGATATCACAGTTTTTCATCCTTTTTTTGCCTGGTCCATCCCATCGCACTCCTTGGAGTGCGGCTATATCTGCGTTGTAGTAGTCGAGAGTTTTTTCCAGTTGGTTGGCTGCACGGCGGATACCAGGCCAGCTATCCACCAGAGGCCGCGTGGGGGCTGTTTTCAGCTTGGATTGAGCAGGGACAGAGGAAGAA
This sequence comes from Merodon equestris, assembly GCA_958301585.1. Taxonomy (NCBI): domain Eukaryota; kingdom Metazoa; phylum Arthropoda; class Insecta; order Diptera; family Syrphidae; genus Merodon; species Merodon equestris. The sequence continues at coordinate 19,284,925 of OY284414.1, forward strand.
GCCTTGCCATGTTAAACACGATCAACTTCTTTGCTCTGTTTGCTTGCTCCCTCACTCCTCTGCACCAACGTTGTTCCCTCAAAACTAGTCTTCAAAAAGTATTTTTTTCTATTCTCCGAAATACTCCTGGAACTTTCAGCAATGCCCCCTTAATGCCATTTGTGTTTGTGCAACAACGTTTGGGTTTCTCTCTATTTATTGGGATCACAAACAATTCGAATGGAGCCATACTTGGGGTATATCCAGGTGAAGTAGTGTCTTTAACCACAAAACGCTGACCCAAAATTTTACAACATATTCGATGAATAGTTTCGCCACAACCCAATCGTTTTTTTCATGCAAATTACAAATTAATCCGTAGGCGGCACTCCTGTTGGTCATTTAACTTTGTGGCATAATGCACTATGCAGCTTAAAAAAAAAAAAACTCAATAAACTTGACATTCACATCAGCTTGTCGGCTCTATCTTGGTTGCTCAGAATGTTAGTTTGGATGTATTATGTGTAAACCCATGTTTGACGACCTATTGTGGCTCGAAATAAAGATTTGTTGAACTTTATTCCGTAAAAAAACTACTAAATACTAAAAGAGATATAACTTTTTGACAGCTGTCAGCTGCCGAAAAAATAAGTGGCTGGGTCAATAATTTACGGATACTTTTCAGATATTTTTGCCGACCAACAGTAAAAAAAATTACGCGAATGGGATCAATACACAATACAGCCTGTGATATCACAAAATTCCGGGTACTTTTTAAACATATCTGACCGTCCAACAAGAGGTGTTATTGTAAATGTAGGGAAAAACGCAACGTTTAGTACAAATTTTAAGCAAAAAACAAAAAAAATAAAATAGTTATTGGGTTACCAATTGTTTACACAACCTATCCATTTGTAGTTAAGAGGTCTCCGACACCCCGTCTTAACTGAAAAACTAAGCGTCGAAGCTTCTGACTTGATGGGAAAAAAATCACGAACGTGTAAACGTACACACATAGGCAGACTTATCTCTAAAAATTACAGATACCATCTGTAGACACCTTAAAACGTGAAGATCTGTAACGTTTTTAAATTTTAAAAATCACTGATCGAGCTACATATAGCTGTGTGCAAAATAATAGCTGCGATGACGTGTCTTTGATATGAAATTTAAATAGCATGGAAATCATTTTCTTTATTAATACGTAGTAAAATATCCCCTACCTGCAATAACTGCATCACAACGACGCGGCATATATTAAACTAATCGTTGACATCTCTCGATTGGGATTGTGTGTCAGGCCGCCTCTACCACACGCAACAGTTGGTTTTCATTTTTCGGTTATTTTTTAAAAACAGCTTGCTTATCTCCCCACAAGTTCTAAATAGGATTGAGATCGGGACTTTGGGCTGGCCAGTCCATAACGCTGACGTTGTTCGTAGTAAACTAACTCTTAGCACACTTCCTAGTTTGCGTCGCGTCATTATCCTCCACAAAAATCCATTGCACTGGCATATTCTCGTCAGCGTAAGGCATCATTACCGAAAGTATCCATTTTGCAGTCATTTTCCCTTAAAAAAAACAACAAACCTAAATTAATATTTTTCTTTTGCTGTGCTCAACCGCGAATTTTGGGTCCTTAACTGCATTCGCAGGCCTTCGCACAAATCGTGACTTATCCCGAGTAGCACAAATTTGGATTCGTCCGACCACAAAATATTAAGTCATCGGACTACCGACGCAAATTTGAGTCTTTACAACGATTTTCTTCTGAGGTCCGCCCGGATAACCCAACTTCTTTAAGGCATCTGCCAATTGTTGAGGTGGTTTCACCCAATTGTATTGTTGTATATTGATTTTTATGTGAAAAGTTAAACAAAGCTATTTCAAATAGTTTATTTCAAAAAATAATCTCCATTTACATCTGTGACATTTTTTCAACGTTCCACCAAAGCAAAAATGCCTCTTTTGAAAAAGTCCTTATCCTTTCGGGCTAAGAAGTTATTAAAGTCCTGTTTTATAGGCGTCTATGATGTGTTTATTTTGGAGGTGATTGTCCGAACTTCGTAAAAGGTGGCAATTGGTCTGGGATAAGTCTGGGACTTCATAGTCCAACTCCTCCAGCTTTAGGTACGTCGAATGTGCGGTATGTGGTCTTCCACCTTGCACCTACAGATTAACGGAAAAGCAATCGCACCAAAAGGAGACTGTTAAAATGAGTTGCCTCAGTTCTTTCGACAGAAATCCCAGAAGTTGTTCTTTAATGGAACTATGGCCCAAAAGTTGGCAAAAGGTCATAAAATTTATTTTGAATTATGATAATCGAGTCGAACAAAACCTTATAAACATACACTTACCGACACAGCCATCTCTCTAAAAATGAGGTTCTACGGACCTCGAAACGTAAAGATAGATCCAAAATGTTTAATTCAAAAAATCCGACCCATTACAAAAGTCAGTCATCATCGTTCATCATTTTCGAAAAAAAATATGAAAAATATTGTAGTAACAAGCCAGCCGAAGAACCGCAATACAATTCCATTTTTGGCGAATAGGCCTAAATCGAAAGCGACATTCCTGGATTTTTAGCCAAAGGCTTAAATCGTTTTCTAACATTTTCATACCCTTTTTGCCCATAAAATACCCTTCGTTTTTTGTGATCACTTCCTCATCTCCAAATCTCTTTGGTTAGTTAAACCTGAGCATGATTCCGTTGCTAGCAACACTCAGTTTTTTACATATTAGAAGCCACCACAACTGTCGATTGTTTATTGGATGACCCTGTGGTCGAGCTAGTCGGCTACTTAGATACTGTTTTTCTTCGTCTCAATAGAAATTTGTAAACAGAATCCCATAGCTTTGCTTAAGCGTTTTACTCGGGTGCGAATTTGTTATTCGATTCGCACCCGCACTTGGCGAAAAGCTTGACCGAACGTCTTCACGCAAAGGAGAAGAGAGTCACACCAAAAACGAGTTTTCCTATAGATAATATAAACTAAGAGCCCAAGCAGAATACCTAGCAATACGTTCGGTAAGAATAAACGTCTTTTTAGGCTCTTGGCTAAACGGTTTCTGGATTTTGTGGATCCTAGTAGCTAAACCACGATGCCTACATCTCAGTGTCTACAAAGGTCTCTATAATCTCTGTCAACCAACCAGATTGTCTACATTGTGGTAGTCGTTTGAACTTTCTTGGTATTTAGATGGGCCAATTTTCCATAGCTTACCATCGGCTTGCTAACAAATTCATATATTGCTGGCACAACGGAGTCGAAAGTCCGGTATCGAAAAGCCCAAATTCTCGTTGACCGCATATTTCCTCGCGAACCGCGTGTCCATCAATCTAAACCAGCTATTAATCGTCTATTGGAAGATATAAGCAGAAGCCTTCTATAGTTAAAGTATTGAATACCAGCTTCGACGCGTTACGCAATCCATAACTAATCCTTCCAATGCTCAAACCAATGAGGCAATCAGCCTATCTTCTAAATCACATTTTTTATTAAACACCCAACCACCGTCATGTCCGACTTTATGATCACAAGTTGCCTAACTGGCGATCACATTCGACTTCTACCTCGTTCCACACGATGAATACGACCAGAACATAACCGCTCAGTCTCCTCACCCGATAAGAGCCCCCATGTCTCCTTTAATAGCCCACCTCCACCTGAAAACACCGTAAAACCTCGTAAAAGACTAAAAAAGCTTTTGATTTTATGATTTTACAATATTTTCCAATCTTCCACTTCACGTCACCGATTAGCAATAAAACGTCTCCTCACTTGGCACCTTGACCGTAAAACGAACAACATGCGACAACCGACGACGCCCGGTCACTCAAAGACATGATGGTTCATTACCGATGAATGGATTGTCGTCGGAAAAGTCTATATTGGACCGTAGCATCTAGAAAATGTTTTTACCACGCAGATAGGCTTTTGTTTAAGATAAATGAGTAATAAAAGAGTCGATGATAAATCGATAGTGTCGTTCAGATTTTCTTGTTTCTCTCTCAACATTTTATTGATTTAAATGAGAGGGGCAATCGGGAAGCAGAGCTCTAGCGATGAGTGCGAGCTTAGTTAGAGTGGTTAGGTAGAGGCTTAAGCTTTTGTTTATGGTTGGACGCGAGAGATTAGTTTTTATGGTGACGGGGATTTTCAAGCATTAAAATCACATTAAGACGTCGGACGAACGGTAAGTGTTGGACAAGGCATTCAAGAAGCTGTAACAATTGGACGAGGAGCAGTCGACGTTTCGAAAGAGAAATTAAGAGAGGAAGAGATCATTTTGGCTGATATGCAGATTTGAGTCCAAATTGGGCTTTAAAATATGTGCCACTGGAGGAGGACGGCCACATGACTTTCGGATTTGGGTTTGTAACGACTTTGTTATCGGCTAATGGGAAATTCGGTGGAAGGAATGGAAGATATTCGCAAAGTGGGAAATGTCTTAATTTGATGGAAGGAGGACGGTCGATAGCTGGGCCGAGGTAGGTTTTCCAGTTTAGCTCGTTAGTGAGCAGTTTGGAACAGATTGGTTGGATCATCATGTGAATCACTAGAAGAGGAAATCAGTCACTGGGAAAGAAAGAGTTTTCCCAATAAAATTAAACTCTCACAGGTATCTATATCAGAGCTTCTTGAGACGCTTCATTAAGACTTTATGATCTGTGTGATGTCGGTGGGAATACTTTTTTGAGATCTTTTTAAAACAGATTTAATATACACCTTCTTCAGGGCTAAATGAAGTCCTGGCGAATAATCACTCTGAGTCGCAAATTTGACTACGACGTCTCTACATTGTCCCAATCATTTTGCTTTTAAAGCAGATGTTCCTTTCTGAGCGTGCCCCTTCACTCTGTATCTGCAAATCTTTACCAATCGATCACGTCTACGGCTATATTTGTATGCAGAGCATTTTCTATACAAAAAGAATACAAGTCCCTGCTGTCACTCCTGAGGTACCTCAATTGTTTCTTTTTTTTTTAACATTTGGGATATGCAAATTAAACTCGCCTTTATGCTAAGAACGCACGTAGCTCAACCCCGATGATCGGATAAAAATTGTGCATTCCCAACGCGTCGTCGCAAACCCTTCCCGTAGCCCCTATCAGAAGCAAACACTGAATTAAAAAAGAATAACAATCAACCACCATGCATCTGCACTACACTACGCTGCTCGCGCATCTAACGCATATATTTTTCATTTTAATCGAAAACGATTTATAAAACCTAATTAAAGCCATGACGCTCGGTCCGGCACCCTTTTTCACCAATTAAAGGATTACATTCCCAACACAATTCTCCATCGTTCTCACCTTCTCGCCACAATCGTCCGGTCTCTCGTAACTCAAATTTCCACACACAATTTATCCAAGACCGCTAGACAAAGCTATTTATCATCATAACTCTTTTAAATGCGTGCGTTGCGCATGCTCCATTACCTTAATCCTTTCAGCTCGTAAGTTAGCTCGTATAAAGTCATTAAGTGAACGCTTTCATTAGAACGGAATTAAATGAAAATTAGAATATCCCCCTCGACGACTACATTGTCGTATGTTTTCGGACTGTGAATGCGTCAGCTCGTCGGAGCTTTGTCCGTTTAATGGACGGCAATGATTTGTATCTAAAACGTCGAGCGACGTGTTTCAGATCATAAAACCCAACGCACTACCGCAAGAGGTAAGGAGGAGAAAATAAATTCAAATTCTGCGCGCATGCACGCGTCGATGAAGCAATTTTTTACGTGACCCCTTTCCTCCCAGCGGAAGACAATAGAGATTCCTATCGCCATTATTATTCTAGCGGAAAGTCGATTAGACTACATGATCTTGCAGAAGTTAACCTTTATAAGGGGAAGATCAAGGCCAACCTCGGTCTCCACTCAATTTAATTGCCGTGAACATAGAAGAATCCGTTTTGGAATCTATCCCAAGGAGTGGTACATGTACATAGTTCGAAAACTGCACAACGACGGGAATAAGATAAACGATCGGTTGAGTGAATCTTGCGCGGGTACCATTCGGATCTGTCGTCGGCAGCGGTGAGAAATTCCTCTGATCTTCATCGAGAAAATACATGCGAAAAGGCGTTAGCCAACCATAACTCATCCATTAGCATTGTCAACCCAAAGTATTCGACTTTTCCATTTGGCCGAACGGACATTGGCGTGGGATGGCTAGGTCGTAACAAACCGATCCCGAAGATCACTTCACTGATCCGCAAGGTAATAAAATCAAAACTCAGATGAGGGTACCTCAAGTTCCCGTGCTAAATTGATGTTTTCTACAACACTGCACTTTAGATTCTTATGGTATTTGTTATCTTTTCTTTTCGGGACGCTTTATCGTTTGATCGTTACGATCACTCCAATCGGACTCAAGATCAGGGATGCCTAGATGAACAAAAAAAAAAAAAAACAATTAACCATCGGTGCGTGGAAGGAGAGGATTTGAATCATAATTGGATTTCGTTATGTGGTACGAAATTGATCTTTACAGTCACACCGGCGATCAGTGATCTTCACGATCCTTTTTTATTTTTTTTTCCTTGTGATTTTACTCGTTACCCTGCTGCTTTCTATGCCTTTTGTGTTTTGGGTTTTCTTTTCATCGACTTGTCGATCGCCCAACATTGCGTTCGGATGAGTGGCGGTTGCGGTATGTTGTTTTAGGATAAAAAATATAATCTGGATATAGTACGAGCATGTGGAACATGACATGGAGCAGATAGATGTCAATAAATATTTTCAGACCAGATTGTTTTCGATCGCTCTCTCTATCTATTTTTTTTTAATAGATCGTCATGATATTAGGAGAGACATCGGGTTTAATTGAATTTATTGGAAAGTGAATAGGGAAAACGGTAGCGAAGGGTGTCATTGCACGCACGGGATATAGACAGACAATCCGTCGGTGCTGGGATATTTTTAGAAGCCTAATCCCATTCCTTGGAAGACGCTGCATCTGTTGCTCGTAAGATTCATGAGTCACGGTACGCTGTTGAGGTGGGACCAATACCCGTACTCGTATGTATCCTTTTTCATGTCGGCTTAATTGGGTATAGAGGAGGAATGTTTAAAACATTTAAGCAGGCAGTTGGGATGATTTGATGGAAATCACCACCTGTCCTGGATACCTTTTTGCTCCAAAAGCCCTTCATTAGTGCCCGAACGAGAAAGCAATGAATCCAAAAGTCAGGTTGATAAGGATTCTATCTCTGGTTGTTAACATCATGTTCAAATACGGCTTCAGCAGATGCACGTTATATCGGTATCTATTTGCATAAAATGTTTATGCTCATAAAAAAGATGTTTTTTGTGCGATAATAAAATAAACAAATTCACTGCACCCATGAGAGCGATGGTCATAATTTGAGCATAAAATCCGCTTGGACGCTTTTTTCGTAAACTCGTTCTCCGTCCGTTCCTTTTATAGTATTCCTTATTAGCTTAAAGGTTTTCCACATTGCCTGGTAATGATGGCAATTAACTGACATGTAACATGAAGTTCAAGTAAAATATTTAACGATTTTTGCTCCACAGAAACGAACGATCATTCGGTTGGTTCTTAAAGTCAGACAATCAGTCATCATGTACTCATCCATCAAATCAATGTGACCGAGGATATCTATCTACCTTTACGACCAAACTTAAACTCACACGTTGAGATCTCACATATCATCGGGCATAAACCCCGATGTCTGATGACAATTTAAACGACAGAGACACCTCCGCCCGATTTTGACGTTTCCATTAACCCGATTATCGACATTAACCCGACTTTACTATCCCATTGTGGCTGTTGTGAATGATGGCATTACCTTGAAGTATATATTGGCCAATTTAGTGAGTATTGTGCGACATTACTATGTCATTCGATGTATTCGTAGGTGTGGCACTGCCAACGCCATAGGTGTTTATGCGTTTGCTATAAAATCTAATCACTTGATGTCGAATTTCAAGGCGCGAACAATAGTTAGGAGCGTTACCACCTCCGCTGATTAATGTTTAACATGAAACGTTTAAAATTATGGTCGTGAGCTTTTATGAAGTCGTACTGGCCTTGTGATGGGTTGAATGGTACACTATTCAGCAAAGGAAACTGAAAGGATTTGAGAATTTGCTTTATTGTTGGCCTTTAATAGCTTTCATATCTCTAAAAATTCTGGATGTGATTTTATCTCTCTCAATCTCTACGGAGTGTGTTCAAAAAGTAACGGGAATTACACTTAGATACACGTGTGTTTTGAACTCGATCTTTGGGATAACAAAGGACGCTTCTATTATAACGATTAAACCTTGATTTTGGCGTCATATACCATGTATGCAAACGGATGTCCATCTACTTCTGAACCATTGTCAATCGCCGCCATTTTTCTCAAAATGGAAGAGTTTTGGATCAAATTTTGTTCCCATTTTCACGGACAGAGCTTACTGATATGCCAACTTCTTCAGCGACTTCCCTAACTATGATCGTCCAGGCCATTTGTCATATTTAACGTCGACTTGGTCCTTTTGAAAACGCTCACTCACAAATAATTGTAGTTTTAGCCGTACCAAATTTGCCAGAAGTGATATTCAACAGTTCTTAAACTTGGCTCCACTTTCCCATAGGGATATAAAAAAATTGTGAGAAGTTCAAAAAATAAGGTGACTTTTTGAATATCACGAGCTAAGTACATTCTATTTTGAAATTTCCTTTTTTGTTATGTTGGTACATATGTCTCTAACATATACTGACATTGTAAGTCATTTCTGACATTTGATTTGTTTTTCACATATAAGTATAAAGGTGAAATGTGTTTTGGATCAAAAATAGATCAAAGAATCTGTTAAATTTTGAGTGAAAAATTAAATTAAGTGCTCCAACGTACTTGAAATGTTGGCGGTGGTATTTGGAGATTCTACTCTGAGGACAAAAAAAAATGTTCATAAGAGGTACATGCTCTTCACAGAAGGCCGAGAAACGTCCAATTACGTCAAGATAGAAATGTTGAAGCAGTGAAGAAAATTGTTATTAAGAATCGCCAAATCACTATCAGGGAGATTGCTAAGGCTATTGACATATTGGGTGCTTCATGCCTTGCAATTTTTTCAGATATTTTGGGCATGAAACGTATTTCAGCAATGTTTGTTCCGAAATTACTAAATTTTGACTAAAAGTGCCTTCGCATGAGCATTATACAGAAGCTGCTGAATGACCGTGAATGACGATCCAGATTTGCTGAAAAGGGTCGTCACTGAAGAAATATGAGTATATGATTACTACGTCGAAACCAAAGCCCAATCATCCCAATGGAACTGTCTTGAAGAACCAAGAGCGAAAAAAGCACGCCAAGTTCTGTCAAAAGTGAAAATTTCGCTCACTGCTTTCCGCGATTACAATGGCGTGGTTCATCATGCCGAAAGATTATGCGGTCAATAGGAAATATTACCTCGAAGTTGTGGTCTGTTAGCTCCAGGCTGGAGCACGGTTTAGGATAAATTCTCGACACAACTGAATAACTCAAATTAATTTCGTCTCGCCGATTCATCGGTAAACTTTCAAGCTGAAGTGCTAGCGTTCCGGGAAGCGTGCAAAATACTTAGTGCAACCAGCCCCAGTCACACATCCACCGCAATTTGTAGCGACAGCTAACCTGCTATTAAAGCTCTTTCGTCTGCTACCACCTTCACTAAATTGCAGGATCAATGCAAGAAAGGAATTAAACGAGCTGGAGGATGGACTGATATCACACTGGTTTGGGTTGCAGGACACAGCAACATGGAGGGGAATGAGAGGGCCGATGAGTAAGCCAAGTTCGGGGCCACTTCATACTCCGTTACTGAAACTGTGGGCCTGTCGCTAAACCTTCAAGACCTGCAAAAGTGTTTCAACACAGCCAATCGCAGGTAGGCCAAACCAATTTGATACTGAATATCAAGAAGAACTTTACCCTCCTTGGCAAAAAACAAAACGAGCAACCTTATAAATAGACACCGCTCAAACATAGCTAGAACTGTGGAGGTCAGTATGGGCAATTGGCCTATAGAAATCCGGTCTAACACCCACTGCCGTAGTTGTCACAACCCCCACGCAGAGGAAACCCTGCGCAAGTTTCACCAGGTTCTGCGCCTTTGGTAAATACTTCCTCGATGACCTCTCAGAGGTAGCCAACCTCAGCTTGGCCATCATAACCAGTTTTCTTAACTCCACAGACTGATTTCAAATGAACATCTCCCTTCAAATCCTTTAGGTTTCACGAGTTCTGTGGCATCAAAATGCCGCTTAAGCACCTCAACCTACTTACCCACCTGTGCTCTGTTATACGTGAAGCGATACGAAGATAACGTCCGGGGGAAAAAAAGCATGACTTTGCATCACGATAATGCACCTGCTCACTCATCGTTGCTTGTGCATAATTTTTTTGCCAAAAGCAATAGTATAAATCTTGAAACTTTTTTCTTTTCCCAAAACTGAAAAGACCCATGGAAGGACAGAAACCTGCCACGATTGAATGGTTCTTAGCTTAAGATCATGAACGAGCAACCTTTGGAAATTATCAAAATTATTACCGAAGTATGTCGGTTGTCGTCGCTTTAAGAGCGTTTACTCAAACTTTCAATCATAATAACTGTCCCACCAAGTAAGTTATGCATACTATAAGTGGATAAAGGCACCGGCCGATTAACCGAATATACTCGTATAGTAGCCGTAAGTGCCACAGTTCGAAATGAACCACATCAGTCGAGTTTACGCCGTTCACAGGAATCTCTTACTCCATATTGTGGCGAATTTTTCATAAAGATCTTGTCCTACATACCAGCAAGATCGAATTAACTCAAAAACTAAAGCCACATGGTCATTTGAAGTACCGGAACTTTTCTGATTAGACTCTGCCAAAGTCCAAAGAAAATCCTGAATTTCACTGAAAAATCGTACTTAGCGAAAAAACTCACAAATATAAGCATCAAAACGTAATGTGCTTCAAGAGACTCCAACGGATTCACATCAGTAATGTGTGGGTCTAATGAGATGGTGCCTCGTGCGAAATGGCTAGTTAAACGATTGAAGGCGATTTAACGCCGTTATGATCATTGGTTTGTGCCAACAAGTCTACATTATCGCACGAGCTCCGGAACAATATCAAACGCGAAATTGCCAACGTTCAGGCCAATATGTGAGGAAGAGTGGTGGAAAATTGGCCTCAAAGAATCGATCGCTGTAAATGTGTTGGCTGCGATCATATGAACGAGATCGAAATCCTTTCTTGAATCTAACACATGTCCTTATTGAAGAACCCTATGTGGTAGAATTGAATGCAGATTCAATTGACTAACCGCCGATCGTACCAATATGTTAAAGTCTTCTTCTTCTTCTTCTTTTCCTTTTTATCCCGGCGTCGTTATGGTCAGAAGTGTAGGACCATAACCTTCCCACTTAACTGCATTCCTACTGGTCCGCTTGTGGGGTCCGCCGGTTTGACCTCAGAAAGTAGCGGCAGGCTTCCCGGTTTGGGATTACTTCATCGCTGAGGCCAATCAAATGCTGGTGTTTTTGCATTTGTTTGCACCAATTGTTTTTCGGCCTGCCTTTTTTGCGTGTTGAAATTGGAATGTTGATTGATAACGCCTTTTGGACGGGGTTCAAAGGATCTCTCCTTTGAACATGGCAATACCAACTGAGTCGGTCGCGCTCTATATTTCTTGTGATGGTTTCTTTTACGTGGAGGCTTCCTCGGATCTTTGAACTTCTAATTCTGTCACGTTTTGTTACTCCCGCTGTCATGCGAAGCATCTTCATCTCAGTTGCCGTTAATTTGCTCTCATACTTTTTGTGCATTGTCCAGCATTGTGAACCGTATGTGAGCGCTGGACGTACAACTGAAGTGTAGAGCCTTCCTTTCAGCTTAGGGGGAAATTTTCGATCACAGAAGATGGCGGAGTTTTCCCGCCACTTCATCCACCCTACGCTTACGCGATGTTTCTTGGTGTACACCGACTTTGATTGCGAACTCTTCGGTGACTCCTGCGGTGCATCTTACTCTTGTCGTTGCTCTCTCGTACATGTCCATAATCACTCGCACGTAGGTTTCTGGAACTCCTTTTTGTCTTAGCGCTACCCATAAAAGATCTCTTGGTTGCCGGTCAAAGGCCTTCTCGAAATCAACCAACACCATATGCAAGTCCTTTGAAGAATCACTATGCTTTTCCATCATGACCCTTATACTTTGGATTGCATCTGTCGTTGATTTACCCGAGACAAACCCGCACTGGTCATCAGATAGTCGTATTATTTTCCGCAGTCGGCTATCTAATACCCGTTCAACGATCTTCATGGTGTGCGACATCAGCTTGACAGAACGGTAGTTATCACAATTTCGCGTATCACCCTTTCCTTTGTGCAATGGAAGAAGATAGCTTTCCCTCCATTGATTAGGCATAGTGTCGCCTCTCATAAGTTTGGAGATAAGAACCATGAGCCATCTAGACCCGATGTCTCCCATCTTTTTCCAGAACTCAGAGGGTATCCCGTCCGGCCCAACAGCTTTTCTTTTCTTGGAGTTTTTAACCGCGTACCGAACTTCTTCGACTGTGATGTCGGATATTTCGACATGATTCGGGGCGGCTCTTGGAAAGTACACTCGGGGAAACTGTCCGTTCAGAAGTTCCTCGCAATACTGTCGCCATCTGTGGAGAATTTTTTCGTCATCCACAAGGAGTTGGCCTTCAGCATTGTTAATAAACTTTGGGAAACGAATCTCCTGAGCATTTCTTCTTCTCTGGGCGGCTATCTTAAAGATATTTGCTCCGTTGTTCAAATTGTTTTGTCGAAGCTCCTAGGTAGCCTGGTTCCTGTCAGACGCGGAAGACGATATTTCTTCCAACTCCTGATATAGGCCTTCCATGCTTTTCGCTTTGAATTCGGCGCACTTTTTCTTCGCGATACCTTTGCAATATCTATATACCTTTTCACGGCGAGCTTTTTCCTCTCTATTAGTAGAAGAGCACTTTGACCAAGCTTGGAAAGCCATTTTCTTTTCGTGTATCACTGCTTTGGCTTCGTCTGTCCACCACCAGGTTTCTTTTGCGTGTTGGCAGGGGCCTTTAGATGTTCCGAGCAGTGATTTGGCTTTCTCCAGGCCAGATTGTTGTAGGGAATCCCACATGTCTTGTGCTCTGCACTCCTCATTACCGACCTCATCGATAATGGAAGAGAGGTAGTTTTCCATGATGGTAATAAAAGCTTCGCCTTTTCCTTTATCCAGCTTATACCACTTGATTCTCTCAGACACCTTCGTTTGCTGCTTTGACTTCTTTCTCGCATCCATAAAAAATTCAGTCAGGAGGAGACGGTGTTGAGGGTCTATTTGAGTTTCATTTCCGCCGCTGCTATAAGTGATCAGGTGCCGGCTTTGTTTGACGAACATGGTATTTAGCACTATAAGACCGTACGACTTGCACATGTTTAGGATATCTTCACCTGAAGAGTTCCTGGTGCCGTATCCCAGCCCTTCGTGGTAGCCTTCATAGTCTTCGCTTGTCTTCCCGACATGTCCGTTTAAATCTCCCCCAACAAACAAAAGCTCTTCCTTTGGGATGATTTTGACAAGGTTGTGGAAATCTAGCCAGAATGCATCTTTTTCTTTTTGTTCGCATCCTACTTGAGGGGCAATGCGCTTACGATGTTCCACACCTCACCATGCATCACCAATTTGAGAGCCATCAAACGGTCACTGGACTTTGAAATGGTTAAGACGTTGCCAAGTAACTCTGCCGCAAGGATGATGGCGATCCCGTTTTTTCCTTGTTCCAATCCATAGTAAAACATCTTGTAGGCTTTTGGTTTAACGTCCAAGAAACGTGCCCGATTACCGGTGTTTCGCCATTTCGTCTCTTGTACGCACAGGATGTCTACTCGCCTTCTAGCCATCATTTCTTCAAGCTCATAGCTGCGCCCACTCATGCTTCCAACGTTCCAACTCGCGACTCTTAAATGTGGCTTAGGCCGTTGCATTACTTTGCTATCCCCCGGAAATCCTATAGCTCTGACCCGAGTATTTCTGCTCGTCCCAGGATCACGACCATTAGTAGTGCCTGGCGGGGTAGTGCTTTTCCTTTTAGCGTTCTTTTCCATAATGCTACGGTTTGACCGTTTTCATTCTTCCCTTCCTTTTTGACACGGGCATGCTCCAGATTTTTTATTTTTTTTTTGATTGATCTTACTCTTACAACACCGGTGATCTCCAGTCGTGTCAACCCACTGATTTGCATGCACACTTGTGGGGCAGTTTAATGGTGGTATATGTGTCCCTAGGCTCACCTTGGTGTTTTCTAAATTGCCTAGATGTGAGTTTTGTTTACCTTTGTTTAGTCGCCTTTTACGACAAGCGATAGGTATCGCTGCAGGGATATTCTTAACCCGTCCCTGTACCAATATGTTAAAGTAATCATTGAAAAGTGACTTTGTTTTTAAATTTAATTTTTTTTTTTATTTACTTTTTCGTTCCCTTTAAAGTAAACCCCCTCCAACGTTTTTTTACGGCCCTTGAAACAGTTGTTAAAATTCCGAAATGCTCTTTAATAGCTATTCGCGTTGAATATCTTCTATGGATTCAAAATTGTTGCCCAGAGGGCTCAGGGTTATAGGCGAATATATCGGAGTTTTTGGCTAAGTGGTGGCGGTGTGAGCGTGACGCTCTTAAGAAATTTAGCGTTTCTGGAACCAAACTAGATAAGACGCTTCTGAGCCTCAATTAGTCTTCCAAAATTGCTTGTACTGCGTTATACGATGTGCCACCAATATCAAAGGTCTCTAATGGTGAATGGACGATTGTTGAGTACCAAATCGTTGACTTGACGTTTTTGTTCATCAGCTGATGTTTTTAGCCGATTGGAAACAATATTTTTTTTAAACATTTTTTCTGCCTTTTTTCAAACCTTCAAACACGTCAATTGTTGTCGGTAAAGAGGTCCATCGAATGCTGACCACTTCTCGGCAGCTATTCTGAGCCTATCAAATACACAGCATTACCTTGGCAGCAGGGATATTTTGCTTTGCAGTCGATTTGGCTGGTTGGCCGGGTTTGACATATGATTTTCTGCGCTTGGGGTTGTCACAATAGATCCACTCTTCGTCGTCAGTAATAATGGGGTGCAAAAAAGAGTTTTTTTTATGGTAATTAAGCAGCATTTCGGACATGCCTTTCGACGTTTCTCCGCTTAAACTCGTGTGGTATCCAGTCACTCCCAATGCCTTCACTGTCTTCCGTGTCAAAATCACAAATTTAAAGCGATTAAACCAGTACTCACAGGTCGCAATCGATGTAAAGGGTGTCCACTTTTCGAGTTTGAAATAAAATAAATAATAAATTGGAAATTAAAATAAAATAAAATAAATAATAAACTGGAATTGAAAAAATGTACAGTCATATTGCGGATTTTTTTTTTTAAAACAATATCTAATATAAACAAAATTCTCTTGCAAGGCCTGCATTGTTCTTGGATTGTTATTGTAAACCCTTGACTTGAGGCATCCCCACAAGATAAAGTCGAATGGCGTCGGGTCGGGGGCGTGGTGGTCAGGATATGCCTCCATACTTGTTGATCCATCGAGGTCCTAGCCATGTGTTTTGTACCACTGTCTTGCTGAAATAGCGTTCTGTTGTTATGCCGGGGGAACAGCTGCAGTTGTGGCAACAGAAACTCGTCCATCATTCTCCAATACACTTCATCAGTGACTGTCTCTTGTTGGTTAAAAAAATAAGGGCAGAAATAGCCCACCTTACCATCGTTTTGGGGCAATGTTATTTTTTTGATGGTGTTCTCTGGGGTCCTTGGGCACGCAAGTTCTGTTTATTTACGTAGTCTTCGATATGAAAATGTTCTTAATTACTTAACAATATGTTGCCCAGCGTATATGCTGTTCAAAATGTTCAAGCATTATTCCTGCGATGGTTTCTCCCAAAGGATAATCACTTTCCTTTAGACCTTGAACGATTTGGATTTTTTTTTTTTTCAAAATCACGTGCACAATTAATTTTTTCATTCCCGTAGAGACCGCAAACTTTTTTATGGATTTTCGCGTATTTCGCATAATTTCGTGACTAATTTGAGCGACATGTTTCGGCATCGCTGCTCATGTTGATGGTCCCGGAGGAGTTATATTCACCATCCCTTCTTGACTAAACCTTTGTGCCCACGACCAAATAAGTTGCGTGCTCGGACCGTCACTCAGTCTGCGTAAATTGAAGTGAGTACAAAAATTGCGACGCACACCAACCAACTATTAAAGTTGAAAATTTCCCGCTGGACACTCATTAGTATGATCGAAATAAGTTTCCCATATCAACCGATGATGTTCAGTACAGTAACACCTCCCGCAAATACTCTTTCGTTGGCACGTATTTCGACACATTGGCGGACGACCAATTGACACATGGATACATACTACAATCTGAAGCTAGATGATAAGTCCTTTAAAATTAATAACTAACTGGTTGTAACTTCTGGTTGTTCAGAAAACGCAAGAGTAAATATGAAATTGATCTACCAATCTATAAAAAAAGATCGATATAGCCGCAAAGTATAAATTGGAAGGTCAACTTGACAGCAGACTGCTCAACTGTCATGCCTGGATATTGCAAGGAAGAAATTGCCTCAGCAAAAAAGGCCCATCCTATTCTTGGTTCGTATTTGATACCCCTATTTCAGTCACATACGTCAAATAGAACTGGCATCCGAGACTGTATATGGTTAGTTCAAAGTTCGCAATTTTTCAATACGGGTCGCTGAACCATCTGAACTGAACTGAATATTGTAAAAAACCTACCACAGATTATGGTGATCCTTACTACAGGATTGTGATTGCGCATTAGGAGCAGATTATGGTCGACATAAACTTCCATCTGATCGTACTTGATGACTTGGGTTTGGATGACCAATTTTCACACAACATTTTCTTTAGCGAGGAGATTCTTTTTTTACTCGGTGGATACGTTAACAAAGAATCACTGTATGGCGTTGAACTGGGTTTGGTAGTATCATTAGTCCATAGTTCTTTGAAAGTCCTTCAATTCGTTGCACCGCCAATTGTTATCGATAAAGCCAAATGTTAACCGAATTTTTTGTCCTCAAATCGAAGATTTGGTTGTAGAACACATGTGGGTGCAACAAGACGGTCCCACAACTCACACAACACGACCCCTTTGGACAAACAATTCCTGGACGAGTTATTTTGCGTTTTGTTGATTTAAACTAGCCACCAAAATCGTGTGATTTGTCATCGTTGTGTTTCCTTTTATGTGGAGCATGCCCGTGTCACAAAAAAAAAAAGGCAGGCCGAAAGACAATTGGTGCAAACAAATGCAAAAACACCAGCATTTGATTGGCCTCAGCGATGAAGTAATCACAAACCGGGAAGCCTGCCGCTACTTTCTGAGGTCAAACCGGCGAACCCCACAAGCGGACCAGTAGGAATGCAGTTAAGTGGAAAGGTTATGGTCCTACACTTCTGACCATAACGACGCCGGAAAAAAGGAAAAGAAGAAGAAGAATGGTGGGATTCAATCAATATATTGAAATTAAAATTTAATCAAAAACAAGGCTATAAAAGTGTTTTATTTAAAATTACCTTTCGGAATAACAAATTGGATAACCCCGTACAGGCCGCGAAATAACGAAATTCCCGTTATTTGTTTAACATAAGGTGAGGAAAAAACGTCCTCAGTTGTAGGTACATTAACATCTGCACTTTACCCTCATTGCTACAGTAGTACATCGAAAAACAAAAATTACTGTATTATAAGTATACTATACTATAAATTATAAGCCCAATTAAATAAACAAAATGCTTGAGAGGAGAAACATATATTTAAATATATTTCAACGTGTCCTTTTGTACCTTATTTATTTGCCATTTTTCTCAGAACCATGTGACTAGTCACGAATAGTGCAGACTACTACTAAACCATTTCTGTAGGGGCTCCACATTTTCATAAGTTTCATAAAGATCACGGTGGATCCCTTATATGAGCATCTCCTTAAAACTAAATGGAGTTAACATTTCAAGGACTAACACATCACAAAATCAAGAGACCTAATAAGGTCGATTCGGTATCTAACCTCAAAGTGTCTATGATCGGGAAAAATAACGATCCTGGGCGTGACACAAACATGAAGATCATCAGTTGTTTCTAATTTTTTTAATTACGTGCTCATGATTGCTAACTATTCCGCATCTTGTTTACTCCGACGAGTTGGTCGAGAAAAGTATTTTCCATCTTCCCGTAACGATCAGCAAGATCAGTGAATTTATCTAAGAAGCTTAGAGAGAGACTCATATTGCAATCACCCTGATCAGATAATACTCTTTTCATAGGTATCGTAATATTAGATGCTCTCAGACGCCCAGTTTAATGACCAAATAGCAGCACACAACATTTTATAACGCCTTCGGTCCCCACGATCTTTACCAGTTTACGATCGAAAATGAAGCCATTTAAGCTCATCACCGTGAGGAATTTTTGAGACCAAACCACAGACGTCAGCCAATTAAGAAACTAGTCCCTGAACTGAATTTTCACAACTCTCCTGCAGAGGGCGTTCGGCTATAAAAAGATCATCACTTGCTTATCCTAAGTAAATTCTACCTTTAAACAAACAGAAACATTCTGTTATTAATGCTCTATACCTTAGGCCCAATAGTAGCCGATCATAAAACCCAAACATTTTGATCACGTCCGATAGCAAATATTTGCGAAAAACAAGAAGCAGGAAGGCAAAAAACAAAATACAAATTAAATTAGGCCATAAAATAACGATTGATATTGTTAGTTCATTAAGGATTCTATCCCGATTTAATGGCAAACTAATTAGGTTGTGCCATCGTTGTACGGAATCGTTATGTTGTTGAAAGCGATACTTCGAGCTGGACGTAGTCGAGCACTTCGGCTCTCATGTCTTTTGTTGCTTTCCTTCTGTTTCCGTCATAATCTACCGTCGTTATCATCATCACCATCGTCGTCAATGTCGGTGACGCTCTCGCAAACGATAGGCGCTCAAAGTTACGAGTCACTGTTAATTTGGACGGTTTTTGTCTTTTCGAATGCGCGCTTAATGACAGCTCTCGTCAATTCCCGGGCAATTTATATTAATTTTCTACATGCCAGTGACATTGTGTTGGTTTAAGAGTTGACAATAATTTTGTCATTAATTCAAATTACAATCGAATGAATGCGACGCCTGAGTATGCCTGGCGACAAGCGGTCATGGGACGGCGTTGTCGTCATCGGTCATGGGATGGCGGATGGCTTATAAGTAAACTTTTTTTTTGTACATTTGCCGTCATTTGAATTGTCGTTTGTCAACCGATCAACTTGACAATGATATGGATTTGGACAAATGTCAATTTGATTGTAATTGAGCGTGTAAGTGCTGGACGCAGGGTACTCGGCGACTGGCAGTGCGTGTTCGATGACTGGTCTGTCATGTGAATTATTGCATATTTGATGGCAATTTGTCAGTGAATAGCTGGTAATCAAATGGCAATATGTTAATATGGCTAGTTGGCGTCGCGTTTTGAGTGGACGAACAAGAAGGTGGAAAATATGGTTTCGAGCAATCTTGCACAATTGGTTGTGCCTGTGATTGATTTCGAGTGTATGCCTGGAAGGCAGTTATTAGACGCGTGACAAATAATAATCAATTACAGAAAAAAGAAACTAACTTTTTGACATGAGGAAGGTTTTGACGTCTTGATTCCTCTTGATGAAGCGTGGGAAACGTAATAGAGACATAAACATCCGGGATGTGACTAATGGCACTCAGGGTAACTTCGTTGTCAATATCCTAATACATAGACAGCCAAGCAGCACAATAGTGGTGACACTATATGTAGCCTGCCAGGCGACACTATATGTAGCCTGCCAGGCGACACTATATGTGGCCTGCCAGGCGACACTATATGTAGCCTGCGAGGCGACACATATGTAGCCTGCCAGGCGATACTATTTGTAGCCTGCCAGGCGACACTATATGTAGCCGGGTGGCTATAACCAGCCAGGCGACACTATATGTAGCCTGCCAGGGGTCGCTATATGTAGCCTGCCAGGCGATACTATGTAGCCTGCCAGGCGACACTCTATGTAGCCTGCCAGGCGACACTCTATGTAGCTTGCCAGGCGACACTCTATGTAGCCTGCCAGGCGACACTCTATGTAGTCTGCCAGGTGACACTATATGTAGCCTCCCAGGCGACACTATATGTAGCCTGCCAGGCGACACTATATGTAGCCTGCCAGGCGACACTATATGTAGCCTGCCAGGCGACACTATATGTAGCCTGCCAGGCGACACTATATGTAGCCTGCCAGGCGACACTATATGTAGCCTGCCAGGCGACACTATATGTAGCCTGCCAGGCGACACTATATGTAGCCTGCCAGGCGACACTATATGTAGCCTGCCAGGCGACACTGTATGTAGCCTACCAGGCGACATTATATTTAGCCGGGCGGCTAGAGCCAGCCAGGCAACACTATATGTAGCGGGCGGCTATAGTCAGCAAGGCGACCCTAGAAGTAGCCTGCCAGACGACACTATGTAGCCTGCCAGGCGACACTCTATGTAGTCTGCGAGGCGACACTATATGTAGCCTGCCAGGCGACACTATATGTAGCCTGCCGGGCGACACTATATGTAGCCTGCCAGGCGACATTATATTTAGCCGGGCGGCTAGAGCCAGCCAGGCAACACTATATGCAGCGGGCGGCTATAGTCAGCAAGGCGATCCTAGAAGTAGCCTGCCAGACGACACTCTATGTAGCCTGCCAGGCGAAACACTATGTAGCCTGCCAGGCGACACTCTATGTAGTCTGCCAGGCGACACTATATGTAGCCTGCCAGGCGACACTCCATGTAGCCTGCCAGGGGTCGCTATATGTAGCCTGCCAGGCGACACTCTATGTAGCCTGCCAGGTGACACTCTATGTAGCCTGCCAGGCGACACTCTATGTAGTCTGCCAGGTGACACTATATGTAGCCTGCCAGGCGACACTATATGTAGCCGGGTGGCTATAACCAGCCAGGCGACACTATATGTAGCCTGCCAGGGGTCGCTATATGTAACCTGCCAGGCGATACTATGTAGCCTGCCAGGCGACACTCTATGTAGCCTGCCAGGCGACACTCTATGTAGCTTGCCAGGCGACACTCTATGTAGCCTGCCAGGCGACACTCTATGTAGTCTGCCAGGTGACACTATATGTAGCCTGCCAGGCGACACTATATGTAGCCTGCCAGGCGACACTATATGTAGCCTGCCGGGCGACACTATATGTAGCCTGCCAGGCGACATTATATTTAGCCGGGCGGCTAGAGCCAGCCAGGCAACACTATATGTAGCGGGCGGCTATAGTCAGCAAGGCGATCCTAGAAGTAGCCTGCCAGACGACACTCTATGTAGCCTGCCAGGCGAAACACTATGTAGCCTGCCAGGCGACACTCTGTGTAGTCTGCCAGGTGACACTATATGTAGCCTCCCAGGCGACACTATATGTAGCCTGCCAGGCGACACTATATATAGCCTGCCAGGCGACACTATATGTAGCCTGCCAGGCGACACTACATGTAGCCTGCCAGGGGTCGCTATATGTAGCCTGCCAGGCGACACTACATGTAGCCTGCCAGGGGTCGCTATATGTAGCCTGCCAGGCGACACTGTATGTAGCCTGCCAGGCGACAATATATGTAGCCTGCCAGGTGACACTATATGTAGCCTGCCAGGCGACACTACATGTAGCCTGCCAGGGGTCGCTATATGTAGCCTGCCAGGCGACACTCTATGTAGCCTGCCAGGTGACACTCTATGTAGCCTGCCAGGCGACACTATATGTAGCCTGCCAGGCGACACTATATGTAGCCTGCCAGGCGACACTATATGTAGTCTACCAGGCGACACTACGAGTATATGTAGCCTGCCAGGGGACACTATATGTAGCCTGCCAGGCGACATTATATTTAGCCGGGCGGCTAGCGCCAGCCAGGCAACACTATATGTAGCGGGCGGCTATAGTCAGCAAGGCGACCCTAGAAGTAGCCTGCCAGACGACACTATATGTAGCCTGCCAGCGACACTATATGTAGCCTGCTAAGCTTCGGGCGTCTATAGCCAGCCAGGCAACGTTATATATGCTATAGCTGTAGCCATCCAGGTAACACTAAAAATATATCGTCAGAAGCACAAAGAGTTTGAGCCAGCACCATCCCATCCCCAGTCCACGTGGTGTCATGTTATCCGACTTTGAACTGCTGTAGGCGTTGGCTTAGTGATCCACAATTGCCGCAATCAAATTAACATTTCAATGTCTGCGAACATACTGAAAATTTGCATATCCATTAAAACAATTTCAGAGCACTCCTTCGCCCATGTTTCAATGACACAATTCCGTAACAACTGACGGCGGTGGCGATGCTGCCTCCCATTCCTAGCTGCACTCACTCCAACCGTACATCATCGTCGAGTTTATGATTTGTTTTTCAAGCGATCACGCACTCATCATCGTGGCTTTCAGCAGATTTTCACAATCCTCTTATTTATTAGAAAATTTAATTTCCTCTTAATGGAGAGAAAAGTTCGTCCACCATGCACGCCTGTCGTCGCCGCCTGGATACTACCATGGAGCACAGTCATGACAAATTATTGAAAACTCTATTATCGTCGAAAAAAAGAAGAAACGAATCGAGAAAGAATCATGCTCACGTCCCAGACCCACCGACTAATGAAGATATTGTTTGTCTGTTCCTAAATCAGTTTCCACCTTTCGTGCCCCATGGTTTTCACACATGCTCGCCTCGCTCATCCCGCCGAATTATCGATGAAAGTGATTTAGAGCTCCATGCTCGCTTTCCATCACTCAAACTCCATAGATTTCCATTCGTTTTCTCCCAACCACTCACTCTACACCTCGAAATCAAATTAAATATTTAAAAGAAAATTTAAATTCAAGAATGTTTTTATTCGAAAATTATGCATCCGTTGGATTCAGATCTGGAGATTTGTCTTTTTTCTTGTCCTACCCGTTTTCGTGTGCCTACTTAAGGTCTTCGTTTTCGCAGATTTGCATTTAAATTGTCTTGGAAACACGTTCGAAGCGCGTTTAGGTCGACGAGAGGTAGCGCTGAGTGCGTGTGTGCAGTGAGACTGATTGGACCGTATTTAGCGCCATTTTATTCGAAAGCATTGTTTGTTTGGTCGGAGCTGTCAGATGCAGATTGTGGTCCGTTTGTTCATGTGGGAGGTCGATGTGGCTGTTGTCAGATTCGGTGACACTATGCGGATAAGAGAGGATCATTACGATAAATTTATGACAATTCATTGCGGTGTGTGTTGGATGTCAAAATAAAGCGTCGACTTATGGAGCGTTTACGGCCGGAATGGAAATCTTTTTTTTTGTCTGAATTTCTGAATATTTTTTTCTCATAGTTGTCAGATAATATGGATACAATGGTTGAAGATTTTTATCAATCGGAGATAGATGGGCCGTTTGACGGGTTCATGAGCATTGAAGTGGTATTAAGCTCTGACGGTGGGGTTTGGTTGGAGACAAATGGGAATGTGGTTGAGTCGGGTTGGTCGGGGCGTGTTTGAATGAAATTCGAGGAAGTCTCTGCGGTAAGTAGTGATGGGGACCAATAGGGACATTGTTTCAGCTTTTACAATATTATTTGTTATTTAAGACATTTGCTAGACGAGATACTTGAGTATTGGAAGAGAAATGTAAGGTTGGGATGGTCATGTGTTTCAGAAGCTTTTGCCAACGGAAAATATCGTACCGGACTTATCAATCTGTGTTACACGATGCAGGTACGGTTGAAGAAGCGAGTCAGCGTTCCTACATGGGCGTTGATAAACGAGTACTTTATCAGCTCTGATACTTGAGGCACTCGGATCATCCAACAAGGGGTGTCATTTTAAATTGTATGTCTTTGTTGAACTGTTAAGGTTCAACAATCACTGCGATACCTTTTGATAAGTAAAAACTTCGAGGTTTTCTAATGTGTATCTATGTATACACGCACAACCTATTCACATATTGAAAAATCATTACAAATGTCGTGAAAATTCTCGGAAACTTTCATATTGCTTTCGGTCATCAGTGTCTTTTCCCATAGCTATAGTTTATTTAATGGAAAAATTCAGACCGATAAGTGACATCAAGACTCGCAGGAATTGGGTCTATCTGCATCACTTTAGAGGCAGTTAATAGGTTGCTAGAAATTAATGGACAAGAACATATTTTTTGATCCAAAAAATAAATTAGGCAATGGAGCCCAACAAAATTTCGGTTTGATTTAATGTTCAAAAGTCGAAATTCTTACACAATTAACGTTCTGATGACTCGAATGTCTTTGGAAAGTTAGTCAAATAATTTGCAAGACACAATCGAATAAGAACTTCTATGAAAAGATGTACGAAAATATGAAGATTATGAGTTTCGTGGTAATCCCTTTTAATAAAAACAACCCTCAAGCTATACTCTTAATATAAAAAGTTTATTATTTTTAGTACAGCGTGCGCCATCTCATATGGGTCGAATAACTTCAACAATTCTCAAAAGATTTTAGAAATTCAAAAACTTTTATTCAATTTAGACCTTTACAATTTATTTTGATTAATTTTTGAAAACAATATCAATTAAGTGACCGCCTTTATTGCCGATGCAAAAATGGGCATTTCGGTCGAAATTTCTGCGATTTCCGCACGAATGTTTCTTTTGAGCTGTTCTATTGTCTTCGGGCCGTTAGCATACACCTTGCTTTCCAAGTATCCCCAAAGAAAAAGATCTGAAAGAGTCAAATCCGGCGATCTCGGAGGCCAGTCAATATCGCCCTTTTTTGCCACCAATCTTCTTTCGCAAAAGGTTCATTGTTTTGTCCACAGTATGGTATGTCGCGCCGTCTTGTTGAAACCAAAAGTGAAATAAGCGTTTTTTACGCATTTCTTCGTGATGTGAGGATTTTCGGTGCCCCAGAAGCGACAATTTTATTTATTAACTGAGCCAGAGAGGGTAAAATGTGCCTCATCGGTCATCAAAACTCAGAACTCCGGCTCAGCATTAATCATTGTAACGACATTTTGTGCGTATGCCAGGCGCCGTGGCTCATCTTGTGGCAAAATTCTTTGAGTTATCTGCACTTTGTATGGAAATAAGTGAAGATCATCCTTTAAAATTCTCCACAAAGCCGTCCCACTGATGCCTAACTGCTGCGAACGGGGCGCAGAGTCTTCTTGAACACTGGCCTTCACAGACTGATTAGATGAGTTTTAACGCCGCGGACGTGGCCTAGGTTGCTCACGAGGGCTTGCCACAGAACCAAATTGAAAATTCGAGGCCTAACGACGAATTGTATCTTTTTTGGGCGCAACACGATCACGATATTTTGCAGTAAACAAATGATTTGTTTTTCTATACAGTCTCCTAACAAGTCAATGGATTTATTCCATCTTCTGTCTAAACCTATGATTCCCTTAACCCTTATGTGCGTGACGAGGTACCCGGGTACCTTTTCTATTTTCAAAGATCGATTTATATATTCGATTCGCTAGCTATGTGCACGTGAGCTTATGAGAGCTCCTAACTTTATGTTTTGCGAATATTTTTACTAACAATAAGTTTGTAGACCGAATAGGAAGATCTCTGTTTACCAAAAAACTGTAAACACCTTAATCCGTGTGAAAAGGTACCTGGGTACCTTCGTATATTAGGAACGTATTTACTGACCTATAGCAATGAATATCGCCTGAAAGTCAAAAAGAAAAATGCAAATATAACTCTCTTTTTGTTTTTTTATTTTATAGAAAAAATATTTTTTTTATTCAGTTCTTTGAAAACAGGTGTTGCATGTTGCCTCGGTTACTGAATGTTCATCGCAAATAGGTCGAGAACAATTGTTAGAGGCTTTTCTTGTTTTCCTCTGCTTTTGTTTCATGCTTCGACACATAAAGCAACTCCCAACGACAGCAATGCGGCCACTTGCGTCTCGTTTGCGTGAGCTTGTAGCCCCAGCCAATGCAATGGGAAGCGTGTTTTGTCCGAGTATGTCCTGTATTGCTGAACGAATGTGTTGTTTTGATGTTACGAATGGATTTTTAGCTCGCTCTGTTATATTTTCCTTACAGAGCTGAAGGCTTAGCTCCTTCAAAAACTTCCTTCTCCTGTCAGTGGAGGAAAATATAGGGTTGTGGTCCATGTAAATAATATAAGAAGCTAATGCTGCTATATCAACTATATTATAAAACAGAGCCAAAGGCCATCTGTTTGTCTTTCGTTTTGTGGTGTATTCTCCTAGCAACTTATCCATATTATCAACGCCACCTTTGGTTTTGTTATAGTAGGATATAATCTCGGGTTTCGCAGTTTAGGTATTTTGAACACTAGGAGAAGTATGCATTGTTGAAAGCATTACAACTGCTTTCTTCTTCTTGGGGACATAGGAGCAGATTGTCACTTCTTTGTGAAATGCAAAGTTGGTGGAATACACTGGTCTATCCTTATGTGCCTGCATATTTGTTGGAAGAAAACGTTTATTTTTTCTTACTGTTCCCACAAGCGTCATATTCCAGCTAGTCAGTGCGTGAGCCAGTTGCATTGAAGTGAAAAAGTTGTCAGTTGTCACATTCCTCCCAGAGTTTTTGTATTTGCCGACAAGGTCCAAAACTATTTTTTCTCCTACATTTATCTGGCGTTCTTCTCCAACTAGTTTTCCCGTGTATATTTGCCCATTGAGTGGGTACGAGTTTGATGCATCACAAGCCCAAAATATTTTTATGCCATACTTTTCAGGCTTCGATGGCATATATTGCGTAAAACGAGTACGCCCCCGATATCCATAGAGTTGCTCATCGACCGTCTCCAAATTTGAAAGCAACATTGTCCAAACGTCGCGAATTGCAGCCGCTTTGTCAGTTGATAAACGAGTTGGGCGAGTAACATCGTTATCAAATCATATAAAGCGCAAAAACATTCTAAATCAGTCCTGCGACATTGATGCGCGAATCAATGGAAAATGGTCCGGTTTCCATAACTATGTAGGTATATCCCGTTTATATGCATAGCTTAATTTCCATAACCTTGGTTTATATGCTGAAATCCGATCCAACCGAGATGAATGAGTGCAGTCGGGTCGATTTTAGTACATTTCAACCAACCCAGGCATATACATATGTACATACATATGTAGTATCTACATAGTATGCGGTCGATGTTTGGCGGGACCTGGCATCGACAGTGCATATAAACGGAACTTAACCATGGATGGTTACACCTTCTGGAATCGATGAACAACTCTTTTATTTCTTTATGACTTATCCTCGATGTTCGTCGATTCGACGAAGGATAACCATCCAGGGTTAAAAAAAAAAATCCCGAATAAAATAAAGATCATAAATATGTTGTATTTGAACGATTTTATATGTAATGTAACATGAAAATATCAAACCAAGCGTTAGTATTTATATGAAGGTACCCGGGTACCTTGTCACACGGATTAAGGTGTTATTTTCTTCACACACATAAGGGTTAAAAAAAAAAAAAAAACATTATCTTGACCCTCCCAAAACGATGCAACAGCGGCCAGCGCTATCGTCTTCAAATTTCTTGCCTCGAATGTGTTCTTTGCGCCGAGGAAAGAATTAGGTCATTGGGAGCCAGATTTGGTGAATAGAGCAGGTGTTTGAGCTGTTCGAATCCCGTCTTTTGAATGTCAGCCATTGCGACTGGGGCTTTATGAGCCAGTTCGTTTTCTTGGTAAAAAACACTCCAGCTGACAGTTTGCAACGTCTTTTTTCTTTAGTGACCTCCCGTAACCTTCGTATTTGGTCTGTGTAGTAAGGTCTTAAAATAGTGGCTCCCTTTTCCAAGTATACCACCATAATTACTTCTACAGTGCCCCAAAAAATGGATGGCCTGATGATTTTTTTATGTTATCTTCTGTGAGGGTCCTGGATGTTCTGCCCAGCTTAAACTCCCCCAATGTTTTCACCAATTCACTGTGTATGTCTTTGGTAGACAGTTTTTTCAAGCGGGGATACTTGATGATAGCTCTAACTTTGTTTTTCTACATTTTGATGTTCGACGGTTCGTATTCAAATGAATGTACGTTGTGTGGTCCATGAGTTCTTAGCCTAAGATCATAAATAAAAAAAGCTGTGATTATTTTTCAATATATTCTCCCTTTATTTCCGCACACTTTTCAGAACGTCTGGGTAAGCTTCTATGCCACTACTCGTATAAAAATTCGATGCATCTTTAGAGTCAAAATGGTCGTACACCGCCTGTTTAATTTCATCGTCGCTGTTAAATCTTTTACCCTTTAACTCGGCCTTCAGCTTTGAGAGCAAAAAATAGTCGGACGGGGCCAGATCAGGGCTATATGGCGGGTCTTCAATATCTGTGAAGCCACATTCGTGAACAGTAGTCTTGTAAAGCGAAGCAGTGTGAACTGGAGCATTGTTATGAAGTAAGCGCACACCTGGATTTTGCCGCGCCTTTTGTCGATAATTTCTTGACGCAGCTGTCTTAGTAAGTCAGAGTAATATGCCGCGTTCACGGTTGTATTTGATTCCTTAAAGTCAATCAGAAGGATACCCTCGCAGTCCCAAAATATTGTAGCCATCACTTTTTTTGTGCTTTGAGTGATCTTTGCTCTTTTTGGCACGGGCTCTCCTTTCCAATGCCACTCCATGGAATCTCTTTTGGATGACGGATCATAGTAAAAGACTATAGTTTCATCACCCGTTACAACTGATCGGATTACACCTTCTTGATCCTCGCGGCAAAGCTCTAAAAATTGCTCACAACATTTTACTCGACGCTGCTTTTGCACTACGCTTAGAATTCGAGGCACCCACCTTGCACTAATTTTTGTGATATTTAAATGCTCTTTTATATTTATTTTGGAAATGCCGGTCTGTGCTGCATTTCTTTAGGCGCCCGTCACTTAAAACAATTTCTTCCACTAATTTAATGTTTTCTGGAGTAGTCACCGTCACAGGACCTCCCGCACGTGGGTCATCTTCTAATGATGCTCGACCCAGCGAAACAACTTAGGCCAATTTTTAATTGTTGAAAATGATGGACGCAAGTCACCATAAACAGCATCCATTCTGTTTTTGATTTATGTTGGCGCTAATCCTTCTTTAGTCAAAAACTTTATAACAGCGCGAAACTCAATTTGAGACATTTTAAACAACCTCGAGCTCTACTACAATGAAATGGATTGAAGCAGCAAGTTGAAACTTTGTGAAAAGCTTGTTGAGACTTGTCATTGACGCTTGCATAAAGATTTTTGCGAACGCACTCTATTTATTATATGAACTCGTGGACCGCACTACTTATCTCCTGGGAATCGTGGTCTATTTATATGATTTTTTGCGCTAACCTAGTGAGTGTATAAGCAAGCAATTTTTTCCCCATTTTTATGCGGACTGGATTATCATTACTTTTGGATCACTTCTCGTATATCAACCCAATTTTCTCGTAAAAGCTTCTTATTGTTTTTAGGAGGCTAAAGCTAAATCTAGTAATTACCTTATGATACAATGGACACGCCAGCCAAGTGATTATAACCAACCTTAAGAAAACACGCAAATACACGGTTAAGACAAGTCTGTGAGATATGTACATAGGTCTAGTAGGTTCTCTCATAAACTCTTGTCCCGCCGCAATGCCTTTGTACTTATCTACTGTACTCTTTGAACTGATACTATCAATGATAATCAGATTTAACACCTTTTCATTACTTAATAAAACAAAACTCACACATTTTGAAGAATGAAAATAAAAATTAAGGTAAATGGGACATTAAAAGTAGTATAACTGATTTTGAGAATATCAGTGCTCCTTACTTTCTTTTCGACCAATGTTAAGGATTATGTCTATGGCAATACTCCACCAACGATTCATGCAGCTAAGCTTCCGAGAACTTGGTGAACGACTTTGCTAAAGGATGACCATTTATAGGCAGAGTCGCGATGTATGCTTGGCAAATATTGCCTCTTATTACTAACCTCAGCACTTGCACCTTAGACTAAAATAAAATTTTCACCACTTATTATAAAAATATTGCTTTTTTTTATTGATTTTGAATGACACCTTTTGTTGGATGATCCTTTAATTTTATACATTGTTTACGTCTTCGGATTTTATGATTTAACTTGTTTTACAGAAAATAAGATTCTCTGATCAGAAAAAAAATCCACAAGACACTAGCCTCAAGCAACGCCACAGTATCGAAAATTATTGATAAAAAAAAAGAAAAACCCGAATCAAAGTCAAATGAATCCCATCTTCTGAAAGCACTATATACGATGACCATGTTAAATATTAAAATACTTCGAAAAAATCTGAATGAATAGCATACTTTCAAAAAGCAGATTTTTTTTCAGTGCAAACACGGAACTTGAGCCGAAACGACTGTACACAGCAGAATTTATTTCCCAGTCTCTCGACATCCACATACGATGCAAGCTTAAGTCAACTCGCATTAATTATTGTGCGATACAGTCATTCCCGCTACTCAATGTTCCAAGTACCCTCATATATTAAACCTCCTCCTAACTGCCTTAGGTCGTTTTATCAACTTCCTCATCCATTAATCCACCAAAGTACGCTCTCATCCGTATAATTATGCCAACATCATATCCACTCATCCGACTCCCCTCGAAAAAAAACACCGAAAAACTCACGAAAAAAAATAAATAATAATTTTCCCTTTAACCGTTCAAGTAAATTCAACGCTCGTGCAACGCGCAAAACATAAAAACGACAAGCAGGAAAGTAAAAAACATAAAAAAGCAAAACAGTTCTCAAGAAAATAAACTCAAAATGAATGAAACAGCACCGGCCCCAGGAGCCTCGCTTGCGGCACATCAGCACACGAAATATCTCGACTAAGCAAATAAGATGCACACGATACACACAGAGATACCCGCGCGCTCTCTCTCTCTCTTTCTCTCAAGAGCAAATTAAAATTCGCACACTTTTAACAAGTTTACACATCGTACACGCAGCATGGCACGTCATTCAGCTTAGTCTCTAGCAATGGCAGCCGGAAGTAGCGGGGTGCGTTGTTTGTTCATATTCGCTCGCTTTTTTTTGGAAATCATTAATTATACCGCTAATTATCATCCTTATGCATACACTGCGGAGCAGTGGAGAACGTACTAATTTTGATTTATGAGTGAAGGTTGAAGTTTTTTGTTTTTTTTTTTGAATTTTTATTATCGACTTGTTCTGTCGTTGTTGCAGCTGAAGGGCCTCGATGCGATACGAGCTACAGTATTTGACTGATGTAGGGTGGCGTTCGTTTATTTCCTTTTTGTTGTTTTCTGTGGCAAATTGTTTTTAGATTTTTATCATAATTACATGTTCGAGTAGCGAAAAGGTAATAATTCATCGTTCAACTCAAAAAAAATGTTTCTCTTCTGTTGTTCTGTTGTCTTTTCTTTAGGATAGCGAAGGAGTATCTTAAACCCCAGCAGCAATTCGAAAAGAAACAAACAAGACAGACGGGAGAAATGAAAACAATACAAAGAATTTAATTTTCATTTAAATTAAGATTTAAAATATGTAATTATTTCGAATGGGAAAAAATTAGCAAACCAATTCCGGATGTCCATTCAAACATCCGGTGATATTTCTTCGGTTTTTTTTTCGAATTTTTTTTCTTTGTTATGAATCGCTGCCAGAATGAAACTGTTCTTTAATTTTTTTTTGATTTTATTTTAAGACGAGATGAACGACTAAACACATTTTTCGTTTCTTTTGGGCGTAGACGGTGGAATTGGAGTTTTATTGCCGACGTGATGGGAGTGAGAGATAGAATCGGCGGTTAATTGGTTGGTTTTTGGTTAATTTGTTTTTAACAGTGAAAATAATGAGATGGTTCTGGGTGAAATACGGAAATCAATTAAAAAAACTGATTGAATTTATTGTTTTCAAAATGTGAGCGGCTGGCGCGGAATGCTTTGTTTGTTTGATGGCACATTGTTCGCGTGAACGTGACATATTAAGCTTTGTTTGAGTACAAGCCGATTTAATTATACAGATTGCCATAATTTGTGGGTCGCATTGTTGAATTCTTTAATTACGTTTTTCGAATTACTCTAAATTTCATTATATTCGAGGGCAACCATATAGTTCTTTTTATTTGGAAAATCGAAAGTGGAGGTTTGTGTTGAATGCGACGTCATGCGATTTTAGAGTACTTTTTAGGCGTGCTTGTATGTATAACGTCCGAATTATGTAGGGAGAATTTAACAATTTTATTGATTGGATTATTTCGATCCACTCCGATTTTTGTATCGGTAATTACATATGTATGAAAGTGGTCTGTACATCGCCTAGGTAATACAAAATATGTTCAAAAAATAAGGTGACTTTTTATATTTCTCGGAAAATATTTATTTATTCATCCATATCAATTGTGTCCCATAAAAAGCACTTTCTTTCAAGTAGAATACAATTTTTGCAATACTAGAAACACCTTTTATACATATGTGGTTTTATAGCATTAAGCTCTACCAGCAGTGT
This sequence comes from Merodon equestris, assembly GCA_958301585.1. NCBI lineage: Eukaryota > Metazoa > Arthropoda > Insecta > Diptera > Syrphidae > Merodon > Merodon equestris. The sequence continues at coordinate 19,317,480 of OY284414.1, forward strand.
GGCTCTTATCTCCCCAAACGTGGCAAATCTCGGTACTTTCATGGTCTTTCCGGTTGTGGGAAGAGGATAAGAGTCACAGGAGTCCAAGTCGTGTGAAAATGGTGGCTAAGGCATTGTTTTTAGCCGAAAACCTATGTACAAGGCACAATGAGTGAACAGGGGCATTATCGTGATGCAACAGCCACTCATTTCTTTCTCACTAGTCCCAACGTTTTATTCGTCCATCTTCATGCAAACGGCGCATAACTCCAAGGTGATATTCCTTATTGACCGTACGACTTCCTGTCAAGAACTAATGACAAGCCACACTAGTATAATCGAAGGAAATAGTGAGCAAACATTTTACGATTGACCGAACTTTTTTTGGTTGGTCTTTTCGGTCTTGGCTCTTCTGGTCGCGTCCATTGGGAAGACTGGGCGTTGGTTTCGAAGTCATAACCATACACTTATGTCTCCCCACTAGTGAAGATCCTTTCAGATAATTTGGATCGCCATGCTCATGCCGCGGTTCTATTATTCGAAATTCAGCAATTTCGGAACAAGCTTCGCCGACACATGGTTCATGATTAAAATGTCTGGAAAAAAAATCATATCTTGCGCCAACCGATATACCGATATCCTCACCAACTTCTCTGATAGTGATTCGACGAATCTCCATAACGATTTTTCATTCGTTGTTGAAGTGCTTTGGCGTCCAGGGCGGGCATTGTCATTAATATTTTCTCGGCTTTCTGTGAAGAGCTTGTACCACTACTATACAGTTTTTTTTTTTGCTCAGACTATACACGCCAAATGCACAGTCAACATTTCGGGTACGTTGGAACACATAAATTTATTTTCCACACAAAATTTAAAACAGGAATGAAATGAGGACCATTTTACCTCTCATTTTGGACAGATTCTTTGATCTATTTTTGACCCAAAACCCGTCTAAGCTTTATATCTGTGAAACTCAAACAAAATATCCAAAATGGCTGATATATCAACATTTGTACCAACATAATTAAAAAAAAAAAAGTAAAAATCGAATGTACTCAGCTAGCGAAATTCAAAAAGTCACTTTATTTTTTGAACATAGCCCGCATAAGTGACCTCGCAGGAATCCATGTCCCGTCTGAACGCATGATTGTGTTTTTTTTCTTTGTAAAAGAGTTGCATTAAAAGAGTGAGCCGAGAAGTACACTGTCTCGGTTTTAGTTATCACCAGCGCCATTGGTAGTCGAAAGTCTAGCTAATTGTGATTCATTCAACGCATCTGTGAGGTGTAGTAGGAGTCATGTTGGTTGATCCTTTAACATGCAGTAGTGATCAATTGTGTTTCATCTGCAGTAATTTGAAATTAAAGTATCGCCAGTTGGGAAACTGGTTGCCATATCTTCACAATACGGGCTCTTGATCTAAATTAATTGTCATTAAGTAGGTATGAACCCCTTCGAAGTATCACTCAGTTTGCGGCACAGGAGATGATAAAGTGGTCGGGCGTTGTGATACTTATTTTTTGGCCAAAAACTCGGGTACAATAAGGGCCTTGTACGACGAGGAGTTTTGTCTCACAATCTCTCCAGGATAGACAAATAATCCTGAGATTTCAAAGTCTGACCTTTTGGCACGACTTCCTTTTGGATAATGCTCTTGCAATCGAAAAAAACGGTGAGCATCGTCTTAATTCGATGTTTCTGCATCCGCACTTTCTTCGCTTTCAGCCCATCTGGTGACTTCATTGTCGCGCTTTGCCTTTAAATTAGTGGTTCGTATTGAAGCACTACGTTTCATCGCCAGTTGTGATAGATGGCAGGAGTGAAAGGCCTTTTTTTTTGGCAGATTTCTGAAGTCTTTGCAATGACTCACTCTTACGATTTTATCTTTCTCTTTCCCAATTCGATGGACGATATTCGTAGGAATACCAGTCATCTCCTCAATAAGTTTTACGGACACACACTCATTTTTTTTCCCATTCCTCGAGGGTCTCAGCGAAATATTTGTGGACGGATTAGCCACCGGCCACTGTTCTTCAGAGCTGTTTTGCGCTCTTTGCTCCATAAAGATTTTTCGACCGACTGACGCAATGGACGTTTGGTCATGTCTTAAATTTTGACAGAACAGTAGAAACGCTACGGCAGATGAAAGACGTGTCTACAGAGTTCAATTGATGAATCAGAAATGTCGCAATCATAAGCTTATATAAGTCCCGCGGGAAATCACATTTTCAGCTACCTGCAAAATTGAGCGCCGTGATTCACGTCCATATCAGTATCAAGAGAGCTCAAGAGGAATTCTTGTTTTCCTTGAACTGCGCATAAATGAGCTAATGGAAACAATCCTTTCCTGATTCAATACTGCATAAACGACTCAGAGACAAAGGCACACATGTCGACAACTTCGACAAGAGCTTCAGTGACAAAGACTCTTTCAAAGCCTAAAAGTATATAAAGGCTATGAAACTTTTTCAGTTAAGGATTCAAATCCAACTATTATAATTATTGCTAAGGTCTTAGTACACCGCAACTGTATTGTCTATTGTACTTTCTTGTTATAGGTTGAAGTATTGCCTTCCTTGTTCTAGGCAGTTGAAGTGATCCTCCTAAAGCTGTCCTCGAACATGCGTACCTTTGGTAATATGTACATTAGTTTTATCCAGCTGAGTAAAACCAGATGCAATGAGCCTCGCTGATTTGTCTTGTTTCAACTTCGAGTGTTATTGTGCTATTCAGTCCTAGTTATTGTTGAATTTATAGAGGCTCCCCCTTACATGTTTGTATGTATTTCATCATGGAGGAACGCTTATTTTATTATCACTTCGACGAATTAACGGTCGTCATAAACGACCTACTGAGCAAGAAATCCAAGCCATAGTGCACCAATTTCATGCAATTTGACATCATGCCGTACAGAGGAAAATATAGCTACTGAATCCTCCAGTGTTAATGAGAACATTCGTCGCCGTTTGCAGCAATTGAAATGAGAAAAACCGTTTTTAAGCGAGGATTTTGGTCTAAAACCTTGCAGAATACAGCTCATGCAAAAACTGAAGCCGAAGGACCTGTCAAGTGAACCTTACAAAAATTGGCGAAAGATTCGCCTTTTTATCGAAAAATTGCCTTCATTGAAGAAGGTCGTTTCTGTTGCTAATACAGAAAACTGCCGTATTGGTTCTTTTGCTTTATGATCCATTTACGTAAATGTAGGTTTGTGTCTGAATTGTCAAGACCATAAAGGAGGGAAAAGGAAAGGAGCACCTTTATTGCCTTGTATGTCAGCCTTTTGATTGCCTTTATGGTTTTCATGACCTGGCACCCAGATCAGCTTTAGTCTGATATGTGCAGCCAGTTTGTTTAGTGTTTTGTGACATCCCCAGACAGCCTTAGAGTTGGAAGTGTACCTCTTTAGCGCTTTAAGAACCACTTGGCTGTCTAAGAATATATTTATTCTTGTGTTACTGGGTCTCCTGTCGCTGATGCTATGTGCTGCTTCATTGATTGCAAATAGCTCGGCCTGAAATATAGTTGACTCATTGCAGAGGGGAATGCCTAGGCTTGTTTCCTGATTTCGACCTATCTGTGTACCATTTTCGGGCTCCATCTTCCATCCAAGGGAGGTTCCATTCCTCTCTGCTTGGTATGAGTACTTCGTAATATTTTTTTAAAATTTAACTCACGGGACATCAGATTCCTCTCTCAGGTTAGCTCCCAAATGTTGTCTAATCTTTTAAGAATTTCTAGATGTCCAATAAGCTCTCTCTCTCTGTAAGGTTAAGCCTTGTTGGGCAGCTCATTGTTCCAGTAGTGCTAACCTTTGTATTTTATTGATTTTATTCATGGCGTATCAGACCTTAATTCCTCATACGAAATGCGATCCAAAGCTGGTGGGGATAAAAACTATTGCTGTGGTCGTCTCGAAATGAACGTACTTGATGATGACCAAAAACAGTAAGAATTTTGCATTGATTCGGGCTTTCAAAGATTTAACTTTAGAACTTTTTATGTGAACAAGAACTTCCTCATAAGAAAAAAAACAAGAAATACCTACTAAGCTCGTTATTATTTGCCAAAAACGACACTGTATGCCTGTATGCCTGATTCTCCATAAAAACAAAGAAAACATTAGAAGGCTCCTGTTTCACTGTCATAGATGTTTTTAAAAGTAAAAGCTAAATGTTATTTCATGGGCCAAGTTCTAGAAGTGTAGGCGGAATCGGAAGAAACGCTGATGTAAACGAATAATTATTAAAGAACACAAAATTCCCCTTATTTTTGAACATTTTGTGTAGAAGCAAATAATCAAGCAAAACAAACACTGTCACGAGTGTGAATGTTTTGTCTTACTTTCTTACTTAGGTGTCGCTACAGTCCGGTGTGAATCTTGGTTTCAATCAACAAGCGTCTCCAGCTGGCATGATCTTCTGGCGGTTGTTTCCAGTGCCCTCCCAGTAAGTTAAGGTTCCTTTCTACCTTCGTGGGCAACCTTAGATTCGGTCGTCCTTTGCTTTGTCGTCCCGCGGGTTTGGGTTCGAGGACACTTTGGGTCCAAGCTATGTAGTTCATTCGCTCTATAAAGCCCAGCCTTGTTAAACGTTGGATCCGAAGGCCGATGTTGCTGTAAAGCTCGTACAGTTGATCGTAGTGTCTTCTCCTCCACTCTCCGCTTATACAAAAGGAGTCATAGATTGAACGCAGAATTTTTAACCAAGGTCTACCTTTATATAGTGGTTTTCGACAGAAGGCTCTACTTGTCAATTGCCTCTTGAGCCCAAAGAAGCAGCGGTTTGCAAGAGTTATTCTGCGTTTGATCTCAGCGCTGGTGTTGTTGTCGCTGGTCACTAGTGAGTCAAGCTGGTGTATGCGCCTTACCAGCTCATCTCCAGCCACGTTAACTAGCACAGCAGGCAGGCCGTCTACGCCCGCGGCTTTACTAGTTTCAAGCTTCGATATTACATGCTTAATTTTATCTTGGTCGGGTGTAGGGAATTCTCTTGCGTCTTGCGTCTATCCTCGCCGGTGTATAATCTACAGTAAGTCTTTCCATATCGATTGTGACTCTACTAATATTTGTCCGTCTTCATCCCTACAGGCTTCTGCTCTTGCCTCATAGCCCTGGCATGTTCGTTTTACTTTTTCGTAAGACTTGCAAGCGTCATTCCTGCGGTAGCATCGCTCCATCTCCTCGATCTCGGGCTTTTCGTGCTCTCGTTTCTTCCTTAAAAGCGAGGGCTCTTCCCTCCTTTTTTGCTCGTAGAGTGGTTCTCGTCCGTCTATGTAGCATGGCTTTGTAGTCAGTTTGCTTTGGTATATGGGTTTGTTCGCATTGCTCATCAAACCAGCGGTTTCGAGCAGATGGCGGCTTGGAGCCTAATACATCAGAGGCAGCGTCTCTGATGACGGGCTGGCTGTTGCTCCAATTGCTGTTCTGTGGATTGTGCTGGCGTCATCGGACTTTGGGAGAGATTCAGGAAACTCGATCGGCAAAGCTACATACTAGCGGTCTCCTGCGATGTTGCTTTCCGACGTTAAACTTACTTTGTCCTACTCGTAGCATCCTTGATATCTTGGCTACAATTAATCCTCGTACCTTGGCTACAACAAGATAGCGATCCTAGTTGATGTAGGCTTCTGTAAGAAGTTGATGCTGGAAGAGTATCTAGCGTCAATCGCAACGTGATCGATCTTGTTGATAGTCGACTGATCAGGTGATCGATAAGTTCCTTTATGGATGTTGAGACTCGGGAATCGTGTGCTAGCTAGAAAGAGATTACGCCCCGCCAGGAAGTCAAGTAACCGGTGTCCGCTTTCGGACATTGTGTCGTGTAGGCTACACTTCCCTGTGAGCGACTCAAATATGGCTCCTAGTACTATTTGTGTATCGTAACTGAGATATTGGCCGTAGTTTCTGTCTAGGAGATCGTAGAAGTCGTCTTTGAGTCGAACGTTTTATCACTCCCTTAAAAAAATTAAGTCTATGTCGAGAGTATAGTATTTTAAGCTTAAAGCCCTCGACTCACATGCAACCATAAAGGCATTTGAATCACCTTGAATTCAACATTCTTTGTCTACCCGTTTGCAACTAGAGTACAAGCCTTAAACGTGAGTATGTTGTATCCTACTATTATAACTAAATTTTGTTCGAAAAGAAAAATAGTAAAGTTCATGTCTTGACCTTGTTGTCCATATCATTAGAGTGTCAAAGTAGATCACGCTATCCACAAAGTTTGCTCCCTTCCTCCTGATTCTTTGCACTTTGCCTCCAGGTCGGAAACCTCTGGGATGGGACATTCACCAAACTAACTTTCCATAATGGGTGATTTCATGTAGCTATGTGTGAGGACGTGTGTGTGCACATGTGGTCATAAACAAGACCGAGTTTTTCGTCAACGATAACTAGAGCACAATAGGTCAAATTGGACAGAAATATTGACCTTCCGATTTATTCGAATCTACAGTCACGACGTCCGGTGACATCATTGTATCAAATAAGTCAACATGTTCATATCCTCTAACCACTGACATTCGCCCTCCCTCAGAGTCGGAGAGTGGGATCTCACTCTCTTACGGTTTGTTATGTCAGAATAAAGGCATTCCTCCGGAAAGTATTTCATAAATATTTTGTCGATTATGATGCTTGAGAGTGGTTTGTGCTCCGCTACTTTCCGTCTTACTTCCCCGCACCTCGACCCCTACCCCATCGTTCATCACTCATTGCCGTTTCTGTGTCAAAGTAATCAATGGACATGAAAAAAAGAAAAAAAATTCTCGAGGAAAATTCCCAAATGTCAAGAAGTTTTCCTTCCTCCATCTTCCGCGTCAACATTTTCTATACAAAATACTCCCAAGGAAGCACTTACGTTCGCGCTTGATGACTTTCTAGTATGTAGCGTCTTGATGAGAGTCCCTAACCACCCCCCTACCCGCCGACAGCTCGATGGAGATTTGAATCAAAGCCCGTAGTAAAGGCATTCGTAAATGTTCTGTGATTTTGTAATACGACGAAATTTTCCCATTTCTTCGTTTCTATTATATTTCCGGATAGGAGCGGAGCACAGAGCATGGAGTACGGAGCACGGAAGGCGGAAAATGGAAAATGTGAATTAATTTTTAAACAACTCTTCGTGATGTTGGAGCATGCATCCATCTACGAGTACCTATCCGTCTATTTGGTTGGCTGTTCGTCAACTTGATCTGACAAAATGACGAAATGGCATTTCATTGTTCTTTGATGACATTCTATGACAGTGTCACGGCCTGGCAGGATGAGTGCTGCTCCACCGATCCAGATGGTGTTTTTCTTTCTTTAGATTGAATGTCGATTCAATTTTTTTATTGCAGTTTTTTTTTTTTTTTTGTCATCATTTTACACACATTTGTCGTAAGACTTTTGAGTTTTACGATGCGCCCGTGATGGGTCTACGGTAATGGTATGGATCTGGGATTTTGAGATTTCAAGATTTTCTAATTTCCTGATTCCTTGATTTCCATGTGGTTTTTATGGAGATTGCTCGACAAGCTCGAGTGATGGATGGGGAGGTGGTTCTTTTCAAAACACCTGGATAGTTAGTGTTCCGGAATTCGGTTCAATAAATGTCAGCTTGAGTAGTTTGATTTTGATGGTGTATGGTGAAATGAAGACGAGGTGGAGTGTGCCGGGATGGTTTTGATAGAATTTCTGGAATTATGATACGACTTTTGACTCGGGTCGGATGTGGTATGGTATGGATTTGTTGTCGAGCTTTTGTGATGGAACATTGTTGTTGGGTAATTTCGAAATTTATAATAAATTCCTCGTTTGAAGGCAACGATAGAAGTAGACCTTTAGGGGTGAATTGTAAAATTATTTGGGACATGAAAATCCTGAGTATGAAGGTATTTGAACAGAAAACAGACAGAGAATGCGACTGTGATGCTGGCCGAGTAATTTTCAATTTAGATAGTTGATGGTAAATATTTGTAAATTTCCAAAACATAAAATTCAGATTTTTCCGTCGACCTGATAGTCATCAAAGTGGCGTCAGTAAAACCGACGTAACTTCTGCACTAAACGTCCATTTTTCATACACTTTTTACTCTTATGGTTGGAAAAATAAAAAAAATTGTTTTTGTACATAGTGGCGCCACCTACATGTCATCCTAGGAACTTATTGAGTAGTACCTTGCTCCACGGTCTTTAATATAAAGGCGAAGTGAATTATTTATGACAGATTCCATGAACTGAGTTAAGTAAAGAAATTTATCCGAAGTAGAAGTCTGAATAGCTAGATTCTAAGTTCGGTAAAAAACTTCACGTTATTACCTTAAGAGGCCTAAAAAAACAAAATAGCTTACACAACCTAAACTTAGAAAACGTCACAATCAGCACCTCGGTGAACTCTATTAACCCTCAAGCATTGTCAAAATAATTAAATCGCGAAGACTAAGATGGGCAAGACACGTAGAACGAATGGACAGTGGACAAATAGTTAAACGAATAATGAGTGGAAAACTCGTAGAAAAAAACCGTTATTAAGGCCACGCCATATACAGGAGGACAATATAAGGATGTACCTAGAATCGATGGGACAGAATAGCGAAACATGGAAGGAACACAGGACCACACTCATGACAGGAAAACTTGGCGAATGGTCGCCAACGAGGTTCTGAACTGCCGAGTTCCAAATAGCCGGAAAAATATATATAAAAATCTAAACATATAAAATAACTTAAACAATCTAAACCTAAAATAAGCTTAACACTTATTAGGAAGGAGAAGATTAAAGAGAGGATGAACGGCGGTGGTAGAAGACATTTCTAAGACAGTGCTTGGTAAGACGTAAGTCGGAAAAAGCGGAGTTCGCTGCACGCAGGATTCTGTACATTAGCTCAGGGTAGCCGAAGTTCGTTCAATGGAAGTTGCTGCGGAAGAGGGGTATGGACCGAAGGTTTCTGGGATTGGTTTTAAGAGAAATCATTTAAAGCAGTGAGGGGCAGTCAATAAAGTAAGTCCAATTAGGCCATGGATAAACAAATGGGGTCATCTCGCCGGGAGCCAAGCTACTATTCCAGGTCTTCTATCTTGAATTTTGCAAAAAATTTACTTGAATCTCAGAAACCACAGTGGGTAGGGTTCTAAAACCGGTGGCTATGAGCTCAAAATCATGTACTCTATAACACAGCCAAGTTCCGGACAAAGTTAAACCCAGGGAAAGCAACGAGGGGTAAAATGAATAGACCTACATTGAACAGCCATCCGCGCAGTGTGGATACCATGAGACTAGACTTAAATATCATATTCTAGAAGGGGCCTAAGAAAGGTGGTATATAAAACCAACATTTCACAAAGTTGAGGGCGGAAATGATATGATGATGAATTGATGTGGAGGCGAAAGTTAAGCCCTCGAACATAGATAACATCTAAGTGAACCAACAAGTTAACAGGAGGATCTACTTCATGACAGATAACGTAGGTTTTGGGAGGTGACAAAAACGCTTACAAGAGTTACTGATAGTTTGACATTCGCTAACATTGGGTCGAAGTGGTTTTTGTTGACATCAAAAAGAGTGAACTTGTCGGACAAATCTGCCATCATTAATGGTTAGGATAAATATCAGTGGGCAGAGATGGCTACTTGGGGGACTCCGGAGGTTGCAGTAATTGCATCAGAAATACAAGATCTGAAATGATGGAGTCGGTCTTCGAGGTACGACTTGAATCATGGAATAAAACCGTGGAGTAAACCAAGAACAGAATTTGTGAATTTAAGAAGTATATTTCGATGCGAGATTTTATCGAAGGTTTAACTGAAGTCTGACACAATAATGTCTATTACTTTGTCATCCGCACATGGATTGTGAGACAAACTCAGTTATGTTAGTGGTTGTTGATCGACATTTTAGGAGCCCATGGTGATTTGGGGAGAAGATGGGCTTGCAGTGAAAAAATATTGCATCGTAGGTTCTCGAAGAGTTCGGGAATGTAAGAGAGTTGAGCGATCCGGCGATAGTTGGACACCGGTTCGGTAATAAATCAGCCAACATTCGTACGCACAAGAACTCGGCCTTTCGGAGACTTCAAATTGTCGAATTTTGCGCCGGAACTTGGGCTTACACCCGTACAAGATCCAACTAACCCTGGCGCTTAAAGTTCATGACCATAGTTGAACAACGCTATTTGTTCGCTAATTGGGCTTCAGAGTGTTTGCAAGAGGACCCCAATTTCGGCTGAAAAATCATCTTTAGCGACGAGACCAACGCACACGAGGCCCACTAGGTGACAATGCATCCTCGAAAAGTTATGGTTTGGTGTGGATTTTGGACCGGTGCGTACTGGTCCGAACTTTTGCGAAAACGAAGTTGGTGAGGCGGTCACAGTCAATAGCGAGCGCTACAGAACGATGATAACGAATTTCTTATGGCTCAAATTGAACTAAGTATATGGACCTAGACGACATGTAATTGTAGCAGGCTACGTGTCACACAACGGATGACACGATTGACATTTTGCGTGAACTATTCTAGGGTAAGATTATCTCTCGTAGAGATGGCGTGAATGGGCCACAAAAATCATGAGCTAGACTTTTTCTTGAAATCGCAGGTCTATGTGAGCAAACCACAATTGACCGATGCCCTTAAAAGGTAAACATAACATAAGCCATCGCTCAAATTTAGCCGGATCTATGCAGAAGAGTCATTCAAAATTGGACCACTCGGATCCGTGCCACCGTAAGAAGCCGCGGCGTACATTTGAGCGATGTCATATTCGATACATAATGGCTGACATAAGCCTTTCAAATAAAATAAGAATTTCGTTTATACCTCTCACACAGCTTGTTTTATTCCATTTCAACATCTACCCACCCTTATTGAAAAACCCTTATATATGTAGGATGATCCAATTCGTGGTCCGGATTTTGCGATCCTATTTCTGTCATATACGTCAAACAGAATCATTCGAGATTGTGTACGTTTTGATTATTAAGGTTTGCCATTTTCCAGTATGCATCGTCTTACAGTCACTGACCGTGTTGAAATTGTGAAAACTTACTACAAATATAGTGATTCTGTATTAACAGGCTGTACCATAACATAAGTACTCCCTGATTTTTGAATGTCTGTTTAACGTCAAACAATTTGCACCAAATGTATAAATTTAGTCGTTAATTTAATTTTCTTCCTTGAATAATACACCTTCCATTTTAATCCCGTCACTAAAAAAAATATTCGACATCATCCTGTGATATAAAATTTCCTCCATCAAAACTTCGAAACAAGTCAAGATCTGTAGGTGCTAATCCTGGAGAAAAAGGCGAACGCAGCATTTTTTTTGCAACCGAAATCCTGTAACTGTGCGGGTGGTCCTGCTATATATGAGGATGAGCTTTATCCTGACTAAATAGAACACCTCTTTGATTAATCACCCCGGCCGTTTCGGCTCTAGTGCCGACAGCTGTTACCAGTTATGAGGCAACACCTCAAAATGGATTATTCCCTCAGTATCCCACCATACACCAATAATACCTTGATTGGGAAAAGTCCTTATCTGAGATGTTGTGCTGGTCGCAGTCAACCTTCTGGACTAAGCTATTGGTGGCGACGTTTAATGTTATTGTAAAGAACCCATTTTAAACAGGTTTAATGATTGCGGCGGCCGAGAACCATAGTGCCAGCGTCGATTCCTTGCTGAAGGTTATTTTACGATAGGTGGTGTGGTACCCATTTTCCAAACTTTGTGATTTTTCCCATTTTTGGTGGATGGTCATGTTGCTTACGTTGAGTTCGCTTGCGAGTTCCCTTATCGTAACAGTAGGATTCAGAACACCATCAGCTCTTCTGGCGTACCCGAACGAGGTTCAAAATTGCAATTTCTACACTTTGCATACCAACGCCGACACATGGACTCGCTGAGAACCTCTTCTCCATACACATTTTGAGTTTCTCTACTTAAGAAAAAAAAAAACAGAACAGACTGATTCTATTACAGAGGTCTTAAGGTCTATCTTGAGGCCCATCGTCGAAATGCACACTCTGCAGTCATTGTATGGTCATGGGTCGTACTTCTTCGAAAATTAGGAAGGTGCAACCGTTCTCAGAATTTTTTCGGCCTCAAATATAAGACATGAATGCGCGAGACATGTGGTTTCAACAAGACAGTGCAACAACTCATACCAGGTGGCACAAAATCAATCATCCAATTTTGTTTTTCAATTACTTTTTTACTAAATAAATAAAAAATTTTGAGTGGTGAAAATCTTTATTAAGACCTTTAAATTTTTTTTGCTAGTGTTGATACACATTTATCGCATTTCTTATGACTTTTCGCAAGATTTCCTGCTGATAACTGTTCGCATTCCTGTTGAATATTCTCCTTAAGGGCTGCGATTGTCTGAGGCTTGTTAGCATAAACCCGCGACTTCATGTAGCCCCAAACAAAGAAGTCTGGGATGGTTAAAACGTGCGATGTTGCTGGCCATTCCAAATCGCCAAAACGGGAGATTACGCCTTCAGGAAACGTTTCCTTCACAATATCCATTATGGCTCGTGCTGTGCGTGCGGTTGTATCGTCTTGATAAAACTACACGTTCACCAAGCTCCACTCATCCAATTCCGGTAGTAAAAAGTCGTTTATCATGGCCCTGCAGCGTTCGCCAGTAACAGTGTTCGTATTGTCGATGGCGTCCTCAAAAAAATACGGCCCAAACACTCCTCCCGCGTGAACGCCTCACCACACAGTACCTTTGAGTGGACGTAATTCCTCTTCATGCATTACACGCAGATTTTCAGTACCACAGAAACGAAGATTTTGCTTATTGACGCAACCGCTTAAGTGGAAATGCGCCTCGTCGCTCATGATGACTTTCGACACAAAATCATTTTCTTCGTTGCTGATATTAAGGAAGGCTTGACAGTCATTCACACGCGATTGACTGTCAGCGGGCATTGATTGATGCGGTTTGCTTTGTGCGGGAACATGTGTAAGTTACTAAAATTCGCTGTAGGGTCCGTCTGGTGATACCCAATTGTGCGGCAGTCGTCTGGTTGATGTTTCTTCGTTCTTAGCGATATTCTCGCTCAAACGACCAGTCCGGTGGCGGCCACGCCCTATATGGTCTCCCGTGGTTCTAATCTGTTCGAATTTTAGCTAAAGTGCCACGATTAGGAAATCGACGATGAAATTCACGCTCTCGCTAATATCACCGACTGATTATTGGTCAAAAAAATTGACAATTATTCCAGGAGCACTTGCAGAGTATAGCTCCATTGTCTGTTTGTATACTGCTGCTGTCTAGTTTACTAATGTCAAATATGATTGACGCACAACGCCATTTGCAAAAATTATAACATCATCCGATAGGGTGATTCATTTTGCGTACGTTATACAAATTAAACCCGCTTTGGCTTTGTAAGAAAGAAAGAAAAATTTTCTGAACGAGTTATTTCGCGTTTTGATGATGTGATGTGATGTGAATTGGCCAACAAAGTCCAATGTCGAAAAGTCATCAAGAGGTAGGTGGGTTGAGGTGGCTACACGACTATGCCCATTAGGGAATAATTAGCGCTTAGGTGCGGTTTTGGTATCATAAAGCTCATGAAACCTAAGCCTGTGCAGTCAAGAAAACTAGTTATGTTGACCAAGCTGAGGTTAGCTAGCTCTGAGAGGTCGAGGAAGTATTTGCCAAAGGTGCAGAACATGCGTCTAGCCAGTACTGGATATTCGCAGAGAGGAGGCACGGGGTTTTGCCAGTGCCCCGCAGAGTAGAGAAGCCGCGAAATAAACATTCGATGGCTTGGTGTTATCTACAACCCACTGCGCCACGGCGCTCTCAAGTCATCGAGAATTACCTGATAAGAATCTAGTCTTTTCAAAACTGCTGTGGAGAACATTCATAATGTCAAGATCCAAACAATGTATTGAAATAAACATTTGATCGAAATCTGAATCACAAATCTGTTTAATTTAAATTTGCGTTCGGAACCACAAATTGGATAATCTGTCATATAACATGTGACGTAGATAAAAATCAACGATGCCCAAGCTAGACTTGGTTTTCAGTAAATTTTCTGTTTGTTTTAAAATCAGAAAAAAATCAATTTCATATGTGGTTCTAATCTGTTCGAGCTATATGTTCGAAAGGTCAAGTTCTACAAGTGTTTCCAGGATTGGAAGAAGCCCTGGCATAGGTGGAGAAACATTAATTGTGACTAATTTGAAGACAGTAATATGAATGTAGACAAATTCATAAAAATAAAAAACCGAAATTCCTGTACATTTTCGAACACATCACAAGCGTTGATGGCAGGTTTTCGCAATTTCGCAATTTTTTTACGACTTCAGCTTAGAATCAAAATGTAGCCATAAAACTTACAAGCCAATTACTAAAATAAAAATAAGCCCCAGCGGGTTTATCAAAAAGCCAAAAGACAATCACCAAACCCCTACACCCGAATGACCTTTAGCTGGGAACTGAACTGCCAAACGCCACTTTTCCCAGGAAAATATATCCACCACCTATCACACGACATATTAATTAAATAAAATTCCCCAGGTACAGACGCCCTCCTCCAGGCAAGTTAATATTTCATTTAAAACGTTTCACCCCCGGTATCTGTTCAACATTCCTTCTCTCATTAATTTTCAATTCTCCGCTGATTGATGTCGAATTTGTAATGTCTTTAAAAAAGAATCAAAAGGCGAATAAAAAAATAAATTGTCAAACACATTCCTTCAGTTGAAATGAAAATGGAAAAAAGAAATAGAAAACTCCAATCCCCAAATGACAAATGAACGGACACTTCGGAAGCCCCAAGCTCCATCCTCAAATCCCACCTTCAGATACTTAATGAATCAATCAGACATTTTCGAGTCCGCTATACCCTATCGCTAAGCATTAATTTTATTACATTTTATCTGCGCCAATATGCAAATGACTGTCGCATGATGAGTACGCTAGTCGACTAGACGGGTACAACGGGCGAGCGAGCAGCATCTGTCATGGCCGTTATTGACCATGAGGCTGGAGGGAAACACCGGCTGCCAATGGGTGTTTATTAATAGACAAACGAAAGAATGAAATTAAAAAAGAAAGAAACAAACGTCACTGGAGGTGAGAATGGCTCCGAGATTGAGAGCCATTAAAATACGATTTTTCTTAAGCTGACTTGAGTGTCTTGATAGCGGCCTTCTTTCTGCGTCAGATGTGCGACCACTTGGCTTGATTTGCATTTAAAATATTTCTGTTTTTACTTTGGACAAATTATTTTGTTTGGGCTTTTGTTTTATCATCAATTACAATCCATTTAAGATTTAGTCATGCCGTCGATTGAAATTATTTAAATAGATACAAGACAGATAATGCTGGAGTGAGATAAGGCCCGAGAGGTGCTGAAGATGTGTTTGCTTTTAGCAAATTGACCGCGATTACGAGGTGAGGGGGAAGTGGTAACAGAATTTGCTTAAACAAGCATAACAATTTATTGTTAATCAAAGATGCGGCCAAAATGGAATTTTTTATTAGATAAGTGGTTCATTTGGAACTCATTTCTAAGAGGCTTTCGCCAGGGGTTAAACCTGACTCAGGACTATTTTTAGCAATTGATGATGATGATGATGTGAACTGGTGTTTGGACAAATTGTGGGAATCGACAAGAGTAAATGTGTGTGACCGCAATTCATTTTGAAAAACACAATGGTCGAGATTTATTTGTGTTGTTTATGTTTTAAATCATAGCGTGAACATCCATTTTACGAAGAAAGGCGGTTCTTCGTTCTATTAAAATCTCCTCGACTTTAAGTGCGAAAAAACCTTGAAATAAATTCGAAGTAGCAACAACTCAATACCGTGATGACCGCTGTCTGTTGAATTCTGACGAAAGTGATAGTTTGGCATCTTTTCCTTGCGCTCGTAACCTAGTCCAGATATCGCGGTAATATTACACCCTCCCTCAATCTTCATGACTCTTACAATAACCAGCTATACCCTAACTTTATACACTTTCACACTCTTAACCTAATCCGTTTCACCTCGTCTGCTTCCCTTTAAACTCCAGTCTCTCCCTCTCTATCCTTCTAACTCATTGCCGATCACCTTGCCGAGAAACAGAAAAATATACAAAAACGGGCGATTCTATCTTGCCTACCTTCACGACAAAACCGATTCCATATGCATTGACGGCGAAACCAAGACTAACGTCATAGTATCGATCCACCAAGAAGGCCTCCCAGCTAATCCTCGCGAACTGAAGCAAACCTTTATCCGGTTCACCGATGAACCCAAGCTCACCTCGTCTGGTAAGAAATCCTCTTCACACATCCTCTCCGACATTGGCCTACACAAATTCAGTAATATCACCAAAAACATGAATCAACAGCTTGACCTGATCTCCTCATCTAATGCCTAAAACTGCGTTATTACTCCAAGTAACCACCTACCTTGGATCCGCTCAATCCACCAAAAAGTAGACTTCGCCAAACTAAACCTGCTCACCAATGTTGAATTTAATTTTCTTATTAAATCTAACACGCACATGTCGTTAGATATGTCCTATTCTTCTCGAAAGTCAGTTCCATTTCCTATACGTCCCGCATTCATCGAGGAACTACGCTCTCGGCGCTATAAAAGATTCTTTAAATCCTGCTCGGCTTCTGACCTTCCTTAAGGGTTTTCAATAATAGCGGGTAGGTGTTGAAATGGAATAAAACAAGCTGTGTGTGAGGTATTAACAAAATTAGTTTGGGTCCATGTATGCCATTATGTATGAAATATGACATCGTTCAAATGGCCGCCTTGGCCTCTTACGGTGCACGGATTTGAGTGGTCCGATTTTCAATGACTCTTCCACATAGATTCGGCTAAATTTGAGCGATGACCTGTGTTTTGTTCACCTAAATGGCATTGGTCAGTTGTGATTTATTCGCTTAGACCTGCAACTTCAGGAAACCCCGCAAGGTAAAGTCTAGCGTAGTCAAATCGCATGGCTTTGGTGGCTAATTCACGTCCCTTTTGTGGGAGATAACTTTACCGCTTTACCTGCTGGAACCACATGTCGTCTAGGTCCATATGGTTCTTTTGGGCCATTGACGGTAACCGCTTCATCAACGTCGTTGGTGTAGTCTGTACGCTGCCGGCCCAAATGCACACCAAACTATAATTTTTTGATGCATTGTCACCTGGGGAACCTCGTGTGGATTAGTGTCGTCCCATATACGGCAATTTTGCTTGTTAACACAGCCCTTTATCCTAAAATGGGGCTCATCGCTAAAGATGATTTTTCGACCAAAATTGGTCCTCTTCCAAGCGCTCCGAAGCCAAGTCAGCAAACAAACGGCGTAGTCCATGCTCATGAACTGTGAGCTTCTGGGTCAGATTCCTCTGTGCGTTTTACGTGAACACCTGCCTTGTCGGCTTAATTTCACGGTGGGCCATCCCACATGGAGTTGATAACCAACGCCCTTCAGATGACTTTTATTATTATCGGGTACCTAGATACCCGAATAATCACCATCAGTACTAATTCGAAGCCATGTGTAGGCGACATGAACTTCCCCCTGGGCGGGGAGCGAGGCCTATCTAAAACCTCTTCCGATCTAAGGGTCACGGCACCCTGTTGCAAGCAACGAAGTTCCCGCGATTTGGGACAACCACAACCACCACGATACTCCCACTAGGGGGCCTACCTCAAAACAGGGCCAGGACATTACTGTCCCGGGGGCCCCTGTTACCCGTGGTACCAGAATTAGGCCTCCGGTCGAGCCTCGCAACCGCAAGGGGTTGCTCCAGTTGGGGTGCCCTACACCCTGGACTGGTAGCCATTCTATAGAAAGGAAAGGAAGAAGGAGAAGGGGGGGAAAAGAAGGAGAGGAAAGGAATGAGGAAGGGAGGAAGGAATGGACAGGGAATTGAAATGGGAAGAAGGGAAGCTTCGGAAGCTTCTGGGTCAGATTTCTCTGTTGGTTTAACGTGGACACCTGCCTTGTCGGCTTAATTCCATGGTGGGCCATCCCACATGGGGTTGATTTTTTGAACGACAACCAACGTCCTTGCTCACAGACCTGTAAGTAAGTACCAAATCGAATCATGCATAGGTACATAGTCCCCCCTTGGTACAAGGCGAGGCCCATCTAAAACCTCTTACCGATATTAAGGGTACCGGCCACCCCCTGAACAACTTAAGTAATAAATTACTTGTTGTTCATTTACGCTTTAGTCCCGCGATTTTGGGATAACCACAGCCCCCACGATACTCCCACAAGGGGGCCTACCGCAAAGACAGGCCGGGACTGTCATTCCGATATCTGACATGACTGCCATTTACCAGTCTGACATTATTGTCCCGGGGGCACCTGTCTCCCGTGGTCCCGGAATTAGGCCTCTGGTCGAGCCGTTACTCACCAGCTGTGTTATCGTATACATCAGCTGAGAGCCTTATGTTTGCTAATGGCCGAATGGCAGACCATAGTTGCAAAACATATGCCTTTCCAATCGATTATCAGTCACTACGACAGCATAACCAATCAGTTATCGGCATTATGCGCTCAAATTAGCTATAAATAGCTATGTTGGCCGAGAACCTCGTGGCTCTATAATGTTGCCCCCAGGGTACGTGAGCCGCATATTGAGGATGCGACCCGGTGTAACCCATGGGGCGAGCTTCTGGGTCAGTTGGATCTTGTACGGGTATAGGCCCAGGTCCCGACACAAAATTCGGCAAGTTGAAGTCTCCGAAAGGCCGAGTTCTTGTGAACGGCCAAGAATCGACTGCCTCGGGTCCTGCTGTACATTTTCACTGACCGCGGCGATGTTCTCAGCCTGTCTTGCGTTCCTTTGACATACGAATATAGGCTGATTGACTACTGAATTGGTTGTCTCAAATTTGGCCACCAAAGTCGAAGAGTGAAGGTTCCCCACGTCTACCGTAAAATGTGCGTAAGGCTTGCACTAATGAACACTCATTTTGATAATAAAGTTTTATCATTTAGACGTATTTGTAGAAGTAGTTCATACTATTGTAAAATACGCGCTAACGCCAATGTTAAACACAATATCGAAAGTCACGGGAATTGGAATAATAAAACCCACGAAAAAAACTAAAATCCCTTTACTTTTTGAACAAATAGCTATTGCTGTCGTTAAAGGTAGCTCCCACCGGCGTCCTTTCAGATAGTCATTAAGACACTTGAATTATTTAAAGGCTTAAAATATTTAAAGACTTGGTTTTCTAAAGCTCAAGTTACCACGACATCAGCGCAAAGCCCAGGCTAATATTTACTTTTCCTAATACTTGTTTTGGATGAAGATATAATGTCGCCTTAACCAATGTTTATCTTTATCCACATATATGGTGTAGAAAGATCAGACTTTTTCTAATTCTACAATTGCTAGTCGATGCACATGGTCATGCACATGGGGAATCTCAAGGCAAATCCCAACCAACCAACTTGGAGATTTTGCTGATTGGAGAGACTTTTTGTTTAAGGCTGTTTTTTAGGCCCCTCTTCGTAGGAGCTTTTACTGCTTCATTTGGCTTAGTTACAGAGGACATAGCGCCTTCGAGTTTGGGAGCTAGATTAAGTAATCGGAAAGGTATCTGTTGTCTTTTGTTGTTAACATGTCGATCTGCTGTGTTCTACTTCCTAGAGTACGGGGCCTTCTCATTTTAATTTTTAATTTTTTTTACGTCTTCATATCACTCAAAACCTTGCCTAGACTGAAATTAACTATTTCCTATCCTTTTCTCATTTCAGGTAAGCCATTTCTCTAAACAAAAAAAGCCTACAGAGGTGTTCAAGGTATTCCGTATCAGAAGCAAATTCTCGAACCCCCTAAGACTGGCGCCCGGTGAGCGGCATTTCGAATAGCATTTCGAATAGAAAAATTACTTAAACGCATATTCATTAAGCATAATAGAGATGATTCTATAAAGGTAAAAACACTTTTTAGTTCCCAGTGGTGTAGAAGGAGTTATTCGACCTTAATGCCAATTTTACCATTGGTTTCGACAATTTTTCAATCGGAGGTACGTGCACCTTTTAGTGTCAGACTAGACCCGAATGTCTGATAGGGCAATAGCCCCAAAGGCCTGAATGCTCTCCCTTCTAGGATTCAACAAGGAGCTCACAATCATAGCTCGTGACAGTATTTCTAAACGACGTGGATTCGTCCCATATTCATTAAGGAGTTCCCGTAAAATACTTCTTTCAATTTAATTGTTCCCTGTTTTGAGAAGCAATCTGCCTCAAAAGCGCAAGGCACGGCTAGCCTGTTTCAAGTGACGATTAGCACACTCATAGGACAATTGCCTTTTGTCCTTTTCCGAAAACCATTAACTCCCTTCCGAAATACTAAACCTGAAAAATCATTGAATGCTCATCACACCCCCGAAATCGATTGCACAAACTACGTCCGATCAAATGCCATCAACGCGACACGTGTGTGTGAACAAACGCCTGCCCACTCGATTACCCATCATTCCCAAAATCAATTCAACAACATTCTCATCGCCCTATCAATCCCATCAAAACAACACAAAATAAAAGCCACCACCCCGAAAAAAAAGACTACAAGCACAGGCAAGCGACAGGGTAGACCCTGTCTCATTTAAATCATGCTTCCGCATCATTAAACCATCAAATTGAGCACGTGCCCCTCGGGTCGCTCGGGCTCGTACAGCAAGAAGAGCCAAAAGCCAATTTCCCGTAAAATGCATATCATGAGACATGAAATCTGCCATGTCATCACTCAATTCCAAGACATCCACAATCGCTGGTAAATTTACAAAGAAGCAGCAAATAGAATGGGGAAGAGAAAAAAGGAAAGAAAAGATCACCCACACGCTCCCGGCCACTTGGCAGTCGATCCGGGATTTTCCCTTTGCAATTATTTCGCGTTTTAAATCCAGGTCCCGTAGGAGAAGCCCCGCAGGAGTACTCGTCCACAGCACCGTAGGAATCTCTATTCCCATGTTTATTGTCCCTCCGTCGCACAACAGGTCGCATACCATCCTTGGCTTCTATGGAAAGACCGTAGTAAGACCACCAAAAGTGGTTTTTCATTTGCAATTTTTCTTGCCTCCTAATCCTGCCATTCTTCTTCGCCATACGACCGTGTCCTGTGTTTAGGTAAATTTCGAGGATTATAATGCCCGAGTCAATAAACATATCTTTTCGTTTCTTCCACTGTCGCAACAACAGTATGGAACACCCGCATCAAAGCCAATTTACAATACAAAATATTTACAACGTCAAGGATCCGTGCTGTGCTGTGAATTTCTTGGATTTCACTGAACAAAGCGCATCCGCTGTGACTGAAGAAAGCCAGAGGTCCTCGTCTGGTTTTTTTTTTCCTTTCTCCTGTTTCGCACACTTTCACAATCATGTCGCGCTGTGTGACACCTCAGCACTGGGTGACATCTGTATGTCGTAAGACAATGCCATTCGTCCTCGGTCCTGCAGTGCTCATCGTCCGAGAATTACTCAATTAGCAGTGAAGATGAAAAGTCTGTAATCCATAAAATGACCAAATGCCACAGTGACAAATCGAGTTCATATTTCGCGCGCCAAATCCCTCCTGTCAACGTTCGCGGGCTTAAGTCACAGCGGATATGTCATATCTTGCATCGACTCGCGGCCGCAATGACAGATAATTAGGTTGCCAGACTGCGGATTACGTATAAATGTCACACGCACACTTAATGATTTGCTTATGGGTTATAAAGTGTCTTTATGCCGTAAGGATGCGGAATTAATGTCGTTTTTCGCATGCGATTAAATCAGCATGCGAAATTGGCAAGCGATGATGTCGCCCCTTCGTGATGCCTGTAATCCTTGCAAACGAGCTGCGATGTCGTTTCAGACTCTGGCAGCGATTTTTTTGATCTCGGTACTGACCAGGCGGGATGGTTAAAACGTGTGTTATTGCAAGAGATTAAAGAGGTAGGTGATGAAGGACAAGAGCTGAAGAGTGTTATTTTAGGATTCAGACACAGACGTAAGGGCGTTGTGTGATCATTTGGATGAGTTCGTATGAAAATAACTCTTTCCGTGAAAAGTGATTGAGAAATGGATAGAAATTCCTTTTAATGCCACTGATGATATGGAGGATCTGAGGATCGTCATTAGCAGGGTAAAGAAAACAAGTCTTGAACTGAAAGTGAAAGAATTGGTTTCGTTTTTCTAATTCTGGAGAAAGTACTCAATATCCTCTCGAGTGGGATGGATTTGAAGCAGTTTTTAAAGATTATTTGAACATATTTTCACTGCTTGCTCTCGAGCTGTCGTTCTGGATTAGACACACAAGTAGACACCTCTGCAGTTAAAGGAAACACGGCAATAAAGCAAGGGAAGGCAGGCTTCTATAGACGGCAGGATAATATTGTTCAATGTGGAGCGAGGGCTACCAGTAAACGAAAAGTTGGTTTCTAAATTCCAAACTCTTTCATGAGTGTTCCTTTAAAAAAGGCATTATCGATAGGAGATCATACTACTATCATACTATAACAATCAAGGGGAAAACCGGATTTATCTGTCTATCGAAAAATAATTCAGTGAGCTGAAAAGAGCTATCCAATAAGAGGTGTCATTTTATGGCTTTGTCGAACCATCAACACTTAACTGTCATTGCCATGAATCTTAAGTAAAAACTAGAAGGTTATTCATCAAAAACCTACGAAAACTGGCATAACGTGGTGAAATAGTGAACATTTAATGAGACAGAGCTGAAAAAAAAAATATGGCGAAGACATTTTTTAAGTACGTCCTAATTTTGGCTATTGTTCATTTAATCAATAAATATGAACACAGGTTAGGTGATGTGAAGACTCCAGTTCGTGCTCATTCGGCAAGGTCCTGAAAATATTGCCACCGTAGAAAAAAGCGTGACCATCACAGGAATCGGCCCTATACGCTCTTATAATCATGATTTTTTGCAAAAAAAAAATATTTTAAATGATCAGGCCCATCTCTATTGACTTGAGAACGTAAGCAAAGGAGACCATCTCCTTACTTCCTTACTTAAATGACACTGAACCCTTTAGGAGTGAGCCTAGGCCCCAACCAACGAGCCCCTCCAGCGCTGTCCTTAGTCGGTTGTTTCTAGTGCCTCACGTCTAATTGGTTAAGTTTGCTTCACTTCTTTGTGATGGAGTCATCGTCTACTGCGTCGTCATTTGCAATTAAAAGTTCGAGAGTTCGCTATAAAGTATATGGCCCAATCAGCTTAAACGTTGGATCGATGGACGCCTGACTAAGTCGATATCGTGGAACATCCCGCGCAGTTCTTGGTTGTTCTACTCCTCGTTAACATAAATGGAACCGAAGACTGTATTCAGAATTTTTCTATCGAATCGGACTAGAGCCTTCTAACCCACTGTTCATAAAGTCCAAGCCCCACTTCGTGGAGTCAAGTCTTTGAAAAAAGTTACCTTGGAATTTCAAGATTGAGTTCTACTTCTCCATTGTCTCTTGGGTCGTAAAAAGCAGCAGTTAAAAAGCAAGAGTTAGTCTGCATCTTACCTCACGTTAGCAACTCCCGCTTGATAAATTCACATGGGTTGGGCAATGACTGAGAGTGCGTAACATCTTACGTAACGGATTAAGAAGTGCAAATTTGCATAACACCTACATCGATCTGCTGTAGGGATATTTGATACTGCTGAGTTGCAAATTTTTGTACAAGAATTGTATCCCTGTTTCCTCGCTCTGAAATCGCTATTGCGGGTGATTTCAATGTACACAATTCTAATTAGCTTCAACATTCGAGTCAAAAAACACCCGTAGGAAGGTATGTAGAAATCTTTGCTTCGGTAAACAATATACCTGACATTGCAGATCATTCCGCCAACCCCCTGGACTTGTTCCTCACCTCTCATCCTGATAAGTATTCTATTGATATAACATATTGTCACCTCTAGGCTCGTCAGACCACTTTGTCTTTTCAGCTAATTTCTCGTATTCAAACCACATAGTTAGAGAACGATTTCCTAAAAGAAGAGTATGGCTCTACGAGAAAGCCAATTGGAGTGGACCCAACAACTTTTTTCGGAATCTTAACTGGTCACTATGCTTCCTCGAAAGTGACGTGGATGCCGCTGCTGATGCGATCACAAACATACTTCTGCTGGGTCTGATATCCTATATTCCACAAAAAGCGTAGTATGACTCGAGCTGTAAGGAGGCTTTTAGATTAAGAGAGCTGAAATTTCGCACTTACAAAGCCAACCCCTTTGAGGAAAACCAGAATAAGTTTAAGCGCGCCAGAAATGACTGTAATGCATTGATTCGTCGTGTCAAATTCTCCCATGGCCAGAGGTTGAGGCAAAAAGTGTTAAATTGTCCCAAAAGTAGCAAAACATAAAGAATTCTGCCTTGTCCCCAATCCCTCCGCTCATTTACCATGACATCCCAGCTGTCAGCTCTTCAGACAAAGCCTAGCCCTATTTTGCAGCCAGCTCAACGCTCGCAGATTGCACTTTGTCTTCGCCTGTACTTGAGGGCGTAGAGTCGTCCATGGGACAAGTCCACTTTCGCACTCGTGCAAGAGTAGTTAAGGATCTTCACGCGCATAAATCCGCTCGGCCTAATTTCCCCAATACTTCTGAAGAAACCGCTGGCAAAAACGCTGTGTAAGCTTGTCCATCTTTCCTATCCTTCTGGTCTCTGTCCGAGTAGATGGAAAACAGCATTTGTCCAGTCCGTCTCTAAAAAGGGCGAATCTTCGTCTCCCACCTCTTACCGACCCATAGCACTAACATCCCTTCTTTCTAAAGTCATTGAAAGCTGATAAATCGCCAGCTTATGAATGAATAGCGGAAACTTCTCAATGATCGGTAGTACGATCACCGCAGCAAGATGGCATATCTCACCGAAAAGTGGGACCAGTCCTTGCACCATCTCGGCGAAAGCAAGACTGTTGCGCTTGATATTTTAAAACCATTTGAGAGAGTTTGGCATCAGGTTCTTCTGTCGAAAATTCGTGCTTATGGTATCAATGTCTCTTCTACTATGGATTAGAAATTACCTTTTTGGGCCCTTCAATTAAATTGTTTTGGACGTTTTCAAGTCTGATATTCACCAAATAAACGCTGGTGTTCCCCAGGGCTCTGTTCTGTCACCCACACTCTTCCTCATGTGTATAAATGATCTCTGATCTGCTACTTCTAATCCAATACACTCCTTGGCTGATGACAGTACTGTGAGATTATTCGTTCTAGGACTTACGTCCCTGCTCTTCGGCCGTAGAACTGGATGGGCAGCGTATGCTAAGCACTAAGCTAAGGTTATAAACAATAGAGTGGAATTTAATGCTTCCAAACACAATACTGTCTACTGCGACGTAAGCTAACCATCAATAATAATCAGTCATTATCGGCGCTTGTGTCGATTAAACTGAAGGTCTTTCCATCCTTGTCATGTGTGTTAATAAAACTCGTAGTTGGAATATATTGGAGGTCGCTAAAAACGCTGCGAGATGTCTAGGTTTCCTCAAACGATGCAAGAAATGTTTCACCCCCTCTGATCTGGCTTCAATTTACAAGGCCTGCATTCGCCCCAAGCGTGAGTATAACGCTCATATCTGGTCGGGTGCTCTCAAGGCCCCCCTGCACTTGCTAGATTCTTCTTTTCCTTTTTCCGGCGTTGTTATGGTCAGAAGTGTAGGACCATAACCTTCCCACTTATGTAACTGCATTCCTACTGGTCCGCTTATGGGGTCCGCCGGTTTGACCTCAGAAAGTAGCGGCAGGCTTCCCGGTTTGGGATTACTTCATCGCTGAGGCCAATCAAATGCTGGTGTTTTTGCATTTGTTTGCACCAATTGTTTTTCGGCCTGCCTTTTTTTTGTGACACGGGCATGCTCCAGATTTTTTTGTTTGATCTTACTCTTACAACACCGGTGATCTCCAGTCGTGTCAACCCATTGATTTGCATGCACACTTGTGGGGCAGTTTATTGGTGGTAACTATATGTGTCCCTAGGCTCACCTTGGTGTTTTCTAAATTGCCTCGATGTGATTTTTGTTTACCTTTCTTTTTAGTCGCCTTTTACGACAAGCGAGAGGTATCGCTGCAGAGATATTATTAACCCGTCCCTGCACGGAATCTCCTGCAGCTGCTAGATATAGTACAAAAGTAAGTGATAAAACTCATAGGAGACAACAATATCGCGATGTCGATCGACTCACTCGAACATCGCCGTAATGTCTCTTCTCTCCCTGTCTTATCGTTATTTTAACAAACAATGCTCAAGTAAGCTCGCCAATTGCATTTCTCCCCTTTAAGAGTGTAATCGTAATACGCTTCTCGCCGGAATGCTCATCAGTTCACCCTCAAGCCTGGTGATATTGCCAGTCGTCACTTGTGAAGCAAGGTACGAGTACACAAGCTTTCACTACTTCAAAGTTGTAATGTTGTCAAAGTTGGCCAGTGAGTCCTGCACGATCTGAATCCTTTCTTGAAATCGAAGATCTCTGTTAATTCATTGTCGACCCTTATAGAGCAGCGAAAATTCGTCAGTGCCGTCCTGCTGAGACTGACTTGTTTAGCAGAGATGTTAAAACGTGACATGGCTCTGTATAGCTTGTCTATATAGACGCTGTTATATGCAGTTTTAATGACGGCAAAAAAGAGATATGTATCGGGTCATGAGTCTTCTCCAAAATCTGCTGCAGTTTGGTCTGTCGTGGATTTTCTTGGTCTAGAACCGCACTGAAAGGTTTCATAGTATTCACACCGTATGGCAGAGTAGATCTTATAAGCGTGGCTTAGGAGATGGAGACTAAAAGACTGTCGCATCTAGAGATCCGAAAACTCAAAAGAAGTAATGGAACAACATCTCTGTCCGCAACGAGTGAGTTTGGTGCGGTTTTTGAGAAGGTGTTGTATTTGGGCCTTTTTTTGTTTTAGAAAGAAAAAGGATTCTTGACCTCTGAACCATGGGGTCCATGACATCGCGACCAATCGAAGCACTTCCATTACATAATCCTGCAAATCCTACTGTTGGACTTTAACATCGAAATCCCTTCCAGGTATCAAATTACCAGCTCCCGATCTTCATTGAGAGCTCGGCGTCTTCTCAACTCATCTGAATATTGTCGACTCGTATTGCCTCGTATTCGCTCGAGTATATTTTAAGTAGGTTTTTCAATGCGTTTTTGTATTTTAATATAAACGAAGACTCATCCTCCTTTTATTACCTGTTAATGCCAAAATAGCAGTCAAGGTCTACACTTTCCTCATGGTGAAATTTACGAACGAGCAACGTTTGGAAAAATTACTACCGAAATTCTAAATTGATGATTCCAAATTGAAGAGCGTTTACTCCAATTTACGGTCCCAATAATCGTCCCCCTAAACAGGCTGTCCATGATATAGTGAATCGAATCAACATATATACTGTTGAATAGTCCTCCAAGTCCAAATTTTGCTAAAGATCTTGGTCGGCACCCTTGCAAGATCAAATTACCTCAATAACTGAAGCCTCAACTTCTCCGATTGGGCTTTAGAAAAATGTGAAGAAAATCCTAAATTTCATCAGAAAATCATATTAATCAAAGCAAGCATGGCAATGTCCCATTTTTGATCGAGAGTGGATCACAAACATTTTCAGCAAAAGATGGCGCCACATGCTATCAAGCTGACAAACAAAATGGCTCCATTGCGCAACAACCTTTCTGGACGTGGGAAAGGAAACTATTAGCCGTCGAAATTTTGCTATTTAAGGCTATCATATTTATTCCTTTGGGACTCGTGAAGAACCGGTATTATACCAAAACTTGACCAACATTTCTTCATAAAAATGTTTGTTTATCTATTTATTTAAAATGACACCTCTTGTTGGATGAACCTTTTTCATACGACTACATTGGTTGTGGACACTATTTTATATTAGAGAAAGTCTTTCAGCTCCTTCATTACATCAACACTTATGTGCAATAAAAGAAGGCGAAACTACCTTCAATGTGCGTTGACAGATATCAATACCTATGTATGTATACCTGTGCGTCTAGTATCGCGGTCTCGCCCCTGAAGTTGTACTAAGGCTTAGGTCATCTCTCTCTCACTCAAAAGATTGCTACCGAATACTATCAACAGAAAAAAAATTCATTTGCCAAGCAATTTTAATAGAGGATCTTGGCGACATGTGTGGTCTGTCTATGTACGAGCTTGTTAAAAAAATAAGGTGACTTTTTATTTATCTCGGAAGATGTTTGGTTATTTAAAAATATCTACATATTTTGTCCTCTTCAAAATAATCTACCTTAGATATAATACTTGCGCCAGTGCTTTTCCGATCCTCGAAGCATATGCGCTTCTCATATGCGCTTTTTGAACTAGCTCTGAGCTCTTTCAGCGGTGCTAAATCTTCCTGGCAAATCTCCGTGCTTTCATGGGCCTTTTCAGTTCGGGGAGAGAATAAAGCCTCAGAGGGCCAAGTCCGGTGAATATGGTGGCTGAAGAGTCAATGCTTTTGTTTTTTGCCAGAAAATGTTGGCAAAGCCATTAATTTTTGTTCCCACAAAACCGGACGTTTTCTTCTCGCGGCCCACAACTTTAAAGTAATATTCCTTACTGACCGTACGACCAACCGAAGAGAACTCGTTGTAATCGAAGACAAGAGTGAGCTAGAAAGAACACATTCTACCGGTCTTAGTGTGGTTTTTTCGGTATTTACCCTTCTGGTCGCTTCCACTGGGATAATTGAGGCTCAGTTTCGATGTCATAACCTAATACCTATGTTTCGTCACAAGTGATGACTCTTTTCAGCAAATCTGGATCTTTATTCACGTCATTCAACAGCTCCTGAGCGATGCTCATGCGACGGTTCTTTGGTCAAAATTTAGCATTTTCGGAGCAAATTTCGCCGATACATACATATTTCTGGCCCGAAATATCTGAAAAAAAATCATGGCATAAGCCCACTGATGTGCCAATATCATCAGTAACTTCTCTGACATGGATGCGGCAATTGCCCATGATTATTTTCTTCAATGCGTCAACGTTTTCATCCATTGTTGACGTGCTGGACGGTCCAGGCCGAGCATTATCATTAACATCATTTCTGTGAAGGGCTTGAACCATTTATAAACATTTTTTGGTTGTTTAGAGCACGCTCAATGACATAGTCAAGATTTTAAGTAGGATGGAGTACTTAATTTTATTTTTCACGCACATTTAATGAAGATTCCTTGACCAATTTTTTTAATAGCAAAAAATCGTCAGGCACAACAAAACACGTCTGACCTTCTTACTTGTGAAAAACAGACTACAAGTCCAAAATAGCTGATAATGCCAAGATATGTTAGGCGACATACCAAAATAACAAATTCGAAAATCGAATGTACCTAGCTCGTGAAATTCAAGATGTCACCTTATTTTTTGAACAAATATGAGGTATTATGTTTACATGGGAATGTGTCTATTGAACGTTTGTTATTAGTGTTGAAGGAAGGAAGACAAAATCAAAATTTGGTATCAATGGACCCTGTCTTATCTACTATTCAAGATAAATGATCTCTGATCTGCTACTTCTAATCCAATAGACTCCTACGCTGATGACAGTACTCTCAGCTTTTCATATTCGTTCTAGGACTTACGGCCCTGTTCTGTTCAATAACTCTCATGTTCTCTTCGTTAAACAAGCGTCATCAACCACGATGACTTTAAAGACATGTCATCAGTAATTCACTGACTTTCGTGGGTGTATTTTGTCATGCAATAAGGCGCAAAGTAATGAAATAAAGAGAAATCAAAGAACTCTCACAATAAGCCGAGTGGCCCGAATCGCAGTCAGACGTATTTACATCCCACACGGAACCGCACGAAATCGGTGAATACAAATGCACACATTGCCGAGCAAACGCATCATTAACGCCCCAAACTGTCAATTACGCCGAAAATTACTTGACTACTACTTGCATCACACCAGCGCATCATCATCAACATCCATCGACCATGACGATGATGTCGATGAGGAGCGAAAAAGGAGGTGGCGTATCAGTAGTAGGATGGCATGGAAAATTCGTAACTATAGCTTCACGATTTTTGAGAACAAAAATACGGCACAAAAGAAGAAAAAAAAACCGCACTGAGCTCCCGGCACTGCAGCATGATGAAGGCATGAATTTGCTCTTCCTTCAAGTTGGCCAATAATGAGACAACGCCAGTAGCAGCTAGAAGATAGTGTGTATGGTAGCAGTAAGAGCATACCATCCTCATCGCCGTCATTATCGTCATCAGCCTTTGCGCAGTTCGAGCCCACCATACCTCAGTACTTTACCCATCATCATCATCATCATCCACGGAGCAGTAGCAGCAGCCGTATCAGCAACTGTTGCAACAAAAGCCGCCACCACCAGTCGTCCTAAAGGTATGAGCAGGCAAAGCCATCGTCACCGTAACGGCAACCGGTGGAGTGAGCGCCTGCCGGAGCATAAGCGTAAATATTGATTTAATGAGGTGCGATAAAAATACCTTCAAACAGGCTGCTGCTTTTGCAGCTCTGTAACCAGCTCAGCTTGAGCACAAAAACCGACAAAAAAGGAGCAAACAGGGATCATATAAAAAACCAGAAAAAAAGGTTACGTATAAGAAAAGTCGCACGCGAAAAAATTGCGCAAATAAGTTCGCAAAGGCGTTGCGGAAGTGCGGACACCCGGAGCAGGGCCGAAACAAGGCCAACGACAACGAGACAACGCGACAACAAGAAGAAAACTCAAATTAGTGCGATGCTGCAACAGCAGACGCGAAAACATAGACGAGGCCCAGCACAGACGATAGAGTAGAGCATTAGAGCCTTGTTAGCGCACAGCTACACATGGCATAGTCCGCCGCGACAGTCGTTAGATCTAACGGCCCATTGTCACACAGTTTCGCGCTTCAGTAAGGTTCCGTGTGACTGAAGCGAGAAATTCATGAGCGAATTTGAACGCAAATCGTTTGACGAACGGATGGTATTTGCGGTGCAAAGCACGACAACAACGACAGCACTACGATGATGATGACGATGCCAGTGATGACCACGATGATGACGAGAGGCTGGTCGCAAAATTCCAAATTCTATCTCTTTTCCATGGAAATCGTATGAGTCCGCATGTGAGATGCGAAAATTCGATTGTCATTCGGTTTGCTTCGCCTTGTGTGCTCGAGGTTGCTCCGGGTGCTCGTTGAGTTGCTGTGTGCATAAGCAAACTAAAGTGTGGGTACCGTAACGCCGTAACAAGTCAAGCATATTAGGTTTCGTGATTCCGAAAGGGAGAGGAATGTCTATGTTTTCCGTTTTCCCAACGTCCCGTGCCTGTGCTCAGTCATCATGGTAGCGAGCAATGCACGAGCACAGATGGGTTCATGGAAAACCGAAAAATTGGCACCGACTCAGGTGATGGACTGCTAGAGATTCCAATGCTCTGTCCTACAGGTTTTTACTTTCAAGCCGTCGTCGATGTCGTGGTCGTGGTATCCATCCATGTCGCCTAATCTCGCATGAATCGCACTCAGTGTCAAACAATAAATAAACGCGAAAGGTGTCAATTATAATGAATGCACTGCCAATTGCTGCGATCGTGTCGGGATGTGTGTGCGCGTACCCAGTGATCGGTGCTCGGTGCTTCTAGCTTACAATATATAAGAGCTAGGTGCTAAAATGCCCGCAGATGGACAAGCAGACAAACGGGCCAGCGGACCAGCAAATAAACAAATAAACAGCGATTGCTCAACGAGCAACGACGAGATGGCATTTGCGGATTGCGCGCAAGCGGCAATTGCATTTGCTGGACATTGTGTGCCTTGCGCAGCGACCTTGGATTTTGTCAAACTTGACACTTAACAGCGGGACGATTTATTGTCGATTGGTGTTGCTCAGTGCGGCTCAACGTTTCTACGACGGTCGCATCGTACGTCGGTCGATCGCCTGTTGGCTGTTTAGTTGCATGCTCGACTGATGTGGCCCGTTTGACTGTACCTTTGTGCGCGTTGTCGTCTCGCTGACAGTTTCGACAATTGCCATCGACGCGCTAGTGTAAGGATGTGGACAGAATGTCCAGCACGGATATGTACATGTGTAGCGTCTAGCAGCGAGTGTTGGATGGACGTCGGTCGGTTCTTTAGACTTTTAATTCCCTTTCGTGCTTAGGCATCTCATTCAATTGGATTTGTGGTCGCGACAAGGTGATTATCACGCGAAAAGGGCGCGAACGATGTCTGACTAATTAAAACCGAGTTTGAGTTTAGGATGAGCGCGTTCAGCAGTGAGAATGACAGGATGTAAGGCATGCATTACAGGCGCCGCCACTTCACAGACCATCACCCGAGATGTGTCGTGAAAAGTGTCAACTCGTTTACACCGCCGAGTGATGAATCGACTGTAAAATACTATTAAATACTCGTCGTGGAGTATTTTAAGATTCAGAAGATCGATGAATTCGATATCGAGAATTTCGGTTCTTCATTTTTCATTCGTTTCTTGTTGCCGATCATGAAATATTGCCGTTAAAAATTTGCGTCCCAGACGTGGCAGGCCTAATGCTCTGCTTCCTTTCGTAAAGTAGTGAATTTAAAGGCGATATCTGTCGCTTGTATTGCATACCATAAAAACACCATCCTCGCCCGGCTTATAGCTTCTACAACAAATTTATGTGTGAATAAACACTCGTTCGCCCAAACAAGGTGTCCGCCATACCATTTTAAAGACACCATTACGATATCCTCTTCAAGATCGGATGCAGACGGAAGACATCAGCACGCGAATGTTCCGATCACATTCAACATCTTGCCGAACAAAAGGCCAGAAACCCGCCCTGGTTAAATTGCCAGTTTGCGGACCATAGAGGCAGTGGACGCGACGCATACTCGTATTCAAATGAGTTTGTTTACTCAGAAAAGGAGCGAGGAGACGAAAATAAGTAAAGAGCTCATAAAGATAAAGAAAGGCTTGATACAGTCAACCGGACACGATGCAACTTTGTTGGTCGCTTAATTGTTGCGGATGCTCGACATGATCGTGCAGTGTGCTCGTCACATCGAAAACGAAGGCGACTTCATTGTTATCTTAATTGTTTAAACTTGGATGCTTAAGCGACGCTTATGTGCTCTATCTCGTTGGAGTATATTTAATTTAAAACAAATTCAGAATGCTGGAGAAGAAGTCGTGTGCGCGGTAATGGGCTGCCAAAGTGCCGCTTAATAGCTTCATAGAGATAAACGTTACCTATTGCATCTGGAGCATGATGACGGTCACCTACCACAGTAGCGGAGTTTACGTCACATTCCGTGTGGTATTATAAACCAATGTCTGGAAAGAGCGAAGAGGTAAATGACAGGATGGCGTTGATCGAAGGTTAAACATAGAGTTGTTAAGACACAATGATTGCCTCTTGGATTCAACACGGAAACCCTTCAGATCTGAAAGGCTTGGATGGTGGTTTAAAGTTGATGGAATGTGTCTTGACAGTATAGGAAAGAATTTTTCCAGAGAACGCGTGATCGCTCATCTTCGTGGGTTTGATTTTTCGTTTGTGGATCATCTGTCAGATCACTTTGAATGATCACTTAGGGACTAGGCGATCTTGTCTACAATATCATTTAGTGTCATTTATGTTTCGATTTGGTTATGAGCTTATTAGATGCACGAAATATTGTAAAGGTACCATCAACCCGTGCAAACGCGAATATTCGATGCCAGGAATGTACCGGCTGCAGTGTTTGAGCGCTGAAAAAATGAGCTCAGCATCTTCTCTGGCCTCTTCGCAGTTTAAAGAGAGAGAAGATTCCTTCAGACCAAACCTGTTCCGGTACACTCGAAAGCAGCCACTCCCGGATAGAAGCTAACTTAAGTAGAAATTCAATTCTTTGTAACTGCGTTCCATCCATTTATAGATATCGTGTTTACGGCGATATGTCCATCTTCCTTTTGTAGACTGATTCCACCTTTCCTGCCATGCTCTCAAGCTTTGTTGCTTTTCTTCTAGTTGGATCTCTTTGGCTGAAGATCGGGATTCGCGAATTTTGGCATCGTAGTAGGTTCTTTTTAGCTCGCTGGCCAGTATATCTGCTGGAAGCATACCCGTAATGACACATATAGCTTCATAGTCCATTGACGGAGTTAATCTTTTTTGCGTATGACTAAATGTCACTGCTTTCGCCGATATTGGTGCCGCAAGCATTATGATTGACTGCACCACCCTTGACAGAACTAGTCTGCTTTGTTGCCTAGGTCATCCAATGTTCGTCATTAATCTGGAGCACCTTTGCAGCTTTGTCGCACGTTCTGTCAAGGTGTTCCTTGTATACAAGCCTAGTATTGATCACCACACAACGGTATCTGATAGCCCTTTTGATGTTATATCATAATCACCTACCCTGATTGTGATTGTTTCTCTTCCCTTGTGACTGCTTAGTAATACTGCTTCTGTTTTATGTTCGGGAAGTTCTAGCCCAGTTGCCGCCATCCTCACTTTTCGAATACAGGTTTTTCGCCGCCACAACAATTGCCAAATCTTCGCCAAAGCCTATGATTTTTGTCTCATCAGGGATTCGAAGCCTCAGAACCCTATCGTACATAATGTTCCATAAGATAGGTCCTAATACCGAACCTTGTGGAACTCCACCAGTTATGCGGTACTGCTTTACCCCATCAGCGGTATCGTAGGACCGGGATTCGTAGGAACCGTTTCTCGAAGTGACTTATCAATATTTTTATTAGAGACCATGGCACCATCATTGACCTAAGAGAGTACACGCTAAGCCCCCAGTTTGCCCTGAATAGCTTCTACTGTAGAGCGAGCCTTTTTAAATCGATACTGTTGGTTTGAGAGTCCTCCGGCTTCATCAATTGCCCCCTCCATTCGGTTGCATATAATTGGCTCCAGTATTTCACCAAGCAAGCTTATGGGATGGTATGACGAGGGCTCAGCTGGTGGTGTATTCCCTTTAGACAGGAGCACCAGACGTTGCCTATTCCATTGGTCTGGAAAAACGGCTTCTGATAGGCACTTATTAGACAACTCCACAAATGCTTCCATGTTTATTTCGGCGGCTTGTTTTAGGGCCTTATTTGGTATGCCACCTAATCCAGGTGACTTATTGATTCGTTTGCATACGTCCAGGAGTTCAAATTGTGTGACAGATGGGGTCCCACGTACTTCCTGCGGTGGTTCTAAAGGGTATTTTTTTAGAGGTATACAAATTCAATATGAATTTAACCACTTGAAGCGAATGTTAATATCTATGATATTAGCTTTATTTCATGGATAATTTTATGCCATTTTTTTTTCATAATTCGTGCAGGTTCAAGAGTGTACGCTCTTATGGTGTTTGTCACACAACCTGGATGGGGTGCAGATGGTTTGTGTCGAAGATGTTCGTTCACTACTCTCCGAGGAATTTTGCGTTGGTTGTAGTTCACAGTAACTCTTTTGTCATAAATATGATTTCGGACATATGCCCGCTATGGCTAGCTCGAATGAAGCGCAATCGTGAAGTCCAATTTTCGACAACTCTATCGAGGAACTTTGGCCGTATATCAGCAATAAAACGTCGAATATTGACTTCCAAATCGTCTAACGTCTTTGATTTATCGGCATAGACTAACGACTTCACGTACCCCCAAAAGAAAGCAATCTAAAGGTGTGAGATCACAGGATCGTGGAGGCCAGTTCACCATATTGTTGAAACCAAAGCTCTGTCACGCCAATGTCATGCAACTGAGGAAGAAACAAGTCAGAAATCATGTTCTATTTCAATCTTCCATAAAGTGGATGGGCATAGCTCCAATTGCTGTGCACAATGCCGAATCGGATCATTCGGTTTCCTTGTTTGGGAAACGCCCCTGGGTTGCTCTCCTCTTCTGCACTTATGGTCCAGTGGTCACTGTGGGTGTAGTCCTCACTTTCTACTTTGAAACTCTTATTAGGGAACTAGTCATCGGCGGACCCCACAAGCGGACCAGTAGGAATGCAGTTAAGTGGGAAGGTTATGGTCCTACACTTCTGACCATAACGACGCCAGGATAAAAAGGAAAAGAAGAAGATTAGGGAACTAGTCATAAGGATTATATCAACTATGGAGCCTACACCATTTCTGCCATGCTTATTTTCTGTATTAAGCAGTATTACGTCTAGTGACGATAGGGCTTCGACTAGTACCTCACCCCTGTGCTGCCCCTGTTCACTTGTAAATCACATTTGTCGTGATTAAAAAGAAATGTTCAGTAAGAAGCATCCCAATATGCATTAACCAAGGCTCTTTATCGTGTGGTCTATTACAGGGCTACAATTCCTATACAGAAAAGAAGACCTGCATCACCAGAATGGAAAGATCGTTGTCAATTTTACCCAACCAGCAAATGAAATTATTTGTGATATTGCCATTTTCCACCTCAAATTTTACACGACAATCAAGACTAAAAGTGATCGCCATACCATTGTCAGCTTCGTCGAGGTCTGTAATTTTTGTAACATACCCAAAAATCCTATTAAATGTGATCTTCTGTGGAACGATCACTGATATTTTATTGACCATCAAATATTTTTTTTGTGAGTAATTTTATGAATTGCCTTATCGCGTTACGAAAATTATCATTAACCTTGCATGTAGTAATCTAGTCCAATGTTGGACCAGAACCTTGACTATGATCATAGGCGATCGACTGATCGTTAGTATTTTAATTTTTTATTTGCTTTTTTTCTTGTAAATTACCGAACGATAACCAGAGTTCAAGGGCTTTAAACAATAATTTTACGATTTTCTTGAACTAGTCAACCTTTTACATTAATTACTTGATTAGTCTCTTCGATTATCAAGTTAAAACATGAAGCTTCATCACTTTTTGAAATAGCTAAAGCCAATCGATCATTTAGGAATTCCCTCGAGCTGCATCACCTAAGGATGATCACGATCTTCCAATAAATCTAGATATCGAGCCTTAACTATATAACAAGAAACAATTGCGACTAGCAATCCCGTATCACAGTCTTTATTGCGATCATTCCTCATCGAATTCCTATCTCCAACGTGAGATAATTGTCAAGATCATTTAGCCGATCACTTCCTTTGTCGCCCCTCTACCACTTCTGCCCTAATTACCACCACTTAATTATCAACTATTCCAACGAATTGCGTCTATCCCTGCGTACAGCCTTAATAGGCAATACTAAATCCAAAAATGCCTCCTCGTCTAGCATAGCTCGCTTAAAGATATCCACAGCAAATACCCCGGACACGATTTACAGTCCTCCTACTAATTACCGGGGCAATTAGTTCCATTATTATCTTCTACACTCCGCTGGCCACCCAAAAGCATGATCACCCATTCAATGAATGAAAGAAACAACAAAAACCAACCAATGAACTCCAAGAAAAAGCCCTTCGAGTGCCTCAGCGTCCCAATAATATTCCACCTCCTCGATAATAACATCGACCAGGCACTGGTAACCGGACATCAGAGTAACTGGACGACTGGTAAACCGGGCAACTGGCGAACGCCTCTGGATATTAACAACAAGTTGTGAATTCGCTTCGCGTTTCGCAGATCTTTAACAACTCCGTAGGTAATTACCATAATCGAGGACTTAATGGCAGGGGGTCGTTTCTCGAGACGACCCTAAACAAGCAGCCCAAACAATTCAGTTACACAGACGAATGTTCGGCGCTA
The DNA here is from genome assembly GCA_958301585.1 of Merodon equestris. Lineage (NCBI taxonomy): Eukaryota > Metazoa > Arthropoda > Insecta > Diptera > Syrphidae > Merodon > Merodon equestris. Next base: position 19,355,070 of record OY284414.1, read on the forward strand.
ACCGAAGGAGAAACACGATTTGACGATTTAGATGGGCGCGGTGGCTGTGTGACAACAGATACAACAACAACAATTGAAAAAAGGAACGAAGAACTTGTTTATCCATCGAGGTAAAGCAGCAACAATGGTAAGAAGCGAAACGATCAACGAAGACGAAGAAAACTGCAGCTGCATCCTGAACAAATGTATCCGACTCTTGTTTGGGGTGTGGAATGTCACAACATACAGTCGGAATACGGATCGATTGATCCTGCATGGAAAATTGATTTTCTCATGAATCAGGAATCGTTCGTAATTACCATTGCTAATTTCACAATGCATCCAAGTAAGGAAGTAGCCAAAGAGGGTTGTCATTTGAATCGGGGAAAGAGGGTTGATCGATGGAGGTCCTTGAGGTCGCAAATGATTCGGTGTGAATCGTTTTATTGGATGCACATTTGTTGCCCATAAATATCGAGACGATTGTGAGGTCTGTGAAATTTGGTGTTATTGATTGGATGCGTTTCTAAAACGGGCTACTGGATTACGGGTTGGATTAGGAGGGGAAATGGACCTTTGTTTCACTGAAATGGTAAAAAACCAAAGCATCAGCTGCTCCTTAAATAAGCATTAGGCCTTTGTTGAAATCAAACAATTGACCGCCTTTCGTCTTAAGCTGTCTTTAGGGTACAAGGTAAAAAAGTGAAGGAAATTCGATGTTCTCTGCGTGGTGCGACATTTGTAATCTCTTTTACCAGGACACAAGCGGTGATCGTGTGAAATCTCAAAGGACAAAATCCTAGTTTCGACACAGCCGTAAGCTTCAAAAAGAGGTTTCATGGGTACCTAAACTGATCGTCATCCATTTTCAGGATTTATCGAATCCCATAGTCCTAATATCGCAATCAAAGAATATTTATCAAACTGTTCAGGACAAAACGATCACTGATTAATAATGGCCTTCATTTTCTTCTCCTTCTTAACGGGCGCTACAACTCAAGATGAGCTTAGGGCTCAGCCAACATGCCTCTCCATCTATCGCTTTCACTTGTGTCCCCGGCCGATTGAAGTCCTCTTCCCGCTGTGTGCGCCACCTTAGGTGCGGCAGTCCTCTACTCCGTCGTCCCTCGGGTCTTGACTCGAAGACTCTCTGGGCTGGAGCTGTGGTATCCATTCGCTCTACATGCCCTAGCCATCTTAGGCGTTAAATCCGCAGTACAATGTCGCCGTACAACCCTTATATAGGTAGTTCGTGGTTGAATCTTCTCCTCTATCTACCACCGTCTGTGTTTATAGGACCAAAAATCACCCTCACAAAGGCCTCTTCATCCACTTTTGATAGGGTCCATGCTTCTGCGCCATAGAGTAGGACCGGGATAATAAGGGTCTTATATAGAGTCCACTTCGTCGTACGGGAGAGGGCCCTACCACCCAATTGGCTCAGCAGCAGCGATGGGCAAGTGTGATCCTGCGTTTGATTTCGGAACTGATGTTGTTGCGGAGCCGAGATTGACGAAGTCATTGACTGCCTCGAAATTGTAGCTGCCAATGTTGATCTTCTGGTGAAGACGTCGGTGGTGATCGTCCTTTTTTGATAATGTGCTTCCACTGCAAAGTCATCCTGCATACTCTGACGAGCTTAGCATGATGTCAAAAATAGACATGGCGTTGTGTAGCTCGTCTCTAAGTACGCTGTCTTAGGCGGCTTTGAAATTGACAAATGGTTGGTGGGTGTCGACCTGAAATTCATTGGTTTTCTCCAGGATCTGCCGTCATGTGAAGATTTGATCGATGGTGGACTTCCATGGCCTGAAGCCACACTGGACTGTCAGCTGATTTACGAACGGCTTCAGGCGCTCATATAAGACGGCAGAGATTTATATGCCAACAGCTTTGTTAGACTTCAGTCTAGATATGGCAATCTAAGCTTCGTCAGGGGAACGGTTTTCTTTGCGATCTTCGTTATTAAGCTTTATAGCCTTGGCATACTTTATCTTTTGACAAAAAACTTTCAAAGGCTGCAGCAAGTCTCCATGTCTTCAATCGCGTGTTCTTTCTTTTTTTCCTAAGAAGCCTATGCTCTTCCCCTCTTCTAAGCTCGTACAACGGACGAGCAGCTCTCGTCCTTGTTGCATCTATTTCCCTGCACTCGTCATCGCCCAGAACTTCAGAGGCAGTGCTTTCAGGGCTTTCTTACAAAGGTTCTATTGTTTTTTTATGAATCGATTAGGAGAAGGAGGTGCATCAGAGAGCTTAAGAGAGACGCGACTGGCGGTTTCTGGCGATAGCAGCTTTCCGACGTCACATCTTTGAGTTTTTACTCTCCCCACTGCGTCCCTGATATCCGTAGCCACATCTTGGCTACTACAAGATAATGGTCCGAGTTGACGTTAGCTCCTCGGAATATCAAGAATAGTGGAGCAGTGTCTGACGTCGATCGCAAAATGATCAATCTAGTTGGCGACTGATTGATCTGGCGACCGCCAGGTGCCTTTATGTTCTACATTGAGGCGAGGAAATCGTAGAATTCATCTAAGACGTAGTCATGCCTGTCTTCCGTGGGGGTTTGAACGCAGATCAGGCTGATGTGATTGATGATTGATGCGGATCGTTATGAGGCGTTCGCTCACATGCTGAAAGCTTAAGACTTTTTGCCTTAGTCTACCTCGAACAACAAATCCGCACCCGAACAATCGTTGTTCTATCTCCTTATAGCAATCGCCATAGTAGACGGCCCATGCCATCGCATTTCCTGGATGGCCCTTAAGTTCGCTTTATAACGGTCTAGGCGTCCGCAAGTTGTTCGGCTGCAGGGACCTTATATTCCACATGCAGATCCGAAGATCATCGTCCGACCGTCGTCATAAACGTGGTTCCTTTTTAATATAGGGCTTGTGATCGTTTCTGAGTGCATTTTGTTTTTACGATTTAGGCTTGCTAGACCACAGCTCAACCGACACTAACCGAGGATACTCGCCATTCGCCTTCTTCCTTTAGTATTTTCCATGGTTAGTAAATTTCAAGATGGTATCACGAGGAGATGGAAATAGGGCATAACTAACATAGCTGCAAGGTGTTTGCCTGCAGTTCGCGACCGTGCATCTGTCTGCAGATGCTATTCCTACGATGCCTTTGTTAGTCGTTTTCCATCAAATGGGTTTCATAGTCCATAATAACCATATGATTTGCTGATTTGTTGCTAGTGCCGCTCACTAAAATTGTGATGGATCACATCACGATATATATCTTACTCGTGATCGTGTGATCATCACATCATAATCCGACCAAGCACAGCTTCTGGTCTTCATATCAAAACAAAAACATTCATTTTTATCTCATTAACGATTTAACGATCACTTGTCCTCTATAATGATATAAGACTACGTTAACTTTTTAATTAAATGCGTTGAGCTTTTTCAATATAAAATCTAACATAAGCCAGTTGATAGTCAACGTTTTACAATCAACAAATCAATGGTAAAGTGATCTGTAATGAAGCGACCATGATTATAGAATATGTGCATGATCAGAGACTCACCGTCCAATCTTTGATCATTTTCCGGTTAAAACCTGATTCACTTAATATCAAAGTAACCGGGAGATCATTAAGTGATCAATTTTTCTGAGATTTTTCATTTTATCTTCAAATAAATTGTTCATAACACGATCGGTTGCTTTGAGGAATTAATTGTTGGATAAGTGAAATACTTTTCCTTCAATCTCAGTTTACCGTTAAATAGAAAAAATAAATAATCTATCGTCTAATTAGTAAGATCTGGTTTTGAGTAGTCATGATCATAGCAGCGATCACCTTTCTGTCAAAACGAGAATCGTGGGGAAAAACATAGCAATACATTAACGTATTTTAAAACAACTCGTAGATTACGATAAAACGATCGTTCCACCATGATCACTCCGCGATCGTTTGATAATCCATGACGTTAGCATCGAAATCGTGCCATCGTGATTGAGGAAATGTCATTTTCTCTTAGACATATGATACCTTTTGTTTGATTAAAAAAACAGATTTCCTTCAATCAACAAGATCGTCTTTCTTATCTAGTTCCCAAGTCCTCAGTTATATGGGCAATAGAATCCCTAAAAGATGCTTGATGAAGACCTTAATGGCATTAGTCGGTTTCGATAACTACTTCAAAATGGCCTCATCTCCATGTAATCGTGCTTATCCACTTGCTTATTCATTTATGGATCACCGCCCCGATCGATTTGTCAAACTTTAAATATACCTTGGCCACCCACACCCATGAGCCATATTAGTAACTAACCGTGAATTCACAGCTTCCCACCATCGTTCAAGATCTATCCAACTTTGCGAAATCCAATGTAGCTATCTGGGATGAAATATTTTGAGATCCAACCAATGGATATCGGGCTGCTGATCTAGGCAATGATTTTCAAGTCAAGCCGTTTTCATTTTTATGATCATGGGTGTGGTCAATTATGAGTGGCGTTTCTCTGGTAGCTTCAACGGGTCGCCGTTAATTCGATTTGTTGTGTGTTTTTGTTGGTTCACACAGTGGGTTGAATGTTTCATTGATAGTTTCGCACATACACATATGGAGACAAGTCTGCCGGCTTTGCATAATCGGGTCGTAAATTCTGAACTACTTTTGACACGTGTCGTGTAAAAGAAATAAATTATGACGGTCCTAAGTCATCAGGAATTATGAGCAGTTTGCATAATATTAAATTGATCTTCCGATGATCGTATAATGGCATACAAGCTTTACATAGGTAAAGAGCCACCGTCCCTCATTGACTTAAGATTGATGTTATGATGGTCATGATATGATCATATGTCCAAACACTTGTCCAAGCACTCGATCACTAGTGGTTGTCAAATTAACATTGATTTTGTTAGACCAATGAATCAATCAAGTCACGATCACTGATCCTCAATTTAATCAACCCTCATAGGAAAGGGAATTTGTGAGAGAACATGAAATATTTAAGGATTTGTCTGTTAAGCAAATGATCACATTTTCCACTCCACGATTGCACCAATCATTAGTGATCAGTGACGTGGAACAAAAGATCTTTCGATTGAGATTGATGGAATACTCGATGGTGATTGATCCTTGCACTCGTATGTTGTTGTTGAAATTTTGTTTTTGATAAATGATTAACGATCATTGAGGATCGGTGAGGATCAGACACCATTACAAAAAGCAATTTTCAACTTACGACTGTTCCAAGAAACGGACCCTTTTCTGGATAAATGAAAGCTGCCTGTCCGGCTCAAACGATCACAGCCCATCACCTGCTCGAAGTGATCTTGACAAGAGATATAACTGATTTTCTGATTACATACTTCCAAAGACTCGCGAAATTCTCAAAGATCGTCCAAAATGCCAATTTTTTTCTTTCATAAGTGTCATCCATCACTCAAATTTGAAATCCATCTTCTTCTTTGGAACCCTCCTTCAAATTACAGATTTTCGTTTATTGCGTTCTACATACCAAACCGCTCATGATCACCGAGCAGAGTAAGCTCTGGTAGTCATTGATAACCTCGTTGAGTTGACTTTTAATTACAGGCATCAAGTATTCGAGAAATGAACTGTACGTAAAAAAAAAGTGGGCGTGTGCCGTCGAAGTAGTTAACATACAAATTCCGAAATTCAATATCTCGAACTCGAGGTTTCAGGTACAATGAAGCATCAGGTGTGGATAAAAGTGCAGTTGCGGTTGCTGACAACTGAATTTGCTTCACGTCTTCTCGACGACGTTTTAAAGGATTGTGAACACGAGTGAATGGTCGAAGAGGTTTTCCTGTTTCCCAGTCGAAGGATCTTCCGTGGAAGAATGGGAAAAAAATGGAGATAATAACAGAGAAAATTACATGTCTGAAGCAAATCATTGTTTACTCTACAGCAAAACGGGGATGTAGCTGAAAGATGGAAAAAATGAAAGATCAAAGTGAAGGAAACGAAAAGGAAGGGAAGTGGTGATCTAGCAAGCAAATTACTGTGCGATGTCTGGAGGGACGGAACGTAGAGCAAATGCTGTGTGCATGGTCATCATCGTCGGCGAGATAATGACTTGTTGCAATCAACAAGAAGACCAAAACGGATCACGATGATGATTATGATGATGACGATGATCATGACGGTGATGGTGATGTTGATGGCGATGTTGATGGTGATGGTCGTCGTGAGGTGAAGATTTTCTCTTTGGTGTGTCGGCCTGTCGTGAAAAATCATAACGAGATGATGAGTAGGAACCCAGGGAGACGCAAACAAATGGGAAAGATCTATGATGATACAGTGTGTCTGGCAGATCGTGTTGTTGATCATTGAAATGATCGTGATTCGATTGTGGGTCGATTGTCTCCAATGATCCAATGATCATCACAACGACCCTCTTTAGCTGCACGAATATTTTCGTTTTTTTTAATGCTGATCACTAGACACGATCAAATGATCCTCACTTGGCCTATAGTATACACACATTCCTGCATCACAGACTGTGCGATGTGAAGGGATCTCATTGTGTCCACTTGTGTTGCGAGCACAATGTGAACCTCCTTTCGAGGGCGTTTCTAGAAAATTATTAGTTTGCTTAAGGAGAACCCAAACTCCATCAGGGAATTCAAAAACTAGCTCAGGAATCGACTGAATCACGAAAAAGAGAAAAACCAATTGGCAGGAGAAAAAAAAATACTCGTAATCACCACCAATCTATTGTCGAAGGGAATGTAGGTAGGACTGCTTATAGCGAGCAACTGAAAAGGCCCGACAGACGCGAGCAAAAAATAAAGATGAAGGAAAGAAATTAAATAATGATAACCAACAAAATTACGAGTACGTTTGGACTAGCGACTGCCAAGCACAACGACGAGCGACCATCACCAGACTGATCGATCGGACACACAGATCCATCGTCAAGGCACTTTATTCTATAACGACTGTTGTTGGTTTGGTTAGCTCGTTGATCTTTCTCTCGGCGCGCTCAGCATAAGAACGATGATTAGAGCCTCATAACACGGCAATCAATTTAATAAGGGGTTCCTCCATATAGACGCGCGAGTTGGTTGAAGGGAGGCACAACAACAAGATCTTGCTATAAATCCAAGGAGGTCCCGATCGCATTTTGTTGCCTCACCGATCTTTGGCTATGATGCAAATGGTTTTTAGGTTGTTGCTGTTTAGTTTTCTGTATTCCTACAAGCCATTTGTTGTCCTATACCGTTTTTCGCCTCGTTACCGCTGATGGGCGAGCTGTGATTACTGACGAATCGGTTTAAGTCGTTTTTAGGTTTTTTGCTTGGATTTTTTTTTCCGAGAGAGAAAGGAATTCCTTTGTGCATGCCAGCGATGGAAGGGAAGTGTGGTAATAAATTATATGACTTGAGTAGGGGGTCTGGCATCTTGGTGGTTATACGAAACCGGAGAGTCGCGGTTGGAACGAATGATGAGAATAAGGTCCTTTTGGACCGAAATCTGTCGAGCTCTGATTGAGTAGGTGGCGACGGTAATTATGGAATGGAGTTCAGGATGAATTCTTGCTCGGAACTGGGTCAGAATTAATGATGGAGGGTACTGATCGTGATCGACACCTGGGGAGCCAATTAGGCCGAGAAAAACTGTAGTCATTTTAGCTGGATGAGTCAGTCTGAGGGAAGATTGGATTTAGTTAGGGAAGTGTTTCAGTCTTTGCCTGATATCATTTGGCGCAGATTCCACGCCGTCCCTTGACTGATCTAACGTATTTCCCGATATCAGATCTAGGCCTAGGCCACAAGTTTGGAGGTAAAGGCATTACCCGCGTAATCATTTGATTAATACTCGTGTGTATGCACAGTTCCTGCAACACTGCAATAATCACGAGCTTCTGTGAAGTTCCGGTCGATATTGTACCGGTCGCCCTCCAGTCGATGGTAGTGATTTTGTGATTTTCGAGCTGGTTCAAATTCGTTGCCAACATGGATGAGATAACACAAAGGGGCAATACTGTAAGAGAGGAATTATAGTGTTATCCAACAAGAGGTGTAATTTTTTGTCTAGAAAAACTCAACATTTCTATATTAAAAGGGGCAATATTTTTACTCTCATTTAAGACGCAAACTATGAGGTTAATAATCTAAAATAATATTTCTCACTTATCTGTTTTATAAATAGTCATTCTATAGATGAAATTCGTCATCAAGTTCTCGCATACTTGCTCGTATTTCGATTAGATTTTATTTACATATAATATAGCCCCGAAGGCAATAGTCTGCGTTAAATCGCAAAATCTCGGCTGATAATCAAAGTTTCCATTTCGAAAATCCCACGTCCAGTAACTGTGTCACAGTAGGGCCAATGTTTAACCAGCGGAGTGTCTTGTGGTGCGTTCTGCGGAAAAAAGCACCGTCCACGTACATAACACCAGTTTCAGGCAAAAATAAAAGTCGCCTAACATTGTACTGTAATGCGAGTTAATGGATTCACTGAAATGGTAAAATGAAAAAAATACGAGATGTGTTCAAAAAATAAAGTGACTTTTTGTTTCTCCGCTTCAATGCAATCCCACTTGTGCCAGCACTTTTTCTAATTCTCAAAGGGCCTTTCTCCTCAATTTTGGCAAGAGAACAAAATCGCAGAGGAGTCTGGTGTCTATGGTTGCTAAGGCATGATAAAGGTATTGCTTTTGGCCAAAGCGATAATTGAGCAGATATTATCATGAGGCAAAAGTCATGATTTTTTTCCTACAAAACTGGAAGTTTTCTTCTCATTGCTTCACGGAAACAGGACATAAAGCCATAAAAAGGAATATCCCTTGTTGGCCGTACGATCTTCCGGCAAGAACTCGTGGTGAACCACGCCATTGTAATCGAAGAAAGCAGTGATGACAACTTTCACGTTTGATCGAATTTGGCGGGTTTTTCTTTATAGGGTTCGCGCAGGTTCAAGAGTTACGATCTCATGGTGTTTATCGCACTACCTGGACGGGGTGCAGATGGTTTGTGTCGAAGATGATCGTCACTACTCTCTGGGGGTAGTTGTCCTAGATATGATACGAGGGATTCGACTGAATTTGTTTGCTGGTTGTAGTTCACAGTAACTTTTTTTTATTATTTTGTTTCCATGTCATTGAGGTGTTATATTGGAAATGCATGCACAGAGTATACATTTTGAGGTGATCAAGGCTTATTTCGGCCTTGGCTCTTCTGATCGCTTCCATTGAGTTGATTGGGTTTTGGTTTCGACGTCATAGTCATTTACCCATATACCGTCACCAGTGATGACCCTTTTCAGAAAATCGGGATCGCCATTCGTGTAATTTAACAGCTAGCAATTTCACAAGAATTTCACGTTCAATGCCCAAAACATATGAATAAATTTCATGGCTTAAACCCACCGATATGCCAATATCTTCAGCAACTTCTCTAATAAGTATTCGACGGTTTTCCATAACAATTTTCTTCACCGCTTCAACGTTTTCATCCGTGGCGGGCATCGTCATTCACACCCAGCATTCTGTGTAACTACTCGGAATGTACTCAGAGTAGACTCGCCAAATGCCACGGTCAAGTACTTTGATCTTTGATATCGCTGAACCTTTATACCTATGAAAACCGGACTAAATCTAAAGTGGCTGCCAATGTCAGCCGAAGGGGGCATATGTTCCAACACAGTAAAAATAACAAAAAATTGACAACAAATAGCTCTCGAAATCCAAAAAGTCACCTTATTTTTTGAACAAACCTCGCATTTCTTAATTATTAATGCCCTTAGGCTCAAAACTATCTATTCCTTTTTCATATAAATACATTTTTTTTGGCTTAGATTATTTTTTTTCTTATTCTAAAACTTAACCTACCCCTAAGATGCTTAAATCCAATCTTAAAAATAATTATGTTGGCCAGATTATTTTGTTCCAAGTGGTCACACTCCTGGTTGCGCCTTTCAGCGTCTGACCTGCGCTATCTTGATCTACATACCCAAGACTTTACCAAGATTTAAAAGCCTTAGTCATTTCTTAGGTCCATCTAAGCATGATACAGCGCCCAGCCTCTAAAGATCCCCCAGCTAATCGCTAATCTAACTTACGAACTAAGGAGTGAGAAAGATCTCTCTGGAATAACGCACCGTCTTGGGGAGCGCTTTCATCCGACAACCACCATCATTTGACGTGCTGTTTAGCTACATTGGCAAGATTCCATTTCAGGTACTAAAACCTATGAGCTTGTCGACGGACCCGTCGCTGGTGACCCATTTGTAACAAGCGCGCCAGTGGTTGTGGCAAATTACTGGGATAACGTCTCTATTGTTCACTAACCTTTCAGACTCAGTATGAAGAAGTACCTCTCGGGTTTGGATTGTGCTCTCGCGGTATCTATAATTGGGGTAGTAAGCCCTGGAGATTAGGTTATTGCCGTTAGTTATAATGTGCTTTCGAGTCATTTTAATAACAAGATTGTTGATTCTGTTTAGGACTACTCCGTCCGTCGTACAGGAGCTTATTAGGGTAATATTTAACGAACTTAGACTCTAGTGTCCTATACATTTTAAGACAAACTGTAAAGCTCTGTCTCGCATTGCAGGTAACCATATGCCATGATGGGCCATGATTCTTACCCTGCGGTCAAGTTTACTGCTGTGACATAGATTCCTTGTCATACCGAAAACTTTTCAAACTCCAGCAAGACAAGCGTCTATATATCTAATAAGATATAAATACTTGTCAAACCAGATACCAAGATATGTGAACGTGTTTCTCACCGCTAATTGTTGTCCATATCGCCCACTGATCAGGAATTTCCTCCAATTTTTTTCTGGCATTCCTTGAGGCTTCCAACTCTTGGAAGTTAATTTTTATATGATCGAAGTTACACTGCAAAATTGCATTGATCACCTCAATTTTTTGACCTGATCTGTACGCTACTAAAACGTCTACATATGCTATTGAGTGGCTGAGAAAACCTATAATATATGTAGACTTCAAACAGTATCGTAGGGTTAACCGTTCCCTGTTGTAAACCGATTTTAATAACAAAGATTCTGCTCGAAGTAACAAGTCCATCCTTCACTCTCACAGCTCACTCACCGCTGTGAGCGGTTCAAAAAGGCCGTATTTTCTTAAGTGCAGTGAGCAGTACTGTTCACAGTGTACACAGACTTGAAATAAGAGCCGATCGAATTGACTTTCTCCTGTGGATCGTCGATCATAAAAAAGCCGACGTCGTTGTCGACACTCTCTGGACTTATGCCCAAGCTCTGTAGTGTGGCTGTATCTCGTCCGGGGCGTTTGGACATAAGGGATATCGTTATGATATTTTCTCCTGAATATATTATTTATTTGCGGGACCATATTGCCCCAGTGCAAACTTACTTAGCTTTTCTGTAATTCTGTTTTAATAATGGTTGGAGAGTGTCCGATTTTCTAAACCCGATTTTTTCCTTGTGAAGCGCGTCGATTGTCGATGTTAAGTACATATTTACTGGAATAGTCTCTGGTCTGAACTATCCGAGGATAGTCTTGTCCATTGTTCGTTTTATGACGACTTAGGACGTAGATATTGGTCAATTTCGTCGTCTGCCAAGTTTCGGCTTAAAGGTGGATTAGTTCTGCTCCGGCTCAAAGATTTTGAGGCGAGTGGCCAGAGTACCTTTTAATAGTCGAAGGTGCACTTGTTCGTACTGTGGCAATCATGCGTCTGTTAGTGCTAAATCCAAGAAAAAGCCGGTTCTTGGAAAGAATGGGATATCCGCTGACAGGTTGCCACTGGTATTTGAGGTGACACTTCCTATGTTGTATGTTTTGCTTTAAGAAATAATAATTTTCTTCTGAATTGAAGTTGTCGAAAAAGTGTTTCAAGCTCTGTAATAGACTGGATGGGTTGATGTGAATTAAGAGCCACCACATAAAGGGTGTTTTTTAAAGAGCTATACAAACTCAATATGAAATAAAATACTGGAAGCTAATGTTAATGTCTATAATATTAGTTTTATTTAATAGACAATTTTATGCCATTCGTGTTTAAGTATGATCTCGGATATATGCGCACCATGGCTAGCCCGAATGAAGCGCTATCGTGAAGTCCAATTTTCGACAACGTTATCGAGCAACTATGGTCCCATATTAGCAATAACACGGCGAATGTTGACTTCCAAATCGTCCAACGTCTTTGGTTTATCAACATAGAATAGTGACTACACATGCCGCCAAAGAAAGTTATCCAAAAGTGGAGATCACAGGATCGTGGAGGCCAGTTCCCATGTCCATTGCGCGAAATTATGCGCTCAGCAAATGTTTCCCGCAATAAATTGATGGTCTCGTGCCGTGTGGCTATCTTGTTTAAACCGAAGTTCAGTCACGTTAATGCCATTCAACTAAGGCACGAATAAGTCAGAAATCAATTTTCTGTAGCGCTTTCCATTGACGATAAGATTCTATCCGGCATCGTCCTTAAGGAAATACGGGCCGTCTCGGCAAAGGCTTCTGGGTTTTCTCCCCTCCAAATTCGACAATTTTGCTTGTTTACATATCCATTTAACCAAAAATGGGCCTTATAGAGAACAAAATTTTGCGAGGACCAAGCTGAATCATGGTTTAAGCCCATTCAACGAACCTACGATGCGTAACATGGTCACTCGGTTTCAACTCTTGCACCAGCTGGATCTTATCACATCTTTCGCAAGAATGCTGGCGTAGCTCCGATTGCTGTGCACGATAACGAATCGACTCATTCAGATTCTCCTTAATTCCGCGCTCCGTTCTTTTCGCACTGTTTGTCGTTTTTGGGGATGCGTATTATCCACTACAGTGCGAAAACGATTCATCCTATTCTGAATAACTTGCTCAGATAGACGATTATGTCGACCGTAAAATGGACGTAGCACACGATAAGTTTGGCGAACCGAACCATGGTTTTCAAAATAAGTTTGCACAATTTGCATGCGTTCTCGTTCTCGCGTTAGTCTATTCATCGTAAAATGGCAAAACGTACTTACCATTAATCAACTTTCAACTGTAAAATTGACAATCTGTAGAAACAGTGTTGCTAGTTTAAAATTCAAATCTGTAAAATAACATCCTTTACATTCGCCTCCTACTTTGGAGGGGAATTAATATAATAGGATACAAGCCTTTAACACTTTCTAACTTCTAACTTCCGTATGAAATCCCTACACACAACGCAATCGCGCAGTTCTTTTCCTATTAAGACAGTAACCTCTCTCTCCTAATTACATGGTAAGCTTTGTAGCTTAATTTGTGTATTTGTGTTTGTGATTTTTTTTTTATAAGTCGTGCAGGTTCAAGAGTGTACGCTCTTATGGTGTTCGTCACACAACCTGGATGGGATGCAGATGGTTTGTGCCGAAGATCTTCGTTCACTACTCTCCGGGGTGGTTGTCCTAGAGAGGATTTGAGAGATTCGACTGAATTTGCGCTGGTTGTAGTTCACAGTATCTATTTTGTTTCCATGTCATTAAGGTGTTATAGTGGAAATACACATTCACTGAAGGGTCTTAAAGTTAACTTAATCCAGCGCATCCATTAAGATTTATGGTGTGCAAGACTCGGCAATGAGCCTCGAATAGATTATGTCTTTTCAGCTCGATGGTTCGTTGAGGTGCTTCGGGAACTAACCGATCCTACCATGGAGGGACAGTAAATTATTTATGGTTTGCCGGCTACAATTCTTATGTCAACTGATCCTTATAAGCATGAAGGCTAAGATTTGTATGCAAAATGCGGTACAAATTGGTTGCTGAGGGGTCTAATCCCTTTAATTCAAAATAGACACAATTGGGTTTCCAATTACATTCTTAGCTACAGTTGCGATAGTTTTAGCTTGCCAGACGAATACGAGATGGATCATTCACATCATTAACTTATGTGGGATTAAATTCACTATAAAAGCGCTTGATGGTAACAAAAAACGGTTGGAACCTTACGAAACATGTGCGTTGTTATCTCTTCGTTTTCACTATCTCAGTGTCTTGCTCAAATGTACAGTGCTCCACATTCAATTCCCTTTCTTTTTTACTTGAGAGAAAGTCAAATAATGGCGCAAAAATTCAAATGACACCTCTTGTTGGATGACCCTGTTAAAAAAAAAAAATTGGATTTTTCTTTTCTGTTGCAAATATTCTACTGCGGCTATTACCAGAGTTATCTTACCGGAATCATGCTCATTCCTATCTCTCGGCATTGAGACACATGACTTGGATTACTGATCCTCAACTGATCACGTCTTCAGACTAAGTTTGACTAAATTGCCAAACTGATATTTATCACTTCTAAAATCGCCGACAATCACGTCAACCTTAATGTGATTGATTGCCATTCCCCAGTGATGCTCAATCACAGCTTATCTTGCTCACAAAGTCATTCCTCGACGATTTTCGGAATGCCCAAACCAAAACTTCACGACCCCTTTACTTTTAACCTTGAAACAACCAAATACCACGCGTTTCTTCGTCTAGATCCAACTCCAAGGTCATGCTTAACTGCCTCGCAAACAAAGCACTCTGTTATCAAAAACATTTTGTCTGCAAACGATTAAACCATCAACATTACCACCACAACCGAACCCCCAAGACCTACCATGGCTACATCTACATCCACATCGTCGGCACTCTGACCACTGCATCTGTCACCTATATCATCTGTTGCGACACTAATCCTATCCCTCAACTTAAAGCGATTTCCAAGAGGACAGCATATTATCTGCTGCCCTCCTCCATGTCCTAGGAACCCATCAGTGATCCACCCAGACAAACACTTCAGCCAGCAACTTAACGTTGCAACGTGGCTTATACGGAATCCAAATATCCCTTTAATATAAGGCTAAAGCGGGAAGAAACAGGAACGAGAACTTATGAAATGCGGATGCGGGAAGCCATTAGTGAGCTGAGACGACCGCGCGCACACTGCACACTGCTTGAATATGAATTAAATACCTCGTAGTCGGTTGGGGTCCTTTTTATTTTCATCCATATCTGCCGATAAATTGAAGGCAACACACTGAAAATGAATGCGACCAGAAGAACAAGTTGCCGAGACGGGCAATAAAGTCGCATCGCGTGTGTTACTGACGCGACAGCTTTTTGCTTTTCATCCTTTACCGTCACATCATCTTCACCCCGCCGCCGTATTGGGAGTCAGACAAGCGTTATTCTTATATCTTAATTGAAATTTTGTCAAATTACGTTGACAGTTTTAGATTAGATTATTCCGCCAGAGTACGGCTTCTCTGTTCTCTTCTTTATTGCTTTCATCGTTGTCGATGTTGTTTTTCCTGCCTGCGGTACTGGTACTGCGGGATAGATGGTGTCATTCGTAAGTAGTCGTCTCTGATGGCTTCCCAAACGAGAGTGCGGTGAGCTGGAGGTGTCGTATGTGATTGGAGTGTATGCCGAAAATTAGGGAACGCTTTTAAGCAAGGCTTGTTCAATACACCCGCCCACTTGTGCGTGATTGCTTCGGGAGACGGGGCTGGAAGGTTTTTTGTTTTTTATTTGAGTGACAGTCGAGAAAGGTATCGAATTAAGAGGATTTATTTGATGGAGATGTTCTTGAGAAAGGGGACATTTATTGGATACGATATTGTTGTAATTAATAACTGTCAATTGGCGAGATTGGCGTTGAGAGGGTTTTTTTCTTAAATTAATTTAAAGGTAACGAGGCTGTGAATTGATTTGATGGATATATGAATGCCAGCGGTGACGATAGAGGATCGAAGTGAAAGTCGGGCTTCGTGCATGTCATCCAAGGACAAAGGAAAGAGGAAAAAAATGAATAGATCTGTCAGATGTGTCAACCTCTACTGGGAAACAACATCTTTAGATGTCACCAATAACATCACGATTTACATCAACATGCGACCTATGACCATGCACACCTTTACGCCACAAAACCCAATCACAATGAACTACATCGCACGACAGCTTGTCGCGTCATCGTGAATTTGTAGTGTATCTATGTGAATCTCTGACATTTCTATTCATCGATTTCCCTCGCCCCACGAAGCCTATGCGACTCGAATTGACTGGGCGAAATGGGAATGAAAAATAAAGTATCCATGCCTCCTATGTAATCGTGTCAAACACCTGTCGGTCTTCTTTGGTGACCTATCTAGACGGCAGAGATTTAGTTTTTCATCTCCTCCCCGACACTTGGATCTATGATGACACATTCTACATATGCGTGATAACCTTCCTTTCTAAGAAAAGCAAAGAACAAAAAGAAAAACTCAAGACTGAATGAAAGACAACCTGACAGATAAAAAAACCTTCGAAAGGAAAAGGCAAAAGAGACGAATTGTATCTGTCCATCTGGTTGACATTTAAAATTTTCTATGTTTTCATCTAAGATTGGCATAACAGCGAGAATATTCAAATGAGATACAGCAAATCATTGGCCCGAGAGATACATACCCAGATACACATCACGGGATACCTTACATATTTCCCCGCCTCTCCGCCCATCATCCCATCGCGCTCAATTGTTGGAATAGCAATGAGGCAGTCAGGCAAAGCACCCATAATTAGTGTCTGGCCGTTGGGATTTTATTTGAAAAGATCGTAAAATACAAACAGACAGCGACCGGGGATCGGATCCTTTTAATTAAAAAGAAATTCGTTTATTACGTGGATTAAGGCCGATGCCTGTCTGTTTAGAATGGCTTAAATGATGATGGATTTGACTGATACCGAGCTACACATTAATATAGATGCATACGACGAAGATACGAAACTACTATTTCATTGAGTTTCATATACGAATTTTAGTGCTTTCCTTTGTTGTTGTTTTTAATTTACATCAAGTTTATGACCCGATTTTTGTTCTAGTTGTCTTTTATAGACTTTTAATGCTCGCAGTGAGTATCTATCGTCGTTTAGAATCGACCGCAAGACTATTTCCGATACATTTAACAAGTACCAAAGCATGTTGTAAAAAGATCCCTGCCAGTTAACCATCTGATCTGATCCTTTTGAAGAGAGCGATGAAGTCGATCAATTTGGATTTAGTTAATTGAAACTAGCTTTACTTAATGAACAAAATTGCAATGTCTTGTTAGAAAAATTAAAGCAAACCGAGTGGTACAAGGCGGCATACCTGGCGGGTCTTTTGTAGATTTCATGGCTAATATGTACAAATTTACTTGTGTTAATTGGCGGAACTCCACATGAACTTCCTTCATTTTTAGACATGTTTGCCGGATGTTTAATTGTCTTCTAAACATTAAACAAGTATACTATAGGGCATTGACGATGTCCATAACCTGTGCCATCCGTATCGGAGGCAAGAACACTTGCAAATACGTGGACCCCCGCTGATTGATACACTCGGCTATCTTGCTGAGGATTTGATGCATTTGATAGCTATTCCTTGCTTTTCATTTGAAGGTTTTTGTTATCGTTCGTTATCGTTTTTCAAATCAAAAATGTTGACAATCTCCACGTTTCAAGATCTCTCCACTTTTTAGAGACGAACACCGGAGGCATTTTATTTCACGCCGAATTGCTGAATCGTTTTCCAAACGAAAATTTGGTGACTTAGGCAAACCAGTCATACCCAAAAATAAATTTTTGAATTTAAAATTAGATGAATTTCAGACCTCATTGTGTTTCCAGCTACCGCTATCGCCACTCTCTGCTTGTACATTCTGCCTGACCGACTTGGAAGAATGTGGGATATACTCGTAAGACTCTTGCAAGAACATCTACGGGTGATGCAAAATTATCAATCCAATTTTGTTTTTGATTAATTATTAAAGGTTTTGAGTGATGGAAATCTTTATTTGGATCTTTACAATTTTTTCTTTTAAGTGGAAAAGATGATATTCGTCAAGTGGTTGCCGCCACTGATATACATTGATATATGTATGTTACATTCGTGCCCGTTTTATCGCATTTTCCATGACTTTTCGCAAGATTTCCGGGGATAGCTGTTCACATCCCTGTCGA
This sequence comes from Merodon equestris, assembly GCA_958301585.1. NCBI lineage: Eukaryota > Metazoa > Arthropoda > Insecta > Diptera > Syrphidae > Merodon > Merodon equestris. The sequence goes on from OY284414.1 coordinate 19,372,973, forward strand.
AAATCCGCGACTTCAAGTAGCCTCATAGGAAGAAAGTCTGGGATGGTTAAATCGGGCAATCTTGCTGGCCATGCCAAATGCCAAAACAGGAGATTTCGCGACCATAAAACGCTTCCTTCATAATATCCATTGTGGCCCGTGCCGGGTGTGCGGATGCACCGTCTTGTTGAAACCAGATGCGAACCAAGCGCCGCTCATCCAATTCCGGCAACAAGAAGTCGTTTATCATGGCTCTGTAACTCTGATGATTTTCGACACAAAATCGTCCTCTTCGTTCTGGTTAATGGTTCTCCGTTCTCAGCGACATCGGCAGCCACAACCGCGATATTCTCGACCGAACGACCAGTCCGGTGGCTCTGCATGGTCTCCTATGGTTCCAGTCTATTCAAGTTGAGTCGCTAAGCGCCAGAATGTTTTCCCAGTTGGCGCGACACGCCAAATCAACATCGATATTCACGCTCGACATAATTATTCAATGGTCTTGCGGAGTATAGCGCTCCATTGCTTGTCTGTTTGTTACTGCAGTTGTCTAGTTCACAAATGTCAAATATGATTCCAAGGAACGAGCCGCCCAGCATACCACTGTCTTACGAAGCGGATAGCCAAAACGTGATTTTTGGCTGAAGACTAATTCAAACTCTTATCAGACCCAAGCGAGAGTGAGCTCGCTTTCATACGTTGGCAGGAAACGTATAGTGTCTCGACAAAAAATTGACAACAGCCATCAAATTTTGTTGCCCCCAATATTCTATTTTAAAAAGTACACAGTTGGTAAGTCAATCATTTTTTTCTCAATATTGCATTCCTAAAAGATCATATAAGTTACTCACTAAAAGACGAATTCAAGAGTGGGAACTTCATCTAGCTAATCAGGAAGTCTCAAGAGGCTTATCCGATTGCAGCTTTAGGGAACCGAGGCCTTTAGTTTAAAAATGTCATTGTTTGATCAGAGGTGTAATTTTAAATCAATAGGAAAAAACAACAGTTGTATGAAAAGTGCTGATCTGCGGCTAGAAACGTGGAAAAAAACTGAGTAATTTTACAACTCGACCCGAAAACGACTTCAATTTATGATCAGCCATGAGGAACATTTCTTGTATATCATTTTCGAAAGCCAAATTAAAATCGAAATTTTGAATGTATTCTGATTATCACCCAAATTAAAAGCCGAATCCTAATTCACAGACGTGAAAAAAAAGAATCTTCTTCTTCTTCCTTTCCTTTTTTCCGGCGTCGTTATGGTCAGAAGTGTAGGACCATAACCTTCCCACTTAACTGCATTCCTACTGGTCCGCTTGTGGGGTCCGCCGGTTTGCCCTCAGAAAGTAGCGGCAGGCTTCCCGGTTTGGGATTACTTCATCGCTGAGGCCAATCAAATGCTGGTGTTTTTGCATTTGTTTGCACCAATTGTTTTTCGGCCTGCCTTTTTTGCGTGTTGAAATTGGAACGTTGATTGATATCGCCTTTTGGACGGGGTTCAAAGGATCTCTCCTTTGAACATGGCAATACCAACTGAGTCGGTCGCGCTCTATCTTTCTTGTGATGGTTTCTTTTACGTGGAGGCTTCCTCGGATCTTTGAACTTCTAATTCTGTCACGCTTTGTTACCCCCGCTGTCTTGCGAAGCATCTTCATCTCAGCTGCCGTTAATTTGCTCTCATACTTTTTGTGCATTGTCCAGCATTGTGAACCGTATGTGAGCGCCGGACGTACAACTGAAGTGTAGAGCCTTCCTTTCAGCTTAGGGGGCGTTTCTCGATCACAGAAGATGGCGGAGATTTCCCGCCACTTCATCCACCCTACGCTTGCGCGATGGTTGATGTCTTCATCACAAGTTGCTTCTTTATTAATCATAGATCCCAGATATTTAAACTTTTCACGCTTGGGAAGCACTCTTCCATTCAAGTAAATGTCTGGAATAGGCTGATGAGGGTCAGAGAACGGGCAGCACAGATACTCTGTCTTCTTTGAACTAATACGATATCCGTGTCCCTCAAAAATGTCCACCCACACATCAAGTGCTCGTTGTAAGGACCCCGCATCATCACTTATAATGGCTCCATCGTCAGCAAAGAATAGCTGGTGCACATTGTGGTCCGTCACTTTTCCTTCAAGCAAGCAATCAAGGACTGCTATAAAAAGCAGTGGGCTGAGGACGCTCCCTTGGTGTACACCGACTTTGATTGCGAACTCTTCGGTGACTCCTGCGGTGCATCTTACTCTTGTCGTTGCTCTCTCGTACATGTCCATAATCACTCGCACGTAGGTTTCTGGAACTCCTTTTTGTCTTAGCGCTACCCATAAAAGATCTCTTGGTTGCCGGTCAAAGGCCTTCTCGAAATCAACCAACACCATATGCAAGTCCTTTGAAGAATCACGATGCTTTTCCATCATGACCCTTATACTTTGGATTGCATCTGTTGTTGATTTACCCGAGACAAACCCGCACTGGTCATCAGATAGTCGTATTATTTTCCGCAGTCGGCTATCTAATACCCGTTCAACGATCTTCATGGCGTGCGACATCAGCTTGACAGAACGGTAGTTATCACAATTTCGCGTATCACCCTTTCCTTTGTGCAAAGGAAGAAGATAGCTTTCCCTCCATTGATTAGGCATAGTGTCGCCTCTCATAAGTTTCGAGATAAGAACCATGAGCCATCTAGACCCGATGTCTCCCATCTTTTCCAGAACTCATAGGGTATCCCGTCCGGCTCAACAGCTTTTCTTTTCTTGGAGTATTTAACCGCGTACCGAACTTCTTCGACTGTGATGTCGGATATTTCGGCATGATTCGGGGCGGCTCTTGGAAAGTACACTCGGGGAAACTGTTCGTTCAGAAGTTCCTCGCAATACTGTCGCCATCTGTGGAGAATTTTTTCGTCTTCCACAAGGAGTTGGCCTTCAGCATTGTTAATAAACTTTGGGAAACGAATCTTCTGAGCATTTCTTCTTCTCTGGGCGGCTAACTTAAAGATATTTGCTCCTTTGCTTTGTCGAAGCTCCTGGGTAGCCTGGTTCCTGTCAGACGCGGAAGACGATATTTTTTCCAACTCCTTCCATGCGTTTCGCTTTGAATTCGGCGCACTTTTTCTTCGCGATACCTTTGCAATATCTATATACCTTTTCACGCCGAGCTTTTTCCTCTATATTAGTAGAAGAGCACTTTGACCAAGCTTGGAAAGCCATTTTCTCTTCGTGTATCACTGCTTTGGCTTCGTCTGTCCATCACCAGGTTTCTTTTGCGTGTTGGCAGGGGCCTTTAGATGTTCCGAGCAGTGATTTGGCTTTCTCCAGGCCAGATTGATGTAGGGAATCCCACATGTCTTGTGCTCTGCACTCCTCATTACCGACCTCGTCGATTATGGAAGAGAGGTAGTTTTTCATGTTGGTAATAAAAGCTTCGCCTTTTCCTTATACCACTTGATTCTCTCAGACACCTTCGTTTGCTGCTTTGACTTCTTACTCGCCTCCATAAAAAATTCAGTCAGGAGGAGACGGTGTTGTGGGGCGATCGCGTCTCCCAGGATAACTTTGTAATCTTTAACTCGTGGCTTCATGAAACTGGATACCAAATGATAGTCTATTTGAGTTTCATTTCCGCCACTGCTATAAGTGATCAGGTGCCAGCTTTGTTTGACGAACATGGTATTTAGCACTATAAGACCGTACGACTTGCACATGTTTAGGATATCTTCACCTGAAGTGTTCCTGGTGCCGTATCCCAGCCCTCCGTGGTAGTCTTCACAGTCTTCGCTTGTCTTCCCGACATGTCCGTTTAAATCTCCCCCAACAAACAAAAGCTCTTCCTTTGGGATGATTTTGACAAGGTTGTGGAAATCTAGCCAGAATGCATCTTTTTCTTTTTGTTCGCATCCTACCTGAGGGTCATATGCGCTTACGATGTTCCACACCTCACCATGCATCACCAATTTGAGAGCCATCAAACGGTCACTGGACTTTGAAATGACGTTGCCAAGTAGCTCTGCCGCAAGGATGATGGCGATTCCCATTTTTTCCTTGTTCCAATCCATAGTAAAACATCTTGTAGGCATTTGTTTTAACGTCCAAGAAACGTGCCCGATTACCGGTGTTTCGCCATTTCGTCTCTTGTACGCACAGGATGTCTACTCGCCTTCTAACCATCATTTCTTCAAGCTCATAGCTGCGCCCACTCATGCTTCCAACGTTCCAACTTGCGACCCTTAAGTGTTGCTTACGCCGTTGCATTACTTTGCTATCCCCCGGAAATCCTATAGCTCTGACCCGAGCATTGCTGCTCGTCCCAGGATCACGACCATTAGTAGTGCCTGGCGGAATAGTGCTTTTCCTTTTAGCGTTCTTTTCCATAATGCTACGGTTTGTCCGTTTTCTTTCTTCTCTTCCTTTTTTTTTACACGGGCATGCTCCAGATTTTTTTTTTTTTTTGTTTGATCTTACTCTTACAACACCGGTGATCTCCAGTCGTGTCAACCCACTGATTTGCATGCACATTTGTGGGGCAGTTTAATGGTAGTATATGTGTCCCTAGGCTCACCTTGGTGTTTTCTAAATTGCCTAGATGTGATTTTTGTTTACCTTTGTTTAGTCGCCTTTTACGACAATCGAGAGGTATCGCTGCAGGGATATTCTTAACCCGTCCCTCATCAGTCCCAACGTGAAACACAAGAATATATAGAAAAATTCAACGTTGACCAGCTAAAGGACCCTCGCATCAAGCGTCAATACCACGACGAAATTAATAACCGGTGTTTGCCCTACTAGATGGTATGGAAACTGACGGAGGTAGAAGCAGTATGGTCAACAAAAAGAGTGTTAAAAAGGATGGAGAAACTAGTTTATTGCAAAGCTCTTAAAGGTAAGCCTTACACTAAGAAGTCGAGGAAAAAGAAAAGGTCCGCAATGTTTTAAGACTTCAGGCCTGAATAATACCTTGAGATCACGCGTACAAGATATTAAACCCTACGAAATGAAATTAGTTGTGTCCATCGGGATAAAAAGTGACAATGGCAAAGGAAAAAGTTCGTTACAATTCAGGATGAATGTACGAGTACGATCCAACAATTACCGAGAAATATCACTGCTATTCAGTTGTTGCGAGGTGCTGTCAAATATTTTTTTAACGAGACTGACATCATACGCTAAGGGATTAATCGGAGACTACTAGTGTGGCTTCAGAAGGAACCGTCCGACGAGTGACTAGATTTTCACTATATGACAGCTTTTAGAAATTCCACGAAACGGTCTAACAACTATTCGTAGATTTTAAAAAAGTTTATGACTCTATAAAGCGATCAAAAATGTATCACGTCTTTGGAAGACTAGGAATCATGAAAAAGTTGTTGAAACTGATACAAGTGCAATATGTCTAAAGAGAAACAAGACACAAGTTGAAGTAGGACGCATTCGAGACACGTGAAGAATTAAAACAATGGGACACCTTATCACTACTTTTATTCAATTTGGTACTGGAATATATAGTGATCTTATCAAGAAAATTATAGGAGAATAACCTTTAATGGAATCATATTCACTCTAGCTTACGCTGACGATCTCGAACTTCTGGGCGATAGTGAAGAAATAGTTAAGAGAAACACAAAAAGCCTAATAATGGTACGAAAGGAAGTAGGCTTATAAGTAAATGAAGAGAAAATAAAATATATGGTCACTGACCGACTTGGATCGATTCAAACCTTGCAGCTGACTGTACTCGATAAACGCTGTGAGAAAGTGGATGACTTCAAATATCGTACTGATTCCGACATAGAGAGAGAAATAAATGAAATGGGCAGCGCACAATTCTTCGCGAGAAAGGCATTATTCAAAACAAACCTTTTGACGCGCAATGTCAAGATCCTTATTTATACCACCATAGTAACAGCAGTGACACTTTACGGATGTGAAACTTTGTCTCTGACTTAGAAGGAGGAAAATAGATTCCGTGCCTTTAAAAATAAGATCTTAGGGAGAATCTTTGGTGGAAAACAGCACGAAAAATCAGGCAAATATAAAAAACAACGAAATCAAGAACTGAGGGAACCCTATTCAGCTTCGAGTATTGTACGAGTAATAAAATTACGAAGACTGAAATTAACAGGACACGTGGAACGAATGGACAGTGGACAAACAACCAAAAGAATAAGTGGCTAACCCGCGACAAAAAAGCTGTCATGAGGGGCGCACCGTAGATTGGAGGACGGACCTAGAAGAGATGAAACATGGAAGGAGCACATTCGTGACGGGGAGACCCTGAAATTTCGGCGTCCAAACGGCCGGTAATAATAATAATATCAGTTTTTTTCAATTTGCCGTTTGTAAATTTCAAACTAATTTATCTCGTAAACCAGGGCTCTATTGGCGAAAAGGACTTTTGTCCTTTTTTGAAAAGGACGATTTGTGATCACCCATTAATAGAAGGAAATTGCATACTTTCGTTTTGACGTAATTTTTTTGGTAACATTTTTCATCACATTTTCGCATAATTTCGGCAATATTCCCCAAGTAATATACAAACGTTTCGCGTGGAACATTGTTTAGACTTTATTTTTAACATAACTCTGGTTCATTTTCAGAAATCAAACATCACGCAATAGAGCCCAAGCTTTACCAGCTATGTCTCTACAATGTGTGACCAACGTCCATATTCAAAATTTCAGCTAAAAAAGTGTCTGTCAAAATCATTCGGTAACGCAATCCACGAATTTTTAAAAGAAATATGCGCCAGTGACAGACGTCCAAATTTATTTTATTATTTTTTATTAAACTCACTATAGTTGGCGAGAAGCCGCTTGATGATGACCCAAAGCAATACGAACTTTGCGAGATATTCTGCCAATATTTTTATAGGTTTTGTAAAGAATTTTCGGTATTTAACACCGTTGTCCTGATTTTTACTTATCAAAAGTCATTGTCGAAATAATTGAATGCTGACGGTTCACCAATAACAGGGAATTCGGAACGACACCTCTTATTGGGTGACCCTTTACATTAACATTGGACAAACTGCACGTCTCTATGGCGATCCACGAATTGACTTAACCTTTGGCTTTTCCGAAAGATTGAAAAGTGCTGCTCAGCCAGGTCTTGCATCGGAAAAGTAATCCGGAGGGGCGATATCGACAATATAAGGCTATTCCAGTGTTTCCAGGTAGGTTTCAACAGAAACATGTGGTTGAACGTTGTCGTGCTGCAAAATCATTTTGTCATGTGGCGGTTTTTTTTCAGTGCTTGACTTAGACGCATTAATTGTGTAGCGAGCTCGTGTGATGGTTTCACCCGGTTTCATAAACGCATAATGTACCACGCCGAGCTGGTCTCGTCATCCATAGATGTTAAGCCTCGCCGTTAATGTTACTTGCATAGCTGCGGCACCTCCGATTACTTTCTCTTTGGATTTTCGTATTTGATCCACTTTTGGCCTTCAGTCACAACACGATACAGAATGATCTTCTTGCGTTCGTTGTTAAAAAACGCCGTTCCATGTTTCACTGCTTCAATTTGTATGACACCTTATTTCTTTACTTCTGGGTCACTGTCAAGGCTTTCAAACGATGGAAAATGGCTGTTGAGTTGCGGCCAATGAATCACAAAGTTCTACGTCATAGTTGTCCTCCTTACAGCAGTCCCTATTAATGTTACAGACGCTCTTCAAATTTCCGAAAAAAATCTGGAATTCGCTTTTTAGGATAGCATTTAGCTCTTTCAGCGATGTGCCTTTGAATTCATCTAGTGAAACGATGGTCCATTTAGGTGCTTTTTAATTTTAAAAACAGATAAGATGCATAGAAAAGGTATAATGCCTTGACATCATTGAATTTCATTTAACGACTCCAGGATAGCTCCTATCCGCCGCTGACGTTATTCGAAATCCAACATATCACTGACGTCTTTGATTGCGATTCTTCTAAGCGCCTTTGCAGCTTTTGGACCCTAGTTTTACTTAAAACGGACTCACCAGAAGCAATATTTACCATTTTCAAAAATGTTGCTCATTTTTAACATCTTTTATAGCAAAATGTAATGCGAATTCGCAATTAAATAAACGCCGTATATACCAATACAACAACGAAACGGAATATTATAAAGTGATCCGTTTTATAGTTCCGAAAGTCAATTTAAATAAAACACATCAATGATTTAAATTTCAATCAAACTTTTTATTTTAATATATTGTTTAAATTCTGCCATTATGTATGGAATGTATTATTATTCAATAATTCTCCACGTAAATATTTGCAGAGCTCGAATCTGACAAAGTCATTTTAGATGGCTTTTGAAAAGATATCGGGCGATAGCTCGGCTGTAACTTGACAAATATTCGCGTATCATGTACATAAATAGCAGCATTTGTTGCTTAGCTCCTCAGAAAACAGTGACAAATCGTACGAAATTGGTGGCCAGTGCACATCACCCACACGCGAAATAATTCATCCAAAACGGGCCGTGTTGTACAAGGTGGCGCAAAATTAATCATCCAATTTTGTTGTTGAATTACCTTTTTAATAATAACAAAAAAAATTATTTTGAGTGATGTAAATCTTTTAGATTTCCGGCGATAACTGTTCGCTTTCCTTTCGAATATTCTCCTTAAGGGCTTCGATTGTTTGCGGCTTGTTGGCACAAACCCGCGAATTCAAGTAGCCCAAAAGAAGTCCAATTACTCCTCCCGCGTGAACGCCGCCCCATACGGATGAATGGATGTAATGGCTCTTCGTGCATCTCATGCGGATATTCAGTGCCCCAGAAACGAAGATTTTGCTTATTGATGCAAGCGCTTAAGTGGAAATGCGCATCATCGCTCATAATAATTTTCGACACAAAATCGTCCTCTTCGATGCTGAGATTAAGGATAGCGTGACTGTAATTCACACGCAATTGACGGTCAGCAGGCAATAACTGATGCACTACGGAGCATGTGTAAGTCTTTCACTAAAATTCGCTATAAGTTCCGTCTGGCTCAATTACGTGGCCCGTCGTTTGGTTGATGTTTCTTCGTTCACAGCGCCACCGACAGTCACAGCCGCGATATTCTCGGCCGCGCGACTAGTCGGGCGGCGGCCACGCCACCTGTCTGTTCGAGTTGAATAGCTAAGCGCCGCGCCGTAGTGTTTGCCCAGGTGGTGTGACACGATTAGGAAATCGACATCGAAATTCATGTTGGCCTAACACCACTGACCGATTATAACTGGTCAAAAAAATCGAAACAATTATTCCACGCTCTTGCGGAGTCTGTTTGTACTATACTGCAGCCGTCTAGTTCACAAATGCCAAATATGATTGATGTACGACTTCATTTGCAAAAATTATAACATCTTCCGGTAGGGTGATCAATTTTGCGCCACCTCGTATGAAATGTAGGGCTGTCTTCTATATCTTCGATTTGAGACCTAACAAGTCCGCTTACATTTGGCTATAGTGATGAGAATTGACGGTAACGATTATACCTTTCTGAATAACGAAGTAATAAGGACCAGTGACACCACCAAGCCCATACAGTAACACCACACCATACAGACTTTTAGTCTTCTACCTTGCGAAGCTGGTTGACATCAGCGTCAACCAAACGCTGATGTTCAAGCGGCGTGTGTTCTACGCATTCCATGGTCAGCTGGCTTCTGTTTTTGAGTTAGTTGAACTTTATAAGTTCCATTTGCATTTTTCATATGCCATAACGTGCTGCACAACAAGTCCAAATATTGTGCCCGCTCTAAAATCGATCATTTTGGATCTTCTTTAACACTTTCATTAATGACAGCCATATTTTCTCCATTTCTATGATGAATAGACCTTAAGATTTCTGTAACGAAACCAAACTATTCAAATTTTACCAGTTTCTAGTTTCAGTTTTGGCTTAAGTACGCTAAGATAATCTTGCTTTCTTCGGAGTAAGCTTTAATAATGTTACCATACTCGACATTGCTTGTCAAGCGATCCATATTGTAAAATGGCAAACCTGAAACTAAACATATAGTCTCCAATGACACTTCGGTTTTGCGTATCTGATTGAAACAGATATGTATGTCAAATCTAGACTATGAATTAGACGACAAAACACCAGAATTCCTGTTACTTTTTGAACATAACTTATGTAATTGATTGAAATTAATATTTTTAGTTTGTTTTTGAAACTGAATCAGTGCAAAAATGAATGACCAACATATGGGAATAAAAAATAATTTCTGACGCTATTCCTCCTGCCACTTGACCACAATTATAGAGGAAAAAGCAGACTCTCGTCGCTTTTAGGGGCAATATTATCCTTCTCTTCATAGCAGCCTTTTTCACGCTCAACTATCATCTTTAGATTGCAGTTCGCCTTATACTTATTCAAACGAATATCCATAATCTGATACCATCAACAAATAACCCTTCATTGACTGCTTTGAATGCCGTCTCATTGTCAATATCATTATTTTCGTCGTCGGCGAAACCACACAAACGCACATAATTCCTGCGGCCGATTGCGTGTAAATTGTGGCCACTCCGACAATCATCAAATTCAAATTTTTGGTTATCCAATACAAAGATAAACAACGGCCGACCTCAATACCCGAAGCCCTTTGTGCTTGTGCTTGATTTCCAATTAAGCCCCGGAACCACATTTTCCAGCATTGCTATTTGACTTGAATTAATCGGCCCAATCACTTCCACAGCATCCCATTAGGGCTCTCCCTTCACACAGGAGACCGTTAATTACATTCGTTATTGAAAAATTACCCCTAGAAAGCTCTCCCATTTTTTCGCCCCTTATTGATGCTTTTTTTTTGTCTTATTTTTTAAAGGCGCGAAAAAAATGTAAGTCGAACGCAATTAATTTACGTTGGACCTCGATTTATGTGGACCGTGTTTCGGTGGTAACATGCAGGAGCACAAGGAACCGAAAGAGAAAAAAAAATTAATTGCATCATTCCCGAGCCATCATCATTATCATCGTCGCCACGCCGCCTATTATCCATGACCCGGGCGCTCGGCTATGAAACCATGCGACCCGCATCCATATGGCATCCGTTCCATTCCTGGCCTGCTCCAAGAATATTAATCCCATGTATTTAATTTGCATCGAAAATGTAATATTTTATGTCAACACACGGCTCGTTTTGGCTTGGTTTCGATCGGTTCGAAAACGTAACGCGCCACAACACCATATTTCCATATTATCATCGAGCTAATAACACATGCAGATACGCTCAAGCATGGCAGTACGGATACAGATAGTTTTTTTGCGATTTTTTTTTCTTTACATTTTTGGCCTTTTTCGCCGCCCGGTGGATGTGTGTAATTAATGATGCCAGGTCGAGGATTGAAGTGTAAACAGGGTACGAACAGTATGCAATCCCCGTATCCATAACCCTCGAAAACACGCTTCGGATGAACAAAGGGCGGCGGCCACGGCGGCTCGAATGGGAAACATCAGCAACAGAAGCAGGAGCAACGACGAAGAAAAGCATCAACATAAAACGAACGAAGAGAGGAAAAAAATAGCAAGAACTGCCACAATGGAGTTGTGGAGCAGGCAGAGAAGGTGTTTCAATTGTATTCGACCGGATGAATCATGTCTCAAAGCGATGCCGCATGAGCATAACGCCTACACTCGCTTCAGACCGAAGGGTCTGACACGACATCGCACTATTGCTTCTGCTACTGCTGTTTGCCTGCCTGTCATTCATCGGAAGTGTATGACGTTACCGTGCCACTGGATTACTATAACACGGGATCAAAAACGAAGGGTTCTGTTGGATACTCGTCTGGTATCTCTATCAATTCCCTTCTAAGGACGACGTCGGATGAAAAGCCACGTTTTCTGTTTCTTTCCTTGTTGTCTAATCCTTTTTTTTTTGGTTGTTGTTGGGGATAGATGACGATCACATGGTGGTACCAAGGCAGATCGGTTTCCGCCAAGTGTGGAACAAGACAGACATCCAGTCGCGAAATACTAACAAAAGACCAAAAAGAAAAACAGGATCCAGAATCCCTTAGAATTCGAGTAGAAATACGCCGATGGAATAGGGAATAGCAATGGGATTCATTCCGAATCTGAATCAGAGAATCACCGGGACGGATGATGGGTAGGTATGAAGCGTGGTAGTGGTGAAGATATGTAAATAATACTCTGGGAACGGGATGCGCGTGTTTTTTATTTGCTTTTCGTCGATCCCTTTCTGTTCGAGGGAATAATTCCACTCACATTCGCATTCACGTCCATTCATCGAAGCACGAGCAACGAATCCAATGGTCGGTTGTTCGCTTGGGAGAACATCTTGAAATCGCAACTCGCAAGACGGGAAGACGACTACGCTACGATGGATGAACGCACGAACGGATGGATACTTTGGAATAATAATAAGTACGGCTCCTTCGAAGCCAAGGTCTGACGGGTGGTGAAAACTTAATGATCGGTTTACTAAGTCTTAGCCCCGGCTCAGTCGCACCCGGTCGACCTGAGGAACTGAGGCTTAATCCAGGTTTTTGGTTTTTTTGCTTCCGTGGATTTATTTCCAGAGGAAACAATAATTACACACGACGATGTCGACGCCGACTAGAGTCATGCTGGACTGGGTTTAGCAATTCCCTTGTGATGCATTAAACTTATTGCGTTCACTTGTTGTGTGCCTGGTTGTTGCACCTCTTTGGCCTTGTTTGGGGTACCGGTGGTACTGTGGTATTTTGTCAAAAGTGGCAGGTCAAGAAATGCAGCAGTCTGAGGATCACTGCTGTATCATCAACACCGTCCAATCATCCAATTTGGATTGGCCACTTGTTCACACTTTGTAAATTCTTAGACTGTCCGTCTGCCTGCCGCCTTCAAATGCCTCGGACCTTTTATTAGGTACGATTTAATTAACATTGCGATCGTAGTAATGGGAGGGCGGTGGTACATTTGGTTTTCGCGCCGATTGTTTGCATGATGTGTCGAGAGGAGCAGCTGGAGCAGGAGCAGATGGATGGACTGAATGATAGCTAGCTTGATTGGATGATATGTTAAATATATTGGCGAAAGACGGACTGAATTGGGCTGCGGTCCAAGCGAGCCGAACATTTTTGAAATGACGCACACCAGTTCGATTAAAAACAGACATACTCGTATACGAGGGTAAGGTGAGATCTCGGCCTGACAGTGAAAGACTTCGATTTTCAGTTCGAAATTAATTTTATTTTTCTACTGATTGGTCCAGCCTTTCTTCAACATCAGTATTCCTTCCCGGAAGGTCTGAAAGGCTGCGAAGTTATTCATCTACGGCTCTCTCTCCACTTTTTTATTGGATGCGAAGAGCTTCCCACTCACTGCTTGGACTGTTGTTTCGTTTCTGGCGTGTATTGGTGGATCCATGTCTCACTCATGGTGACAAATCAACACACAAGTCGATCGTATCCCTGTTGAATCGGCCCAAAGATAGCTGCGGAAATCATTCTGGGCATTGGCTCACGGTAGCCGTAGTTCGTTCTATGGTAGTTGATGCGAAAAAGGGCCATGGACCCAATGTTTCAGGGACTAGTGTTAACGGGTATCATTTGAAGCAGTGAGCTGCAGTCAATATTACCAGTAAGACAGGTCATGGATGAAAAGCATGTCTACGACCTTGCATAGTGGTTCTAGTGGTCGTAGGTTGATTAGTTTTAATCGATTCTTATAAGGCGGTCAATTGTAGGTATTAGCCCAAACGAGGGAATTAAGAAACGAATAGAATTACATTTGACGGCCTCAGTGCACACAGTGTGGATTCCATAAGAGGAAGTCTAGACTGGACTAGCATAGGCAAGAAAGGGCCTAACGAAGGCAGTACATAGACCAACGTTTCAAAGCCGAGGATGGAATTTGCACATTCGATAATGTTGTCGATTTGGAGGGAAAATTGAAGTCCCCATATCATCACAGATAAGACTTAAGTCAACCAAAAAGTTGACAGAGGGAACAACTTTATGACAGACAGCGTAGATTCTGAAAGGTGACGAGAAGCGCGTATGGAAGTAAGTGATAGCTTGACATTAGCTAACATTGACTGCAAATGGTTTTTGTTGGCCATCAAAATAGTGAACCTATTTAGGTCGGATTGGAGGGATCAGGAATTGCTAGGGGAAGATATACGGAAAGGAGAGCCTTCCTGATGTCACAGTTAAAATCACTATTGGTTGGGATAAATATCTGTGGACCGAAGTGGCTGCCTTGGGGGACTCCGGAAAATTACATTGTAGGATTTAACCCATAGGATAAAACCATCTCGATTTGATGCGAGATTTGCCCAAGGCCTTGCTTAAGTCTGTGGTGCTAACATCTACTTCTTTGTCATCTTCAAGTCCGCCTAAGGATTATGAGACGAACCCATGTTGATTAAGGGAAAAGATGGGTTCGCAATGAAAGAATATTGTGTCGTAGACGATACCGATACTCTCAAAGTATCGGTGATACCCGGGGCGATAGTTGGGCACCTCATTCTTTACTCCTTTTTTTGTGGATTGAGATAATAAAGGATGTTTTTTTTAGAGGTATGTAAATTCAGTATGAAAAAAAACATTTGAAGCTATTGTTAATGACTATGATAGTAGCATTATTTAATAGATAATTGTATGCCATTAGTGTAAGCCCAATCGTGAAGTCCAATTTTTAACAAATTTTTATCGAGAAACTGGGGCTGTTGGATATCAGCAATAACACGGCGAATGTAGACTTCAAAATTGTCCAACGTCTCTGGTTTATTGGTATAGACTAGTGACTTCACATACCCCCAAAGAAAGTGAGATCACAGGATCGTGGAGGCCTGAGGTTCCGAGAAATTATGCGCTCAGCAAAATTAATGGTGTCGTTCGCCGTGTGGCATTTTGCTGAAACCAAAGCACTGTCACGTAAATGCTATTCAAATGAGGAACAAAAAAGTCAGAAATCATATTTCCATAGCGCTCTCCATTGACGGTAACATTCTGGCCGGCATCGTCCTTAAAGAAATGTGGGCCTATGATTCCACCAGCCCAAAAAACACACCAAACAGTGAATTTTAATGGTTGTAAGGGCGTCGACAAAGGCTTCTGGGTTTCTTCACTTCAAATTCGGCAATTCCATTTAACCAAAAACGGGGCTCATCGGAGAACAAAATTTTGCGTTGAATGAGGATCATGTTTTCGGCCCCAATTGCTGTGCACGATGACGAATCGACTCATTCGGATTCTCCTCAACACTGCTCCACAACAGCAATAACTTCTTCTCTTCGCACTGCTTGTCGTCTTTAGGGATGTGTATTATCCACTGGAGCTTACGTGGTGCGAAAGCGATTCATCGTGTTCCGAATATCTTCCGGGTTTTAACCCATTAGAGATTAATCAAGTATTACCAGTACCTACTTCCTAGGCAAATATAACGTGACTAATACTCCGATCTGGCTTTTAACCCGGAAGAGTATGGTCAAGCGCTATAGCCATGCTCGAAGGCCCAAGCCAACAACAGTTAGAGCTACGGATTTGGGTTTTCATCCGAACAGGGCTGGCCTTACGCTACTCCCAATCACTTGCTCTCCAGTCTCGGGTCTCGGGTTCTTACCCAGAAGAAACTGACTGGAAACTGTCAACGCGACAGTGTCGATGAGACGACCAAGGCGCCACTACGAACTAGTCTCCCCAACGGGTCATAACTCACAAGGACAGAGAAGTGTAATCGCTGCACCGACACAACTAGTGAGTCTGGGGATGTCACAATAATAAATGGCCCTTGGCCCGGCGAGTATGTCATGGCTCAAAAAGCTCCTAAGGCTGCGGCCACGCAATGAGCGACGAGCGATTGAGCGACTGCCATCAAATCTGTTTTAAGTTTGTAGTGTATCGCTGAGCGACGACGTGATTTCCTTTGTTTCGTTAATCTTGATGGAACTTTTTCTAATGGTAAATCAAAGTAAGATTTGACATACGAAGGTATTGCCAAAAGCTATGACGAACAGCATTTGACAATGGCATTTTTGCAACTAATCGCTCAGCGATAACGCTCAGTAAATGGCCACCCGTTGGTCAGACTCGTGGCTCAGTCATTCAATCGCTTGTCGCTCACTGTGTGGCCGCATCCTTACAGAGTCCCCATGAAATGAAACTTTGAAATAAGACCGTGAGGGCTAGGAGTATATCGTTATCAAGTCACGTAACTTAACGGAAAACTACTCGTCCGGTCAGGAGTTATATTCACTCATGCTAACGACGTCTGAGGGCCGTCTCTCATATATTGAAAGTAGTCAGTTGGAGGGCCCCTCCGGTGAGCGACTGGTGAACTATTTTCGAATTATTGGAAGAAGGATCGCAGAAGGATAGGTACAAGCTTTTGTATGTACATTTATAAAATGATAGAAGCTCTTGGGATCGGTAATAAGACAAGATTGGATTCGGCTCAAATATCGGAGGTAGACAGATTGGCATTATTGTCCGAAAGCCGTAAGTAAGAAGGTCGAAAGCAAGGCGGGATTTAAGGTAGGCCTGCACCGGTTGTTTCTTTTGTTGCACAAGCGGCATAGTTCCTTATCAGGGTGGAGATGAGGTGCAGTTCTTTTTTAGCCAATTTAGGATGAATGAGTTTGCAGTAGAACAAACAAGGATATCATCTAAGGATATGTGCGTATTAGGGTTTAGGAAAAAATAAACTTTAATTAGTAAGTAAAAGTCATTTAGTTTTGCAAAGTCTGCTTTTTGGTGGAAGGAGCACATCCAAAGTAGAGAAGAAGTGGTTACCAGGGGTAATAACGTAGGTTTCGGCATCAGATGAAAATATCAGGTCAAGTTGCCAATTTATGTTGGAGAAGGCCAAAGTCAAAGATTTGTAAAGAAGATTTCCTTACCAGACGAGGTGTTAGTCGGATTTAGCCCATTTCAAATACAGAAGGTTGAAATCGCCACAAATGATGATTCATCATCAGTCATTTCAAATATGGAATCTATGAAGTCGATGGCCAGTTTATAACAATAAGTGGGTTGTAAAAGACGGTTGCAGACGACGAGGTAGAGCTTCTATTTCGGCAAGGCTATTCCGGCGCTCATAAAGTTGTTCTATGTTTTGAAGAGTAAGGAATCGTAGCGGCCGTGAATTGTTATGAGGACTCCGCGAAGATACCGGATCGGGAGTATTGTCGGGGCCATCAGCGCGAAATCAGCTTCATTTGGGGCAAAAATGTCGTATATGACATTTTTTGGAAGTTTTAATAGTGCATAAGTTTTGATGTTAAGAAGGGATGAGAGGCCCTTGGAGCTGACATGGGCAACTAACGAGGAGTAGTCGTTATTTACGTCATTGAACAAATATTTAAGTTCAGGAAATCAGAGCCTCAGAAGACTAAGAATAAAATGAACACCAAAAACTAGGTCCATACCTAAGAGAAAACAATGTCATCAGCAAAAGCAACTGGTGAGCCCTTAAAACTAAGAGCAAAGAGTGAATTAATACAAACTAAGAACAGAACTGGACCAAAGACAGAGCCTTGAGGAACACCCAGGTTAAGAGGCTTACTTTTCACTCCTTATATAATCTGTCTTTATTCTTTTCAATCTATTTTCAAGATAAGACTTAAATCACTGGGCTACGAAAACCCAGCTTTACAATAGAATATTATAGTTAAGGCGTGAGATTATTTCAGAGAAAAATATGTCATAGCCTATCCTCCGTCGATTTGTCTTTTAAACCATACGATTTAAAAACTTAGTTTTATACGAGAAATACATGATTCGAAATTTCATAAGTTTTTCAAAAATGCTGTTAAAAACCGAAAGGTACGGTGAAAAGTTTTGTGCCTCACACAGAGATGCTGCTCCAATCAGCAGACATTTATGTTCCCTGCTTGGGTGCACTTGTCATAAGTTCGTATGCCAAGTTTCAGTTTATTGTTTTAATAAGTTTGTTATACGGATTTTTGCACTAGACGTCTTGCGTATTTTTAGCTAAACTTGAATGTAGTGTCGTCATAACATTCTTCACTTTGCATCGATTAACCCAGAGGAAATTGATTCGGAGTTGACAAAAATGTACGGGGTCTCTGCTCCTTCGATGTCAACCGTTTAAAATTGGGCAGCTGAATTTACACGTTGTCGCACATCCCTCGAAGATGACCCACTTGAAGGGCGGCCAAAAATCGCAACCACTGCATGTGCAACCAGTGCATAATATCGTGTTGCAGGAACTGCAGTGAGATAGCTCAAGCTGTGGGGATATCGGAAGAAAGGTTAGGGATGCGAATGCTCTGCGCAAACAATTTTCGCAGCAATCTTGGGCCGATTTAATAGAGATCCGACCGATTTTATGGAGCGATTCATCATGGATTAGAAATGAGTCCA
The DNA here is from genome assembly GCA_958301585.1 of Merodon equestris. Lineage (NCBI taxonomy): Eukaryota > Metazoa > Arthropoda > Insecta > Diptera > Syrphidae > Merodon > Merodon equestris. The sequence goes on from OY284414.1 coordinate 19,391,260, forward strand.
TCAGTACATACCAGGACCAAGACAACAGTCCAAAAGAAATGGATGGAAGTAATTCGAACTCGATTGTTTTTGTCAGAAAGGTCATGGCCAGCAGATTTTGGGGTACGAAAGGGATCCTATTAATTGATTACCTTGCAAAAGGCAGAACAATTTCAGGCGAAAATTACTTCAACCTTCCTGGCCAACTGGGTGCCAAAATTCGCTAGAGAGGCCTGGCTTGAAGAAGCAAAAAATCGTCTTTCACCGGGTGCGTTGGCAATGGGAAAATTGCGGAATCTACCCTAAATAGATTGCAGTCTTTCATTATCAGGCCGAGAACTTTGTACCTTATCCTCGTATAATCAAAGCAAAAGGGAGTGAGTTAACATGTTATTTACATTTCAGGCCAGCAACCCATGGATGGTCTGGGCCTGAGTTAATACAGCCTTCCATCCTTGGCGGTCCCAGGCTTCTAGTGGGAGAGACCAAGTTGTCTTGCGTCCGCGATTACTTGGTCTTTACACCGGAGGTTCAGTCTAATCCTTCTTTTCGAACCAGAAGTCTTGGATTCGAAGACCCTCTTAGCTGGAGCGTTGGTGTCCATGCGCTCGATGTGGACGACCCATTGTAGTCGACGGATTTTAGCTTTCCAGACTATATCCACATCTTTGTACAGTTCATAGAGTTCGCGGGTATGTCTTCTCCTCCATTCGCCTTCCTCGCAGACTGGACCGAATATCCGTCGCAGAATTTTTCTTTTGAAGGAGCCAAAGATCGGCTCTTCTGTCCTGCTTATTGTCCAGCTTTTGGTTCCATTTAGCAGGATTGTCTGAATCTTGTAGAGCTTCGTTCTTCGGGACAAGAGTTTGGACCCTAGCTGTTTTGACAAGCCGAAGTAGCAACGGTTGCCAAGTGTGATTCTGCGCCGGATCTTCACTTTGATGTCTTTCGTGGAGTTTATGTTTGCCTCCTTCACCACCTCGAAGTTCTAGCTGTCGATCGTTATATTTTGTCCTAGGCGATGGGTGACGTACCGTTTTTTTGTTGACACATATATTTTATCTTCTTCTCATTAATGTGAAGGCCAGGTCGTTTCGCCTGATCTTTCACGCTTCCACAATATCGTCTGCGTAGCCAAGCAACCCAGCAACTGGACTGATTTGTGGAAGATAGTGCCTTCCGTGTTGACCGCTGCACTACGAGTATTTGTTTCAACACGAGATTGAAGAAGTCGCACGACTGCGCATCTCCTTGCCTAAATCCTGTGCACATCTCAAAGGGCTTGAAGGTTTTGTAGCCGAACTGCACGGTGCATCAAGTTATTAGCGTGGTTTGACACATGCGGATCAGTTTTTCCGACTTCGTCCTTCGCGTTAAATAAGACTTTATGATAAAATGCATGTTCGTGTTCTAACGAAGGTGGAAGACGATTAAATAGTTTGCAGCTGACTACGGAGTAGAAGTCTCTAAAGTGGGTGGTTCGAAAAGAAGGTATGTTTACCAGGAATTCAAGGTTACTGCGTAAATTGCGGGCATAAGAGATCGGGCTCTGCAAATAACCACTTCTCATAAAAAAAATTTTGTAGACACCTTGTAATAATACAGGTGCCTTACCGGCAGGATTTTCAGATTCTTAAATAGTGTCATGTTATGGCTGAAACGATTAACTCCACAAAACGTCCTAACAGCGCATTTTTGCAGTACAAGTAGATGCTGAATTTTCGTGCGGTGAGCATCTCCCCAACATCCTAAACCATATTGAAGTTTGGAATGAAATATCCCGAAATAAACAGTTCTTAGACATTAGTTGTGCAATATTTACGAAGATGGAACAGACCACGGATAGAAGAACGAAGATACTGTTTCAAGTTTGTAATATGATCAGACCAATTCATGTTTTGGCAAACCGGCAATTTGTAGCGAGTATAGTTATCGGCATGGAAACGAAAATCAAGGTCCGGCATTATATGCGACCTAAGGCTGAAAAACATTAGTTTTGTTTTATTGCTAACTCTAGGTTTATGTTTGGCGAACCACAGTCTCAATAGGTGCACATCATAATCAATGTCAGAAACCAGCTGGAGGTGGCTAGGAGAGTTATAGGCAATACCGAGATCGTCGGCAAAAGCCGTAATTTTACCTGCAAAAGGCTGGCGAAAAAGGGAATTTACATACACTAGGAAGAGAGTAGGGCCCAATACAGACCCCTGGGGTAGGTAGGTAGGTAGGTAGGTAGGAGTGGCCGCCTGATATCGAGATGCCAGGCCCAATTAGCGCTTATGCGTCGTTTTGATGCCACCACTCAGTGACCTAGTGTGATGTTATTGGAGTTTCATATCCATCCTGTGGAATTAAGGAATTTGATGATATTACAGAATCCTATTTCCCTGAATTCTGATAGATCGTCGAAGGAGATTTTGCCGAGTAGGCGCTGTCTGGTTCTAGCTAGAGCCGGACATTCACACAGGAAATGGGTGAGAGTTTCCTTTTCCAGTGGGTTCTTGCAACTACGGCAGTAGGTGTTGAATGGGATGCCTAACTTAGCAGCATGGGTACCGACAGGCCAGTGGCCAGTACAGATGGCTACAATTCTGGCAATCTCTTGTCGGGGTCTGTTAGTTAGGTCGATGGTTCTTTTCCTGTTATAGGAGGGCCATGTTTTCCTTGATATGACGCAGTTGCTAAGACTGCACCATCTGGAGTTCGCCCACGAGAGAAAGTGTTGTAGAAGGTTTGCCTTGACCAGTCTGATGGGGGGGAGTACTGCCTCCGCCAAAGAACAGTCGAGGGAAGAGCCGTGCCTTGCTAAAGCGTCAGCCTTTTCGTTTCCCTCTATTTTGCTGTGGCCAGGAACCCAAATGAGAGTAATGTTGAAATAGTCTCCTGCACAGCTGATTTCATCCTTACACTGTGCAACTAACTTGGATTTTATGGAGTGAGAGACGAGAGCTTTGATAGCTGATTGGCTATCAATATATATATTTACATCTCTCTTGGTAATAGGATAGCGCGTGAGTAACTTGCAAGTTTCCTTAATCGCCAGTATTTCCGCTTGGAACACGCTGGCCGAGTCTGGAAGTCGCAACGATTTGGAGATATTCAGTTCCGCTGGGAAGATACCCGCTGAGAAGATACCCTGGGGTACCCCGAGTTTATTAATCCGATTATTACTAAAATAGTCTCCAACTTTCACTTTTTGTCTTCTATCTTTGAGATATGATTCCAGTCAATTATAAATGGATCCTCGAAAGCCAGCCCGATGCAGTTTGCTCAAAAGAATGTTATGGTTTACCATGTCAAAGGCCTTGGTTATGTCAACAAAAAGACCAGCACAGCTTTTTTAGAGTCAAGTCCTTTGTTTATAAGCGAACAAAAACTCATAAGCGCATCTTCAGTAGAGAGTCCTGTCCTAAAGCCATATTGCAAAGGACTGAAAAAACGTATTCTCTCCAGGAACAACAGAATTCTACTTTTGACAGCTTTTTCAAATATTTTCGATATAGACGAGAGTACCGAGATAGGTCTGTAATTGTTTTTATCTCTTTTGTTGCCCTTTTTAAAAATTGGTAGAACATTTGCGCATTTTAACCTGTCTAGGAAGGTACATATTGGAGCTCTGGCTGCGCGTTCCAAATCTTTTAAACCGTTAAGCCAAATACCTGTCATGCAGTGATCCGTGATATGGAGATTAAGATTAACACCCACGCACTGATTGGGCGGTATACTTCGAAAGCGACCAAATACATGGTCCAGACAAATATTTGAGGTAGGTCTCGTCGCCTCATTGACAAATGAAGTAAGACCATGTTTAGCTATAAGACTCAAAAGTGACATATATCTCTGTAGTTTTTGCAAGGCGTAGGATCGCCTTTTTATGGATGAGGCATATAGCTGATATTCCAGTCGCCTAGCATGATTTTATCCTCCCAAATTCTACAGATGATCTAGTGCATGCTCCCTACCAGAGCATCGCCTCCGGCTTTGAAGAGCTCTGATGGCAATCCATTCGAGCCTGTGACCTTGTTGTTCTTCGACTTTTTAATAGCTATGCCTACTTCTTCAATGCTGGGAGGGCGGACAACTTCATCGACTGGAGGTGGGATCTCTTCGTCCCCTATCACTCCCTCTTCTCCCTCTGCTCGTTAAGCAGCCGCTGCGGATCGGTAACAAGATTGTTCTCAAAATTTCGAAGAGCCTGGGATTTGTTTTTAAAGTCCACTACGAGGCTTTTGACATTTTTGTTAAAGGCTCTTATCATGTTTTGCCTCTGGACTCTTTGAAATCCTTGACCTGGGAGACTGTGAAAATTCTCTTGTTTCGACGCATCGTCTTTTTTTCCTCCCTCCTTCTGACTCGGTATTCCTCGCGATACGCCTCGTCAGTTGCTCGCTTTTTCTGCTTACACTCGCCATCATACCAGGGGTTTCTTGTCGGTGGTGGCGCATAGCCTACTGTAGTTTCAGCGGCTTCCTTGTCTCTAGAGCTAACATGTGAGCCCGTCAATTTAGACGGATTCGACCACAAGGTCTTGAAGTCTGTTAACAACCCTTGCCTGTGGTTTTCGCATTATTATGGTAAACATCAACAGCTTTTGAGTAGAGGCTAGGTGTAGCAATATACCATATATGTGACTACTGGACCATAAGCTCCTTTAATGCGGTGGAAAGTCGAAAAGTAAAAGCTCCTTGGAATTATGTAGGCAATGCAAGCAAAAATATAACTCGTGAATTCCACTAAATAATTGCGATTATCCGGTTTCTTATTCACAGGCTCCACAGGCTCCCTTTTACTCGGACTTATTACCACAACGACCGGTGGCAATGGCGACTACCGTACAACGATAAAAGTCGACTTCCAGAACAATCCATCCATTTTAACATCCCAAGCAAGCTCGTAAAACAATTTCTCTCCCATCTGCACAATCTAGGCCATTTCCAACCCGACCGTCTCCCAGTAGATAGCATTGCAAGCTCTCACCACTTGGAATACTCCTCTCAAAAACAATCACAGAAACCAATTAAAACGATATTTTCTTTCTCGTCGAGCCCCTAGTTACGTACCGCCTGGTCAGGATATGGATGCGAATGTATGTATCTATTGTACTTGTTTACTGTATTGCTCCGCAGTTCTCGTTATTTATTGCCTCTCCACTCGTTTAATCCTTAAATATTTGTATTTGATTTCAATTTCACCATTAATTGCTTTTGCCATAAAAATGAAAACCGAGTATTCATCAGTCGTAAAGATATAAAAAAATATATAACCGCAACCAGACAAATACTCGAGTCGTGCCAACCCAAAATAATGTATCTTTACCCTGAAAAATCGTAAAAAATCGAATCTCTTGTCGAAATAGGAGGCAATTAACCTGCAATCAGGTGATGACAAACCGCATAAGACGATTCGAAGGAGCCATCCTCATCCTGACCCGATGCGTATGTGGCTCATTAAAGGAATCAACTTGCGATTGCTATTGACACAATATCATAGAACGCCACGAGCGGAAAGATTTATTCTTTTATAGCATACACATACGTGTATGCACCAAGATACTTGTTCCACGTACACACATATGGGCGTCTCTGCGACGAGCTCTGGTCCATTACGTCGACATTAAAACCTGAGAGATTGAAATGGGAATTTTCGAACATGAAAATCTGTTGTCAGCACGATTCCGAGAGTTGTATTCCTTTGTCGTCTTATTGCTTCCTCAAGTGTGCGTTGTATTGTGTTTAAAGATGCAATAAAATTCGATTTTGTCTTTCGGGGTAGATACGGCGATACGAGATGTACGGGTGATATTTTATTTTCTGTTTTTGTAAATATAATAAAATTAAATTTAACAGTCGCATTAAAAATGTCAGTTGTTGTCGTTGCATCGATTTCGAATGGATTTGTATTGGATGTTTAACGTCTTGCATGTGCTTGACATGTGAGTGGTGAGGGCGTCGAAAGACGGGACATTTTAATTTGTCGTCTTGACCGGTTGAGTGAGGATGTGGATGGGGGAGGTGTTGGGGATGTCATAAAGGATGGAATTAAATGGCTAACTGGGAATTGTGACTGTGATTTCAGTGATTAGGGGTCTAGATATAAAACGGATTGAGAGAGAAATTGTTATTTTGTCTGTTTAATGGCATGCTGGTTGGGGATAGATAGTGTGACTTAACTCGGAGAGCGTTAGGGTAGTCCGGCGTTGGGAAGATAAACGATTTAATTTTGATGCTGAATGAACTCATGGAATTTTACGGCGTTGAAAGCCATACTGGCACGCAGGCGAAATCTTTTCACTGAATAAACTATGCTGAGACGATGACAAGGATGACAACAGCAAAGATGACTTCTATGATCACAGCTGGGGACATTTTTGCTAGACTCATCAAGGACTCGTGATTTTCGCATCGGAGCGGTCCACTCCGTAGTGAGTAGGCGGTTCCCACACCTCAACATCCATAAAGGGAACTGGCTCAATCAACCGCCAACCAGATTAATCACATTGCAACTAGTGGCACAGAATTAAAATGTGAAACCACTATTGTGGTATACTACGACAGCTTGGCGTAATAAATATTCCAACGGCCTTGGCGCAAAATTTCAAATTGTCAGCCGATTCGAAAATTAATAGAAAATGTTCATTTGAAAGATGATTCTAAACAACCCCAAAAAGGGTAACCTACCTATGACAAATTATATGAAATACCATACAAAAAGTTAACGGAATAACACAGAAGGAATACCAAAGCGTATACGAGCAAAAACTAGCTATCTTGTAATATAATCGAATAATGTCTATGAAATGTTTAAAGATCACTAGCTGACCTGGCGAACTTCATACCGTCTCAGATTTAAGTCCGTTTTTTACTAAGAGTACTGAAAATAAAAATAAAATTAAAATTTTAAGTAACCCCCGACACAAAAAAACTTTAAAAAGTAAAAAAAAAGTGATAAATGTTCGTATTTCTGTCAAATATTCTTCTTAAGGGCTGCGAACGTCCGGGGCTTGTTGGCATAAGTCCGTGACTTCAAGTAGCCCCAAAGAAACAAGTCTGGGATGGTTAAATCTGGTGATCTTGCTGGCCTTGCCAAATCGCCAAAACAGGAGGTTACGCGAAAAGCAAACGCTTACTTCACAATATCCATTGTGGCTCGTGCTGTGTTTGTGGTTGCACCGTCTTGTTGAAACCAAATGTTCACCAAGCCCCGTTCACCCAATTCCGGCAGTATTGTCGATGGCGTCATCAAAAAAATACGGCCCAATCACTTCTCCCGTCTGAATGCCGCACCACACAGTGGCTTTGAGTGATTGTAATGATGTATCACACGCGGATTTTCAATGCCCTGAAACGAAGATTTTACTTATTGATTAACCGCTTAAGTGTAAATGCGCCTCGTCGCTCATGATGATTTTCGAACAAAAATGGTCCTCTTCGTTGTCGATTATGGATGGCTTGACAGTAATTTACACGCGACTGAGGGTCAGCAGGCATTAACTGATGAACTGTTTGTACTTTGTACAGAAGTATGTGTAAGTTTTTCACTAATATTCGCCCTAGGGTCCGTATGGTTATGCCCAATTGCGGGGCCCATAGTCTTGTTGATGTTTCTTCGTTCTCAGCAACATTGGTAGCCACAGCCGTGATATTCTCGGCCGAGCGACCAGTCCGGTGGCGGCCACGTCCTGCATGGTCCAGTCTGTTCAAGTCGAGTAGCTAAGTGAAATGTTTGCGCAACACACATAGGAAATCAACATCGAAATTCACGAAATCGCACTGACCGATTTATTGGTCAAAAAAATCAACACAATTATTCCACGCTCTTGCAAAGTATAGTACTCCATTGCTTCTCTGTTTGTATACTCCAGCTGTCTAGTTCACTAATGTCAAATATGATTGAGGTACGACGCCATTTGCAAAAATTATAACATCTTCCGATAGAAGAAAGGAAGAAAGAACTGAATGCCTTAAAACGCCTGAACATATCTTCATAAATTGTAGCTAAGAAATCACGGTAGTTTTCAAACAAACAAAATCATCAAAATCGGTCCATTCGTGTTTTTTTTTTTTTTTTTTTTTTTTTTTTAGTTTTTAGTTTTTAATTCATTTTTATTCATAATTTCTTAGATCGATCTTACCCTAGACAAAAATGCTTAGAAACTAGCTTACCTATCTTAACAATCTAGATATCTTACTGGCCCTGGGCGGACACTCTAAAATAGACGTAACAACTTAAATCGATGTCTTTTTTATCAACTTACCACTTCTTCTTCTTTTTTTCTCCGGCGTTGTTATGGTCATGAAGTGTAGGACCATAACCTTCCCACTTAACTGCATTCCTACTGGTCCGCTTGTGGGGTCTGCCGGTTTGACCTCAGAAAGTAGCGGCAGGCTTCCCGGTTTGGGATTACTTCATCGCTGAGGCCAATCAAATGCTGGTGTTTTTGCATTTGTTTGCACCAATTGTTTTTCGGCCTGCCTTTTTTGCGTGTTAAAATTGGAACGTTGACTGATATTGCCTTTTGGACGGGGTTCAAAGGATCTCTCCTTTGAACATGGCAATACCAACTGAGTCGGTCGCGCTCTATCTTTCTTGTGATGGTTTCTTTTACGTGGAGGCTTCCTCGGATCTTTGAACTTCTAATTCTGTCACGCTTTGTTACCCCCGCTGTCTTGCGAAGCATCTTCATCTCAGCTGCCGTTAATTTGCTCTCATACTTTTTGTGCATTGTCCAGCATTGTGAACCGTATGTGAGCGCCGGACGTACAACTGAAGTGTAGAGCCTTCCTTTCAGCTTAGGGGGCATTTTTCAATCACAGAAGATGGCGGAGTTTTCCCGCCACTTCATCCACCCTACGCTTACGCGATGTTTGATGTCGTCATCACAAGTTGCTTCTCTATTAATCATAGATCCCAGATATTTAAACTTTTCACACTTGGAAAGCAGTCTTCCATTCAAGTAAATGTCTGGAATAGGCTGATGAGGATCAGAGAAAGGGCAGCACAGATACTCTGTCTTCTTTGAACTAATACGATACCCGTGTCCCTCAAAAATGTCCACCCACACAACAAGTGCTCGTTGTAGGGACGCCTGATCATCACTTCTAATGGCCCCATCGTCAGCAAAGAATAGCTGGTGCACATTGGGGTCCGTCACTTTTCCTTCAAGCAAGCAATCAAGGACTGCTATAAAAAGCAGTGGGCTGAGGACGCTCCCTTGGTGTACACCGACTTTGATTGCGAACTATTCGGTGACTCCTGCAGTGCATCTTACTCTTGTCGTTGCTCTTTCGTACATGTCCATAATCACTCGCACGTAGGTTTCTGGAACTCCTTTTTGTCTTAGCGCTACCCATAAAAGATCTCTTGGTCAAAGGCCTTCTCGAAATCGACCAAACACCATATACAAGTCCTTTGAAGAATCACGATGCTTTTCCATCATGACCCTTATACTTTGGATTGCATCTGTTGTTGGTTTACCCGAGACAAACCCGCACTGGTCATCAGATAGTCGTATTATTTTTCGCAGTCGGCTATCTAATACCCGTTCAACGATCTTCATGGTGTGCGACATAAGCTTGACAGAGCGGTAGTTATCACAATTTCGCGTATCACCCTTTCCTTTGTGCAATGGAAGAAGATAGCTTTCCCTCCATTGATTAGACATAGTGTCGCCTCTCATAAGTTTGGAGATAAGAACCATGAGCCATCTAGACCCGATGTCTCCCATCTTTTTCCAGAACTCAGAGGGTATCACGTCCGGCCCAACAGCTTTTCTTTTCTTGGAGTTTTTAACCGCGTACCGAACTTCTTCGACTGTGATATCGGATATTTCGGCATGATTCGGGGCAGCTCTTGGAAAGTACACTCGGGGAAACTGTTCGTTGAGAAGTTCCTCGCAATACTGTCGCCATCTGTGGAGAATTTTTTCGTCTTCCACAAGGTGTTGACCTTCAGCATTGTTAATAAACTTTGGGAAACGAATCTCCTGAGCATTTCTTCTTCAAATTGCTTTGTCGAAGCTCCTGGGTAGCCTGGTTCCTGTCAGACGCGGAAGACGATATTTCTTCCAACTCCTGATAGAGGCCTTCCATGCTTTTCGCTTTGAATTCGGCGCATTTTTTCTTCGCGATACTTTTGCAACATCTATATACCTTTTCACGGCTAGCTTTTTCCTCTCTATTAGTTGAAGAGCACTTTGACCAAGCTTGGAAAGCCATTTTCTTTTCGTGTATCACTGCTTTGGCTTCGTCTGTCCACCACCAGGTTTCTTTTGCGTGTTGGCAGGGGCCTTTAGATGTTCCGAGCAGTGATTTGGCTTTCTCCAGGCCAGATTGTTGTAGGGAATCCCACATGTCTTGTGCTCTGCACTCCTCATTACCGACCTCATCGATAATGGAAGAGAGGTAGTTTTCCATGTTGGTAATAAAAGCTTCGCCTTTTCCTTTATCCAGCTTATACCACTTGATTCTCTCAGACACCTTCGTTTGCTGCTTTGATTTCTTTCTCGCATCCATAAAAAATTCAGTCAGGAGGAGACGGTGTTGAGGGGCGATCGGGTCTCCCAGGATCACTTTGCAATCTTTAACTCGTGGCTTCATGAAACTGGATACCAAATGATAGTCTATTTGAGTTTCATTTCCGCCGCTGCTATAAGTGATCAGATGCCGGCTTTGTTTGACGAACATGGTATTTAGCACTATAAGACCGTACGACTTGCACATGTTTAGGATATCTTCACCTGAAGAGTTCCTGGTGCCGTATCCCAGCCCTCTGTGGTAGCCTTCATAGTCTTCGCTTGTCTTCCCGACATGTCCGTTTAAATCTCCCCCAACAAACAAAAGCTCTTCCTTTCGGATGATTTTGACAAGGTTGTGGAAATCTAGCCAGAATGCATCTTTTTCTTTTTGTTCGCATCCTACTTGCGCTTACGATGTTCCACACCTCACCATGCATCATCAATTTGAGAGCCATCAAACGGTCACTGGACTTTGAAATGGTTAAGACGTTGCCAAGTAACTCTGCCGCAAGGATGATGGCGATTCCGTTTTTTCCTTGTTCCAATCCACAGTAAAACATCTTGTAGGCTTTTGTTTTAACGTCCAAGAAACGTGCCCGATTACCGCTGTTTCGCCATTTCGTCTCTTGTACGCACAGGATGTCTACTCGCCTTCTAACCATAATTTCTTCAAGCGCATAGCTGCGCCCACTCATGCTTCCAACGTTCCAACTCGCGACTCTTAAGTGTGACTTACGCCGTTGCATTACTTTGCTATCCCCCGGAAATCCTATAGCTCTGACCCGAGCATTGCTGCTCGTCCCAGGATCACGACCATTAGTAGTGCCTGGCGGGGTAGTGCTTTTCCTTTAAGCGTTCTTTTCCATAATGCTACGGTTTGACCGTTTTCTTTCTTCCCCTCCTTTTTGACACGGGCATGCTCCAGATTTTTATTTTTTTTTTTGATTGATCTTACTCTTACAACACCGGTGATCTCCAGTCGTGTCAACCCACTGATTTGCATGCACACTTGTGGGGCAGTTTAATGGTGGTATATGTGTCCCTAGGTTCACCTTGGTGTTTTCTAAATTGCCTAGATGTGATTTTTGTTTACCTTGGTTTAGTCGCCTTTTACGACAAGCGATAGGTATCGCTGCAGGGATATTCTTAACCCGTCCCTGCACGGGCACGAGGTTTTTTTTTTTTTTATATACAATATATACATATACCCTACTACTACCTACCCTACCCTAGCCTATGTAAGCCTGCCATTGGTGTTAGGCAGGCCATGCCTTGAAAAGGCTGAAGCTCTCAAAGTGTCCACTGACGTAGCTCCTTCCAGCCACCAAAAGCGTTGATGCTGTCGGACTACGTTTCCTCGATCCCGGATCGGTTCATTCGTTCATAAGCTACGATGCCACAGACAAACAGACACGTCAAACCCGACGGATCCCAGCGTGCTTAGCTACGGTTTCTTTAATTTTTTTTTTTTATTTAAAAAAAAAAAAAAAAAAAAAAAAAAAATAGTTAATCAATTCAATACAATAATGTATACAAAATTTTTTGTTTGATTGTGTGGTATATGAATAAATTAATTTTAGGGTGCTCCAAATGTAATTGTCCATGAGAAAAGCACGGTTTCTCCATATTCTCTCTACACACTTGAAACGTTTGTCCTTGAATTTTATTTACGGTCATAGCAAAGGATAAACTCACGGAAAATTGAAGACGTTTGAATTGAAATGGCATGTCTGTTGGTATTAATCGGATCCGCGGTATCAGTACAACTTCTCCTTTTGAACTGTTGCTTCGATCAAATCGAGCATTAATTCTTTCACGGAAAGTCTCGTTCCATTGCAATTTTTTGGTGAATTAAGATTTCGAAGAGGTATGATCGATGAACCAACTTTTAAATTCAAATGATGTGGTGGCATACCGGGTGGTTCCAAAGAATTAAAAAATCGGATAATTTACCGCGTCTTCTTTAATCGTAGCGGTATAAGTGGATTCGTATAATACCAACTCACCTGGCAATTTCTGTGTAATCTGAAAATTGATGTCATTAACATTCGCATTTTTTGGTGCTAAAATTCCGTGTTCTCTTAACCAAACATGATTTTTATAGTTTTGAACAATGTTTGGAAAAACGCGTATAATTACAATAGTTCTTCTTTTGATGTTAAAACTGTACAAAAGTTATTTGATAATGTGATAAAGCCATTTAAATTACAGTCGACCAGAAAAAAACTTCATTATACAGAAATTTCGATATTTTTTATGTGTTTTCAACTTTTATTTAAAATAATCAGGTATTTTGGTTTGGATTATACCCTTCCATTTTTCTTCCTCAACAAAGCGTTCTAATATATGTATTTAGCGACTTAAATACATTATTCTGTACGATGGTCTTCATCTCCACAAAGGTTGGAACTACATCAAGAGATGAAGAAATTCGACCCAATGTACCAATTCCGCATCCACGAATTCTTCTTCACTGGCCAATTCGTCATCGTTTTCTGAATCTGTTAATGTAGAATTATTTTTTGTCAAACTTTTATTTTGCAAAAGATTATATATAAAGGAACTCCACGACTTTCTAAGACACTGCTGAGAATATCTTCATCGGACGGGTTTTCTCTGGTCTGCACGTTAATATCTACATTGACATAGTCTTCAAATGATGCATCAATATTTGCTACTGCTCTAAATGAAGACTGTAAAACCGCCAAATGGGATAATGGTAGAAAGTTCCATTGCGGAGATTGTGTTTGAATGTCATCCTTTGAAAATCCTGCCTTTCTAAAACAGTTTGCAATTGTTTCTGGTTTTACATAGACGTTCCATACCGTGCTTAGATTTCGAATGGCTTGCAGCAAATCTATGGCCATAACAGGTTTGTCTTCATCCATTTGTGCTAATATGTTCGTTACAATTCGCTTTCTGTAAAGTTGATTTATGTTGATGATAATGCCTTGGTCCATTGGTTGAAGTAACGAAGTCATGTTTGGAGGAAAATAGACAAGCTCAATATTTTTCAATTTATCCTTTACTTCCCTAGGGTGCGCAGTACAATTATCAACAAAAACCAATACCTTCTATTTTTGAGAAGCAACTTATTGTCCAGCTGTAAAAGCCATTTTGTAAAAATCTCACTAGTCATCCATGCCTTTTTGTTAGACTCATAATGCACACCTAACGATTTAATTCCTTTAAAGCATCGTGGATTTTTAGCTTTTCCAATAACAAGCAATTTCAGCTTCTCCAACCCGGTCATGTTGCTTGCTATCAGAACGGTTATTCGCTCTTTGCTATATTTTCCACCAAAGCACTTCTCATTTTTAAATGCCAGTGTTTTATGGCAAGCATTTGAAAAACAAGCCAGTCTCATCGGCAGTAAAGATGTCGTCATGTTTATATTTTTGCATCAGTTTCGGCAAAACGTTCAATACCCATTCATTGCGATCTTGTATATTGGCATCAGCACTTTCCCCACATAAGGTTTTCTGAACAATACCGTACCGCTTTTTGAATTTATCCATCCAACCTGTACTCGCTTCAAATTCTTCGTGTCCCAAAGCATCCGCGAACTCTTTGGCTTTTTCCTTCATTAGTGGTCCAGATATAGGAAAATTCCTTCCACGTGCAGCGGTTATCCATTTCAGCATTGCTTCATCAATATCCTCAAAAAAACATGTTCGAAGTCTTTTATGTTTAGCACTTTTTAGAATCGCTGACTTGTTTTTTTAAATATTTGATAACGAACTGGGAAGAATTCCAAACTGTTTGGCAATATCTTTCTTTTTTGTTACTCCCTCCTCAACTTTATTAATTATCAACACCTTTTTTTCAAGAGAAATACTATTTCGCTGCGACATTTTTACTTTATTCACTCACTTCAACTCACTTCAAGAGTATATTGTGCATCAAAAATTAATAAAACAGACAAGGAGTCTTGAAGAGACATCGGACAAACAAACAAGTAACGGTTAAAAGTACCGTTTCGGTCGATATTTGTACGGATGTTGAAGCGTTTTGAAATGAAAAAATACATAATATGAAAAAAATCATTATATGGAGACAAAAAACGTATGAAAGTCAAATTTTCAACTAGAAAATTTATTCATTGTAGAGAAAAATTCACTATATGGAAATTCATTATAAGGAGATAAAAATACGCTTAAAATAGAACCAGAAAGCTGTGTCTTTGAAATTAGTTCATTATACGGAGAACTTCATTATATAGAAGTTCACTATGGGGAAGTTCGAATCTTCTTGCAATTTTGTCATCGCCAATCTGCAGCAATTGTTTTGAAAACTCACGTGGTGATGGATCATTTTGAAGACGCACATGCATATTTATGTCAAGCGATAACTTCTGTATATTTCCCCAAAGAAACGAACTTTTCAAACGTGCATTAATCTCATCAACTGGGGTTGATCTGGGCATGACGGGCAACGTTTGCTGAAAATCACCAGATAGCAATATTAATGCACCGCCGAACAACTGTTGATTTCCACGTATATCCTCTAATGTTCGAAAAATCTTTGCAGCTCACTCACGATTTCTCTTCTGAAGCAATTGCACAATGCTAATTCAATTGACTGTTTTCATTACCAATGAAATATATTTGCAAAAACTGATGATCAGAATCTGGGATTGGCAACAATGACCCAGCTCTATTGTATATCTGACCTTGAATCTGTAATATTTTTGAAATAAAACTTAATATCATTTACTCCATTCGATGTGATTACCTTAATCATGATATTCTCTGCTGGAAACTTGAACACCTATTTGGATTCAAGGAGAGGGCTCTAAAACTTATAAAGAGTTTTCTAACCAACAGGATGCAAAGAGTTGTCAACGGTGACTCTTTTTCGGCGTTCAAGATTGTAACCCAAGGCGTTCCTCAGGGTTCTATTCTAGGGCCTATCTTATTTTGCACTTATATAAATGATTTGCCACTCGTATGCCGGAATGCGTCAATACACCTCTATGCGGACGACGCGACGTCCAGCTTTACCTAGGTCGCTGATGGTCCATAAAACTGATGAGCTCGTTAACTTGCTTAATGCTGACTTGGCAAGCATTTACCGATGGGCTACACTGAATAATTTACTAATTAACCCAACAAAATCCAAAATGTTGCCAATTGCAAACAAAAAATTTCAGCTTGATACCTCATCTATTATTTGCCTTAGGGTTTGTAATTAATAATAATCTCTCAGGATATAATCACGTAAATATGGTGGTTGGCAGGATTTATAGATGACTTCGTAAGTTCTGGATAACATCTAGCTTCACATCGTCTGAAACCCGAAGAAAATGTGTTCTGAGTCTTATTGTTCCAATAATAACATACTCTGAAGTCGTCTATGGCAATCTAGACTATTTATCTCAGCGTAAACTTCAAGTAGCGTATAATGATGCGGTTCGTTACATTCACGGGCTTCGAAGATATGACCACATATCTATTCATTCAAAAAAACTTTTAGGCTGTACACTGACTAACTATGTATATCAACGCCAGAAATTGTATCTTTCTACACAATATAATAAAATACAAATCTCCGATATATCTTTTCCAGAAAATTCGTTTTGCTCAGTCGGAAAGAACATTAATCCTGGTACCTCCTAGTTTCAAATATCTTAATTCCTCTCGACTGTTTTTCATTCTTGCTATAAGACTTTGGAATAGCTTGCCAATATGCATTAAAAAATTGAATAACACCTCAAGCTTTAAGAAGGCAGTCTTAAAACACTTTTCAAACTTGAACTAAAATCCTCTATCCTTTTTCCTCTCGCCTCCACCTCTCCATATTCTTAGAGATATCCACTAACTTTAAGATATAATTATCTAATTTAAAAATTTCCTAATTTTAAAATTATACTAAGTACTATAAAAGACACTGTCTTACTGTGCAAATTTATTGTAATAAAATTGAATTGAAAATAATAATTTCTATGAAGTCCCATCTCCTGCACTTTCAGCCAAGTTATCTTCCAGAAAATTTAGCTATCATTACCAAGCTTCCACGTCCCCGAAAGAGGAAAAACCCCAAACCATTATTCCTTCGCCTCCATGTTTTACGGTGCCTTGCAGATTTTTCAGTAGATGCCCTTTTCTTGGCTTTCTCCATACAAATTTCCTACCATCGGAGCCACATACATTAAATTTGCTTTCGCCGGAAAAATTACGCTGCTCCAAAAGCTTACATCTTTGTTAAAATTAATCTTTGTGAACTTTAAACGTTTCTTTCAGTTCATTTCCGAGATATACGGTTTTTTCTTGCAACACAAGATCTATATTGAGCCCGGTGCTCTGATGACTGTGGATTGGCTTACAGCTGTGTTCAGGGAAGTCTCAAGTTGTGTCGAAATTGCTCTTAGGCTAGTAGATTGCTCTTTCATCGCAATTCGTTTTATAACTTTTTCCTCACTTGCTCCAATTTTGCGTGGTCGACCAGTTCTTGGCTCGGTCTGTGTGGAACATCACCCATTGAAATGCCTAACGACACTTTGTATTGTTGCACACTTTCTGCCAAGGAGCGACGCAATATCTGCATATGATTTCCCTTCGTTTTTCAGTTTAATTATAAGTTCTCAGATGAAGACAATTCTTTTCTTTTATTTGAGCTCACTTTCCTCATTCAGTACTACTTGGCGAATTTGTTAAGTTCTAAGTTTCGAGACTAAAATCAATCTGAACCAATTCAACCCATTTGAATGCATAAATAGGGGGTTCCCCTCAAACAACACGATCTAACTCCTTTTTTCAAAGCAATTTCGAAAAACCGTATTTAGACTTCAACCTTATTATTAAATTGAGACTTTTGTTAATTTTTTGTTAATAATTGAACTAAAATAATTTGTTTTTCTGTTTTTTTATTTATAATTGAATAAACTTTATTTTGATATATAATTTACTGGTCAAAATGTTTCTTAATTTATTAAAATCGGTCCCAAACGTTTGTCGCTTTGTAGCTGTATTCAGACTTTTGCAAATCACTGTAAGTTTGATAGGTCAGCCTCTTTAAGGCAAAGCTTGCCACATGCCAATGGCAAGCTTACATAGACTAAGGTAGGTTAGGTTAGAGTAGGCAGGCTAGGGTGGCAGGTAGGTTTAGTTTAGTTTTAGCTTTAATTTTAAAAAAAGAAAAAAAAAAAAAAAAATACAAAACAATTACGAAAAAAAAAAATGTATATATTTTAGTTAAGGTAACCCTACCTGTTATTCTTAGTTATAAGTTTCCTTGTTTAAAAAAATTATCTGATTCCAAGTTTTTTTTAAATATCACTTTTCTTGGCCGACGTTGTTTTTTTATTTTAATTATTACAAGTAAATCGTAAGGCCGAAAGGCATAGTCTTAAGTTGTTCTATTTGCTTTAGAGTGTCCGTATAGGGCCAGTAAGGTATTTTATGTCAGTTGATATTTAAGCTAGTTTTAAGCATTTTTGTTTAGTATAAGTATGTTCTAAAAATATAAAAACAAAAATGAATTTACAAAAAAAAAAAAAAAAAAATGTGATTACCTTAAACGTCGCCATAATATTTGTAGCTCTAAAAGATGTCATTTGGAAGTATGAATTGTACTTTTGAATATTTGTTAAGAAATGCTTTGACGTTCGTGAATTGCCATTAATTAATGAATGCAAATTATCTGGTGAAGGTTCTAATACAGGCAATATAACTTTCCCACCAGCACAGAGCATGCCAGGCGTTTCGTTCATAATTTTGAATGCATTACAATGAACACCTTTTTTATTTATTTGGCCAATATAGGAATGCATACTGTAAATAATTGTGCTATTATAATTAAGAGCTGCCAATTCCATTTGTTTTTTTTTTATATGGACAAAATCAAATGTTGATATAAAAAGTCATAACTCACGAATGCGAAAATTTGACCAAATTCGCTTTGCCCGTTCCTGAGTTAGAAAGTCACACCAAAACTTGCAACAAATTTTTATATATATAGATATAGATTAGGTCAACAGAGTTTGAAGCAATACCTGCCAATAAAGCCCTACAAAATGTTCACTAAAGCTGATTTGGTGCATCTGGTCTTATATACGATTCATTAATTGGATTGGCCACATCATCAGACGTTGTTTTATATCTAGCTTCCAATATTGCCATAAGCCAACAAATAAAATTGTTACTTCCATAATTCTGATGGTTTGTTTGAAACAAAAGGCCATTTCGGTTGGTCCAAGCGACGAAAGAGAACTTCTTAGAAATGGTCGATGATTAAATGATTTTCATTTGAAGCAACAAATAACTTAATTGCTCGTCGATGGTATAACAATAAAAGTGTGCAGCTGCTATTCCACTCTACATATAGCGAAAATCCCCATGAGCGAGTGCAAACGATGATGTCGTAAAGAGAAGAAATTAGCAAACATTTCTCGTCCAGAAATTGTTGAATATTACGATGAGCATATGGAAGGAACTGATGAGGAACATCATCAGTTGTAAACCGCTGCAGAAATCTGAAAAAAAACCCAAATGGAGACAAATGCTAACGAGTTACTCAACACACAAAAAAAAATAAAAAAGTAGCAGCAATATACTAAAGACTCCGTCGGTTATCACTTCTCTCAATCATGCCAACTATCATAATATTGGTCAAGTCATTATAAAAGATTATAAATTGCGGAACCTCGAAGAGCCATACAATTTGACCAAATCGATTGAATAGGGGTTATGTCCAATGGATATCCCGGCTCAATATAAAAGCAAAAGTCAAACTATTGCCCAAGGTCGTATATAGGAAACTTTCCAGAACGGCTAAATCACAATATGTAAGACATTAAAATTGATCGTATTTAATTCTAGACCAACAGCTTCATATCCTTACAAAAAATGTAGCCAAGCCAAAGGATGAAGTCTAATATCGTCGCACAATCTCAGCGGCCAATTTTCAATGTTTCACAGCTGTGTGTGGCATGTGATGTCATCTTACTTGCCAAAGAAGTCAGCCACGTCTGTAGCACTTCTACTTTTTTTTTTTATGGCGCTAAAATCCGGTGTGGACTTGAGCCTCAACCAACAAGCGTCTCGAGCAACACGATCGTCTCCAGTTACACACACCAAGTTGGTTGAGGTCCTTCTCTACTTGTGTGCGCCATTTGAGCCGAGGGCGTCCTCTGTTGCGTTGTCCCAGTGACTAGGATTCAAAGACTCTTCGGGCCAGAGCTGTGTTTTGCATACGCTCCACATGGCATAACAATCTTAAGTGTTGTGTCCGTAAACGCTTAACCAGGCACATGCTGCCGTACAGCCCGTACGTAGTTCATAGTGGAATCTTCTCCTCCAGATGCCATCAATGGAAACAGGACCAAAGATCACAGACACAGCTTTTCTCTCGAAAAGATCAAGATCTTGCTCATCAGCTTTCAATAGCGTACCTACTTCTTCACCGTGAAGCATAATTGGGATGATAAGAGTATTATATAAAGCCAGTTTGATTTTTCGAGACAGCCCAAAAAACAGCAATTGTTATGTGATATTCGTTTTTCCGAGGTAGACGAAGTCCTTTACTACCTCTAAGTTCTTGCTGCACATCGTGCATTGTGTCTCTGTCCGAGACATCGTTCTTGTGCGCCCTTCCTTGATGACAGCATATACTTCGTTTTGCCCTCATTTATCGCCAGACCCATTTTAGCTGCTTGCGCTTCAATGCCAGTAAACGTCTCATTGACCACTCGCTGTTTAACGGACTTTTGAAAGATCGTGCCCCGTGAGTTTTGCACGATCTTCTCAAGTACGATGTTAAAAAAGTTATATGACGCTTTGCCTAAAACCTTTTTTGACATTGAAGGCCTCGGTAAATTCGTTACCGTCCCTGGTGGAGCAGCGAGAGTTTTCCATCATCATCCTACACAATCTGACGAATTTGGTAGGAAAGCCAAAACTAGACATTGCTCTGTGTAGTTCGTTTCTATGCATGCTAGCATATGCGACCTTGAAATCGACGGAAAGTAGTGAGTGACGATCTGAATTTCTTGGTCTTTTCCAGAATCTGCCGCCGTGTGGAGACTTGGTCTATTGTAGATTTCCCTGGCTTGAAACAGCGCTGATAAAGACCTGTGAGGTTGTTGACGAAATGTTTAGGAAACTGATTCCTCTGTAATTGGTGCAGTCAAAGGGCTCTCCTTTCTTGTAGATCGGGCAAACGACACTAAGATTTCACTCGCCGGGTATGCAGATGAGCTGATGCATGCGCCTAACCAGATCATTTCCAGCTGCTTTAAACAACTCCGCAACAGTCCACCCCAGCAGCTTCGTTTGACCTCAGCCTAGATATTGCTATCTTGATCGTGTCAAAGTCGGGGGGACGGAATTCTTGTCCAACTTGTCGTCCAAATTCATTCATGCTGCAACACCTCTCCATCTTCTCGACCCTGCACTTTTCATGCTCCTTCTTCCTCTTTCTGGAAAGCCGGTTCTCTTCCCTCCTTTTCTGTTCGAAGAACTCTCATTGTTCGATGCAGCATTGCCTCGTAGGCGTCTTGTTTGGCTTCGTGGGCCTGTCTGCACTCGTCGTCCAACCACGGGTTTTTCCTAGATGGTGTCGTAAAACACAGCAGATCAGTGGCAGCTTCTTTGATAGCTTCCATTCTTCTTCTATTGTTAGTGCAGGCAGCTGGGGATCGGTTGCGATTGTAGCGTTCCGACTTCAAACCGTGATGTTCTTTTTCGAATTTTTTGGCTCCTCGGAAGGTTCTTACATCGAGAATACTGGAGGAGTGTCTGACGTCAATCGCAACGTGATCAATCTGGTTTACGGTTGTAAACTCATACTCACTACAGAGAGGTTCCGCCCCGAGGGATAGTCCACGAGTCTAAGTTCGTTCCCGGATGTGTTGTCGTGTAGGCTGTGTTTTCTGATCACTCTAGCAAAAATTTATTCTTTTCCCAGCTGTGAAATAGTCGATTTTCGGCATTGATCATATGTTCTTTCCA